>CM052700.1:85829862-85913802 GCA_028551405.1 Uromys caudimaculatus
TTACGCTTTCTGTACTGGAGATTTTTCTCCATCCTTTTTTTAAGACTAGCTAGTCATCAGAACAATAATAACTGTGGGCTGATTTCAAGCCCTTGCTCATTCCTGTGGTCTAAATACCACTACCACAGACAATTTCAAGTTGCCAGGGTACTGAAAGTCACATGTGATGAGACACAGCCTATCTAAGCACACCTGTGCATGGTGGTTCTACTTTACAGATACAATAGGCTCAGATAACCCTCAGAACACAGTGAGAAGGAAATGTGTGGGACGGCTAGGAAGCACCGACTTCGAGAATCTAGCAGCTTGGAGTTTCAATAGAATTTACTTCATTGAAAATGTATGGTGAATTTCCTTCCAAAGCCCAGGAGATGTCTGGGGACCTGGCTTTCCTCCATGGGAGGGGCTCTGGCAGGGGGCACCTGAGAGCAGAAGTGGATACATGCTGCTCTGGCCCAGAGCTCACTTCCTCCATGCTAAGAATCTCCTCACTCCTGATCCTTCTGAATGTTGATCTTACTCATAGTGACCCAGCTCCATGGAGGTGAGTCCATTACTCCCCAGCTCCATGGAGGTGAATCCATTATTCCCCAGCTCCATGGAGGTGAGTCCATTACTCCCCAGCTCCATGGAGGTGAGTCCATTGCTCCCCAGCTCCATGGAGGTGAGTCCATTGCTCCCCAGCTCCATGGAGGTGAGTCCATTGCTCCCCAGCTCCATGGAGGTGAGTCCATTGCTCCCCAGCTCCATGGAGGTGAGTCCATTGCCACCTCAAAGGCAGCATTTATTTCAATTCTTTGTAGGACTTGACTACTGAACCATTAGTTTGCATATTTTTAAATTTCTAGAATTTTTTTTTACTCTTCTCCTTGCTCTCTTTAGTAAAAAATAGTCTTATGTGTAGCTAATTCCTCTGAAAATGAGAGAGCAATGTTAATGTCTTTTCTTACAGGGAGCAGAGGAAAGTCTGAGTGAATGAAGTCCTGAGTGGATTCATATTGTTGACATGGCCACAGCTATGCCAAAGTCAACACCTTCCCCCAGGCCAGAGGAACTCCGAAAATTGGGAAAACCTGCCTGGGGATCCACCATGGCCTTCTCCCCTTAGACGTTTACACCTGAAGACTGCTCCCTACAGAGACGCTCATACTGAGATTAGTCAATCCTGTTCTCTTGTTCAGCTGTATACCATAGGCCTCAGCTCCTGTTTATCCCGATGTAACAACCCTGCCTCCTTGTTCATCTGTATGCAATAACTCTACTTCTCCATTCCATTCTATATAATAAAGATACTGAGCTTCCCTGGTGTTGTGGTTTATCCATCAGAGAGCCCAGTCCATCCAATCCCAGCTTTCTGTCTATGTGTCTATGTGTCTGTCCTTCATTCCCTTCATGCTTCCAGTCATATCCATGTCCTGGGAGATGTGTGAGGAAGTAGCATTTGCTGGTTTGGAATTTTTCCCAAGTCATTGTGTTCTTTGAATTCTCCTTGGTGAAAGAGCACAAAGGGGACAGACAGGAGCAGAGGACAGAGAAAGCTGACGAGGAAAGAGGTTGAGGGATCCTGGAGAAAGAAGGCAGAGCCTGGTCAGAGAACACTTCATAGTTCCCTAGTCAGGTCCCAGCCACCCTTCTCATCAACCACAACTCTAGCCCCATCTCAGCCTTTTCACAAGCATGTTTTAGAATTCAGATTCCTGGGTCCCGCTCCTGCACCTGCCACAGTTAGAGGCTCCAGGGGCTCCTGCAAATCACTCCTTTGAGTGATTAGGACCACTCCATCAACCTCTATGCTGGAGACCTTCTGACTTCTGACTCCTCTGTCAGTCTGGAGTTGCCATGTGGTAAGTGAAAATGGTCTCCATTGGTTGCCTGGCTATACATCAGCTCCTTCAGGAATTTGAGAAATTAATAGCATAGGATGGCAGAGTAACTCTATTCCTGGGCTAAAATAGCAGATAAAAGTAAGAAAACCTAGCATAAATGATAGAAGATGGCCATAATCAATGTCCTAGCATAGTGCAGCTGGCACAATAAAGCAATCCCACCGGGAGCCCTGGAGAGCATCGCTAGTGTCCTGCTGTAATGAAGCCCACAGAACTCAGGCTTGCACGAGCCAAGATGAGACCCCTTCAAAGCTGACTTTCCCACCACATTGCAGGCACATTTATTTTATTTGAAAGAAGAATGGTTCTGTTGTCAAGCCATCAGATGGTAAAAAGAGATATATTTGATGGATAATTTTTTTAAAGGCTCTGCCACGGTCTCGAGGAAAACATTTCTGATGAAAATACCCTTAGTACATGGAATTCATGGAGTGATATGTAGGTGACTGCAGACAAAGTGGGGAGGGCCAGGGAGGGCCCGTAGGTGACACCAGAGTTTGACCAGAGAGAGGGAAGCCATTACTTCTAACAATAACAAACAACAACAAAAAACAGCGCTCAAACGGCATCGCTCATGTTCTCTCAACCTGTTCTTGTGAAACAGACTGACAGCCCCTTTAATATGAAATAAATCAGGCAGGAGAAGAAGTGTCTGGAAGAACATACAGATTGAGGGCTAACTGACAGAACACCCATTTGCCTTTGTAGCAGCTAACTTGAAAGGATGTCAGGTGCTTTAAAAGGCTGGATATACTTAGAATCTGCAGAATGCAAATGGAATGTGCTCACTCCAGACTCCTCCAGCCTGGAGCCCTGCTGCGCACTGCCGAGAACAGGGACAGCAGACTCTGCAGATGGACCCTCCTGGCTCTTCTATTCTCCCTGGTAACCTTGGGGTGAAGAATCGCTTTGCCCAATGTGTGTTTCATACTCTGTTAGAGTGGCAGATCCTCCTGAGCCAGTGCACGCAGATGGAAGCATTAGGCCTGGTCATTTCTCACCAAGAGAACAGGCTAGTAATGAGCCATGACACTTTCCCAGGAGGTATGTGGTCAGTGGAAGGTCCTATCAAGCACTCTCCCGCCTGACTCCAACCTGTGAGATGCTGAAATCCCTTTGGTTAGCTGTCCACTTTGATTTCCTAAACTGTCTGCTGTCCACAGCTATTCTCCAAAGCAAACACCAGGGCCAATCAGTCATGAGACAACCAAAGCCTGTTTCAATGTCTCCTACTACACAGGGAAGCAAATATCCCGCAGTGAGAAAAAATGATGCTTGACAAGTCAGGAGAATCGGGAAGAAGCATGCAAGAGAAAGAACATGGTGGTAGAGGTGGCACACGGGCACAGCAAAGCCCACTGTGTTCATGTGTGACTGTACTCAAGCTTCTCACCATCCTTGTCTGTGCTCTGATCCCTTCTACCTGTCCAGTCCACATGACTGCCAGCATGTAATCAAAAGCTCACCCCTCCTGGCCTGGTCCTTCAGCAACAGAGGCTGAGCATCCAGGAAGTATCCATCATCATCATAGATGCCAGAGCTCCATCCATCAGATGGAGCCGCTGTCCTTGTGGAATTTACATACAATAAAGAAACAACGCTTTGGCAAATAAGATAAATGCTGCACAGCAAAGGCCATTGATCCCACATGCAGAGCTTATCCAGCCAGGACTGTTTTCCTTGGTGTGATCAGGGACAGACTGCCCAAGGTAGTGACATGTGAACTGATACCTAAAATGCACAAAGAATCCATCCAGCCACCAGGTAAACAGGAGGGGCTGGCACCAAACCCAGAGTTCAAGGGTACTGAGCCCAGAGAGCCCTTTAAGGGCTGAGAATCAATAGCCAGTAGTTAGGCTAGAAGCAAGGTACAGTCAGACCAGCTGGAGAGAAGGGCAGCTGTCATGAGGCCTCTGGCTCTGGAGCACCCCATGCAATGTTTCCTACCACCTGTGTGATCTTGAGCTGCTATGCTCCCCAGGGGTCCCTAACTGCGCAAGTAATACCAGCTTCAAAGCACCTGTCTCCAAAGTCTATTAAGACGATTTGAGGAGCTGAAACAGTGCTTGCAACTATGATACATCGTGTCGGGCACAGAGTCAGCCGTCAAGAGACTTCCACTGCTACTAGACTTTTCAGTTGTGGGTTCATTTTGAGTTGGGATAGGAGTATTAAATCAGCTTCCACTGGCTGTTCTGAGCCAGCATCCCTGAGTTCTCTGTGATGTCAGGCCACCAAAGCCTTTATAAATCATAAAGAAATTATAAAGTGCAATTATAAAGAAATTACTTTCCCAGCAATTAATCACTAACATGTTGCCAATACACATCATTGCAACATTATGACATGGTATCATGCAATCTGAGTGCATGGCAGACAGGGGCCCATGGTAGCTGGCCTTACTCAAGCCAAACGCTCTGGATCAACTGAAGGTCTGTGGGAGTTTTGCCTGAATAAGGGTGAAGACTAATTATTGAAAGGCATAATAAGACAAGGGATGCTACTAAAGATACTGCATCTTACCATAATTTTTACAGTTCGCAGATATGTCGAGGGCGTGAAAGCCTCTAACTCTGGAAGCACCTTGCTCAGAAAGGTTTTCTATCTAGTCTGTTATTTCAAGAGAGGCTGTTAGCATTTTTGATAGCATCAAGAACAAGGTAAATGGCTAATGTGAACGTGAAACTAAAGCGCCTCTGATTTGGACTATCTGTGCCTTCTAGAGCCAAAGGGCAGGAAATCCCTGTAGTGTGTTCCAGACCTCTGACATCTTCTTTCCAAACCACTGTGCTGTGGAGACACAATTGGTTTAAATTGGGATCACACTCATACTGTCAAAAACTTAGTTATTCTGGGGCTGTGGATATAGCTCAGTCAACAGAGTGCTTGACTAACACACATGAGGCCTGGGTGCAAGCCCCAGTACCACATAAATCATGCCTGTAATTCCAGTACCAAGGAGGCAGAGGCAGGAGAATCAGAAGTTCAAGGTTTTCTTCTGCTACATAGGGACTTTGAGGCCAGCCTGTGGTACATGAAGCCCTGTCTCAAAAACCAACTGCTATTCTGTATAATTTTAAAGCAAGCCTTGCCTGTAGATCTCTGGCTGGCTTTGCATTACCTACAAGTCTACTTCCTTTAGCCTCCCTCCAAACATCAGCAAGTAGCTAGAGGAAGGTAGAATGTCCTCTCCCAGCTCCCGTCACATCTTCCTTCTGCCCAGTCTTCAGGCTGACAGACAACTACTGGCTCTTCCCATCAAGGCTGTCAACGACTCCAACAAATTTGAATTTGAGTTTGAGAACATCTTGATGAAAAACCATTCATACAAAATATTTTCTAAATATAACCTGTTCGGTATAATGCTGCGTATGTGTATGCTTTCAGGGCCGCCCGTTTGGGTGCTGGACAACGAATCCGTGTATTCTTCCCTAGGGAAGACCTCTCTTGTTCTCTGCTTCCCTCAGGTGCCAGGACGTCTTTGTGTCTAATTGAGGCCTCGTGGGGTTTTCTCCATCCAGTGTGGAATGTTCATTGGTGCCTTCCTTGTTCAGCTTACCTTTGGGCAGTCATGTTGGTGAGACTTTATGGGTGTAGCTTCTGATGTTACTAGAGACACAACTCATCGCAAACTCCCTGACCTCTGGCTCTTACAGTCTTCCTGCTCTCTCTTTGGTGGGATTCCCTGAGCCTTAGGTGTGGGAATGTCAGGCAGTGTCTACTCAGACTGGGCTCCACAGCTTTACTTTTTGATTGGTTGCGATTCTCTTTAGTGGGTTGTGTCTGTTGCAGAGAGACATTTCCTTAATGAAGGGTGAAGACTGCACTTATCTGTAGGTATAAGGACATTTTTATATTTATATTTATGTTTATAGATTGTTGTTAGAGATGATGCTGGCTCAGTAACTTTGTGCTTGTAGATTCTCCTCCAGTAACCCTGCTTTCATCAGTCCTGAGTCGTCAGCAAGCTCTCCAGTACCAGTCATGGTCTTCCTCTTGTTGAGCAAGTTCTTCATTGTCTACACATATGCATGCAAGAACAATTAATGACAAAAGGCCGAGAATCCAAAGGAGACTGGGGGGGGGGGGGATTTATGGGATAGTCTGGAAGGAGGAAAGGGAAAGGAGAAATGTTGTAATTAAATTATGGTCTCAAATTTTTTAAAAAATATTTTTAAAGTAAATAAAATATTTCATATAGTTAGTTCGGTACATATATTTTCAATGGAATGAGCAGAATGCATGGCAGACTATTAGTAAGTTGAGAATGGAAATCTCACTTTTCCCCTCTTCATCATGTCCTGCACTTACAAATTCTTCTATAAATAAACCCTACGTAATTGCTAAGTTACCAGGAAGTCACATCGCTGTCTAGACAGAGAGGATTGATTTGGTCCATGTTGAGTTGGGCTGATGAACTTAAAGTTCAGAGTCTATGCCAGGGAGGTGGTGGTAGTGCCTGAAGGGAAGCCTAGCCAGGAGTCTGGTCCATCATCTACAGCCTGTTTTTAGCAGGTCTGGGGAATTAACTGGATCTTTGCAGTGAGAGTGCGATGCAGAAGGATACATTGTACTCAGAGAGTTTCTGGCAAAAGCTAATGAGATGAGCCATCATTGAGTACAGTCCCCAGGAGGCAGTGAGGAGGTGAAGCACTATGCTGGGCTCCCTGGGTCTAAGCCTCGCTACTGGCCAGTTGTACAGGCTGGTCTTCAGGTGCCCTCTGAGTTCCAGATGTGGGCCCATCTGTCAGGACAGGGAGAGATGCTGGGGAGTAGGGAGGGGCAAGAACCTTTATCCTCTGACTCACATATCTCCACAGTCAAAATTTTGTTTTGTCAGGTATTTGCCCTTTGTCATGGTTAATTTTACCTGTCAGAACGTGTGATTAAATCAGGGATTTAATAGGCCATCGGCCTACACAATGGAGCTGCACCAGCAGCTGTCCTGGGTCCCCAGGGTATTTCAAAATGTCTCACATCACAGACTTTGGCCTGCCAGTGTCCATATATGCATACATATATAAACATAGTATATATGTATGTACATGTTATATATACTTGGTAAATACGTGGACATAAATGCATATAATGCATATATGCATATGGTTTAGTGCATTTTTTACTGCTATAATAGAATATCTAAAACCGGGTAATTTATAGAGAAGAGAGAGTTATTTGGCTCATGATTCTGAGCTGGAAAATCTAAGAGCTCATTGCTGGCCTCTGGCAAAGGCTTCTGTGCTTTGTCATCCCTGGCAGGGGGCAGAATGACAAGAGAGGGTGAGAGGAAGAGACAAATTATGACAAACCCATTCTTGAAATAACCAAACAACTCCCATGATAATGACATTAATCCATTATTTCTTATTTGTCTCAAGCTCCCAACATTGTTCCAGTAAGATTAAGCTTCCAGTGCAAGAACTCTGAGGCATGTGTTCAAGCTGAAGCATCTGATTGGCTCTCTTTTCCCACAGAGCCTTGACTGACACTCCCCATACTTTCCCAGGGCTCATGCGGGAGTTCATGAAGTCTCGTCTATCGGTATCCATGGCCATGGACGGCCATGAGGCAGCACTGTGAGGTTTCACCCTTCCAGGGGATGAAGCAAGTGGGTAACAGCAGCAACACAGGCATGAGGGTCTGAGGTGAGGCCTAATGTGGTGAGAAGCACCGAGACCAGGTTCTCGACCCTCTTGCACCAGCCCTGGGGACAACACGAAGAAATGTGTGCTTGCCATGTTTATAATAGCCAGAAGCTGGAAACAGCCCAGATGTCCCTCAGCAGAGGAATGGATACAGAAAATGTGGTACATCTACACAATGGAGTACTACTCAGCTATTAAAAACAATGACTTCATGAAATTCACAGGCAAATAGATGGAACTTGAAAATATCATCCTGAGTGAGGTAATTAAGTCACAAAAGAATGAACATGGTATGTACTCACTGATAAGTGGATATTAGCCCAAAAGTTCAGAATACCCAAGATACAATTCACAGACCATATGGAGCTCAAAAAGAAGGAAGACCAAAATGTGGACGCTTCAGTGTTTCTTAGAAGGATGAACAAAATACTCACAGGAGGAAATATGGAGACAAAGTGTGGAGCAGAGACTGAAGGAAAGGCCATCCAGAGACTGCCCCACCTGGGGATCCATTTCATATACAGCCACCAAACCCAGACGTTATTGTGGATTCTGGGAAGTGCTTGCTGATGGAAGCATGATAAGCTGTCTCCAGAGAGGCTCAGGCAGAGTCTGACAAATACAGAGGCGGATGCTCTCAGCCAACCATTGGACTGAGCGTGGGGTCCCAGATGGAGAAGTTGGAGAAGGGACTGAAGGAGCTGAGGGGGTTTGCAGCCCCATGGAGGGAGCAACAGTGTCAATTGGCCAGACGCCCCGGAGCTCCTGAAGACTGAACCACCAACCAAAGAACACACATGGAGGGACCCATGGTGCTGGCCACATATGTGGCAGAGGAGGGCCTTGTTGGCCATCAGTGGGAGGAGAGGCCCTTGGGCCTGAGGGTGTTAGATGCCCCAGTGTAAGGGAATGCTAGGGAGGGAAGACAGGAGTGGGTGGGTGGGTGGGAGGGGGAATACCCTCATAGAGGCGGGGGAGGGGGATGAAATAGGGAGTTCCAAAGGGGAGACCTGGAAAGGGGAAAACGTTTGAAATATAAATAAAGTAAATGTCCAAAAAAAAAAAAGAAAGAAAGAAAGAAAGAGATAGAGAAAGAAAGAAAGGTATGCTCATTTGCAATTATCAAAGTGTACATGGTCCCTGCTAAGTTCACGGCTTTGTGCTCTTCTCTAGAGGCAAGACTTCAGGAAAACCTGTCCTGCTCTTGGTTTGTTGATGCATAAAATGAAAGCAGATGTGCAAGATTTCTCTAAGCTCCAAGATTTCACAGTATACGCAAATCAAATCCATTAAACATCAAATTCAGGAGTTTAAATATTTCATTAATATAAATAACAGGCCAAATTGAATACAGTGAAAGCCAGCATAACTGAAAGATAAGCAGCACGTTTGTATCCAGCCAGCACCACAAGTGCAGACTAGGAGAGTGTGGCTTGAGAGTCATCTGAGTTAAACAGCACCAGCAAAAGCTAGGGATCACTGTTGACCTCAGAGTAACCAGACTGAGTAACTGACTGAGTAAGTCTTGCCTATTGGAATTCCTTCGCCAGAAGAGAGACGTGGGAAAGATGCTCATGAGGCCTCTGAGGATCTACAGATCCTCGTCCCCACAAGCTTCATCCCTGTGAGCCATTCCTCTGCCCATTGGTCTTTACCTTGACCCAGTGAGTACAAGCAGACCGTGGCTCAGGGCACATTCGATTCAAGGTCATGTGGTTTTATAAGTCCTTAATGGGGTCACTGAATGGTACAAGTTTTTCCTAAGAGCCTCTTGGCTTTGCCTTATCCCCACCCCCCAAGAGGCAATTGTCCTGGCTCACACACATCCTCTGTCTGGTGCACAAAGTCACATAAACACAAAGCTCACAAAGCTGCCAGAAGGCAGCTTCTTGAACTCCCTCTCTCAGCTCCTCAAGAGTTATGGGCATTAATCTGTGGTCCCCTGGTGCACGCTGCCACTCTGCTGACTGCAACCAAATTCATCTTAAAGTTGGAAATATGCCCCGGTGGGGGACAAGTTGTGATTTAATGCCATCCAAGTACTACAGGGCACTCTTCTTAAAGAAACCATTGTAAATTATTTGTGGCTAATTCTGCTAGTGGACGGAGGGCATGCTATGTTCTGAAGTACAAGAGCCCAGCTTGTATCTAATAATTGTTATATCTCCTCTGAAATTTACTGCCGATGTCTCAATTTTAACAATTTAAATAACAAGCTTAACCAAGTGGAACAAGGCTCAGGCAGTCTGGCGCTCGGGATGAAGGCAGGACAACTCATGTCTCAGTGAATTTTCACTTTGACATGAGCGGTGACACACTGAGATGAAATCTGGTTAAAGCAGTAGCTTTAGCAAGCCCATGACAGCTTCTTAGGCCCCGCAGAACAATTTCAAGAGAGTGCACACATAACATATACTTGTTAACTTTACTTAAGAAGACTGATTAGAGACAACACATGAATATGCTAATAAGAGGTATGAGTTGGAAGGTAGACCATAGAGCTGGGTAATTGGCGCTGCTGTCTTCATCCTTTTTAATGGACTGCTCCATTGTCTTAATCTTTGGCTGCATCAGTTGGCACTGGAGGGGTCTTTTGTATCCCCTGAGGAATAATGACCGCTGCATCAGTTGGCACTGGAGGGGTCTTTTGTATCCCCTGAGGAATAATGACCACAGCGCCTTTCTGCTGAACCTGGGACTTGATGTAGACATGCTATGTTGTCAGTCCTGAACTCCTTTAGGTCACCTTCCCTTTGGCTGTCTTTATTCTGTGTCTTGAAAAAGTCCCACCAGGTCACAAAACACCCTGTGCTCAAAGTTACATAATGCATGCAAGGCCAATTCTGAAAGATTTGTGCCACTGGCAGCTATAACTCAAGGACAACTAACAGGTGACCGGCAGCATCTCTCACCAACTGCAAAGTTGTGGAAGCAAAGAGACCAGCCTGTGAGCCAAAAAAAAAAAAAAAAAAGCCACTTCTGTGACTCACTGCTTCTTCTTGAGCAAGCAAGGAGCTGAATGCATGATGTCAAGGGCATCTAGCTCAGCTGTTTTATAATCTTCTGCTCTGACCTGAGAACACCTTAGACTAATTCAAATTCACTTGCATTATATTAATTAAATAATGAAAATCTTAATTGGATAAATCCACTCCATCAGTTAGGCAATTTCTTAAACTGTTAAGCATGCATCTGCATATGACCTAAATGTTACCCAAAGAAAATGAATACTAAAATCTCCACAGGCTCTTGAACACAAATATTCACACCAGCCTTCATTTCTAATAATCTTAAGCTGGAAACAACCCAAAGAACCATCAATATAAGAACAGATGGGTAACCTGTGCTCTGGCTCTAAAATGGAACCCTTACCAGCACAAGCAAATCTCATAAAACATGTGCTGAGTGGAAGAAGTCAGACAACGAAGATACATTGTATACTGGCACTAGATACATAGTGGTAGTCAGTGGATCAGAGGTATAGTAGGAATACCCCTTGATGTACATTAAGGGGAGCCATCAGGAAGGAGGAGGTCACAATGGAGCACAAGGGTCTTAGGCATGTTCAATCTACCGTAGTAGTAATAGTTTCATTGAGGCACATCTATGTCAAAGCTTATCAAATGTTTAAAAATGGATAGCCTAACTTGCTCAACCATTTTCACTGGTACTCTATTCATAAGAGCCAGAAACTGGAAACAACCTAGATGTCTATCAGTAGGTGAATGGATAAAGAAAATGTGGTTCATTTACACAACGGAATATTACTCAGCCATTAAAAATGAAATTATGGAATGTGCAGGTAAATGGATGGAGCTAGAAAAAAATCAGCCTGGGTAGGGTAACACAAACCCCAAAAGACAAATATAGTATGCACTCACTTACATATAGATGTTAGCTGTTAAATCCTTGATAAGCAGGCTACAATCTATATACCTCAGAGGTTATATATAGAACTGGGTCACCCTACTAAGGGGATATAGGATAGACACTTATGGAAGGGGTTGGGGGCTGGAATGGGAGGATCAGGAAGGGGGAAGTAAAAGGGGAGGAAGGAACAGCTAAAATGAAGGGCCATTTGAAGATTGGTATAAAAACCTAATACAGATAAAGTTTTCTAAAACATATATATATATGAAAAGAATCACCAAATAACAGGGGAAACAAAGTCCCAACTTAATAGCTCTCATCACCAAAGGAAGCTTCCAAAACACATGATTGGGTTACACCTAATTGAGTTGTTGGTCAAAAGGTTCGCATGGGAACCCCCAAATAATCCAGGCTCTTGCCAAGGCTATTTGATGAATGTCCAAAAAACTGATGGTAAGGCCCTCCTGCTGAATACAACACTTGCATAGCTCATTGAACACAGAGAAGTTGAGCTGGTGCCTTCCTAGAGCCTTCACCCCTACAAGACTAGTTTTCATGGTACGGGGAAATTATTCTGTAACTGCCAAAAGAGAAAGGTGAACACCAACTCAGCTACAAAGCCTTTTATCTACAATGGTGGCCCACATCTGAGGTGAGCTAGCACAACGATGGTATAAAGCTTGTGGGAGCAACCAACCAATATCCAATTGGATTTGGATGAGATGAAGCCCATCCCCAAAACTGCTCAGATGGGCAAGAACCTGAGACTAGATAGGTCAGGGATACAGGGAAAATCAAATAATCCTGTTCTGTTAAAGGAACATAGCAATAAAATGACTCCTAACAGCAGTCCGCCATACCCATAGATCAATGCCTTGCTCGGCCATCATCGGTGAAGCCTCCTCCTACAGCAGGTGGGGCCCCTTGGGGCTCAGGAAACCCCGTGGAAGAGAAGGCGGAAAGACTGTAACAACCAGAGAGTTTAAGGAACGCCCAGGAAACAAGGCCTTCTAAACACAGCAGGATCTACACTTGTGAACTCACAGAGACCATGGCAGCATGCAGAGGACTACACAAGGCTGGGCCTGACCCAGTCTCAGTGCTGAAGGAGGCAGTGGACAGGAACCCCATCCCTAACCCAGAAACTATCTCAGGTGATAACCACTCGCAAATGAAAAATTAGTTTTCTCCAAAGGAGTCTTATACTTAAAGCCAAGCCCCTTGTGTAGCAGTAGATGGCTAACATAAAATCAGCTCAGTGGCATTTGGTGGGTTTCTTTGTTCTTTGTCTCATAATGCTTTGTCAATGTTTTTTTTTTTGGGGGGGGGGTTGTTGTTGGAAGAGAACTTCTTAGGCCAATGCAGCATCCCTGTGTGTTGCACTGAGATGTAACTATTGAATGCCCTGGTATAGGGGCTGGAGAGATGGCTCAGTGGTTAAGAGCACTTGCTGTTATTGTAGAGGACTCTGGTTTAGTTCCCAGCACCCACATGGTGACTCATAACCACCCATTACTCCAGTACTAGAGGATCTGACATTGTCTTCTGACTTAACTTTTCTCACCAGCCACACATGTGGTACACATATGTACTTGCATGTAAAACAATGGTACACATAAAATTTAAAAGATTTGTTTCTAAGTCATACCATAGACAAAATGTGGTCATGTAAAGACACCTGTAGATTCGAGCATCTCTCAACCGTCATGAGAGCAGCACTGTTTTTCAGTAGATGGTGATTAATGCAGAGCTCCACAGCGGGTTAACATGCAGACAATAGGAGACTGTGGATGCTTAGCTGTGAACAGAACATCTACACCACACTGTCATTCCAAAAGTCTCAGGCGTCATCTCTGCAAAGGAGGCAGAAAGACTGTAAGAGCCAGAGGCAGTGGGTGTCCACCATGACATAACCGTGCTATAGCATGCATGAACTCATAGCAGCTGTGACTTGCATGCACAAGACCAGCATCGGGGGTAGTGGATGGGTGGAGCTCATGAAGTCCACTCATAGATAAGGAACTATTGGTGATTGATGGCTGCTGGGAGGGTGAGGGAGTCAGTTTTCTTCAGGGAAAAATCCCTGAAGACCCACCCATGCTCCAGTAGACAGTCCTACACCTCTGCACATACAGTAGCGCTAAGTGAACTCAGTGGTTATTTTTTTTAAAAAAGATTTATTTATTATCTATACGAGTACACTGTAGTCGTCTTCAGACACACCAGAAGAGGGCATAGGATCGCACTGCAGATGGTTGTGAGCCACCATGTGGTTGCTCAACTCAGGAGAGGGTGGAGAAACTCTGAACTCAACTCTGTGTGCTTCCACCGGGAACGCTCAATAACAGCTCGGTACTCTGTCCTTCCTCTACACAGCTCCTTGTCTGCCCACCCCACCAGCCTGTCTACACTGGTTCCTAACTCTGAGGTGGAGAGAAAAGTATGATTAATTATCAGCCTCTAACGTAAACTTTTAAGCACTATTATACTAGCATACAATGAATATCATTCTTCATCTTGGGTTCCATAAAGAAAGTCATCCTTCAATTGAACTCAGGACCTCTGGAGGAGTAGTCAGTGCTCTTAACCACTGAGCCATCTCTCTAGCCATTTATTTTTACTTTTAAATGAATTATGAAGTTGGGATGGGAAAGGGGAGGGGAGACGAGAGAGGAATTGGAAAAGAGGGAATTGGGGGATAGGGGTAAATTTGATGAAAACACATTACGTGCATTATGAGATTCTCAAATAATAAAAGAAGTAGTTGTTTTCCAAATGAGGGAGGATGACTTAGACAGAGTTAGAGAGGCTGGTGGGGTGGGCAGACAAGGAGCTGCATAGAGGAAGGACACAGTACCGAGTTGTTACTGAGTGTTTCCAGTGGAAGCATACAGGGATGAGCTAAGGGTTTCTCCGCACTCTCCTGAGTCCTCTTGCTGACCTCACACTGCATCCAACCCAGGTCTGGGCTGTGCTACCCTGAGAAACTGATCCCGTGTAGTTGCCCTGGACAGCCAGAAGGTTAGGCAGGGCTGTCTGACAAGTGCCCACCCAGTAGGCATCCTAGCCTCCTCCAATTCTTATGATAACAGGGAAACGCCCCATACATTATTTCCTGATGCTCTGCCAAGCTTGGTAGTGCTATTGGCTGATTGATATATGCTCTGAGAGCTGAGCTGAGATCTCTGAGTTTGAGAGTAGAGGAGGCGTTCCCCACCCCACCACCATTCTACCCCAATGGTTGCTTTTCAAGGAGTTGGGGCGGAGCAGAGCAGCAATGGGGACAACAACGGGAATACTGTGCCAGGAGGCAGACATACTGTGTACTGGTTATCAGCTTGCCCAACTCCAGAGAGACAGAACGTCTACACTGAGGAAGTTATACAATTAGGACTTAATGCCTAAGACAAGCAGCCGGGCACAAGAGGAACTCAGGACTCAGTATAAGCCAGCCTCTGGCTTAGAAATCAAGCAAAAACAAAACAAACAAACAAAAAAACCTTTTATTTTGAGATTATAATACAATGACATCACTTCCTCTTTCTCTTTCCTCCCTCTAAGCCCTCTCATATACCCCTCCTTGCTCTTTTTCCAATTTATGGCCTCTATTTTCATTAATTATTGTTGCTTCCATGTGTGAGTATGTGTTATTACTAAATGTATAAGTGAAGCTGCTCAGTCTGTATAACTTATACGTGTGTTTCAGGGCTGACCATCGGTATTGGACAGTTAGTTGGTGGGCTCTCTCCTGGAGGAGGCTATTTCTGTTTTTAACATTTCTTGGTTGCCTACAGTTCTTTGTGTAGGCTTGGGGCCTCCTGGAGGTTCGCTCGTCCTCTTGAGCATGTCTGTTGTTGTCTTTGTTCAGCTCTGTTTAGGCAGTCAGCTAGTGAGACTTTGTGGGTACAGCTTCTGACATTCATAGAAAGCACAAATTCTGGCTCTCACAATCTTTCTGCCCCCTTCTTCTGCAACGACCCTTGAGCCATAAGTACAAGAGTTGTGCCATAGGTGTATCCTTTGGAACCAGGCTCCACAACTCTGTGTTTTGATTGGTTGAGGTTTTCTATTGCACAGAGAAGTTTCTGTGATGCCAGAACTACATCGCAGGACTACTGCTGTGTGTGGGCATAAGCACGAGTATTTAGAATTACATGAGGATGCTGCCGGTTTAGTAGAAGTGGCTGTAGGTTCTCCTTCAAGATCAATGATTTCACTAGCCCTGGGTAATTGGCTAGGTTTCTAGTACAAGGCATGACTTTCTTCTTGTTGAGTGGGTCTTAAAATCCAATTAGAGATCTGTTGGTTACAGCCAAGGTATGCATGCCACTACTGACCTTTAGGGTCATCGTGCCATGCTGATCGCTGCTGTGGTTCACAGATGTCATAGCTGGGTAGGACTGTTGGTTGCTTCCCGCCTTTACAAGCTTGCCTGGCACCTTCTGCTTAAGATAGTGTGGAAGTCTAAACTCAAGGCCCTCTTTGAATGCAAGGCTACTACCATTAGTGTTTGTTTCTTCACAGAATCAGATTCAAACTCCAGCTATCACACAGATGCTATCCAAAGTTTGTGGGAGTAACCAACCAATATCTGATTTGACATAGGGCCACAGCCATGAGTTGGAATCCATACCATACACAGCTTGGGTGACCAAGAACATGAGTCTAGATAGGCCAGGGACACAGGAGAAAACCAAATACTACTGTTCTGCTAATAAATGACTCCTAACTATAATAAAATGATTCCTGTTAATGTTCTGATATAGTATTAGTATCAATGCCTTGCTCAGCCATCATCAGAAAAGCTTCCTCCCGCAGGAGATGGGAATAAATACAGAGACTCACAACTGCAAAATGTGCAGAAAGTGAAAGACATTGGAACACTCAGTCCCAAATGAGGTGTCTCCGTCAAATCCCTCCCCTCAGGGCTCAGGGAACCCTGCAAACAGGAGGCAGAAAGAATGTAACAGCCGGAGGAGAGAGACATCACCAAGAAAACAAGGCCATCTAAATCAACAGGATCAACACACACATGAACTTACAGAGACTGAAGCAGCATCCCAGGGCCTACAGGGGCTGCACCAGTTGGGAACCGTACATGGGTTCAGTTCAGTTGGGATCTGCACTGAGGGAGGACATAGACACATGCCCCTATTTCTCATCCTGACACTATCTCCAATTGATAACCACTTGCAAATGAATATTTGGCTTTCTCCAAGGGAGAAACAAACTAGGGAAACAAACTACTCCTAAGGGCAGGCTGCATGCCCAGCGGTGGATGCCAGCAGAAAAGGAGCTCAGTGCCATCTTTGGAGATTCCTGTCTCAGAATGTCCTGTCAGAGCTTCTCTCTGAGATATGGATGGATAGATAGATAGATAGATAGATAGATAGATAGATAGATAGATAGATAGATAGATAGATAGATAGACGTACCGGTGGATAGACATATGGATATATGGATGGATGGATGGATGGATGGATGGATGGATGGATGGATGGATAGATAGATAGATAGATAGATAGATAGATAGATAGATAGATAGATAGATACAATTTTATTTATATATATTTTTTTATTTTTATTTATCTATGTTTTTAATGCTTTTCTTCTTTCTTTTTACCCTAAAAGTCCTTTGTGATTATTTAATGGCTTCCAGTTTAATGCTTTTATGGTATTCCTGAGTGTGCAAGTGTATCTTTATAGGTTTCTTATGCCTTTTCTTGGGCTCTTTTCCTTCTGTTTATTTTGTCCCATTACAATGTGTTAGTTTTATTTTATCTTATTATAGCTTATTTTATTATTATTCCTTAGAGGCCTGCCTTTTCTTTGTTTTTGTTTGTTTGTTTGTTTGTTTGTTTGTTTGATTGGTTGGTTGGTTGGTTGGTTGGTTGGTTGGTTGGTTGGTTGGTTAGTTGGTTGGTTGGTTGGTTGGTTGGTTGGTTGATTTTGTTTTGTTTTGCTTTTCCTGATAAAAAAGGGGAGGGAGTGGATCTGGATGGAGGAGAGGTGAGGAGGAACAGGGAAGCAGAGGCGGGGAAACTGTAATCGTGATATATTATGTGAGGGAAAAAATCTATTTTCAATAAAAGGAAAAAACCTGAGAAGCCTGTCACACCATGGCTTCCTACCGACACTGACTGTAGCCTGTCAGTCCATGGCTTCTCACTGACACTGGCTGCTTGACTTTCACAAAAATGCTCAATTGAAAGGACCCAGCTCATCACCAGGAGCTCCTGATGTTCATGTTTGCTCCTAAGTCAATGTGAACCTTCTCTCTCAGCTGCCCACTTTCAAATGTGTGGGTCTCGGCACCACCCCCACGGAGGAAGGCAGGAAAAAAGTTGGTTTGGGTTGTTTTGTTTTGTATGTGTGTGGTTTTGTTTGCATGTGTGTCTATGTATCATGTGTATGCTGGTGGAGGCCAAGAAAGGAAGTCAGATCCACTAGACTTGGAGTTACAGACAGTTGTGAGCTACCATGTGGGACCCCATCCTGGGTTCTCTGGAAGAACACGGAACGCTCTTAACTCCGGAGCCCTCCATCTCTCAAGGCCTCACTCCAGGAGCATTGTGCAACTGAGAGGATTAGAGACGTGAATCAGTCGAAATAGGCCAGAGATGCACGGATCCTGATTTATGCTGGGAACTCACAGCATCTGTGTTTCTATCCTTTCCATGGAGCTAGAGTCAGAGATACATTTTGGGTTCTTTGTTTGGTTGGTTTTGGTGTATGAACTTGCCTTGAAGATCAGGCCGGCCTCTAACTTACAGAGATCCATCTGCCTCTGCTTCTCAGAGCACTAGGATTAAAGGCCACTACCTTCTGGCAAGAGATACATTTTGTATTGTGAGCAGAGTCAAGTGTATCTGTTCTGAGATGCCCATCAAGGGCGCATTCCAGAGCCCCGGAGATACAAAACCTGCCTGCAGGTGGTCAGGTTCCTTATGTAAACGGTATCACACATTTTCCTATGACCTGTGCACATCCTTCCCTGTACTCTAAATCATCTTTAGATTACTTACACCTACTATAAGATAAATGCTGCATAAATGTGCTATTATACTGGATTGTTGGGAAATAATAAGAAACAGTTGTACATGGTTGGTATAGATGTTTTCCTTGATCACTGGCTGGTTGAATCCAGGGGTGATCTTATCTACAAGCAGATACAGACAGAAGCATGCAACTGAGTTCAGATCCCGAGAACACCGCCTTATGCAGACTAGAGACTTGGTGGTTATTTATAGAAAGAACAAATTCAAACAAGACAGCAGTAAAGAGGATTCCAGGTCACCAAGGGTGGCGCTCCCCAACATTTCCTGTGCTGTTCTGTTCTTTTTTATTTCTCTGAAAAGTACCAAGTTACTATCTGGCTGTGGTAGTGGGGTGTCTATAATCCCAACAACTCAGAGGCTAGTGTAAAAGAGTCCAGCGGAGACCATCCTATACAACACACTGAGAACTTGTCTCCAAACACAAAGCTGTGGACAAGAAGATTAACAGTGGGTAAAGACAGAAGCTGCTAAGCCTGACCAGGAATTAGATCCTCAGGACCCACATGCTCCACAAGGAGAAACTGACTCCCTGAAGTCATTCTCTGACCTCCACATAAGTGCCTGGCACTCAAGCATGCTCCCGTCCCCACACACAACATAAATAAATATACGTAAAAAGTAACCAGTTGCAAGCCACTGACATGACACGGAGCAACCTTGGGAAACTTCAGCTTGGAAATCTCTCAACCTGGAGCCCCTAATTGCTGTGTGCTGAAAGGACTTTTGTGCACAAGCTGGCACAAGTTTTGGAAGTTATTGAAACCTGTCAAGTAGGACAGAGACTTGGAGACACTGAGCATAAACAGATGAGCACTAGGGTGTAACCAGGTCAGACAGAGGAGGACCATGGAGCGGGGTGTTGCCATCACAGAGCAGTGGGGAAACTCAGTGCTGGCCTGGGGTGAGGCTATGCTGCCTGGTCCAGAGCTATGCCCTGCTCCTGGCTCCAGGGCACACCCTGCCTCACGATCCCTTCCTACAAAACTGTTCTTCAGACCCAGGAAGATTTTGCAGCAGAGTCCAAGCCCTTGGGCAATCACTTTGCTCCACTTTCAATCCGATTGAGAGTGTAGTGGGAGAGACGGGGTTGTTTAAGTAGCTGTGAAAATCATGGAGTAACTTGGTAAATGAAAAATCCACTCAGATCCACAAGGAGCACAAAAGTGAGGAATTAAACAACTCTGTAAATAAAGGGATCATTACTCTCAATGCATTAACACACACTTAAGACCTATTGAAAACTTCCCCTTTTCAAGATAAATGAAGAACAGCAGCAGCTCATTTCCCAGGCTGGATGGGATGTTTTCATAGCCCAGTGCAGAGCTGGAGGCACGGGGCAGTCAGGGCTGGCTTAGGTGGCATGCCTAGGGACTCAAGAGGAGACCAAGGGCTATCTCTGCTTTTGTAAAGACTGGAGTCTCAGCTTTCCTTTCTTACACTAACGGGGGGGGGGGGTGCACAGGGCACACCTGACACTGGTGGGAGGAATGTTCTACACCCCCGAATTTACCCCTCCAAGTTCCCTCATCCTTCACCAAAGAAGCATAATTGCCCCATGGTTAAGAGATGCTGGGACCAGAGGCACCGCTGATAATTACCTAATGGGCAGAAGAAATGAGGTGTGCGGCACATCGGCCTGGAGAAGGCACTAGCCACCAGTTTATTAACATTGAAAATTAAAATAAGCTTGGCCCAGCCAGGCAGTCTTGGCTGAGATGAATCCCATTATGCCTCTAATAACTGTGTGGGGCTCAGTTTGATGCCACCCAGGGGGTAGAGAGGCCTCAATAGCGGTGACCTCCCTGCCAGCTGTAGGAGGTTGAAGATTCCCTGCACCAGCAACTCTCCTGGAGGAAATACCAACACCCAGCCTACCTTGAGGGGCCTTCGGCTCCCATTAAACCCATGCAGCATTTGAAGAGCTGCAGAGGGGAGGCTGGGGAGAATCACAGGTTGTTCTGACCTGGGCACATTTAGTAAATAATGGCTTCCTGGGGTTTGCAAATGTGCATTGCCAGGACCCTAGGATGGAAGCTGGGACCTGCCTGGGGCCAACCTACTAATCCAGCCTTCTTTGGGGGCCCTGATTGTGGCAGATTTATCCCTGACCTCAGCCTCATCCACCATAGGCCGGGAACGAGCTCTCCCTGGCAAGTACTCAGAAAACAGCCCAGTGTTCAGTGTCTGCTCTGCCTGCAGCAGTGGTCCTCACCCTTCCTAAAGCCACAACCTTTTAATACAGCTCCTCATGCTGTGGTGACCCCTCAACCATAAAGTTATTCAACTCTGTAATTTTGCCACTGTTCTGAGTTGTGATGTAAATATGTGATATGCAGGATATCTGATGTGTGACCCCTGTGAAAGGGTTATTTGAGCTAAAAGGCAGAGTAAGGCGGGGCAGGACTGTCAGGGGAGGGGAGAGGACATCAGAGGAAGGGCAGATGCTTAGGCAAAGGACAGGTGGAGGGCATGTGGTGACCTCAGCTCACAGACTTACACAGGTGCTGGCAGGAACTGAAAAACCCATCAGGAGGAGGGCGGGGCCTCTGCGGAGGACAGTGGACAGTCAGCTAGGATATCCAGGGTCAACAGCTCTGAAAGCCCTGGCTGGCGTTTGAATTCTAGCTTAAGGGAATCCTTGGAGAATTTGGGAAAGAAGATGCACACAGCTAAAACCTTTTCATCTCTTTACATTGAATTCGCTGAGTGTTTTATAACGTGTTAGGAGGAGGGGAACGGGGAGGAGCGGGATGTGGGAACGGGGACCAAGGGCTATCTCTGCTTTTGTAAAGACTGTTTACACTTCTTAAAGACTGGGACCTTTACATTTAAACTCACTTTAAATTTCATTTGCTTCTTTTTCACTGCTATTTATTTGAACTGAGCCTTCGTCCAGCTCTGCCCACTTGTTCCCTTGGCTTCTGATGAGGCTCATGCCCACACTTCTCTCTCTGAGTTCCGGCCTCTGTCCCACCCTGTTCTCAGCAGCCGCCCTCGACCCCTGACCTCCCTGCCTCACCTTTATCCTTTTCTTGGCCCCACCCACCTCAACTCCTGGCCTTCTTCACGAGGGGGATCACTGCTCCCCACTGACTTTCAGAGCTCTAACCTTCCCTAGCCATTTGTCACCCCAGCTCTTACTTCTGCCTCCTGAAGCAATATGCTTAAGGCTTTTCCTCTCTTTTACTCACAAGCATAGAGACTTGTAGACTACTTCCGTCTTAGGGTTTCTATTGCTGTGAAGAGACACCATGACCAAGGCAACTCCTATAAAGGACAACATTTAATTGGAGCTGGCTTTCAGGTTCTGAGGTTCAGTCCATCATTATTATGGTGGGAAACATGGCAGCGACCAGGCAGGCATGGCACTGGAGGAGCTGAGAGTTCAACATCTTGCTGTGAAGGCAAACAGAAGACTGACTTCCAGGAAACTAGGAGGAGAGTCTCAAAGCCTACCCCCATATTGACACACTTCTTCCAAAAGGCCACACCTACTCCAGCAAGACCATACTTCCTAATGGTGCCACTCCCTGAACCACAGTTCCCTTGTGTTAAATAATAAATAAATAAATAAATAAATAAATAAATAAATAAATAAATAAATAAATAAATAAGATAAATAAATTAGATAAATAAATAAATTAGATAAATAGATAAATAAATAAATAATTTTTAAAAAAACTTTCTTGACCTCACATTTTAACTCCTGTTTGCTTTAGGTCTTGCCTCATTTTCTTGCTGGGAATAAAATTTAGGGCCTCACACTTGCCAGACAAGCCACCACCCTGGACTGTGTTCCAAGTTCTCCTGCACCTCTTTGTAAAGTATTCCTTCAGAAGCTCTGCCTACACCACACTGGCCAACTCTGCTGCCTCTCTTCCCCTTCTTACTTGAACTCAGTCAGGGTTTAGCTGCCCGCTCCCAACAAAACTATCACCAACGCCTGTGGTGCCGAGTGTGATAGAAAACCCTCCCTTCTCATTGGACTTCCCCTCTTGAAGCTTCCTTCTCTGGGTCCCCAGGATTCTGTTCCTTCTCAAGTTGTAACTGGTTGCTTACCCTTTCCAACCTTGAAAAGTCAGAGTGTCATAGAATGAGTCTTGAGCCCCTCGTCTCTCTGAACTGCATCTCTGGTTGATCTCAAACTCCCATGGCTGTATTTGCTATTAATTCCCAAAGTTAAATCACCAGTCTTCAACTCCCCTAGACTCTAGGATATCTCTGCAGGGATGTCAAAGCATCTCAAACTTAATAGCCTCACAGACTGACATCCGTGCCGCCCCTCCCCCATCCCCATCTAGACACAAAGTATCCAGTCAGTAGACTTCTCAGTCTCTGTCATCTTCTTCCAGCCTTTGCTCAGAGTTGGCTTTAGTCACATGACACCTGTCATATCCTCACATCCCACCCCCATTGACTATTTCCAAACTGTATCTAGACTTAGCTGTCATCTGCCCACCTTCCAGGATGGTGGCGACTGCCTCTTGCTGGTCTCATGCCTTTGCCCTTGCTCTAATACAGCCTCCTTTTGACATAGTCAGAACAAGCCTTTCAAAAGCCAGGCGGTGACACCTCTCTGCTTAAAACCTGAAGACTTCCCAGCTACCTCAGAACAAAACTTCATCAGTGAGCAGGTGTGGCAGCATGTGGGAGGCTGAGGCAGGAGGACCACAAGTTTGAAGGCAGCCTAGATTACATAGCAAGACTATCCTAAACAAACAAAACATCAACAGCCTCATTGCCTTCTTCCTAAGCAAAACTAACAGACCATAATGCATAGTCACAATGGCTTGAAACATCCTATATTCTTTGGACCCATCTACCTCTTTTGACCCATATCCTGTAGTCCCCTCCCCTTCCCCTTCCTCTGCTTAGCCACACTAGGCCCCTTTTCGTTCCTCAGATACACTATGCACACTTTGCCTGCGCTGACTGTTCCTTCTGCTGGGAGCCCTTTGATGGACCCCTTCAGGGTCTCCAGGCCAGTTCCACACCACCTTGTCCACCAGGCCGTCCTTATACACACACACACACACACACACACACACACACACACACACACACACACACACACGCCAGCCAACTCACCTCTCCCACCTTATTACTGCCTGTTAAGTGTTCACATTGTCTCCAGTCTCTTCCCTAGACCAGAGACCCATGTAAGGAAGGGGCTTTGTCTTGCTCACTCCTATGTCAGGGCCCAAGTAAAACAAGAGCTTGATAAATATTTGTCAAGTAAACAGTATTTATTTGAATCTACTTTTAAAGTAGCTACCATCTGCGAGGAAACCTCAGAGCCCATCTCTGCTCCAGCTGTCCACAGCTGAGTGGCTCGTGCCAGGCTTTGATTGTTCCCATGGATGCCGTGAAAACCACTCTGAACACACAGTGTTGCCGGCATCCACCTTTCCTCTGCCCTCAAGCCCCTCAGGACCGCCAAGATGAGGTTATTTCTGCCCTCTCATCTCTTGCCTAGAAAAGGCATCTTCTGATACCAGCTGCTGCCTCATTGCCTCCCTCCAAAACAAAACTAATGGAGCATAGCCCACAGCATCCATCCATCAGGCTGAGAGAGGGCAGCGGCTGGGACATCAGGTCTCTTTTATACACCTACTGTGTGATTTTAGCCAAGGATTTTTTTTTTCAGGAAAGAAGTTTTATTTCCACACCCCTAGGAAAGCATTAAAAATAATAAAGATAGAAATTCAAACCAAACCCTAACACAAAGACAGGCCTGTGGGGTAGCCCAAGAGCAGCCAGACAGGCAGGGACACAGGAGAGATGCTTTCCAGATAGGCACCTTGCCTAGCAGCCTGGGTCTGTGTATCCACGTGACTATTCCAGGAAAGGGGGCTGGGCACCAGAGGTCTTCACCCAACCCATACCCATGTGGCCCTGGATGAGAGGAAGAGAAGAGAGCAAGACAAGGGCAGAGATGGTACCAAGACTGACCTTGGCACCTACTGTCTGTTCTGATCCCCAACAGTGCATATAGGCTACCCTGTATGCCTCAGGGATTGAGGTGGGGTGGGGTCCTGCGAGTTACAGCCTCTGAAAGAAGGAGCTGGCTATATGGGGCGGAGTCAGAGCAGAACACAGTCTGACTCAGTCTTTGACCTCTGCCTCCGTTCTCCAGCTGGTCGTCCAGATGTGGCTCCTCTCACCTGGGGCAAAGGGGTCCTTGTTCTTACCAAGTTTTTAAATCTCTCTAATCGTGTGTGTGTGTGTGTGTGTGTGTGTGTGTGTGTGTGTGTGTGTGTGTGCATGTTGAATGTATTCATGTGTGTGTGAATGTGCATGTTGAATGTATTACCGTTGTATGCACATGTAAGTGTGTGTGTGCCTATGATTTCAGGTATGTGGAGGTCAGTAGTCAGTGTTGGACGCCTTCCTCGGTCATATCCCACCTTGTGTCTTTGAGACAAGGTTTCTCACTGAACCTGGAGTTTACCAGTTGGCTGGTAAACTGGCTGCCAGACTGGCTGGCCAGCCAGTTCCAGAGATTTGCCTATGCAGGCTTCCCTCCAGTCCTCAGGCCTGAGGTTACCAAGGTGCACTGTTGTGTCCAGATCTTAGATGGGTTCCAACTCTCAGCTGGGATCTGAACTCTTGCTTGCATGGCAAGCACCATGACAACTGATCCATCTCATCAGCTCCTGAGTTTTGTTTTTGTTGCCATTGTTGATGGGATTGGGGAAGTAGCATTCTTTAAGAAACTTAAGTGAAACTCATGAAGAATGTATAGTGCTTAGCAGAGACTAAACATTGCATCCCTTTCTCCTCCTAACAGAAGATGACTCTAGTATCACTCTGAAATTAACATGGTCCCTGAGATGCATGGTCAAGCGTGAGCGGGGATAAGCCCCTAGTCTCCTCTGGAGCTCCTTAGGCCTCTCTGCCTTCCTCTCCCTCCTCCTCCCTGACCTAAGCGCGCGCGCGCGCACACACACACACACACACACACACACACACACACACACACACACACACACACACCATCTTGCGTTTACACTTCTTTTCCATCCTTTAAGGGTGGTGAACCGAATTCAGAAAAATGTCAAATATTCTGCATGTTGTAAAATAAAAGGATGCCCTTGCTGAAAAGCCACACAATGTAACTCGGGATCGACTTTAAAGGACCAGTGTAGAGTGTCACAAGGCAGAATGCTCCTGTTCCACTTAGATCAAAGATTTTAAATAGGCGTGTGGCTCTGTAGCATTTATATGTGTGGATGCTGGCAGGAATCTTTAAGTGGATTGCTCTCATAACTCTCCATTACTCAGCGCCTTATTGATTTGAGTTCGTCTCTAACGGTTCAGACTTGGAGAATACTCAGGCCAGGTCTCCACTGAGGAGAGTGGCGGGGAGAGCTGGTCATTGTCTAAGGAATTCCAGGAATCATGTGATGCTCATGAATGCAGTGTTTCCCGGAATGCTCAGGCCAGCAGCGGTCCCATGATCTTTCCAGGACGTGTGCCGGATAGGAGAGTAGGGAAGGGAAGTCCAGTGAGGCTGTCTACCTCTCCGCCTCTCCCCAACATTCTTGTAAATACGTGCAATCTGTAGTAATTCTACCACCGTCTGTCTAAGGGAAGGAGGAGGAGGAGGAGGGGGAGGAGGAGGAGAAGGAGAAGGAGGAGGAGGAAGAAGAGAAGAGGAGGAGGAGGAAGAGAAGAAGGAGGAGGAGGAGGAGGAGGAGGAGGAGGAGGAGGAGGAGGAGGAGGAGGAGGACAACGAAGATGACAGCAACAACAAGAAGTAAAAACAAGCATACTGGCTAAATCTCTAGATGCCCTGGAGAGCTCCACTTGAATCTGCTTCACACTGCTCTCCAACCAAGATGTCTAAGATCCTGGGCCTCTGACTTAGCCCTGGGTGCTTCCCACTTACAGCAAAGATAGGAAAGACCAAAGGCCAACCTGCTTCTCCCTAAGCTGTGATGGCTCGGGCTATGCCCAGGGTCCCCCAGACCTGCTGCATGTGGATGAGGCTGACTCTGCAGAATTGAGTCCAACATGAATGGAACAGCCTCTGCTGGGAGGTCCAATTTCTCTACATTCAACGTCAATCAAACTTGTCAAAATAAGTGGCTTCCCAAACGTGCAGTGCCCTGATAATGAGGGAAAACAACATGTGTGTATTTTAAAAGTGACTTTGGCCCCTTTGGGTTTGTTGTTGTGTTTTGTTTTGTTACTCTCTTGCTTAGCATGTAAAGAAGTGTGAAGTTCTTTGTTATTCTTTGTACTTATCCTGCTCAGCACTGTCCCTTGCCCCCTCCCTTTCTGATCCCCTGCACCCCCACCAGTGTTTTCCTGTTCTATCTCCTGACCTACTATGGTGTTTTAAATGAGAAGGTGCCCCCTAAGCACAGATGTTTTAACACGTGATCCCCAGTTGGTGGCGCTGGTCTGGAGGTTTAGGAGGTACAGCCTTGCTGGAGGAACAATGTTTTTGGGAGCAGGTGAGCTTTGAGAGTTTAAAGGCTCTCCCATTTCCAGTCACCCTCTCTGCTTGAAGTTCCTTGTACTTGAAGATCCAGATGTGAGCCCTGAGCATCCAGTTGCCACCACCGTGCCTGCTGCTTGCTGCCACGTTCTCAACAAACTCTCATCCACCTAGAGCCAGAAGCAAAATAAACCCTTCCTTCTCTAAGTTGCCTTGGTCATGGTGTTCTATCACAGCAAAAAGAGAAAAAAAGGAAAGGAAAGAGGAAAAAGGTGTCTACACAGGCATTTCCAGCTTCTAGACATTTTTGAGGACAAAGCATGTCTCCCACTTCCAATGGAATTTCCCTTGGCACTTTAGCATAACAAACATTCTTGATACTTTCATTCATATCACATTATGACAATACTAATAAAACTCCTGAGATTTCCTTCTCCTTTTTGGGCTGTGAATGATGTCTTCTTAAACAATCAAAGCAGGGGCAAGAGTCAGCTGTTCAGTGGTCCTTACTTAGTGAACTTGGGTTTCTCCAGATGCAGCTCAGAGGTATGGGCGTCTCCTCAGCATACTCACAGAGGCACAGGAGAGGAGAGGAGGTGCCTGAGATCTCCTCTGTTCCTCAGTGGACCACTGTCAGGCATCGAGCTAACTGGTCTCCCTCAGGGAGGTTACAGACTTTGCAAGGCTTACTCAGGTTCCCATCCAAGTTACCAAGTGTGTTGCATTGAGAATCAGTGAAGACCCCATGTTATCCATGCACCAAATGTTTATTGAGCACCTATTGTGGATTAACCCTGTGCCACAAGGTAGGGTAAGGTAGTGATTATGGGAGATATCGCTACAACCCTCACAGTGTCTGCTCTGTGGTAAAAGGACTTGTTAAAAGGCCAGTGTTTAAATCTATCTTCCCCTGTTTACTTCTTGAAACCTTAGTTTACTTGCCAACAGCAATAAAAATGAACTCTATCTACCCAGCTCCTTCATAGGATTCAGCAAGTGTGTTGACATGCCCTGAAAATCATAGAACAGATGCTTTATTTCATACTCAAAATCACAGAAAGCAAGGACTTGAACAGATAAATGGTCATAGTGCCCCCTGTTATAGCAACACCAGTCTCAAGAGTCAAAAGGTTAAAAATAACTCAATGTCTATCAGTAGATGGATAAACAAAGTGTAGCATATGAACACATAGAATAGAGTTCAGTTTTCAAAAAAAAAAACAGAATTAAATAAACTTTGGAAATGTTCAGATGATGAAGTATATCAGACACAAAAGCATAAGTATTCTGTGATCACACTTAGAGTCAGTACCTAGACTAATCCAGTTCTAGAGATGGAAATAAGAACGTTAGTTACTGGTCTAAGGGTGAAAGCTATGGAGTGGGATGGTGGATTCCGTTTAGGAAGGCTTCAGTTTGGATTGTTGGAAGAGTCTTCTCATAAATGGTGGAACGCAACCGAACCCATAATACTCATGGTCCGTCTGGGCTATGTAGAGATTTCCAGACTAGCCTAGGCTACATGGCAAGACTATTCCAAAACAACTGATGAAAAAGATGGACAGTAATGTCCACTGCACACAATGTGGACATACATAACGCCTCTAAACTATGCATTAAAGAGGATGTGGAGTACATCAAGGGGAAAGAGGGCATAGCTGCAGCTTTTCCTGGAGGAGCCCTTGGCCCACATCAGTTTGACGTGTTCCCACCATTTGGGGTGGTCTTGGATTCCTTGTCAAGTGCTCAGTGGCACATGGGCAAGGCTGGACTGGGCAGGAACCAGGCATGTGGGGAAAGCTATCCCCAAATCTGTCTAAGTCATTGCCCTCTCCCATAAGCTTGAGTTGGCAAGTGTTTCTGGGAAGTATCAGGCCAACCTGAAGGCTATCGGCAAATGCTCAGTGAAGACAGTTTTATAATCACCATGGGAAGAGGGTATGCTCTTCCTTGTGGGACTTGTTGGAATCTAGACATCTGCCCTGTGTCTATTGCTCACATCACTGGAAGATGCTATGAAAGTACATCTTCAGGAAACCCAAAATCAGCCACCGTAGTTTCCACTCCCCAGGTTTGGGCAGGTCCCTAGGTCTAGCTTTCTACCATGGCAAACAGCATTCCTCCTTTCTGATCCAAACCCTCTGTTTTTAAATTTGCCATCATGGTATTCAAATAGCATTTGAATGTGTGGGCCAAGGAATTCTTTCAGATGGCTCGCTGGTGATCTATTTCCCAATGGAGGTTTGATTCTTGAAGAAGAAGGTTATTCCTCTTCACCGAGTTTTAAGGGGCACACACCTCCTGAAGCCCCCAAACACTTGCAACTGCTGCCCTCCACCGTTTCCTGTTTCTCAGCACATGTGCAGCTAGGGAAAAGCTGCATGCTTTCTCTTCAGGGCAGCTGAGCTGCCAGTACAAACCTGAGCCATCCCTCCCGGTGGCTGATGCGGAGATGATGTGAGCAAAGCCTGACCCCTCCCTCTTCTTCTGCCCTGGGTGCCAGTAATTACGGCAGCATCCATGACAAATCTCAGGTAAATTCCAGGCTGAAAGCACAAAATGGACTTTGGATATTTCTCTTCCTGGCAGGCTCTTGTGGAATGACAGATTGCTAACAGTGAAGATGTCTCCATAGAAATGCACCTGGCAGAGGTCAGCCATGAAGACCCAGGGTGAATTTTACCTTAAGCAGATCAGATCTACAGGTAAACAGAAGGTTCCATGGTTTTGAACCTGGGTTGGCCTCTTAATCCTTTGTAAACACACACATCACTTACTGCAAATTCTTGGTCTAAACTGGAATTCACCGGAAGAAATCAATTTATGGAGGCGGCGGTTTCTCTTCTTGTGTGTCTTCTACTAAGGAAGCATAGTATACAACTAGCAAGATTGATGGTGGTAATATTAAGTCCATGGCAATCCAAATTAATTCCATCAAGACCTGGAAAGGCAAGCTATAGGAGGTTAAGGTGAAGCCAAGGGACCTAGAAGCCCATTGGTACGTTTGCTACAAGGAACCTTCAATGTGAAACGCATGGATATGGGAGACAATCCAGCTTGTGGTCAAATCCCAGCCCTTCTGTCATGTCATCCTTAGTCTGAGTTGGCTCTTTCCTAAATAATAAAATGACATAATTAGGTTTGATGGGAGAATTAAACAAGGAAGCACGTGTCAAAGCGTGACAGAGTACTTGGCATGGAAGAAGCTTAGCAAATACTAAGCCCCCATATCTCTTTCTTTCATCCACAAGATAAGCACAGATTGCTTTGCAGGGCTGTGTAAAGTAACCCCACATCAGCCTTGTGTCCTTAGATGATTCTTGCAAATCCATGCCTTTCATAAGTGACTTAACGGGCTGCTCTCCTGGAGTAATCTGAACTCACGCAGGCAGGTGAGCATCTAAGAAGCAAACCTCCCATTGTCACGGTCTCCAAGCATATCACAGGCTCAAGGATGAGTCAACAGTAAATCCCTCATCCACTGCCTCTGGGAGCAGAACTGTGCTGGGTCATCCCACAAACTAGTGGCAAGGAAAGATGGTGTGTCAGGAGGTTAAGGGAAAGAGAGGTTAACTCATTTGTCCTTGCTCTCAGGCGAAATGGCCCATCCTTTTTAACAGCATAGGATGAGGACTTGGGAAGTGAATTGTGGTCCAGCTCCCGCAGAGGAAGCCTCTCAGGGAGGGAACACATCTGGGATGCTCCTCCCTTCCCCTTCCCCTGCCCTTCTTCCCCTCACTGTAAGACTACAGTGTCCAGGATCCGATTCGCAGGTGTTCAGGAAACAGGGAGTCATTCGAACCCCCTCAGGCCAGTAGATTCACGCCTTCTGCACTTGCAATTCAGCCGAGGCCAAGGATTTCAAATGCACCGGTTCCCCAAAATGTCTTCCTCTTTTTTTTATATACTAAAGAAGAAGGGGGGGGGGGGAACCTGTTTCTATCACATTATTAGGACCAAAAATAGCTCTTTTAATCCCTAGCCCATATCATTGCCACATTACGAATACATTTTGTTCATCAGCCTTAAAGGTTGTGGTTCCCTTGCTTAAGCTGCTTTCATTATACAAGATTTCCAGTTATTCCGTATTTTGTTCTCATTAGAACACTGCGTGTCACATGTTCTCACCAGAGACATTCATCAGCAAGGTCAAAGGGTGAATATCGTGATCTATTATGCTTAGAGGAATCTAATGAAAAGCCACATAATTATCCAATTTAAAGAGAAGCATGTAAAAAAGAAGGGGGGCTCTTGCCATAATTTAAATTGTTTTGTTTCCCTGAAGCAAAATTCAGCACCTGATTGACAGGACCTAATGATAATTCTTATTGATATGGTGATGTTAATTGTGGGGAGATATTTAATAAGCCCCGTATTTGGGAGGGAAGTGCGCGCTCTTAACCTGCACCTGAACCTGCTTCTTGCCGCAGCGCGGGGATGAGGTGCAGATTCAGATAAGTGAGCACAAGTGGATTTTCAGTCTTGTGTGGCAGAATGGAAATTGGAATCTTCAGAATCTATTAGGAGAACAATTCCACAGTTGCTCACACTTTTATAAATTATACTGTATATTACAGAAAGACACAAAGTCGGGGGGGGGGGGAAGAAGGTATTGACGTGACTTTGCAGAGAAGTTGCTGGGTGAGAGTGGCAGTGGTGGCGTTTTCAGCCAAACACAGCACACACACTCACACACACACACGCACACACACACACACTCACACACACACACGCACACACACACACATTCACACACACACTCACACACACTCACATACACTCACATACACTCACATACTCACACACACTCACACACACATACACACTCTCACACACACTCACACACATTCACATACACATACACTCACACACACACTCACACACTCACACACACACACAGAGGGGGGAGGTATTGTATTCTTTGTCAAACAAAGTACACAGATGAAATTTATGTCCTGAATCAGCCCTCGCCCATCCCTGGGTAAGGTTGATCTTGTCAAAAAAAAAAAAAAAAAATAGGCAACTTTCTTATGCCATGAACACAAACATCTTGAGGCTTTTTCATGGGTCTAAATTCCAAAAGGACACGGTTCTCTTTACCCTTCGACCTCAGGGTTTCAGACAGTAGATGTTGGAGCTGCAACAAGGACTCCAGGTCTGATTACCCATGGCTCCACTCTGTAAGTTGAGACCTTTCATGGTCGAGAAACCATGTGTCCTCAGGACCTCACTGTGTGCTGACAAAATCTTCAAGATTGGACTTTAGGGTAGGGGACAGTGCATATGTATGTGCGTGTGTGCATGCGTGTTGGTGTGTGGGTGCATGCATACATGTACAAGTGTGTATGGAGAGTAGCAGCCAGCACTGGGTGTCTTCCTCGCTTGCTCTCCATATTATTTTAAAATAGGTCCCCGCTCAATCTGGAGCTCACTAGCATGGCTGGCCAGCAAGTCCTCGGGGCCCTCTCTGGCTGCCTAGCTCTTGCACTGTAGGCACCCGGACCATAGCTGGCTTCTGTGTAGGCGCTGGGGATCCAAATGTGGGCCCACATGTTTGTTTGGTAAGCACTTTCCCAGCTGGGCCATCTCCCCAGCTCCAGATACTGGACTTTAACACTGCACAAGCTACCGCCTTGATTGAGATAGTCCTCTGGATAATTCACATGAATTATACAAAGTGAAAAACAGAATTACTCTAAAGATAAGCAGAATCTCAAGACCACCAGTCTTCAATCTGAGTGAGACTGGGTTACAAAACTGAGTCCAAGCTAGTTTTTTTTTTCAATTATTTTTAAGATGTTTTAAATTTTAATTTATTTATTTTATTTTTTTGGCTTTGGTTTTGAAATAGGATTTCACTACGTAGACCAGGTTGGCCTCAAGTTCACAATCCTCCTGACTCAGCTTCCCAGTGCAGTTACCAGGATAGCCCACTATACCTAGCTGGTTCAAGTTGTTTTTTGAACTCCAAATTAGGTCCCCATTTTTACTGAGGGAAAAACGATAAGACATGGAAGGCATACTGTGTGGTCAGTGTAGACGTCCTCGCCAAAGCATATGAACTCACCATAATTAAGTCAGAGACAAGAACAAAAGTTCATGTCACGAGAAATAAGAATAGCATCTAATGAACAAAAATTGCAAATATTTGTGACAGTCCAAGTAAGATTCTGCTTGAGCTGAGGAACCAGAGCCTGGGGCATTGTGGGTCCTGGGAAAGGGGAAAAGGGAGAGAACTCCTTTTTGTCTCTGAACTATTTTATTTTTGCTTTTAGTACACACATGCATGCAGATATACCTTAGACTAGTCTAGATATAAATTTGTTGACTTTTAGCCAAGCACTTACCTTAACTGAAAATAAAATTAAGCTAATTGGAGACGGCTAAATGGATGGCAGGTTAGAATGCCCATGGCAGCTCAGACTGCTGCCGTGATTTCCAACTTCCTAGGCCAAAGTATTACATCATGCACAGGAGATTATAATTTCTCTGAAGAACACTTCTGGGTATCTCGCTGCTCGAAAAGCGATATGCCAACAAATTGAAAAGAGTTCAGAGAAAAGCAATAAAAATAATTAAGGAGGCCTTCAGATTGACTGATGGAGAGAAATGGAGAGAATTAACTGTGGACGCCTGGCCCGGTGATGACCTGTGTGGCTACAGGAATGAGACACAGAGTGTCTGCAGGAACAAGTTTCCCGTCTGAAGCAGGCGATCAGCCCACACAGAGTAACAGTGCACTCACAGACACAACGAACCTGTGGTTGTTTCAGGCCAAAAGCCAGAGCCATGCCTGCCCTAGACAGCTGCCGAGAGCCACTCTGCAGTTTTGCATCTCTGTTGGTATGAGGTCAGAGCCAGCACACATAGCAGCTGGAGTATTGCCAAGTGCCCTGTCTCCATTTTGGTGCCATCTAGCCATACACTCATCCTAAGCTGAGTACCTAGGTCCTTGAAATGGCCTACAACACGAAAAAGTAAGAACTGAGTTCCATCACGGTTCATGCCCAAGCCCTACACTTCCCGGAGAGTAGCTTGAGAAATGAGAAAAGCATCCTCTCCATGCATGGCTGGATAAACCTGTTCAGAGTACCAGGCTTGCATGAAGCCCAGAGGTAGGGAAAATGGCCCTAGAACATTTTGTGAATCCCTAAGCCAGTGTCTGGACAGCTCTCACAAAGCTGCTTTGCCCACTCACTCACCTGGCTCTTTTACAGCCCGTATAGACCAGGGACCAATGTTCAAGCTTGTTCAAGGCAGTCTGTTTTTCTGCCAGCCAACACAAAGTGAACACAGTCAGCACCCCTTTCTTTCGTCCACACCGCAGTTAAGACAATGAATTGAGATGGCTACTCCAGTTACATGCATCTCAGCATCCTATGTTCTAAGCCTTCCCCACCCTGTACCAACCTTGTGAGGAGGACTTTTTCAATATGCTGACATTGTTGTGAAGGACATAAATTGTAACCACCTGACCTTCTTTGAGCCATAGGTTAAAGGTTTCCCTTGGTTTTCCCGTCTTGGGGTCTGATGAATAGACTCATGTTAACCAGAGCAGTAGATCACCTGTACTTTGATATGCCTGACCCAAAAACCTAGACTATTAGCAGGTTTTATCCCCATTTTCATTGTGGTTGATTTTTTAGCATCCAATACCAATCTATATAGTTTTGTTTTATTTTTATGTGTATGAATGTTTTACCTGCATGTATGTTTGTGCGCCACATGTATGCAGTGAGCCCACAGAGGCCACAAGAGAGTGTTGGATCTCCCTGGGGCTGGAGTTATAGACAGTTATGAGCTGCTGTGTGGGTGCTGAGAATCAAACCCAGGTCCTCTGGAAGTGCGCTTAACCACAATGTCATCTCTCAGACAATGGGTTTTTTAAAGGGGTGGGGTGTTTTGTTTTTCTTGACTTGCTATACTGGCCAAGACCAGTGTTAAATGCTAGGGTGCTTTAAGAAGCACAACTAAGCCGGGTAGTTGTGGCACATGCCTTTAAGCCCAGTACTCAGGAGGCAGCAGCAGGCAGAACTCCATGAGTTCAAGGTCAGCCTGGTCTACAAAGTGAGTTCCAGGACAGCCAGGGCTATAAAGAGAAACTCTATCTCAACAAAAAATAGGAGAAGGAGGAGGAGGAGGAGGAGGAGGAGGAGGAGGAGGAGGAGGAGGAGGAGGAGGAGGAGAAGAAGAATAAACAGAACCTACCATGGCTGAACTTTTTAAAGCAAATGAAATCATGCCTCTTTTGTGCCAGTTGGGAAAATCCCTGATGTCATACTCCATTAAAATGGAATGGAGGGACCATAGAAAGAGAGGGGAACTCAGGGGTCATAAATACCTTCTCTAGGAATAATCTTGCAAAACCAACCCAACAAAACAGCCTGCCTTATCTTTCTTTGTTGCTTTGAATGATTTGGTTTTTCAGTATTTCACTATATGGTCAGACTGGCTTTGAACACATGAACCTCTTGCTTCAGCTTCCCACCTGCTGGCAAGCTGACAAGTACCAGTATACTCATCAGAACTGGTCTTATCCTTAAGACAATGTCTACTTAGCAGCTGATTTTTTAAAAAACCTCCTAATTATGACCTTAAGACTGAATTTATTGTAGTAATTGTCTCCATTCACCAGATACAGATCAAGCAATTGAAGTACCCATGAAATTTCTTTCAAAGTAGTTCCCCATAGTTCTCTGACATGGCCTCCATATGTATGTCCCAAAATGCATTGCATTCCCAGAGAAAAGTTTCTGAATTGCAGATCCACCCACATCTTTTTGTCTGGCCTTGGCACACCGGAATGAGGAGAGCCGGATTGAAGCATGGAGCCTCTCCCTTACCATCCGATCCTGCCAACATGAACTCAGTCAGATCAGTCCCTAGCCCTCCCTTTCCTCATCTCTACAGTGACAGTAAATATATAGTCACATCAACAGTACATTCTATCTCTACTTCTTCATTCAATCTACATGATTCATTTTCTTGCCATATTACTCTAGCTGAGAGTCCCTGGGGAGACTGGATGTGCTCTGCTATGCCTGTACATTTGTGGGGGAAAGTTTAAGAGATTTGTACTAAGCATGCTACCAGCCTGCTCTTCACAGATGTCTCCTCAGGCTGAAGGATCACCCTGTGAGTTTATTCTATTCAGACTACTGAGCTGGTTTTCTCTACTCACTAGGATGACCACACGTTTGCCTCTGCTATGATCAAAAACTCTGACAAAAGCAGATTAAAGGAGAAAGGGTTTCCTCTGCTCAGGAACACTGCCCATCACGGCAGCGTAAAGCAGGGAGAATCACTGGTCAAACTGCATCCACGTCAGAAAGCAGAAAATAAATGGATACGTTTTGTTCATTCCACTTTCTCTAGACAGCTCAGGACCCACCCTTTTGTCCACCTCATTGTACCATTGGTCTTCTTTTGACCTGAACAGCACTTTTCTTGCGAATACATTAGATTATTCTTACTTAAAAACCATCTACCACTTTCCTAACAACCAGAATAGATTCAAAACATTTTTTTTTTCTCACAATGTCTTGAAATACAGTGCATGGTAGGACTTAGGAAAATGTAGGTTTAATATATTCATAAAGATTGTCACTATTTGTGAAGGGATAGGGATTAAGGGATAGTAAACTTTCTCAGTTTTGACAGTTTCCTAATTCATATGTTCTTTGCATAATCCTGCATATTCTTCTGTTCACTCTCTCAGCAAGTGCCCACTGAGCATCTACTAGGAACTAGGTCTAAGTACAGAAGAGACAACATGGGGCAGGCTGAACCCTGGATTAAGCATCCTGTGCTGTTCAGACTCCAAAGCAGACAGAGGGCCCAGCCCAGACCTATTTCAGCACCACAGTACCCTTCCCCGGCTCCAGGAGTCTTTGCTACCTACAACTCACATCTGAGCCCCTCCCTGTGCCTTGCTCCTCTCTGAAGGGCGCTATCTTGCAGAAGTTAAAATTGCAGTGTCTTCTTCAAGGGTCTGGCGAGTCACATATACTGTCCAGTGGGTGGGAAGACAAAGGACCCAAGTCATTTATTCTCAAGCAGGGGTGACTCCGTAGGGAGCATCCTAGCTTGGGATCCTGGATTGATTACTACCCAACTCTTCCTTTACCCAATGAACCTCCCACTCACTAGCTATTGTTTCCAGAACATTCTCTATTAAACATCCCATCCTCAAATCCCATCCCAAAGTCTGTTTGCTGGAGGCACTGACTAAAACGGGCCCCAAGTCCTAATATCTCTGTTTAAAATGCTGCCTCCGGGAAGGTATGACATTAACTAAATGGGCACATCGTCTTTCTTTAAATATAATAGTGTTTAAAAATATACAAGACCCGAGGTAAAGAAGTTCACTAAAAGGAGATGACAATTCTTCCCTGAAGATTAAAGCCATAACTGACCATTCTCAGGGGACTCACACTCCCAACTAATATACTCCCTCAAGAGTTCAATAAACAAAACCACCCATCAAGGAGCAAGTCTCAAGAACATTTGTCTGACATTAAAAGTTCAGGTATGAAATGTCACAGACATTTACTTTGGAAGTAAGTACTATTACATTGGGAGAACTCTCGACTCTGACAAGGGTCACTGGCTGCCAATGTCTGTGAGTCTCACACAGCTCTCCCATAACATAGCCATGTGGGCTCTCAACATGAGGAACATTAATCGCTGGCTGCACAGGCCCTGGAATTCTTTGCAGTTTGGTTTTTGGGTGGCAGAATAAAATCTGTCAGTGGCGCAGGGAGACATTACAAGACTCAAGGGAGCTCTGAAGTAGGAGAAATGAAGATAACCAACCGGCTCAGGAACATCCGTGGCAGGTGCTCAGCAGAAGACTTGTGATAGATGCTACCTCCTCTCTTGCCTCAGTGTTTGCAGTGGGACCAGGTGAACCAGACAGGCCCCAGTGACTTACTTGCTCATTCAATAACAGCATCTAGGCTGAAAGCTAAGCTACATAACCCAAAGACCACCAAGTAGAGTGGCTGGGAGACGCAAGGGTTTCTTCTGTGCTTATGTAACACTTAAAGACACATAGTATTGGAGAAGATAGTCCATATTCAAACATCCATCTATGCTGTACCACTCTCCCAAGCAAGTGCTATCTTCATCTACATGGTCAGGTTGATCATGGATACCACTGTGCTCTTGGCACCAGCCAAGAAGAGTGAATTGTGGATCCTTTCTGAGCAAACAATGCAAAATTAGGCATGTCTATTCTTTTCATACTCTACAGGAGGTGACGTCATCACCCAGAAATATAGCCTTAAAGGAAGCTGAGAAGTGTGGTCTGTTTGAATACCTGACAATGACAACCATACAAGATCAGAGCCTGTCATCCTGCTGGGCTCTGACCCCTGTGATCCTTGCATGTGCAGTTTTCAGTCTAGTAAGAAAACAGTTAAGTCAGGAAGCAATAACCAAATCAAAGGCCCAGGAAAGAGTGAAGATGGTACAGTAATAAAGACAAAGATAAAGGATAAGAAGACAGTCCTGGTTTGTGGGAACCAGGGCACCTAAAGTGATAATCAAGCTGAGACCTAGAGAGGAAAAAAGTCCAGCTCCAGAAAGAAAAGTTGAAGTGTACTAGACAGTGGAACCTAGTGCTCAGAGCCACTGAAGAAAAAGTCATATATCTTGGAAGTCAGTCTAAAACAGTGATTCTCAACCTGTGGGTCAAGACTTCCTTGGGATCAAATGACTGTTTCACAGGGTAGTATATCAGATATCCTGCATATCAAATATTTGCAGATGACAATTTATAACAATAGAAAAAGTATAACTAGGAAGTAGCAACAAAATGATTTTTATGGTTGGGGGGTCAACACCACCTGAGGAACTGTATTAGAGGCTCACAGCATTAGGAAGGTTGAGGACCATGGATCTAAAGAGTGGAGTTGGAGCAGAAGGGGTGGGAAGAGGTTTGGTCCAGGGATGTAGAGAGAGCAAAGATTCTAAGGATCTTTCAGACCATAGTGAGAGAGTACACCTGGTCTAGGAAGGCAGGAGGTAAGATATATGTAACTATTTCAAGATGGCTGCGGCTGCTGTGGAGAAGACCAGGTCATGATATAATTCTCCTACAACTCTAGGGATTCTAGGACTAAAAGAGTGATTTTTTTAAAGATTTATTTATTTTATTTATATAAGTACACTTTAGCTGTCTTCAGACACACCAGAAGAGGACATCTGATCCCATTACAGATGGTTGTGAGCCATCATGCGGTTGCTGGGAATTGAACTCAGGACCTCTGGAAGAATAGTCAGTGCTCTTAACCACTAAGCCACCTCTCCAGCCTGTGAATATTTCAATATCATCTATAAGTAGTTGGAGGCTGGAGAGATGGTCCAGTCTGTAAAGTGCTTGCCACACAAGCATGAAGACCTGAGCACCAAACTTAGAGTTCAGGGGGTGGGCTGGGGAGGGGGTGGAAACAGAACACTCCAAGACTTTCTGACCTCACAGTCTAGCTGAACCAGCCAAGTTCATTAAGGAACCCTAACTTCAAAAGTAAGATGAAAAGACACTGAGGAAGAGTCCGGACATCAGCCTCTGACCTCCACATGCCTGTGAGCACACACATGCATGCACACTCTCACACATATACAATGGCGCATATCTCAGCTGTAGAGTGCTCACTTAGCATGCATGAAATCCTGGGCACAATCCAAGCATTGAGGAAAGGAAACTAAGATGGGACATGACTGCCCCATAGTCACTGAAGCCACAGCCAAAGCCAGAAGTTTCAAAACCAGCATTTCCAGAATAATATGAGGCAGGAAGTGCTTTATGGAAGGGATGGTGACAGGTTTCATGTCTAAACCACAGCTTGTCACCAGTGGAAAGCTCCTCACACTGTCAGGTCACAAGGTTCTTTTCCTGACTGGAGAATGCAAGCAGCTAGGAAACAAATTGTCTTTCCTGAGGACCTAGAAAGTCAAAAGAGATTCTCCCTGGTTTTGTTTATTTTGTGACCCAAGATCCTAATAAACAACCCAGGTCTCCTGGAACTCAAGGTCCTTCTGCCTCAGCCTCTTAAATCTTGGGATAACAGGTTTGAGTCATCACATCTAGCTGGTTTTGTCTTATGGAAAATAATAAAAAAATATTTGTGACAGAAATGATATGCAAATTTATCTAGTTTGTCTCTGTTTCTTAAAAATACTGCTTGTGTGTCTACACAGACAGCCATAAAACCTAAAAGTAGCATCTAGCTCTCCAGTTCAAAACTTTTGTATACAATACCTTCTGCAGACACTCGGCTGAATTAAATGCTTCGTGAATGAAAACTGAATAGGACTTTTCATCAATGCCTCTTAGTAAGTAGTTGAGATCATTTGACCAATTCAAATTTGTAAAACAAGTGTGCTGGTTAGTTTTATGTCAATCTGACATAAGCTGAAGTCATCTCGGGAGAGGGACTCTCAACTGAGAAGATGCCTCTGTAAGATTTGCCTGTAGGCAACTCTGTAGTGTATTTTCTTGGTTAGTGATTGATGAGGAAGGACCCAGCATCGATGGGGGTCGTACAACCCCTGGGCTGGTGGTCCTGTGTGCTATAAGAAAGCAATATGAGCAAGTCATGGAGAGCAAGCCAATAAGCACTGTTTCTCTGTAGTCTCTGCTTTGATTCCTGCCTCCAGGTTCCCACCTTGAGTCCCTGCCCTGATTCTCTCAGTGACTTGAGGGTTGTAAGATAAAATAAGCCATTTCTTCCCCAAGTTGCTTATAGTCATGGTGCTTTATCACAGCAATAGAAACCCTACCGAAGACAAGGTGTGTGTGTTAATTTCCCATCATTATGAAATCCCTAACGCAGGACACTTAAGATGTAAAGAAAGTTTTTTTCATGCAGTTTGGTGCTTCAACGTCTAAGATCTGACAGCCCTATTGTTTTGACCTTTGGTGAGTATGAAAGACAGTGGCCTGGGAGACAGAACAAGAGAGAGAGGTCCCTCCCCTTCAAGGCTGTACCCTCAGTAACCCTGGGACCTTCCACTGGACCTCACCCCACAAATGTTCTACCACCTGTCAATAGAGCCAAGACTTCAGTTACCGTGGGCTTATAGGGAAGACATAATTAATCCATACCTAAACTGCAGTAGCCTTGATTTGAGCATAAGCTTTTAAATCTTCAGAAATAGTAGGTAGGCTCTGATGTCCCAACAGGTCTCAGTTTCTTGAGCCCTTGGTTTGTAAAATGATGACAACTTTGGATGAACTGCTGCATGTTGTAAATAACCCCGAGACTCTGGAAGGAAAAGGCCACTTCAGAGCTAAGATGTGTCTGCATGAACTCCAATCTCAATTAGTCTCAGTGGGAGCCAATCATCCCAAGCATTAACACCTGGCCTTGGGATGCAATTAACGGAGAAGCATTTAGACAGAATCATTGAGGTAGCACCCTCAAAATGAGATGGCTAAATCCATAAACATTTTCCTAAGGGAATAGATGAGAGTATCATCAGCTTCTAATTCTAAGAAAAATAATAATAATAATAATAATATAATAATAATAATAATAATAATAATAATAATAATAATAATAAATTAAGGTATGGACCATAGCAATCAACCTAGTGCCAGAACACTAAATCATGCCTTTTCCTACCTCATTTTTATCATAACCAAAATTTCCTAATATTATTCAACAAATAAGTGTAAAATAGAGATGTGTCTCTGATTTATCCTCCATTGGACAGCCACAGTCACTGCCCCAGTACAGAGGTGTCCATTTTCAAACGCCCACCCCAAGCACAGCAGAAGTCTCTAGGTGATTAGGGATGTACCAACTAAGTGTGAGAAGAATAATACAAAAGGAAGAAATGACAGCAAAGAGCAAGGGAAGGCGACAGACAGCATCATCTACTGACCACTCAGCTTCTCACCCTTCTCACACTTTCTATGGAGAAAGGGTCCTTCTCTCTCAGCAGACATCTAGACACTTGTCCACCGACGTATACAGCTCGTCCACTATGGGCAGGGCGATAAGAGCTTACACTGGGTATTTTTGTGTTGCTAGGACCAAATACTGAAACCAACTTAAAGAGGTAAAGGATGTGATATGTGTGATCTTCAGAGTCCATTACCCTGGTGGGCAGAGAGAGCAGCCCACCCCAGGTCACCCAGGAAGCTAACAGGCTCCCTGTGTTATCCCTCTCTCCTCCGGACCTGTCTAGCAGAACAATATTGTCCACGTTTATGGCAATCCTCTCTGGAGAGCCTCTCCCAGACACACCACCCAGAGGAGTTCTAGTCTCCCAGTTCAATCAAGTTGACTTGAAATTGAGATTAACTATCACAGAACTTTTATATAAGCACCCAAGAACACAGAGAGAGGGCAGGAGAGAAGGCAATTCATCGTCCAGAGTTTAGTGCAAGCCTTACACAGTAGGTATTAGCCAGTCCCTGAAGGATGCTCTACTCTCAAATGGGCAGAGGAGAGAACACAGTGCTATGGGAGCCTCAAGAGAGCAGGGAGCAAAGGGAAAGACCAGGAGTCTAGGCAGCTAGTTTCTTAGGCTGGATTCCCAAGCCAATGGACCTTTAAATTCAAGGAGGGAGGGGCAGGATCAAGCACCCTGGACGGGGGTGGGGGTGGGTAGCAACATGATGCTCACATCTTGAGTTTGACTTTGAGCTGAAGAGTCCCCTCTTTTATTGGTGACTGAGTTCTGGGCCAGGTATTTCCAGGCTCTTGGTATCTTATTCAAGAATGAAACAAAAGTACATAGGAATTCCAAATGTAGCAAAAGTAACTTTATGGTGACAGCTGGGCCACAAGAGTGAAAGTACTCAAGGGCCCAGGTTATTGCCAGAGGTTTCTTTTATGGACTCTATAGGGAGGTGTTTGGTTATGAGGGGCCTAATTTGGGCAGTTCTCTACTTTGATTGGCAGGTTTATGTTATACCTTTCTGTGCATATTCGTTCCCATGATGCATCTGATTTTAATCATATGCACGACCACATACATATGCATAAGATATGTAAATATAGAATTCTTCCTAAATGTTCACTTAAAAGAGCATAATTTGTCTTACTATGAGTGCACCCAAAACTAGTTCAGCATGCCCATTCTTGTAAGACATAACTAGTACAATTAAACGCAATCTGTGTTTGGTAAGTGTTAAGCAAGGAAAACCTTATTCCATGGTTCACAATCAGGTGTGCATGTAGCTCCATGCAGGTGCAGGTCTGAGGATACCATTGTGCTCCTAGCAATGCTGTTCAGAGAGAGAATGCGTGCACTGTACATGCAGTCAGGGTCTCAGACTGTTCAGTGCATTGTGAAGAGGAATGTGCCCATAATCCAAGCCAAATGGAATCCTGAATCTTAGTCACTTAATTGTTCGATAGGCATGCCTGCCTCACCAGGATATTTGGGGTCACCATAAGAGTCATTTTCTCTTCCATGTCAGTGATTTCATCCCAGAATGCAATAGTATCTCATGCTTACAGACACCAAGTGCAGGATGGGGATCAGACAAAGAACATTGACTATAGCTTGTCCAGACTTCTGCCCAAAAGGCCCAAAACCCAAGTGACCAGACTAGCAGCTATAGTCATCTGGGATCTAGCTTGGGATAGCACAAAGTCCAGGACAGCTACACGGACATCCTCTACATGATGTGCTTGGAACTGGGGACCAATGCAGGTCACAAGGAGTCCAAAGGAAAACATCTGTGTGCTCAGTGTCTTCATCACACATGGCTGGAGGAGAAACCGCTCTAAGAATTCTTCGCTGCTCTGTGTTTACCTTTTGGCTTTCATTGTCACGGCAAGGTGTAGGTCTGACTGCCATGAGACTGTCAGCAAGCCACGGCCTATTTATCCCTTCTCAGCCCCTGTGCCACCCACATAACCCAAACCTACAACACATAGCGACTAGGGGTGGCCCATTCTCCTGGTTTGCTTTCTATTTCTGTGATAAAGACCATGACCAAAAGTAACTTGAGGGAGGGTCTATTTGTTTTACATTTACATATCACGGTGCATCATGGAGGGAAGTAGCACAGGAATTCAAGGTAGGCAACCAGAGTCAGGAACTGAGGTGGGCTTGGGAGAGCATTGCTTGCCAGCTTGCTCCTCGTGGCTTACTGTGTTCGCTTTCTCATATAACCTGCGACCACTTCCCCAGTAGTAACTCCCGCACGGTGGGTTGGACCTACCCACAACAATCATTAATCAAGAAAATGCCTACAGACTTGCCTACAGGCCAATCTGATGGTCCTCAACTGGTATTTCCTCTTCCCACATGACTCTAGCTTGTGTCAAGTAGACAAAAACAAACAAACAAACAAACTAAACAGCACAACTGACCTCTTGTTGTGTCACACACTATTAATCCATAAAGAAAATCACCATGTGACCTAGAAATTCCACTTCTAGATATATAGCCAAAAGAACTGAAAATATATTTTAAACAAAAACTTACACAGGGAAGTTCTTTACAGAATTGTTCACTATAGCCAAAATGCCCACATTCTGACATGTGATAACCAGGCAAGAACCTAAGAAAACCTTGCACCAACTCAAAGGATCCAGACATTTAAAAATTGCATGGTGGGTGCTTGCATTTATAGAAAATATCCAAAATAAGAACATTACATTAAAACATAACACAGGTGGATGGCAGCTAGAGGTCAATGGGGAGTGATGAGTGACTGCTATGCAGGCACGGAGATTCCTGTTGGCACGGTGAAAGCATGTCAGAACCAGATAAAAGGTGTAGAGAGACAGCATTCTAAATGGACTGTTAAATTCCTCAGTCTAAAGTGGTTAGATCTGTTAGATACATTTAATTAAACAAACAAAGAAAACCGAGATGGGGTTATCTTCATGGTTACTGTCCCTAACGCTCTTAGCCACCAGGCCTTCAGGATCCCAGGATCTCAGACCCCTCTTAGGTACAAAGGAAGCAGATGGGCCACTTCCCAGTGGCTCACTAGTGAGGGAAGATCACAAATATTAGTTAATATCTCAAGCCGGCAATGGGCTTGGTGCTTTACATGCCTTCCCCCATAATTCCCACAACCACCCCACAGAGCACATGCTATTTGTGAGGAGCAGGGGAAGCCCTGAACATGTGAACATGGATGAATGTGCATTGCTGACATTAGCCGGTCATGTCAAGGACTCTAGCCCCAGACACATGCAAAGGCTCAGAGGGATGCTAAGACCTACCTCTGGTCCATGTTTGGATGTTGATCATGTGTGCAGAAAATGCCCACCATAGTCTTCTTCCTCCCAGATGTTTACAGCCTTAAGACTGCTCCCCTACAGAGACTGCTCCTTCCAAGACTAGCTAGCCCTCTCCCCTTGACCAGCTAAATACATAAACCCTACCTCCTTGTTTATCTGTATGTAATAATAACCCCACCTCCCTGTTCGACTCTATATAATAAACATGCTCAGCTTCCTGGGTGCTGTCATTTCTCCATCAGAGCGCCCAAACCACCTGACTCTAGGTTTCCTGTTGGTCCATATGTCTGTCTCTTCTGTCTTTTCTTCATTTCTCAAGGCCCCAGGCAGGTCCCTCCCTGACAGGAGAGAAATCCAGGTGAGTAGAGTGTCTGTGGTGTGCCCAGTGTCCCCAGCCAGGAGGAGAGGGAGCCTGCCCTCAAGAGCAAGCTCAAGACACTCAGCAACTACCCACTGGGTTGCCCATCTCAGCAGGGTTCAGAGGACAAGAGGCCCTCTACACCCTTAAGGGCCATCCTGGCTGCTCTGTGGCCTAACATACCGGGCTTCTGACCAGGCTGTTTTCTCTGGGAATCACCAGGTTCCTCTACTTTGAGAACCTTCTGGATGCACTTACAGCAGCTTTCCCTGAAGCCTACCTTGCATCTGTGTTGCTCTCCCAGTTAACACAGTGTGCAAGTCCACACACATCAGAACTTGTGCACATATCTGGATCTCAGTCCATCAAATGAAACAGGAGTTCATGGCATTCCACCTGAGGCCCTGTGATCTCCAGATTTGTGTTTCGAACCTCTGTTTCCTCATACATAAAATGGGGCAGTAAGATTGTAAGAGTTTACCATGTAGTGTGAGAAAATGCCTACTATACTTCCTTCAAAAATTACCCATGGGCCAATGAGATGGCTCAGTGAGTAAGGTGACTGCCACCAAGCCCAACAATTTGAACTCAATCCCCAGAACCCACATCGTGGAAAGAGAACTGATTGTTACCAGTTGTACTCTGACTTACACACACTCACATGTGCTCGTGCACACACACACATAAATGTAATTTATATTTTCCTCTATTCTACTCATTGAGGACCTACCACGTACAAGACAGCATGGTCTGTTTGTTTTGTTTTCTCCAGTTAGTCTACTTCTTTTGTGTTTTTTCTAAGCCTCTGCAGATATATAGGCCAGACATGTTCCTCTCAGCCACTTCTTTTTCCCTCCTTTGGTGTTGGTCTCCTCCATCTCCTAAGTTTTGTTTTTGTTTTGTTTGAGGATTTTTTGGGGGAGGGTGGAGGAATGCTTGTTTGTTTTTAAATTTTGAGGCAGAGTTTCACTCTGTAGCCCAGGCTGCCCCCAAATTCACAGTCCTCTTCCTTGAGTCCCCTGTATGCTGGGACTACAGGTCTGCGCCACCATACCCAGCATAGCATACTCTATTCTAAAGTAGATTTTATGGTACAATTAAGACAAAAATAATCTCTAAATACCATAGGTTGCTCATTCCAGCAGAACGTCGGGGAAGGAATAACATCACCCTTGGGAACCTCGCCTACTTAGAGGGAGATCTTTCTGAGGCCTTAGAGCTTAAATTGCCGGATAAGCAGGAACTTAGCAAGAGGATGTGACTTCAATGAGGGGCAAAGTAGGTACAAAGGCCCCGAGCATGTAATGAGGCCCAAGTTTGAGAAGGCACCCACATGATGCACCAAGACACCAAGGGGATGACAGAGAGCTCCAAGGGAATGACTGAGAGATCTAAGGGGATGATGGAGAACTGCCTGCTGCTACAGCCAAGCACACGAAGTGGCCTGCCTGTTTCTTCCCATCTCTGCAGCCCCTCATGCTGCCTCTTCCCAAACTCTTTGTCTTCCTGCTTCCTTCCACTCTCCACCTGCCTGGAAGTCACCATTTGTTCAAGAGGTCACCAGGGTCAGGTAACCTTCCACTCTGACTTCTACTGCTGTCTGGTCCCTTCAGGGTGGAGTCCTTCCTCTTCAGACAGGTAAAAGAAGCTGCTCAACCTCAGCTTGACACCAAGATAGCCAGGAAGAAAAGTTAAGAGGACGTACCTCAAGTTTCCTGGTGACCCATGGCCAGGACCCAAGCTAAGGTTGGGGAATGAGTACAGAGGGAACTGTATGGGTGGAGTGTCTCTATCGGGAATTTGAAATAAGGAATTCATTGAGAATGACCAGAAGTTGAAAGGGTGCCTATGGGGAGAGAGGAAAGAGAGACAGAGACAGAGAGAAACAGAGATAGACAGAAACAGAGACAGACAGAGAGAGACAGAGACAGAGACAGAGAAGAGATTTACAGGAACAAAAACTAGACTTTAATGCTTTAAAAATGTCAAGTCCCTGTATCAGCAGTGGCATCTAGCCCAGCTCCCTCCTGCTCCGGGCCTCACACTGCAAGGCTGTCAGTAGGGAGCCCAGAAGGTAGGAAACAGCTCTGCTTTCAAGGTGATTGCTGATGAAAGTAAGAGCAAGCACAGGCAGGCAGGCAGGCAGACATCCTGCATCAAATTTAAAGCTCCAACCTTTAAGCTGTCAAATGGATCTGGCCAGTCCTCCAGCAGAAAGAGTCCTCAACACAAGAGTGCTTTATACTCTTGTGGTAAAATCAAGAAAAATATATAATTTCATTGGGGTCAAGGGGCGGGTAAAGATGGTGAGCAAACAACCCTGAGTGGTCACACCAACTTCTCACTCTGTAACAGATTACAATAGGTAACCACTAAGGAGCACATGTCGGGTGCATCACCATCTTGGCACTGTGGCTGCCATTCTTGCCCAAGATTCACCAAATCATGTTAGGTTTGCAAAGGCCATATGATAAAATGTCCAGTCAACTTACACACAACAAACACGTATGACATGATCTTTGAAGAGAGTTGGACCTGAGACCCTTCAAATGGACGGACTATTCAGAAATGACTTTCCAAAGAAGAGAGGCCCCATAGTACATGCATTCATCTCCTTAGCTTCTGCGATACATGCAGTGCCATCCTGAGACCCAGAAACCTCAAGGATAGTGTGTTCTGTCATGCCATGACAGTGGCCCATATGTTGCCCAAAGCATTTGACCTGTGCTTCTGAAAGGGGGTGACTGTCACCTTGGGTTTAAGTCTGATCCTTTGGCACAATGACTGCCCTGCTACCAACCAGGTGTGGCATTCCTGTAAGATTAGCTCCACATCCAAATGACTACCATTGGTGTTAATTTGAAATGGAAGAGGATTCTGGAATCCAGGAAATGGAAGACAGAGAAAAGGGCAAACAGAGAGACTCTGAAGAGAAAGGTAAGGAAGCATGCATCTGTTTGCCAGTTCTCACAAGGAGACAAAGGCAGAGAGGGTTGGACAAAGAGAAGACCAGGGTGAGATGGGAAAGCACAAGATGTCGGCACATGTGCCACGATAAACAGTTTTCTGGAGAGCACCACCCCAAAACAAGCCACTGTAAAAGTGAATTCCTGAGAAGCCTCCACCTCCCGCTGATTTTACATAAAGAACACTTCCCAGCCAGCTGTGGGTCACCCACGCTGTGCTCAGAAATATATCTGAACAACCAGCCTTTGTTCCCAGTCTCCTTCTAAAAGAGGGGAGCCACCAACAGAGCACAAGGGTTGTTGGTTTCACAGGGCATCCAAATCCCAGCAACCTCAGCAAGGAGAAAGTGGAGCAGGCAGAGAAGACAGCAGAAGTCTGTGCTTGTTTGCAGTGACTTTGCATGGTGATGTGATCCTGGCCTGCCAATGATCAAAAGCAACTGAGACCCTCTCCCATCATTCACAAAAGTTGCTTAAGGCCGGTGCCTTTGAATGCCGTTTTAGTAGTGGTCTCATACAATACATCTTAAGGCACATTTATACTGTGTTCACTGTGCATTCAACTGTGGCCACTTCAAAGGTTTAGCCAAGTATTTTATGGCCATGGTAAAGGGTTCTTATTGATTTAAATTACAAGCTTGGCTCCCGTCAGCACCACTTGAGGGCAAAAATGCAATAAAATATCCCCCGGCACAAGAGACAGACATATCGCATTGAAAATCTTCTGAGATCCCTCTCGCCATAATCACTCTCAATGATATTTATTTATATGGGCAAGGTTATCAGAGAGATTTGTCTGCAGTCTCTAAACTGTGGGGGTTGGTTTGGGTTTGGGCTGTTTGCTTTTAAACCCTGACCCCAGCCAAGGAAAGGTCATAAGTACGCTGGGTCCCTGAGTTTAGACGCTTCTACCTCTTCCTGGCTACTGATAGAGTGGTTTGTTCCAAGCACAGTGACATTGACATACTGGCCATCACAGTTGAGGGATTATGGTTTTCAGCCCTCTGATCATTTGCATACCCAGCAGGCCAGCTGCAGATGAATGAGAGGTGTCAAGGTATGAATGACAAGCCTATCAAGGCAATAGAAGGCTGTCTCCAGATTAACTGTCAGGGAGACAAACTTCACTCTGGAGACAGACAAGAACATGCATTCCATTGGAAGACTGAGGGATTGAGAAGAATCTGAAAGCTGTCGAAAATGCAAGGCTCTTTATGCCACTCAGCAAACCTGGGAATGACCTGCACAAAAGAAGCCGCCTGGTGCTGAGACAAAAGGCAGAAAAGCCAAAGCTAGATATTCTGCTCTGCTTTCTTCGCGGTTCCTTTGTAATAATTTGCCTGAAACATACCCAAGATAGAGCTAACCCCTGGACATACACAGAAAATAGCAAATGACTATTATGTATCTGACATTTGAAATAACATGTTTCTGGAGGGTTGGCATTACAAGAGTCATTTCACTTCAAAATGTTATTCCTAATGTAATTTTTTAAAATTCATAAGAGGCACTTGCTAGAATGCAGTGTAGCACGAGAGTCACTCAAAAGACAGAGGTCAAATTCATTTCATTTCTTTTATGTTTTCTTCTCTCTGCTAGATGAAATAAATGATTAAGCCTAGAACACTTGGCAGTTCCGCGAATGTGCTCCGTGGCACCATTACAAGATCGATTTTCTCAATACAGGAGTCTTTCTAGGGTGCACATTGCTTAGCTGACATCTGTCGCTGTTGTCATGGCAGCGCACTCTCCAGCACAGTGAGAGGTCAGGCCTGACAGGGAAGGCCTCACCAGCTCTACCCCAGTCACTTCAAGGTTAACAGCCAATGGACCAAAGAAATAAGCAATTATAGTACAGTCAATTCCGGTTAAGGAAATATCTGAGAAGTAAATATGTCTGATAAGTGGATGGAAATGAAACAGCCAATGCTATTGATGCCATCCCATAATATCAATACCATCCTGTGGTCGTGTTTGGTGATTCCTTGGAAATTTTCTGCACCCAAAGAAATCACTGTGCTGCCATTAGCCTCTGTCCCTAAAGAGCAGGATTCCCACAGAGAGAAAGACAGCAGAAGAACAAAGCTTCTTCAAGGGCAGAGAGAAAAGAAATCCCAGGGTCCCCGACCCCATTGTTTTAGCCCCTGATAGCTGCATGCATAAGAATCTCAAAGAAAATTAACCTTAATATTTCTCATTGCTGTTTCACATTTGCTAAATTTATCCCTCTTCGGGATGAAAATCCTTCCTACAGTTTCAATAACCTTTAAAAATACCAAATTATTACAAAAAAAAAAAAATCCAAACTATCAATATGCTAGAATGAATGTTTTCCTGTGTGCAAGCATTTCCACTGAAGCGTAACTTTTGGTAGACAGAGAAACGGTATTATTTTAATAGACATTTGTTGGATAGAATTTTAAAAACAGCAGATGGAACTAAAATGCAAAAATTTTCAATTACAAGTTGCAGAGCCAGGGAATCCAGCTACGGACAACGTCTGCAGCTGGTAAGCTCTGAGAGTCCTTATTGCATGCATTCATATTACCCACTCCTGGTTAAATCCTATAGTTAGCATGAATAGACCTTTAAATCTTAGCAGACGCCTAAAAGAGTCAATGGCCTCAGCTATGAGACTGTGCTAAGAATGAGAAGTGATGAATATGTGTTTACATGCATACATATACACATATGTAGTCACCGTGCTGGCTCATCTCACACTTTTGTAAAAATTTCTTAGCTACAATAAGCATAGACCAATGTTTGAAGCCTTGAGGGTTAAAGGTTCATCTCTGATCTCATCAAGAGACATAGTTTGTCAACTTGTTCCCTCTGAGTCTCACTTATCAACCAAAATCATCGACATCCTCCTTGCACCTCACTGAGCTGGGCTGCTTCAGCCACCAACTGGTGAGCTGACAGGACATCTTTCACCCAGTGGTCTCCTGAGAACCAAGGATTTCCTTTGAAAACTCACTGATACGCCAGGACTATGGGTGTATGCAGGAACTACTAGCCCATCCAGTTTAGCTTACGTGGGAAGGACTCTATTTCAGAGATGCAGCATGTAGTCCTGAAGACCTGGAAATATAGACAGGAAACCACGGTATGCAGCCAAGCAGGAACCAGGCCTGCAGCTGAGGTACCAGAGCCCAGGGCTGCCCTTGCCGGGCACGCCTTGTCTCCGCCATCCGTGCCTTCCCTCTTCCTGTCTCTCCTGAGCAGCTTCCTCTGCTTCTAGCACGGCTGAATTTAGCATACCCTTCAGTCTGGCACCAGCCTCATCTTGCATCTTGCTCAGCTTCTTGGTACACTGATTCTAGTGTCCCCTAAGAGGGAGTTGAATCAGCTTAGTCCCAATAACAAGTTGGTTCTCTCAAGGTCGGTGTCCAGTTGGATTTAGTGAGCTGGGTTGTGGGTAAGAGCAAGTAAGGAGCTGTGAGCCAGGTAATATAGTTCCTCCCCCCCCCTTGGTTTATTTTATGTGTACGGGTGTTTGTCTGCATGTGTGCATGGGCACCATAGGTGCAGTACCTGCAGAGGCCAGAAGAGAGAGCTAGAGCCCTCCCCTGGACGTGAAGATGTTGTCAGTTGTGAGCCACCATGCAGTGCTGGGAATCAAACCTCAGTCCTCTGGAAGAGCAGTCCGTGCTCTTAACTGCTGACTCATCTCTCTAGCTCCTAGGTCAAGTAGTTTAAACAAGACTGTAAAGGCCCACCCTTGAGCAAGATGAAGCACATACTAAAAACATGGGTCTACTATGTTTTCTACAAGAAACAAAGATAACATATGAATTTAGAATGCCCTACATGGCCAAAGGTGTGGAAGAGGTTATTCAACAGAATAGTCATGAATAGGTATGTGTTACTTTGAGTATTGTCAGAGTCGAGCCTGTCATGTAAAACGACCCCTCCAATACAAAACTGCAGGACCTCCTCCTTCCAACGACGGGTGGGGGAGGAATGAGCACTGGGCTCCACATACCTGGCCTCCACGGCCATCCTCGACCTGCCTCGCACCCTCTCTTGTGCTGCGCGGCAGCTGAGCGAGGCTACACCCTGTTTCCTGTTTCCTGTTCCCTGTGTGAATCCATCCTTTCCTTTCCACATGTTTTCCTCCACACAATACTGACACTCTATCTTTTCCCTGGGCCACAACTCTAATTAAATACAGTGAACACCTGGAGGCTTCCAAAGAATAACCAGGAAGAAACAAATGGCCTCTGTAAATGGGGTGTTTTATCAAGCAGAGAGCTTAAGTGGACATTGGATGTCACTCATTAAAAAGGAAACATGCAGGGTCTGTCCTTGAGGGCCAGCTCCTTCATAAAGCTTCCCCTTGACTATCTGGGTGAAAGATCTGTATTCTTTCCTCAGAGGAAGCATTTATTGTCTCTATCACACAAGCTGTGAGAACTTGTGGATCCAGGCCATGCCAGACCTCTGCCATCTGAGACGCAGTGCACCAGACTTAAGCTGTGTCATTCAGGGGGCCACAGGGACCAGGGGAGCCATGTTGTATCATAAGCACAGGATCTCATAACACAAGTCTAAGCTGTTAGTAAAGTCACCCAGCATCTTCTTCCACTAGTATACGGATGAACAGCAATATACAGGCATAGATCACCACCACCATCATTGCGACTCAACTTACATATGGCACTCCAGGACCCGTAAAGTCTGCCATGAGCATCAGGTTCTCACTTCACAGGAACCTCATGGAATTAACCAGATGTCACCTCCAACACTCTGAGATGACTTTGTAGCTCGGCTTCCAAAAAGCTGACTGCCCTCTACAGCTGGCAAATTATGTATCTTTAGTATATACTTGGTCAAGGCCACAGGTCCCAGGCTTGTTTGAGTAGTGCTAGACTTGATACAGACCTACAAGACTGCCTCTCATGCATTAAAACAAGAGTTCAGACAACTACTTTCTATGCTCTAACACAGGGAAAAGAAAAACCATGGTCACTCCATTTGAGGGCTTTCTGCTTACTGTTCATCTCCGATCAAAACTGGAGATTATGGTTATGGTTTGAATTTGGAATGTCCCCCCACAAGCTTGTGTTTGAACACTTGATCCCCAAATGGTGAGCTCTTAACCACTGAACCATCTCTCCAGCCCCCAGAGTTGACTTTTAAGAAAGTTCTTTAAAACCTTGTGAGTTATTGATGGCCACCGGATGCTACTTAACAAAGCTTTCTGTAATACGATTACAGTGGCTCCCATTCGCTCTCCTCTACCCTTTTATAAAACAGAGGTCGGTCATCTGAGCAGATTCCACAGCTCAGCATCCAGCTTCAGGTCATCAAAAATGTAGAAGCTACTGACAAAAAGCTTGGCTGGTGGAGATGACAAGAAGCTCAAAGGACACAAGGGAGCAAACAGAGAAAGGACTCAGGGTTGGCACACTTTTGTCTCTGTGTGCTTGGCCAAAAGAGTTTCATAGACAAACTCTGAGTCAAGAAGTAGAAAAATGTCTTCATGCATTCATGGTGCTGAAGCAAGGTGTGAGAGTCACGGCCACCCGTTCCGGGCACTGCATTCCGGTCACCTGTTCCTTCAGTGTGGACGTTAGAGGCAGTCTTTAGAATTCGTTGTTGAATGGTTTAGACACATGTACGTATATGTGTGTGTGCGTTACATCCATTTCTAGAAGTATATAAGTGGCATGTGCACACACGTGCAGACTTGATAGAGAGAACATTAACACTAGTGGTGTGGCTCAGTTGGTAGAGCTTTTGCACTATGTACAAGAGCCTGAGCTTGACCCATCACACCCTCCCCACAGTGCCAAAATTGGGGGAGCAAACAGTGTAGAAAATTCATATTCTACACAAAGGGAAATACAAGTTGTAATTAAACATATTATCTTACCAAACCCAGGTAAAGCCAAGGCAACGGTGGCATCTGTTTAAGAAACCAAGTTTGTCTTCCACCACTCGCTTTCCTCACCACCTTCATCTGCAACAGTGCCTCGGGCCGGTGAGACGGCTCAGCAGGTGAAGCACTTGCCATGTAATCCTGGTGGCGTGCATTGACCACTGGAACCCACATAAAGATCAAAGGGGAGAAGCAGCCCAAAGTTGTCCTCTGAGGTCTACATGCATGCTGTGGCATGTTCATGTACACACACACACACACACACACACACACACACACCAAACAAAATAACATTTGTTTAAAGAACAAGGCTGGGAAGATGGCTCAGAAGTTAGAAACTCCGTCTGCTTCTCCAGAGAACCAAAGTTTGGTTTCCAGCATTGCATGGCAGCTCAGAGCCATCTGTAACTCCAGTTTCAGAGGGGTCTGACGGCCTCTTTGAGCCTCTTGAGTATCAGGCACATACATGGTATGCAGGCAAAACAGCCAAACACTTAAAATAATAAACTCTGAATGTCAGAATTGCCTCAACTCCTCACCTCCCAGTATTATTCAACCTCTACTCACTTATAAGTTCAGAACTCAAAATCCTCAACAAAGCTTACAGCTTACTGCCAAAAACCAAAACCATTAAAGTAAACCAAGTCATATAAATGGGTAAATGACACATTATTTAGCATTGGTTAAAACTCTGTGTGTCTGTGTGTCTCTGTGTGTGTGTGTGTGTGATTGTGTGTGTGTGTGTGTGTGTGTGTTCCAATGCATGCAAGTGTGAGAGTCTGAGTGTGTGTAGATGTCAACCTTAGGAGCCTTCCTCAGGAGCTGTCCATCTGGTTTTTCCTGCGACAGAACCTCTCACTGGAACCTGGGCTCTCGGATTACGTTAGCTCACCAGCACTAAGTTTTTAGTGTGCACATGCCCAACTTATTTCTTATGCAGGTACTGGGAATTGAACTCATGTCTTCATACTTATCCAATGGAACTATCTCCCCAGCTCAGCATGTACAATGTCAGAGGGCTGTCTCATAGCTCATCGCCCTTCCCACTGGTGAGATTTAGATGATACACTTATTAATAACATTTTAGTCAGCAGTGTTTCCAGAGGAGAGGTTATGTCTTCAATAGCCTACCGATGCCTCTCACTCTACAGAGGCACTGAATGTACCACTTCTGATACTCTCTTCTCTTCCTCGCGGTTCTTCCGTAGAGCACTGAATTCCCGAGAAGGTGTAAGTCTGGGTTATGGTTTACATTTATTACAAAACAACTGTTGTCTCCCATTTTGGAATTGACTCCCTAGGCCAAATCTTTAAAGACTTTCTTTTTTTCTTTTGACCTGAAAACTGATGTACTTCAGCACGACAGGTGTCTTCTTCGACTTAGAAAGAACTTAAGGGTTCAGCCCTCATATTGGGTTGCCATGTGAACGGCCCTATTCTATACAGTCGAACATATTCTGAAGAATACTGCCATTACTCCTCTCTGGCAATGTATTTACTTTTAAAGACAGATCACAAAGAAAGATTCCAATTATTCAGCTTTAGTAATAGACAATTTTCCATCCTGATTAAATATACAACAAAAGGAAAGAGAGAACTTGAGGATCGGAAATGCGGCCTAAGTGATTGATCCCTAAAAATATAATATTATTGATCCTGAAGTGTGTGTATTTGATTCTTCACTTCTGCTTGTGCTTTTGTAAAAACACTGGTAATGTCAACATGTCATGACAGTGCTACTATGTCACAGTGAGTAATTTTGAACAGCCCTCTAGATAGTTGACATCCCAGCAGCTGCCTGGAGGAATGGTGACTTCTCTTCCAGTCTTGTCCAGGGCCAAGATCTGCACTGATTTCTCAGACTGTGTTTAGGTTCAGATTCAGGATACCTCGGTCCAAGCACTCTTTCTCACTCTACTTTCTTTGCATTAACTAAAGTAGTTGTCTAAATACCATGCTACCCAAGAAGGAACATTTTATACCTTGTTAATTAATGACAAAATGTCTAAATAAAATCGGAATTCTCAGTGGGCATGTGGCAAGATGGGACGTGCCTGATACAAAGTGGGCTGATGAAGTTCCGCCCTCGGCGGACAGGCTGACCTGGCCCCATGGCTGTCCTTGTTACTGGGTCATTAGGCACGGGGTTCATAGCAATAGTTCAGTCTCCAGGATCTGCACTTACCAGCCAAGATGTTAAAAAGTTACTTCTCCTCTGTGGGCATCCATAGACATCTGTAATTCCAATACTTGCAAGGTGGAGGCAAGAGAATCAGGAGTTCAAGGTCAGCCTTGGTTATAGCAAGGTCAAGGCCAACCTGGGCTATATGACACTTTGTCTCAAGGTGAGTGTGTGTCCGGGGTGAATGAGAGACCAACCTGGGCTACGTAGTAGAACTTTGACTCCAAAAACTAAATAAAAGAAAAGAAAGAAAAGCAAAAGAAAGCTACGCAGTAAATCATGATCACCTTTGGAAGGATTCCTGGAGTCTCAAGACAGTAATGATATATTTCTTAGGGCGGGTGGATGCATAAACATTTTATTACCAAGTTTTACAACTCACAAGTGCTATAGCATTGCACTCAACAATAATCAATGAAGAAAAAGCTAGGGAACCCCTTCTCTTGCATAAAATTTAAGCCTGTTTATCTCAAGTGACCCTTCCAGACCCGGTACGTCATCCACGTGCTCGCGCATGTCATCCACGTGCTCGTGCACGTCATCCCACGTGCTTGCGCACGTCATCCCACGTGTTTGGGCACGTCATCCCATGTGTTTGTGCACGTCATCTCATGTGCTCGGGCACGTCATCCCACATGCTCAGGTACGTCATCTCATGTGCCTGGGCTTTGTCCTATATATACATACTGCTCTTCCTTGAAGTACAGTAGTCAGGTCAAGTAGCGCTCTGCCTCTACTGGCACTTTCGTGTGTTTTCTAAATCTAAGCGTACAATGTCTTGAATGATATTACCACCACTCCTCTGCCTCCCCTGCCTGGCAACCCAAAAGTGGGAGGATAGTTGGCTTTTCCAGATTCACAAAAAAAACTGGCCAACCTGCTTTTATTCACACCGATGCCTGATACCATGGTTGCACCCCACTTCCTTAGTGGCAGCTTCTCTTCTGGTTTATGCTCTGGGGTCTATCATATCTTGGTGCATTGTCCTGCTTTAGATTGGGCATAAAAGCTCTATTCTTGTGCATAGGACTGGAAATAGGAAACAGAACTGGCAGTAAGAGAGAATTTCCTTTCATAGCCCAGAAAGCCCTTTGCGGTGTGCACTGCGTTCAGGCCCCTGAGCAGAGTGCCAGCACAAGAACTCATTTCATGGCCTTTCTGTTCAGGAATGACAACAGAACAGCTGTCCCACCGTTACCTACACACGGTGTCCCCAAAACCATCCACAAATTCTTCTGCAGGTCAGAGAACTCTCTACCTAAAACAGAAAATGCAATGAGAGCCTGGTACCTCAGGGATTAAGACCCAGCGTTATTGGCTACAGGACTGACGATAAGACATTGCCTAATCTGGTTCTGACTCTGTGAGCACTTTTTATGATGTACCAGCGCTAGAACAGAGACTACTGAAGCCCAGCTCCAGCTTAGCTTTCACATGCAAGAAGCCCACCCCAACACAGGCCAGACCCCCCTCCTCCGACCAGCCACCTACAGCTATTTATTTATTTATTTATTTATTTATTTATTTATTTATTTATTGCGAAGACTTGGTGGGGGAGGGGAGGAAGGAAGGAGGGGAAGAAGGAGGAAGTGATTTTTCCTCTTAATAGGTTTTCTCTTCCTGCTCTAGGTGGGATCAATGCTAGTGGGATTGAACTCCTCCCTCAGATCCCTTCTCTTCAAGCTGCTTCCTCCCACCATGAATAATTCAGGCAAAATAAAATAATCATGTGCTGGTAATTACCACTGTACACAGCCCCACACCAATATGCAGTTCCTGAAATGCTATAGACCTTCCCTGGAGACCTCAGGAGCCATCACGGCCCCTGATGGCAACAGCGGTGATGCCAGTTGATGCTGGGCCGTGTGTAGGTAAGGGTGGGGCAGCTGTTCTGGGGTCATTCCTGAGCAGAAAGGCCATGAAATGAGTTCTTGTGCTTGTGTGGAGATAGCTGGCACTCTGCTCGGGAGTCTGAACACAGTGCACACTGCAAAGGGCTTGGTGGACTGAGGAAATTCTCTCTTACTGCCGGCTCTGTGTTTCCTGTTTCCAGCCGTAGGCACAGGAGTAGAGCTTTCAGGCCCCGTCTAAGCAGGACAAGGCCCCTGTCCTCCATCCTCAGCGCTCTGTACAGTTTCTTTTCATTGTTTTATTTTTTCAGCTTCATGCCTGTCTCATCTTCAGGAGCAATGGGATGGGGGGTTTGCTTTGAGATGTCAATCAAGTTCCGTGCAAAACAGAACATGGCACAACACAAGAATGGGCATTCGACACACACACACACACACACACACACACACACACTTGTACACATGCTCTTGTGCACACACACTTTTGGATTAGGGAAAGGAGGGGAGCTATCCTAACAGAAACACGTGTGAGCAGTGTGGGATGAGGGCCACTGACAGAGGCATCATATCCGGATGCCAATAATTTATTTACCAGTGAATATGCTTAATAATGGTTCTCTGAAGGAAGATTCTCGCAGACTCATCACGTTCACGGAGAATTAAAGAATCAGCACTAATTCTGAGATGAACATGGGCCAAATTGCTGCAAACCCAGCTCATCACTGGTACCTAGTGTGCAGCTTTTTAAATAAGAAGATGAAGGGAAGAGCTGAGCCTACAAGCATGGAGATTAGATCTGGCTCCCCGTCTTGACGGGCTCAGTCACCACTCTAAAGCTGTGGAAGGAGGCCCTCAGAAGCAAAGATGTTGCCTTCAAAACCAAGGATTTTCCAGCTACCCCAACCATCTTAACTCGGGGTCAGCAGGAACCAAAGCAAGAAGCTCCAAATCCGACTTGTCCGGCACTATAGCCACCAGCAATGTGTGGCTATTTGCACACAATTAATTTAAACAAGGAAACATTAGTCTGAATATAATAAATTCAGTTGCTCCGACACACTGGCCCACATTTTGGGTTCTCAATGGCTGAATTCAGCTAATGGCTGCCACAATGGGTGCTCACAGATGTGGGACATGTCCATCACCTTAAAGTTTTGTTGGGCAGGCTGCTGTAACACTGACACCTGGAAAGGCCTGGCAGGTGTGTGGGTCCAACTGAAGGGGACAAAAATGTGCTGGGAAGGGAAAGGAGGGGAGGGGAGGGGAGGAGATCCATCCTAAGTCAGCTCCACCTTCAAAAGAAGAACTTTTTCAAAGAAATTCCAAGAAATAAAATATCCATGGAGACAGGTATAGCCTCTGGTGTTTAATCCTTGTTTGCACACAGATATGAGCATTATTTTTGTTGTTTTTTTTCTTTTATTAAAAATGGAATATATATATATATTCTGATTATGGTTTTCCTTCCTGCTGCCCTTCCCAGTTTCTCTCCACCTCCCCTCCCATCTAAATCCATCCCTTTCTGACTGTCATTAGAAAACTAACAGGCATCTAAGGGATAATAATATCAGACAAAAAAATCAAAATAAGACATAACAAACAAACAGAAAGGCACAAGAAACAAATAGAGAAAAAGACACGCTCCTTTACACATTCAGAAATCCCATAAAAAAAAAAATACAAAATTAGAAGCCACAATACATATCCAAAACCTATAGGCTAAAAAGATAAATAAATAAAATAAATAAAAGTAAAATTAAAGACAGCCTTGGCATGACATTATGAGTCAAGGAACCTTCAAAGATGCCATTGGGTTATTTTTGTGTTGGCCACTACTGTTGGGTATGGGTCCTACCCTTAAGGGTAGTTTATTTCCCCAGTAAGACTCCCTGAAGAGTAGGGATTATATTTTCCTGTTCCTTACATGTACCTGCAAATTTGTGATTTCATTGTATTTTGTTTTGTTTTGTTTTTAACAGTGGAGTAATATTCCATTGTGTGAACGTACTACCCTTTCTCTATACATTCACCCATTGACATATCTAAGTTGTTTCCAATCTCTGGCTATTAACTACAGAGCAGCAACGATCACTGTTGAGCCCGTGTCTCTGTGGTAGGTCGGAGCGTCCTTTGGGCATGTGCCTAAGAGTGGTGTAGCTGGATCGTGAGGTAGATCCATTCCCATCTTCCTGAGGAGCCACCACACTGATGTCACGGTGGACGCACAAGTTTGCACTCACACAGCAAAGGATGAGTGTTCCCTACCCCACATCCTTGTCAGCATGAGCTATCATTTGTCTTATTGATCTTGGCCATTCTGGCAGGTATAAGATGAAACCTCAGAGTCGGTTTGATTTGCATTTCCCTGATGGCCAGGGATGCTGAGCATTTCTTTAAGTGCTTCTCAGCCATTTGAGTGTCCTCTTTAGAGAATTCTTTCTATGTCTGTTCCTCGTTTTTACACTGAGTTATTTATTTTCTCAATATCGGGGTTTTTTTGCATTCTTTATATATTTTGGATTCTGTATAGAATGTATAGTTGGTAAACATTCTTTTCCCATTCTGCAGGCTGCCACTTTGCCCACATGATGGTGTCTTTTGTCGTGCAGAAGCTTGCCAGTTTTGTGAGGTCCCATTTATTAACTGTTGATCTTAGTGCCTGTGCGAATAGTGTTCTGTTCAAGAATTCTTTTCCTGCACCAATGAGTTCAAGGGTATTCCCTACTTTCTGTTCTGTCAGGTTCAGTGTGTCTGGTTTTATGTTGAGATCTTTGGTCCATTTTGAGTCGAGTTTTGTGCAGGGTGATAAGTGTAGGTCTGTTTAGAGTCTTCTACATGCAGCCACCCAATTTGAACAACACCAATTGTTGAAAATGCTAGGTTTTCTTTAATAGTGTATACTTCTGCTTCTTTATCAGAACTCAGGCATCCATAGGTATGTGGATTTGTGTTTTGGTCTTTAATTTTTATTCCACTGATGAACATGTATGTGCTCATGTCAATTCTGTGCTGTTCTTATGCCTATATCTCTGTAGTTTATTTTAAGATCTGGGATGGTGCTGCCTGTAGCCGTTCCTGATTATTCTGGATTGTTTTAGCTACCCTGGATTTTTATGTTTCCATATAAAGCTGAAAATTGTCCTTTCAAGATCTGTAAAGAATTGTTAGAATTTTTAATGGTGATTGCATTGAATCTGCAGGTTGCTTTGGTAGGATGGCCATTTTTTTAATTAGATATTTTCTTTATTTACATTTCCAGATCTCCCCTTCGGAAGCCCCCTATCGCATCCCCCCCTCTCCCTGACTCTATGAGGGTGCCCCCCACCCACCCACTCCTGTCCTCCTGCCCTGGCATTCCCCTACACTGGGGCATCGAACCCCCTCAGGCCCAAGGGCCTCTCCTCCCACCGATGTCCAACAAGGAGGACGGCCATTTTTACTGTATTAATCCTATTGATCCATAAGAATAGGATTCAGCTTCAGATATCTTCCTCGGTTTCTTTCTTCAGTATCTGAGAGTTTTTAATCAAACAACTATTTCACTTCTTGGATAGAGTTATCCTCCAGATATTTTATATTTTTGAGGTTATTATGACGGGTGTTGTTTCCCTGATTTTCTTCCCTCAGTGTGTTTGTCATTTGTATATAGGAGGACTACTGATTTTTGTGAGTTATTTTTGTATCCAGCTACTTTGCTCAAATGGTTTATCAGTTGTAGTAGTTTCCCAGTGGCCTTTTTAGGGTCACTTGTGTATACTATCTTATCATCTGCAAATAACAATTCTTTGACTTCTTCCTTTCCAATTTGTATCCCTTGATCCCCTTTAGTTGTCTTGTTGTTCTAGCTAAGACTTTAAGTACTGTATTGAATATGTATGGAGAGAGTAGACAACCTTGTTCTGATTTTAGTAAAATTGCTTTGCGTTTCTCTCTATTTAAGTTCATGTTGGCTGTGAACTTGCTGCAAATTGCTTTTATTATGTTGAGGTATGTGCCTTGTATCTCCAAACTCTCTAGGACTTTTAACATGAAGCGATGTTAGATTTTGTCAAAGGCTTTTTCGGCATCTAATGAGATAATCATGTGGTTTTTTGTCTTTCAGTTTATTTATATGATGGATTACATTTATTGATTTATGTAATTTGAACCATCCCTACATCTCTGGGATGCAGCCTACATGATCATGGTGGATGCGCTTTTGGTGTATTCTTGGATTTGGTTTGCAAGTATTTTATTGAGAATTTTTGCATCTGTGTTGGTAAGGGAAGCTGGTCTGCAATTCTTTTTTCTATTGGGTTGTTATGTGGTTTAGGTATGAGGATAACTATGGTCTCATAAAAAGACCTGGGCAATGTTCCTTCAGTTTCTATTTTTGGTCTAGTCTATTTGGTCTTCTCTATGCTTCTTGTACCTTGATAGGCACTTCCTTTAGATTAGGAAATTTTACTTCTATGGTTTTGTTGAAAATATTTCTATGTCTTTGACCTGGGTTTTTCTTCCTATTAGTCATAGATTTGGTCTTTTCATGGTTTTCCAAATTTCTGAATGTTTTGTGCGTGGGGTTTCTTGAGATTCAACACTCGCTTTGACCGAGGTATCCATTTCTTCTACCTTGTCTTTGATGCCTAAGAGTCTCTTTTCCATCATCCACATTCTGTTGGTGAGGCTTGCCTCTGAGGTTCCTGTACAAGTTCCTAATTTCCCTCCAATTCTAGGATGTCTCCATCAGGGGCCAGGGACAACAGCTGGCCCTGGTAGGTGCGAACTCCACAGATGAAAAGTCAGCCTCACTATCCAGCTAGGAAGAGGGGATCAGGCATAAAGAGTATGTGGGAAGCAGTTCTCAGCAGGAGGCAGCCACTCACCAAAGAGCATCAAGGTAGAAGGCATCTACCTTCTTCCAGATGTGGTGACTGCAAACCCAACCCCAGCACTCAAACAAGCTTGGGCTACAGAGCAAGACCCTGCCTCAATAACCCAAGGATGGGATTGTAGTTCAATGGTAGAGAGCTTGCCTGACAATAATTAATTAACTAATTAATTAATTAGTTCTGTGGTTTTTAAATGCTACACCATTGAATATAGATACTGAAGATATTGAAAATTTTCCAAGTAGTATAACACATGGAATATTGATAAATATCAGTAAAAGAGAGGAACATTTATATTTATTCTTATGCTTCTGAATAAGAGCGTAAATTTCAAAAACCTTCCTCAGGCATGCAGGGCACTACACTCTGGTTACCCTGTGACACGAAAGTCCTTTTCAAGGACGTGGAGTGACTTTTGTTCATGCTGGTTTTCACCTCAGCATCCCAGACATTTCTTTCCTCGATTTTTTATGCTTTCTTAAATTCTATGTTCACCTGCAGATGTTCTTTCTTCTCAACTAAAACACACAGTCTCCTCACTCTGTGACCACCCTTTATTATCCTAGGTCCTATGTGTGTACCCTACTCTTCCTGCACCACAGTAAACATGCAAATCTGGTCTCCTGTTGAGGTGAGGCTGTGGTGGATACAGAGATCCATCAAGGACTCCTGGCCCACAGACTAGGTAAGATGTTTGCCTTCCCCAAGGGTGCTGAGGGCCAGGAAGCAGGAGGGTCCAATAAGCCTTTTTGGGAGGTTTCAGTCTCCAGAAGAATATGGCAAAGGCAGCACATGGCACTGCCCATAGGGAAGAAACCAGAGACAGAGGCAGATTTAGAAGCTGTAGAGCCCAGGTCCCGTGAAAGAGCAGAACAGCTTCACAGAGGAGATGGGGGACATCTCAGAGGCGCGTCACGTCCAGAGGACATAAAAGGGAGGGACTGTGTTTATAGAGCCTTGGCTTTCACAATCTAGCTGGATGCTGAGCTGAGTGAAGGAAAGTGGTGGGAGGAAAGAGAAATCACACAGCAGGCAGAGCACCTGAGGTGACTAGACACCTACCGGCCATCCGGAAGACCAGATTCACACGTTTAATATGGTTCCAGGAAGTGTGGGATACACACCCAGGACCCAGGATAACAACGGGTAGCCACTCTAGTCATCCTTGTAAATGCTTAAGCACCTCTGTTCATCATCCACTTCCTAACTGGTGTTTCTGTTATGGGAAGTAATTATGTCATCAGTTATAATGGCAGACTGCAGCACACCAGGACCTACCTACTTTCCAACTTCAGTCTTGATAGTTCAGGTCCTCTCCAAAGCAATCTTTTATGAAAACTGCAGGATGAGGAGGTCGGGATCCATCCTTAACACGTACAGGTTTGTAGTGTGATGGTGGGAGAGCTCTGGCCTTCACACCTAGAACACGTTAGTCCTGGCTCTATCCTGCAGTGGCCAGAACACTGGGCAAAGGTTAGGTACCCCCAGAACCACGATTTCTCACCTTTGTACAGACTAAAGAGTATGACGTGTATTCTCACTAAGCAATTAAGAACACTGGAAAATAGAAACTAGCATTTCATTGAAATGACAGTTTGGAATAGTTGGTATGGCTCTATCAGTTGGTATGGATCTATCAAACCAGAATAACTATCTTTATGAATAATGTCCTTTGGCCTCTTAAAGTGAGCCAATTTTCTTTCATATATAAAGTTACTATTCCTTTGGAAATACTTGCATGCACCTTTGTAACAGGCACTGGAAAGCTGCTTTTCCTAAGAAACATGGAGTCTTCACTTGGGCTCCACTGAAACTAAAAGCAAGACAAAAGTCTGGTACCTCTGCCTCCTCTTTGTGTCTGTCTGCTTTGCTCTGGGACAGCCTCCCACTTCTCTCTGTGCAGGTTCAGTACTCACTAGAGAGTCTCCCTAACTCGTCCTATCCCTTTGCAGAGCTAAAGGCACAAAGATAAGTCACTGTCCTAACCTGCACTCACTCTGCATTTCAGGAGAAACAAATCCTCCCAGGGCCGACCATCCCAAGATGGAAACAATTACCTATGCTGGAGAAGCTTTACCCTGGAGGACATCATCTTGTCAGAACCAGATTGGTCCTCTCAGGTGATGACAGCAATTAACAGATTAATAATTTATCAGACCTCTTCAGAACCAGAGCGGAGACAATGGTGGGCAGGACCGTACCTTACTAGCACTGATTAATTATGCATACTTTTTTCTTCTTGACACGGGATCACAGCATGTAATTCTGCCTGGCCTGGAATTCACTATGCAGACAGAGCTGGCCTCAGACTCACAAGAGATCCACCTACCTCTGCCTTAGTGCCGAGATTAAATGTGTATACTACCCGCCTAGCTATGCATAATACCTGACACCTGTCCCAGTTCATCCTCTGTTTAAAACTAAAGCTCCCATCAGTACCTCTTAGGATGAACTTGGGATTTCTAGACTCCTTGGCTTGTTCTTCTTCTCAAAGGCACTGATTAAACCCCTTCTCCATTTCTCAGTACTGTTTTGTGCCTTTGATTGGCACATTGGGGCAGGAGGCTAAACGTCACCTGCTTACAGATACTCGTGCTCTCTGGTTATACATTGGCGTGATCTCTTTTGCTCTGCCAAGACTTGGTTGTTTGTTTTGGGTTTGGTGGATTCTAAACCAAGGCTTGTGAAGCTCAGGCTGACTTCAAATTCTCTGTGTAGCTGGTCATGACCTTGAACAACTGATCCTCCTGCATCTGCCTCCCAAATGCTGCAATGGCAGATCTGTATCACCAGACCTGGCTCTTGATTTTTTCTTTCCTTATTGAAATACCTTTTTTAATTTTCTCTTTGCTATCAGAAATAGATACTGATTTCTTTCCTATAAATTCTTACCCAGAGTCTCCAAAATCCAATGCAATTTACCCATGTGCCATAAATATTTGCCATTTTTACATATGGAGGACCATGAGAAAGAAAGAGAAATGGGTACCCAAGTGAACATAGCTAATTAAGAAAGGCTGGGGTACACAGGGAAGCCTGGGCTGGGAAAGATTCCTTTTTAACATTTGTCCATAATACGTACTATTTTTCCTCATTGCAAATATCTACTTCTGATTCTGTCTGTGTTCATGTGTGGACATGCGTACGGCAGGATGAAGGCTGATACAGGTATCTCTCCAACCACTGTCTACCTTATTTTTTGAGACAAGATCTCTTTCCCACTGTCTGGAGTGCACCAATTTGGCTAGACTAACTGTCCAGCAAGCCCCTGGGACCCTCCTGCCTCCGCCTTCCCTACAATGAAGTTAGAGGCACGAGCCACCATGCATGGCTTTTTACACGTGTTCTAGGAGTCTGACCTCAGGTCCTCATGGCTTGGTGGCAAGCACTTTGATGCCCGTGTCTCTTGATTCTTTCTTACCTCACTTCTTCGCTAAAGACATAGTGAGATTTATTCTGAGACTTATGTTTTAAGGCATCATGAATTTCTTGAGTGCCTCCTATGTGCTTTAAATTATATTCCCAGTCAAAACAGCTGCCAAGTGTGGAAGTGTAAACCTGCAATCCCAGCCCTTGGAAGCTTGAGGCAGTAAAATTCAAGACAGGATGTCCTGGGAGTAGGGGCACTGTTTGTATAGAGGGGTAAAGGAGGGATCTTCTCAAAATCCAAATGAACAAGTGTATCAACCTGAACTATTTCTGGGTTGTTTGCTTGTTTGTCTGTTTGTTTTGGTAGTGTTTGGGAATGAATCTAAGGCCTTGCACAGCATGCTAGGCAAATGCTCTACCACTGAGCATTAGACACTACCTCTTTTTTATTTTTTTGCTTTGAATTGGGGTTCTTGGTGAATTGCTCAAGTAGGCCTTGAACTCATGATCTCCTGCCTTGGTCTCCTGAAAAGTTGTGATTGCAAGCCTGTGGGACCATGCCCAACTTGAACTATGGTTTTCGAGGTGGTCAGAGCAAGGCCTTACATCGGAGAGAGGAAGCCTCAGGGCCTGGTGTGAGGAGATGAAGGGACGGTGAGCATGGTGGTTTGAACGAGAGTGCTCCCTGTAGGCTCAAAGATGGAAGCGCTTGGTTACCAGGGAGCAGGACCGTCTGAAGGATTGTGAGGTGTGGTCTTTTTGGAGGAAGTGTCACTGGAGGTGGGCTCTGATGCCCATGGAACTGGATTTAGAACTCCCAGCTACTTCTCCAGCACCTTGTCTGCCCATGTGTCGCCATGCTTCCTGCCATGATGAGAGTGGACTAAACCCCTGAAACTCTAAACAAATTCCAATTAAATGCTTGCTTTTATAAGAGTTGCTGTAGTCATGGTGTCTCTTCACAGCAATAGAACACTGACGAAGACAGTAAGAAAAAACTGTGTGGATAGGACCTGGCAAGGCCAGTCAGTGTTTGGAAAGAACTAGAGACGCGTGGTAACTCCACAAAGCTGCCTTCTACCTGGAACCTCTGATCCAGGGAGCACAATGGTATCCTCAGACCCTGGCAGAATCTGAGAGAGGTGCTTTGGATACTGCTTTATTAGCTCAGTATTCCAGGGGCAGTGCCATGGGACTTCCTGCTTTTACACAGTGGATGAGCATCTCACTGCTGGCTGCTGACTAAGCAGAAGAGCAGATTATATCCTGGCAGGCCAGTCTATCTATATTTACATAGGAAAGAGAGCCCAGGGGCAGGCCAGCAGGAGACAACAAAAGCCAGTTGACCAGACTTGGTAACTCACACTTGGGAGGCTGAGTTATATATACACATTACATATATTGTGTATTTGTATAATTTATTTAGTGTGTGTATTTCTATGTGCGTGTGTGCTATGGTGCATATGTGGAGGGCAGGGCAGGAGTCGGTTCTGCCATTCTGCTTTGTTGAGGCTATCTGATGTTTCTGCTGTTCAGTTATCCCTTGATCCAACACAGTGCAGACTCGGGCCTACAGAATGAGACAGAGCCAAGCTAGCCAGTCAGCCTGTAGAGTATAACAGTAAGCACAATTATAACCCTTCTCTATAGCATGGAAGTCACTCAGAGCAGGAATCCAACACCCCATAGACTGTGACTATGCCTCAGTGAGAACACACTTACTCCCCATCAAAGACGTATGGCTCCCAGTAAGAAACTGAGAGGAAGGGCAGCACCTGAAAAGTGTCATGTTCTTCCTGTTGAAAGCAATGGTTGAACAACTAACACACAGTAAAATACATCAGAACAAAGCAACTGTGGCCTCTAGCTTTAGAGACTGAAAACAACGCAATCAGTAAAAGGTATAGCTGGGTCAGACATGGGCTGAGTCCCAACACCAAGGCCTCTTAGAACCCGGTTTTCTTTCAGTGCGTCTTTCTTTTTCTTTTTCCTTTCTTTTCTTTTTTCTTAACTTTTATTTGAAATAATTTTATGCTTACAGGGAAAAAAATTAAAGACAGTTCTCACATTCTCTTCACTCAGCTTCCCCTAATACTATATAAACCTACATAATCTTATCATCCAAATCAGAGCATTTGGAAAGACGTGCCTGACTGGCTTGATGCTTCTCTGCTTCTCTCTCCCACCTGAGTTCTAGGAGTTGACCCAGACACCTTGCTGCCCTATTTCTGCTCTTTTCCTCTCATCCTGGCAGTTCCTCAGTGTGTGTGTGTGTATGTGTGTGTGTACGTGTGCGGGCACTAGTTTAAGAAACCATAAGAACTATGCTGTGTCCCTCTAGGGTGCTGAGGGACACCGTCTTGTTGCTAGTGACACCAGCGTTGACTACTTGGCTGAGGAGTATCTGCAGGAAGGGCACCATCATCCAGTTAGTGGGGTTTTTGTTTTGTGTTTTTATTTTGGTTTGGGATTTTTTGTTTTTTGGGTTTGGGGGTTTTAGTCTGGTTTGGTTTTCAGTTTTTTGGGTTTTTTGTTTTGTTTTTTTTTTGTTTTTTGTTTTGGTTGGTTGGTTGGTTTGGTTTGGGGGTTTGGGGTTTTTTGTTTGCTTGTTTCATTTCGTTTTTTTAATTTTTTGGGTGTTATTGTTGTTTTTCTTTTTGAGGTTGGTAACCACCTTAGAAAAGAGACCATAGACAGTGTGTTTCCTCACGCTCTCCTCAACTGATTTTAACCCCAAGCAGCCAAAGAATATAGAGGGAGTCACTACTGAACTGTCCCTTCAAATTACCCCCAACCAAACCAATAAAGAGCCAAGAAAGTTCCTTCCTCAGACTGGTGACTCTCAGCCACATCTCTGGGCTGCAAACAGCCTTTCACTGATCTTGAAGAAGTCAATGAAGAGAAGAGCTGGGAACAGGCAGCGTCCATGACATCATAGCAAGTCAAGCCAAGGAGCAGAACCGAAAACCACAGGACCCTGGCTAGCACAACCGGGGACTCAACATCCCCAGCCGGCTGCCTTCCTTACCACTTGTTATTACAGTAACAAAGAAACGGCTTCCTCTGCGCTACCGCAGGAGCAGAGCCCCAGACAACGTCCTCATTTTCAATAACTCCTTCCCTTTATCTCACCCTGCCTGATGCCTAATAAGCTGATTGCTATTTACTTTGGACCAACAGCTAATCTGTTAATGATTGATTTTAAATTTTTACAGTCATTTGTCTCTGGCAGGACCTGGGCCTGCAGAAGGCAGTCTTTTCCTACCTGATGAATTGGCTTTTTCTTTAGGGGAGAAACCAAAAAGAAAAAAAAAAGATTTAAGTCAAAAGTCTTCATGGTTACATTCTGCTGACAAGCAGTTGACACCTAAGTGAGAAATTTCAGTACAGAGGCCAAAACTCTTCCCGGGAAAGTCTGCTGCCTTGAAACTGTCAGCAAACAACGTCAGCAGGCATTTTGCTAATGGTGCCACGGGGTAAAGACCCTCTTCAATAGGAAGTAAATTGTAATTGTACTATAAATTTAAAGAGTCTGAAATTCTTAATTAACAAAATTGATACTCATTGCTCGGCTAGAATGGACTAGCTAAACCAAAGCCATTACAGTCCCTTAAAACAATTTAAACTGCGCACCACACGATATGGATTTTATAGAAAACATGCAGGAATATGCAGAAGAGTGGATTTGGCTTTCCACTTAAAAGTGAGATGACTGTTGAGTAGACAGTTGTGGCTGTAATTGGCATCACCCAGCAGCGCTCTGCAATTCAATCACTGCTTCTAAAATTGGGGCCGTGGACAACTACTGTGTTCTGAAAAGGGGATCAAACACCTCGCGTTAGTGCTCTGCTGCTCCCCCAAGTTAACCTCGCCTCTGGGATACCCATCTCTAACCTTGTAAATAAAAATGACACCCCCAGGCCAGCTGTTCCACCAAATATTTATTATACATACCCCAAGACCTCTATCTCAAAATGGAATTAAGTGTCCCTGAAAAATGGGGGTGATTTAAAATATGAACCAGCACCCTGATGAAATGAAGAGGAGGGATGCTGGGAAAAGTGGGGTTCGGGCGTTTGGAAGTGGCGGCAGATCTTCCTGGAGAGCCAGTGTCATTAACAGTCAGGACGCTTTACAGAATCTCTAAAAGGAAAGCCTAACCCGTTTGAAGGATAAAAGCCTTAGCTTATTAATATTTCAGATCTCACAAGACACGGAGGCTCCATCTGCCGTCACCAATACCTGAGGAAGGATGGGGGGCAGTGTCGGGGTGGGGGGACCATCACCTCCCCTGATCTGCTGACCTTCTAGAGAGGTAGACACCCAGTGACAGCAAGTGCCTATCTCAGCAGACACACTAGGAACAGGAGAAAGCGTTAAATATAACCAGGTAGACAGTGATGAATTGACACACCGAAAAATCGAACGCTTCAGTAATCGGCCTAAGGATCTGATATCAACAACATTTTTCAGTTTTGTCCAAATTCATTGAAAGGCGTACTTTAGCAAGTTCACTTCCCATTGGTGAGACCTTTCATCTTTACGATGCTTTCCTGATTGGATTCGGTGTCACCGTCACTTTGGGTGGCTGTGTGCACCGGAGGCTGACAGTTTGCTTGTGAGCAGAGGCAGAGGAAGATGAGCACAAGTATAAATGGGTTTTATTCTGCCATTAATTAAAAAACGATTAAATATCTATCAACGTGGTTATTTAAAAAGAATTATGAAAGTACTGCTATATAAAAACGCGTCAGGTACCAAGCCCAGTGGCACTGTGAAGCCGAGATGCTGAAATATGTGCCTCTGGTTTGCAGGGAGAAGCTTCTACAACTATAATTCTAATTACAGAGCTCTAATTAATGTCAACAAGGTTCCCAATAACTTCATTAAATCTTTGGAATATTTGTATCATCTGAAGACAATCTCTATCCATTAGGATGAAGAAATCCTTTAAAATAACTTTTTCTAAATGCTGCTGCTGTGTTTTTCTTCTTAGGAGACACAAGTCATAAAACTTACTCTAACGTTTCCTTCAGCTCCAGAGCGGTATTCCAAAAATTCTCCAACTCAAAAAAACACTTCTATCCCCTCTCCCTCCATCCCTGCCAATGCCTTCCCCACTCTGCCCCTAACAGATGTAACATGGGTGTCAACTACTAGCACTCTCTTCCTTAAACAAAAACTGGCTCCAGCTCTGGCCCACATCCTGTGGGAAGGCCAGCATCCTGCCCGGATGTCTGAGAATGGCTGAGAGTTAACGTTCTCAGGGTCACTGTCTCTCCAATGGCTCCTTACAGCTAACCAGATTCTTGATCACACTTGTCTCTGGTCTCTTGTGGCTGAGTAAGAATCTAGACCTTGTACACAACCCTTTTCACTTTATTTCTGACCCCAAAAGTCTCAAAGTGTGCGTGGGAAGCCGACCTTCCCTTTCCTGTCACTCGCCATCTTACTTTCTCCCTAATTCCACCACCCCCGGCCCAGTTCATCTTCCTCTGTCCTTCCGTTTCCATGTTCCTATAATCTTCTTCCTCAGAGCAGTTTGCTATCTCTTCAGTCTCTGAGGGCTTTATCTCTATGGCCAAATGCCTCCGTCAAGGTGGCAGTCTCCTCCCTGAGAGGAATTCTAGGCCAGTTCTTATAACAATAACATTTTTCTCCAGGCTGCCCACACATTGTGAGTACGTCTGACACATTTCTTTAAATCTTCAGGAAAAGGAAACACAAAGGGCAACTAAGTTCACGATAAATGCTATAGAAGAGCGTGAAGGTGTGCCATGGACGGGAACATAGATCAGTGTTTGGGGGGACTGTAACTTGAGGGTAGACCCTCTTATTTCAAATTCACCCTGTGCAGGCTCAAAGAAGGACCAGTTTGTAAAACAACCAGAGAGCTGTGTTAAACTGGTAATGATCCTCTCCATCAGATAACGTGCTCGGTCTTGAGGCTTCTGGGAGATTCTGAAATGGGGGTGTGGAGAGAGAGAAGCTGACTGACTGATTTCTCATTGCAGGCTAAGCCAGAACCTAAGAGAGGCAGTCCCCCAATGCTTGGAAAGACACAGAATTCCAAAGACAGACAAGAGGTCAATTGCTTTCCCTCTCAGAATGGAGGAGACAAAGTGTCTCTCTGCTCCACACAGAGCCCAGGCGCCTGGTAACTGTAAGGATAATAAAGCAAGTGTAGCTCATATGTCCATGGTAGGCCACCAGCCTTATCCAAGTGGCAGCGCCTCAGAGCCGATGAATAGAGAGTGTCCAAGTCAGACACATCCTGACCATCCAGGACAATTCATGAAATAATAATAATTTTAGAAAGGTATCTAAATAGTTCACTAGGCAATGCATTTCTTCTGCCTGTTGTGGCAAAGTACTAATAGTTTCTAAACAAATGACATTAGTTAAATCAACTAAGTTTGAGCCTAAATAAAAATGCTCATATTAACTCAAAGCTGGAGGTGTATATTTAATCTACTATGCTTAACTCAGTGGTAAACAGAGGTAAAAAAAATGCCTATTCGAATACTCATAATCAAATCATTGCAAACTTCTTGATAGCAGGGTTGAGCAGTTTGTTGATAACAGAATTTATTAAAATATTGTGACTCGTCAAACATTTACTCCTACTGTGCCGTGGCTGCTTGGAGACACGAGAGGCAAACTTGGCTGTGCACTAGGGTAAGTGTCACGTTTCAAGAGACATGGAAAGAAAGTGACTTCCTAGACACTTGTAATTGGTTAGAAATTTGTTCTTTGAATCAGACAACATGCGATTCACTCAATGCAGGCTGAACCTGTGTGTTTGAGATATGATATAAACAGCAAACAGTTTAATAACACCATGAGCCAGGCACTGTTACAACAACTTTCTATTTGCTAATTTCTATAGCCTTTACAGTAGAAGGCAATGCCTACCAACGTTCCCTTCTTAAGTGAGGACCTAAGGGATACACACAGATGGAGTCAGACTTACTAGAGCTCTCACCAATAACACAAAGCCAAGCTGGGGATCTACCAGGAGTGTAATCATCCAGGCTTCACACTCAGACCTAGTGTAGCCTCAACAGCTTCACAGTAGCAGCCCTGGAAACCAGGGCACGCATGTCTCCCATGGTGTTATTGGCAACCTAAGTGTCCTGAGGTCTGAGGACTCCAGAAAACCTCACAGATTCAAACTAGCTGCAGGGGGGGTGGTGACTGAAGTAAAGGATTTGCATTGCCAAGTATTTTAGGACTTTGGATAATTCTGCATCTGGATGCCACCTTCACCCACAGGACATGAATGAGTCGACTGTAGGCTCCAGGCTCTTGTTTAGATAATACGGTAAATATTATTTGTAGATGATTATTTCAGATGTCAGAGTTTTAAGTCAACACGTTCTTTGCACTCCTACCTGGAGAGTCACCTTTTTTACATATAATTTCTCTCTTTAAGTAGGTCAACACCAGCTTGACCAAATGAACTAGTGCATGCTCAGAAGTAGCCAAGGGTGTATCTATGAGATCATACAACTGTCACGGTGTGTCTAAATCTCTCACCTAATCCAGGAGACACTGCAACAGCGCACAGTACAACTTACCTAACCTTGCACTGAGGCATCTCCTTTGACACAGCTGGTTGGCAGCAATGCATGTTAGTTCAGGCAGCTGAGTAGAGTACAATCTCCCAAACTGCCTCAAAATGGAAGTCTCTCATTGTCACTGGCCATTAATATACACTGGACAAATTAATGTACATTTGTAGTCACATTTCTTGCTGTCCTTTTTGCACGGTTTCAGTTCTAAGCAACAGAGAACCCTGACTCCACGTGCTGCCCAGTGAGAGCATCTCTGCTTCCACAGAGCTAGAATGCTATCATTCCTTGTCAGTAGCCCTCTGTTTGCATAGGACAGACTTCTCCTTTGTTGTGACCTTGTTCAATTTATTTTTTGTCCCATCGCTCTCTTCCTGTCCCCCAATACTCCTGCCTATAGGTACAGGCAGCAAACTTCACTGCTCTTGCATTGGCCTTTTGGGAAAAGGCCTGAGTTACCTTTCCCATAAACGACTCAGGGTTGATTCTGACAGGTCCAAGCTGGTGACTGACTTTGACATGGGCAAGTGAGCAGAAGTCAGTTGGCAGATCTCTATAGGCTTTGCCACTGTGGAAGAGACTCAAGACAGGAGGAAGAGGGGTTCTCTTTCTGTTCCTATTGCTCTCACTTTGTCTAGATGTGATGTCTGGAGCTACAGCAGCTGTTTGTGGCAATGTGGGCACCTAACCAGGGAAGACAGATGAGAAGGAATGTGGTTATTGAGCTATCGACATAACTAATCACAAAACTGTTTTCCCAAACTTCTGCTTCTGTGAGGTGTCTCACTATGGATCAGATCTGCAAGTGTGGAAGGGGGCAGCAGGTGATGGGACTGGGGGCTTCACTTTTATTTGTTCAGGATTTGTGAATTAATATTCGCCATTGATGCTTATGTTTTTATAGAGCTTGGACACAGAACAGTAGTTAAAATAGGCAGATCCCTGCAATAGAGACTGTGTTCTGGTAAATTCACCCTGTGCATTTGTGTGTTAGCCTTCTGCATTTAGTGCACCAAAGCGGGAGAAAGGAGACACCCAAAGCTGATGGAGCAAGAACGATGTAGCATTTACATTACTGTGTGTGAGAACCCCTCTCTCTCCTCCTCTGTCTCTCTCTGTGTCTCTGTCTGTCTCTGTCTGTCTGTCTCTCTATCTCTGTATCTGTCTTTTTCTGTCTGTCTCTCTGTCTCTCTCTGTCTCTCTGTTTCTCTCTCTCTCTCTCTCTCTCTCTCTCTCTCTCTCTCTCTCTCTCTCTGTGTGTGTGTGTTTTCAAGATAAGAGTTTCCCTGGCTGTCCTGGACTTCTCTGTAGATCAGGCAGGCCTCCAACTCACATAGATCCACCTGCCTCTGCTGGGATTAAAGGCGTGTGCGCCACCATGCCAGTCTTGAGAATACTTCTCAAAAGCTGTCTCATTCTTTCACCACAGTCACAGGTCAGGTTTCTGTTAAGGTCCCCATTTTACACTGAGACTCAGAGAACATAGCAGTACAGACAGGTCAGAGCCCAGACCGTTATCACAGACACCCGCCTCTTACCTCATCTCAGGCCACTGTGTTCACATGGTGACTGTAAACAGGACAAGACAGTAAAACCCAGGACAATCCAAACGGACAGGCTCTGGCAAGAGTGAGATAAACACGCAGAGATTTTGATAAGCTGAAGGCAGGGAAGGAAGGTGCAGGGCTCAGTGCTTTGAAGGGTGAGTGACTTCCTGGCCTGTCAAGCCTGGTCCAAGTCGCCCTGAAAAGGATGGGGTCCCGACTTCCATAAAAGACAAACACAAATACCTTCTAGACTACAGATAGGCTGATTTAAAAAGAAAGAACAAAAAAGGCGTTACTTCACTTAAGAGCTATGTATTTTGCAGCTATAACACTAAGGAAAGCTTCTAGGATCTTCAGCTGGGTTCTTAACATGTACCAGAGCCTGCGCTACATGCCTTACCTGTAACATCATGGCACAGAGCTAATTCTATGATTACTCCCATGTTTTCATGTGTGGAGTCAAGGAACAGGGAGTTTTAAAAATACGGCAAAGGTCTCAAAATAAGCACAAGGCTGAGGGGGACAGAGTTTCACCTTAAACGACTTTCTGTTCCACCCTCCAAGTGTTAGAGGAGCTTCACTGCCCTGTGCATTCTCCACTCTGAATAGGAGTGCGCTTTGCAGCCTACCCACAGGGAGGAAGAGTTTGCCTGTCTATCTGTTTGGTCCATGTTTGGTCCATTTCCCATGGTATCTCACAGAGTCCTAATATGCTCACCACATAAGACTCATAACCCAACCTTCTCTATATTCTACAAATCCACCTCTGACCACTTCTTAGTATAGCAAAGGCCAGTGAGTGCGAAGGACTCTTTACTGGTTGATCAAGAACCAAGTCGGGGCAAGGACCTTCGACGTCAATAAACACAGATCCCAATTAAATCAAAGCATCAGAGCCACATATAAGTCTTGTCCATGAAAACCCAGCAGCACATGTCTTGGTGCTACTCAGCTGGGAAATTCCAAGGAGTGGTCCTCTCCAAAGTCCCTCTCTTGGTCAGTGTTTAATATTTAACAAAGCCTGCTTCACAGCTATGCCACTCCTGAGCATACATCCAAAAGATGTTCCACCATCCCACAAAGACACTTGCTCAACGATGTTCATAGCAGCTTTATTCGTAATAGCCAGAAACTGGAAACAACCTAGATGTCCCTCAACTGAAGAATGGATAAAGAAAATATGGTACATCTACACAATGGAATACTATTCAGCTATTTTAAAAAAGGACATCATGAATTTTGCAAGCAAGTGGATGGATCTTGAGAATATCATCCTGGCTGAGGCCCAAAAGGACTTGCATGGTATGTACTCACTTATAAGTGGATATTAGCCATAAATACAGGACACCCATGCGACACCCCACAGACCCAAAGATGCTAAACAGGAAGGAAGGCCCAAGCAGGGAAACTTGAATCTCACGGAGAAGGGGGAATGAAATAGTCATAAGAGGCAGATGGAGGGAGGGAACTGGATGAGAGAGGGGAGGGGGAAGGGAAGGGGGGCGGTTCAGGATCAGGTGGGGGAAGGACAGGAGGGATGGCCAGATGGCCGTGAGAATCAGTGGGAATCTGCAACTGACAGGGGTGGGAAGTAGGGGCATCTCCAGGACGAGACAGAGACCTGGGATAAGGGAGGTGCTCAAGAATCAATGGGGTTGTCCTTAGCATTGGGGATATGGGACCTAAAGAGGTTACCTCCTGCAGCCAGGGCAGGAACCTCAGTGGAGCAATAGGGAAACCAACCTACCACAAAACTTTCAACCCGAAATTTATCCTGTCTACAAGAAATGCAGGGATGGGGGATGGAGCAGACACCGAGGGAGTGGCCAACCAATAACAGGTCTAACTTGAGCCCCTTCCCATGGGCAAGCACCAATCCCTGACATATTAATGATACTCTGTTATGCTTGCAGACATGAGTCTATCATGGCTGTCCTCTGAGAGGCTCCACCCAGCAGCTGACTCAGACAGTTACAGACACCCACAGCCAAACAGTGGATGGAGCTTGGGGACTATTATGGAAGAATAGGAGGAAGGACTGTGGGCCTGAAGGGGATAGGAACTCCACAGGAAGACAAACAAACAGAATCAACTAACCTGGACCCTTGGAGCCCTCAGAGTCTGAACCACCAACCAAAGAACATACACAGGCTGGACCTAGGCCTTCCTGCTCATGTGTACCATGTGCAGCTTGGTCTTCATGTGGGTCCCAAACAACTGGAGCGGGGGCTATCCCAAAAGCTGTTGCCTGTACATGGATATGTTCTTCTAGCTGGGCTTCGTTGTCTGGCCTCAGTGGAAAGGATGGGCCTAGCCTCACAGTCTTGAAGTGCTAGGATGAGGAGATACCTAGGGGAATTCCCCCCACTCAGAGGAAAAGGGGGGGTAGGAGGAAGGATTGTGGGAGGAGGTGACTGTGATGGGGCAGTGAGTGGGATGTAAAGTGAGTAAGTAAAAAAATAGTAATTAATTAATTAATTAATTTTTTAAAAGCCTGCTTCAAATTTAACCTAAATGGTGGAATTGGTTTTCCTCCAGTGAATCTTTGGATTAATGCCTTAAACACTTTGTGTTTATTTGCTCTCTATGCTCGTATCCCGATCAAATTCCTACAGGAAGATTTCTGATAAGAGCTCACTTCCTGGTTTGCAGACAGATGCCTTCTTCCAGCGTTGTCAACCAGCAGTCAGCATGAGCTCAGCCTATCTTTTTGAATAAGCACACCAACTATGTTAGTGAGAACCTCACACACAGCTCCATGTCCTGGTCCTGGTTTGCTTTCTGTTCCTGTGATAATGACCGTGACCATCAAATCAGCTAGAAGAAGAAAGGGTTTATCTCGATTAAACACCTCTCTCGGTCCACCACTGAGGAGAGTCTGGGCAGGAATTCAAGGCAGGAGCAGAAGCAGGAAGTGAGGCCATGCTACTTACTGGCTTGTTTCCCATGACTGACTCAGTTTGCTTTCTGGTTCAGCCCAGGACTACCTGCCCTGGCCGTGGCACCACATGCAGTGGCACTACACTAATGGCCAAGGCGCTCCCACATTAATCATTGGTCAAGAAAATGCTCCCACAGGTGAAGTGGAAACTTAAGGGTGCTTTGGAAAGTCAGTTGTGTCGGATGGTGTTTTGCTGGGGCGAAGACGTGAAGGGGCGTTTTCCCAAAGTGGAGACAGGTGAAAGACTAAGGCAGACTCGTGAAGGAAGGTTTCACTGAAGCAGACACAAGAGACAGGATGTTCTGCTTCAGCAAACACATGAAAGGACCCAGGATGAAGGATTCCTCACTAACAACACACATGCATTGGTCCACCTTCCATGGCGTAGTTCAGCATTATATACTGCACTAAGAGACTTCTCTACTGAGGTCTGAGCACTACACTAATCTATGGATAGAGAGACACTACTTTAGATGGCCATTTGCATCAAAGAGTTTTTGATGAAGAAATACTTAAAACATTTAAAGAAAACAAGGTAAATGTATGTGGTGGTTTAATATGTTTGGCCCAGGGAGTGGCACTATTAGGAAGTGTGGCCTTGTTGGGGTAGTCGAGGCCATGTTGGAGGAAGTGTGTCACTGTGAGGGAGGGCTTTGAGAGAGCTTCCTCCTAGCTGCCTGAGGGTGCCAGGCTTCTCCTGTTTGCCTTCAGAACAGATGTAGTTGCAGAACTCTCAGCTCCTGCAGCACCATGCCTGCCTGGATGCTGCCATGCTTCCTGTCTTGATGATAATGGATCCAACCTCTGACCCTGTAAGCTAACGCCAATTAAATGTTGTCCTTTTTAAGAGTTGCCTTGGTCATGGTGTCTCTTCACAGCAGTGGAAGCCCTAACTAAGACAGCATACAATATTAAATAACAAAACTGAAGCTGGGTATGATGACACACACCTTTGATCCCTGCACTCAGGAGGCAGAGGCAGACAGATCTCTGTGAGTTTGAGGCCAGCCTGGTCTACAAAGCGAGTCCAAGATAGTCAGGGTTGTTAAACAGAGAAACTCTGTCTCGAATCCACCCCCAAAAAAGCAAATATTATCTTATCTCTAATGCATCAATACCTAGTATTAAGACTACAAAGCATACTGTTATAAACTACAAGTTGGTAGATTGCTATCAGCCTGTTCTCCGTTTTGTTTAACATATATATACCAATTATCTCACTTATTGCAAGAAAATTGTTATGAATTAATTCTCGCTAAAGTATAAATGATTAATATGTCTCCTTCTTATACCCTAAAAAATATTTAACTTAATAAGAGACCAAATTAGCTATCAGAAACTCATGGTCAAGACTTCAGTTGTTGGCTATGTGTTTGGTTTTGGCAGGGAACAAGGGCCTGAGGTGCCTATTTTACACATCAAAGCAGACCTGGCCTCCAGGTTCTCCCAGTATCCCTCAGTCCCCACCTGACTTACCCTGTCCCCAACCCTGAACTTTCCAGCTCTCTCTGCATGCTTTCTTTCTCTCTCTCTCTTCCCCCTTCTCCTCTCTCTCTCCCTTCCCATGACAACTTCCCTGACCTCCTTCCTTGGAGTCAGTGAACTTGCCTGCCCAAGAGCGGCTTCCCAATAAACCTGCATCAATATAATATAATCTGGCTTGAATTGGCTCATTTTACCGGCGGTAGAGAAATGACTTAACACAATGCAATGGCACTTTGAAGTCAGTCATCAAAGGAGACTTTGGATGTCACCCAAAAATCTGGTCCCAGCTTCTGTCTTTCCAAATGAAAAAGAATGAGTCCTTGCCTGTCCCAACAATCCGTGAAACTGAGTACATAAAAGGCTGCTCATTTCCCAGTTTAGGAGGTATTACATAGAAAAGCTTTTAATTATTTAAGACTTAAAACTCACCTACTTCCCCAAAGATTCTGAAGACACTTAAGAAAACAGTTCTATTAGAGACACAATAGAAACAGCTTACAAAGCCAGAAGATAGCTCTAAAGCTGCGATACTGTAGCGGAGCAAGGTAGCTCTAAAGCCGCAACACTGTATCAGAGCAAGGGATTCCATTTGCATTTCCTCCTAGGACACAGTGTTAGTTTTCATGCAATAACAATTTGTTGAGTGATTGTATGCCTTAAATCCCTTCCCACAGTAGGTGTTCAAAATGAACAAATTTTATCTAAGTGCATTAACTCGAAGGCTTAGCTTTCTCTCTCTAAGGAAACTGGAAGAAGTCAATACTCAAATTACCAAGTATTTTGTAAATTCCAAAGTAATAACTTACCCGATTATCATTTCATTTTTCTGCCAAGCCTTTTAAAGCATCTCGGGCCTGAAGTGCATGGTGTGTTATCGCTTTATAATGTATTTAGAGCTCAGCCGATTTCCCTTCCCCTCACCTCACCATCAGATGATCCAAATAGGTCAAACTTGGTGTCAAGCAAATTAAAGTGTTATTTTATTATCCGAAGTAATTGTTTCTGTATTAAAAGGCCATTATTCTGAATGGATTATGTTGGTGATTATGCCATTAAGAATGTGGGGCTATCAGCAGAGCTGAATGCCCATGTTTGTGAAAGTCTTTGTGAAGCTCTCCTGTATGTGGCAAATCATTCTTAACTGGGTACTCCAAATGGTCTGTGTGCCTGGGATGCATTTTTCTAAGCCATTACCGTTTGGAAGCCCCACACCCCACACCCCAAGTGGATCATTAATTAAACGGATAAGAAGGAGCCAGGCCTCCCATTGTGTTGTTTTCAGCAATGGAGCACAGAGCCAGCCTCAGGACGGGCTCTCAGATGCACAGGAAACAGGCTATGAAGGGTAGGAGCTCTTCAGTGATGGTTTCAAGGAATCTCAGCATTGGGTGAATTTGGAGACAACACTTTAGCTTGGCCTTTAAGCAGTTCCTTGTCTGATGACCAACTAAGTGTCAAGCAATTCAACGCTTACACCCCCCCCCAGGCCCGAGTGGGTGGTCTCTAAAACACTGCCTTTGGTAGACCTCAAAGCTGCTGCATTCAAGTTCCAGGCTTACATTTTATGCCAGGGAGTGACTTCTCTAATTCTAATCTAATATCTAAGAATATTAGATTCATATCAATGGTCAGCCAACAGAACTCCAAAAACATCCCCAGAGATAAACTTTAGGAACAAAAGATAATGAGTTGGGTGTGGCAGCAAACACTTGGAGCCCTAGAGCTTAGTTAGTGGAGGCTGGAGCATCAGTGACCCAAGGTCATTGTCAACTGAATAGCAAGTTTATGACCTGTCTCAACCCCATGTCCCAAGAACATAGGTAAATTCCATTGCACGCGCGCACGCACACACACACACATACACACACACACAGGTATTCAAACAAAATGTTTGATTCTCATATAAGACTCAGAATTATGAAAATTCTCAAGTTAATCTGTTGATTTACTTAACTATAAATGGCATAAATTATACAACTGCAATGAAAACCCCAACAGGATCTTTTTGAAACTTGAAAAAAATAATCTTTACATTCTTCTGACGGAACATTCAAGAATAGCCCAGGAAGTTCTAAAAGATGTAAGGCGTTGCCTCAGAAACTGACTGAATGACCATCATGGGCCCAGAAGTATGTGTGGACATTTAGCACATGGTCAAAGGAGAAATGTCTATCAATGGACTAAGATAAATTATTCCAGGATGGTCTCGAGAAAGCTAGCTACCCATTTAGAAGAAATGAATAGAGCCAATCCCAGCTTCCTTCTTTAGGCTGTGCTAAATCCCACGGGGATCAACGACTTACATGTGAGAACTGGGACAGTAAAAGTAACAGAAGAAAACAGGCAGAGACTTGTATCACCAAGGAAAAATGGCGGTCGTGATTCTGAATCAAAGGCCAGAAACAGAAAGGAAAAACCTGATAAATTTTACTTCATAAATAATGTAAAATCCTGTATATTTTAATGAAAAGGGCCAACAATAATCTGGAGCAAGAGTAGCAACAAATAAGGCATTCAACAGGTTAGCATCACAAATCTTAAACACAGTAAATAAAATATGCCCTGCTCTGTTTTCCAACCCCATGGTTTTGTTCTCAGCTTTGGTTTTGGGACAGGGTCTTGTGTAGCAGGCTGGCCTAGAACTAGACATGTAGGTGAAGATGACCTTGAGCTTCTGAGACTCCAGCCTCTACCTTCCAAGTGCCAGGAAATCACAAGCATGCACTTTCATGCTAAACCTTGTTTGATTTTGTTGTTGCCTTTAACGAGCAAGGCTAGTAAGAGAGTTCAGCAGTTTTGCCACGAAGTCTGATCAAAACTCATTCCTCCAGACCCACAGATGGAAAGATAGAACCAGCTCCACAGACTGTCCTTTGATTTTCCATGTGTGCGTGCACACACCTGCCTGTGAGTGCTAACACACACACACACACACACACACACACACACACACACACACACACATGAGCACACACACACTAAGGACATAAACATAATTTTTAAAAATGAACATAGGGGCTGGAGAGATGGCTTAGAGGTTAAGAGCACTGATTGCTCTTCCAGAGGTTCTGAGTTCAGTTCCCAGCATCCACATGGTGGCTCACGACCATCTGTAATGAGATCTGATGCTCTCATCTGGTGTGTCTGAAGATAGCCACAGTGTACTCATATACACAAAATAAATAAATAAATCTTTAAAATATTATTTTAAAAAGTAGACATAGAACACTTTTCTAAAAGAAACTGTTTTTCTTTTATTTGTTGGAGTGCCGGGAATTGTTTGTTTTGAGGCAGGGTCTCAATATGTAGCTCTGGCTAGCCTGGAGCTCATAAGGATCTGCCAGCCTCTGACTCCTGAATCCTGGAAATAATGGCATGTTGGGCAAGACCTCTTATTTTTTGTGCCAGGCGAACGGTCCCTACGACACTGAATTCTCAGCAGCTCCATGGTGTGAACTAAGTGAGTGGCTCTTCCTCATGTAAGTGACTTTACTTTTATCTTTAATGACTTTACTATCTTCCATTGAGTTGGACTTGACTTATCAAAGATAGCATGAGCTTTCTAAGATGGAAAAACATTATTCTTTCTTGAAATTTTCCTGACTATTTTTAAGTTTGGAATTGACCTTTGCGGGCTCTGTTGGGCTCTTTCTCGGTTTCCAGTTAATGTGACGTACTTCCCAGTTTTAAGTGTTAAAGACATTAGTGCCGTTCAGATGTCCATGACTTAAAGCTGTCTTGTTAGATTTCAAGCCAATTGTGGCATAACTAGATTTAGGTTTGCATT
>CM052700.1:85913902-85976142 GCA_028551405.1 Uromys caudimaculatus
AGATGGAGGAGTTGGAGAAGGGACTGAAGGAGCTGAGGGAGTTTGCAGTCCCATGGAGGGAGCAACAGTGTCAACTGGCCTGACCCCCCCTGGTCCTCCTGGAGGCTGGACCACCAACCAAAGAATACACATCGAGGGACCCATGGCTGGGACCACATATGTAGCAGAGGAGGGCCTTGTTGGCCATCAGGGGGAGGAGAGACCCTTGGGCCTGAGGGTGTTAGAGGCCCCAGTAAAAGGGAATGTCAAGGTAGGAATAGGGAGTGGGTAGGCAGATGGGTGGGAGGTAGAATACCCTCATAGAGGGGGGTAGGGGGAGGAGATGGGGGTTTCCAAAGAGGAGACCTGGAAAGGGGGAAACATTGGAAATATAAATAAAGTATCAAAAAATAAATAAATATTAAAAAAAATAATTCTGTAACCTTTATGTTGCTTAAATACTAGGTTCTATGTTCCTCCTTCATCAATTCATGAGATCAGTCCTTGTTTAGCAGAAAGTGGTGATACAGACACATAATCCCAGCACTTGGGAGGTGGGGGCAGGAAGATCAGGGTTAGCATGAGCTCTATGCGATCCTGTCTGGGGGGAGGGGTTCATTTTTGAGCACCTGAATGTGTTTCAGTTGCTTTCACATCATAGGCATGTGTATGTGTGAGTGGCTGCAGTTACCATAGAGCGAGTCTGGAAGTCAGAGGACACCCTCTAGTGTCTTCAAGCTTTCAGTGATTCTCCCCCCTCAGCTCCTGGTAGGACACACTGTAATTGCAGATGTGTGTGCTATTGAGCCCAGCTTTTCTGTTAGCCCTGAGACTCCAGCCTCAGCCCGTCAGACTTGGGCAGAAGCTTCCAGACTCCCTGAGCCATCTCTCTAGTCCACTGAAGCACTGTTTTAGAACATAATTCTAAAGCTTATTACTTCTTCCTCTTCCCAGCTTCTCCAAGAGGTTGCCAAATTCCACAATCACAACATAGTTACAGCAATATGTAATAGCCCTGAAATCTCAATAGCCTGGGCAAATGGCCATGACATTTAGGGTACTGTATTACCACATAGGGATGAGCCACCAGTTTATATGGTACGCGTGACCCCCAATAGTTAATTTAAGATTTGCTGGTCTGCACTGGAATAGAAACACTTGGGCTTCCTAGTCCTCTTGGTCTGTGTGGCATCTTCTGCCAGCTGTTCTGCTTCATACTTTACAGTGCCAAAATGCCATGTGGGCATCGATCCTTTTCTGAACAAAGATTTGCACATCCCGGAAGTCCTAACAATGAGTTGGTTCATTGTATCCAAGGCTTCTCTAAAGTCCATACTGGCATCCACATGAACTGCATATGCTCCCCTCAATGTTTAAACTTGTATTAGTTTCTCTCCTATATCTGTGACAAAACTCCATGCCGACTTATAAAAGGAAACATTTCATTGGGTTTATGGTTTCATGGGTTAGAGTTGATAACAGAGCAAAGCAAGGTAGCAGGAAGAGCTGAGAGCTCACATAAGTAGGAGGCTGAGAGGGCACACTGGAATGGGGTCAGTCTTTTAGAATCACAAAGTCTGCCCCAGTGACACACCTTCTCCAACAAGACCACACCTTCTAATCCTTTCCCAAAAGTTCCACCAGTGTGGACCAAGTATTCAAACATATGAGCCCATGAGGGTCATTCTTATTCAAACACAACTTCTGGAGCAGCATGGTGGTAAGCAGCAAGCAGCAGGCATGGTGGTAAGCAGCAAGCTGAGGGCTCAAGCTTTGAACCACAAGCATGAAGCAGAGAGGGCAATGGAAATACTACAGTTACTAAGCCCTCAAAGCCCACCTCTGGTGACACACTTCCTCCAACAAGGCCACACCTCCTAAACCTCCCAAAGTGCACAGCCAACTGGGGACCAAATGTTCAAATGCATGAGCCCATGGGGGACATCATTCAAACCACCACAAGACTCAAAATGTTGCCAAGGTGTCTCGGTTTATCCAGAAGGAAACGAAATAAATATAAGCAGAGTGCCTGTAAGACCAGGGATGTGTTAAATTAACATCTCTTATGATGCTTGATTTGCCAAATATGAAGGAGTTTGGTGGAGTTCTCGGATAACTGAAGAAGACTGTCTTGTTGGCTCCATCCGTCTTTTTGAAGACTTAAACTTCACAAAAGAAAACAGGAATCCAGAGGGACTCGGGTGAGACCTTGCAGAGCCTGACCATCTGCCTCGTACATTAATATTAGTGGTCTCCAAAACAGCTTCCAGTGAGATGGCCTCATCATAGCACCCACTACCGTGAAGACCCGTAGGCATGAGTCCTAACTGAACCAAATCTGGTATTTCATTCGTGTGGAACCAAGTCAGGCCAGCAAGAATGCCTTTTAATTTTCTTGGAAGTCAAGGGCAGCAGAAAACTGTTGAAAAGAGAACTCTTATTGTTTATAACTTTTCAATAAATATTGCTGAAAAGATAAATCAGTGTGAGCTTACTCTAGTTCTCCCACAGTGGTGGGCTGTCACCAAAATTCAACTGCTCTCAGCATGATTAGTGGCTCAATCACTTTTGTATCTTGAGTAACAGGACTTCCTATAGTGTGACTTCTGCATTCACTGTCTTTACCACAGTGCCAGGCCGGACTCTCACCAGAGAGCTGAGTGGAGAACTTGGTGGGAGAATTCACGGCCATGCACATCACAAGTGTGTTGGGTGATAGAACACAACTTGGGCCAGGGGTAGGAAGACAGAGACAGCTGTCAGTTGCAGGGTGACTGACTTGGCAGTGTGGGCCAGCATTTAACTGTACATGACTTTGTCTCTGAATTTCCACTGCTGAAAATTTACCCTATAAATGTTTGTCCAAATTTGGAAGTGCAAACATATATGAGGGTATTATTCACTGTTGTAAGGGTAGAAATGACAGGCCTTTAAAAAAAAAAATGGTTTTATCATCCTGAAGAACTCATGCAGTCATTACAAAGGATGAGGAGAGATGTCCCATATACTATTAATTAAAACTCAAGACCTTGAAGAATAATGTCTCTTGTTAACTTGTTTGTATAACCAAAGAATGTAAACATACAATTGTCCAAGTACAAAAGTGCTGGAAGAATATACAAAAAAATCTAACAGTGGTTGTAACATTTCAAAGTATAGAAGGAGCGGAGGGGAGACTTTGTCTTACGTTTATACAGTTGAAGTTTGTTACTATCGAATATAGCGCCTTCGTGATTTCTAGCCTCTTTCACCCTCTTACTTGCTTACCTTTGTTTCATCTATCTTGGGTTAGCCAATGGGTTTTCTCAAGATTGAGGTTATTTATTTTGCATTAATTCTCTTTCTAACATAAATCTATTTCCCAAGCATGTTCTCCCCAAACCATTTCTTCCCTTTAAATATAATCTTCCATAGCCCTTCAGCCTGTGATTAATCAGACAAAACCCTAGTACACGAACCGCACTGTAAGTCCTGAGCTTCAATTTAATATGTAGGAGAAAAAGTCACAACATCAACAGACCTTGATGATACCACAGTGCCTGGATACAGAAGGTCAAAGACCCAGGCACCCTGTACTGGGAGCCACGGGAGGGCTTAACTGGGGCATTTCTGGTTGTGCCTTAGGACCACGAGCACTCCAATCTCAAGATATGGCCATTATCCCCGGATCATTGCCACGATAGACCCAAACAACTCCAGTCTATCGTGTCAATGTGTATTCCGGGAGTCTTTAGTGCACGGATCATTGGTGAGGCGTACCATAAGAGCCCAGGAGGAGCCATGGCTGCATGTGGAACCAGCACACACTCGGGGACTCCCCCAGGCCAGATCATTTGCAGCGGTGCCAATGCATACTCCGGGAGCCCTTACTCTGCTGCCTGTGCGTGATGAGGAACAATACACAGCAGAAGCACTTATGAAATAGTCACAGCACATACACAGTATTCACTTTTCTAAATGACATGTCAGTAAGTTTAGCGTGGGACAAATAACCCCTAGAAGCCAACTTCGCACCCCATGAGACTGTGGCATGGCTATGGGTCCGCCTATAGTAAACAAAGGAAGGAACAGATACCCATTAAGTCACAGGCTCTGCTGTGTGTTGTCAAGAGGCTCCACGCCAAGCCAGCCACTTCTGATGACTGCCCTTTTCCCTGCCCAGTTTCAACCCATCTGCAGAGGAAGAGTAGGTGGTGCAATCAGAGCTAGACAGTTCCTTGGGTCTTCTTGCACCTCCAGACCAATACTGCCCAACAGAAATAGAATATGAGTCACAGTCATAATTGTAAATGTTGTTCATAGCCACACAACTTTAAAGAATAGAAAGCAATATTTGATCATAGCACTCTTATTTTATTTCACACACTATATCAAGAATATAAACCTTTCAACATCCAATCAGTACTTTACAACGACTACTGAGAAAGTTCACGCTCTTACCCTCACACCGTATCTCCCAGCCTTTGCAGGATTTGGACCACACTGCAGGTCCCAGGTGGCCAGGGCACGTTGATGGGCCTTGGGAAATGAATACCAGGCATGTAAGGGGTCATGTCTCCCTTCGCTAGTGTTTTCACGGTGGCCTGGGTGGATAGGTCCGATATAGATTTTGTAATCATAAACATGCTCATAAATACTTATTCAGAAAAGCAAGAGGACAGTCCTTTGGGCCCCACAGCTAACTCCAGCTTTAGGTCATCTTTCTTGCAGCTGAAGCTGATCAAGGACTCCAGAGGAGAGAGAGAAGGGTGCAGAAATGCCTTCAGTGTGAAGGTGGTCAGTTGTGCATCCCCGGGGTCGCAGGGTCACTAGATCTAGGAGCGGCCTCTGATCTGAGACTAGGAGTCTCCTCAGAGACACAAAGGGGAGGGAGGAGAGTGACAACAGAGACAAAGCGGCTGGGAAGAGAGAGATGCGGGCAAGGGCGGCGCAGCCCCAAGACTCAAGGGACGGCCGGGGCGGGGGCGGGGGATGGCAGGCGACACGGCAGGCGATTTGAATATCAGGCTCTGCCACACTCGGGGCGCCTCTGACAACTTCATTACCTCCGCATATAAAAATGACTGCCGGGGAATGCAAATGGCTCGCGCGTCTCGGCCGCCTGCCCCCGCTCCGCCGCGGGTTGCGGGCCCGGAGCTGCCGCCGCGCCGGGGTAATGAGTGGCCCAAGGCGCCTCCTCCCCGCTGGCCGGCAGAGCTCGGACGACGTCCAGGGCGTTGCCAGGCTCCGCAGTGACTCCCGTACCTCGCTCTTGGCTCTCAGAGTAGCCTTCCTAACCTTGAACCCTGATGATGTGGGCCCTGCCTATGCCCAGGTCACCACCCCAGAGGGCACACAGCCTCAGCCTTAAGGAGGGTTCCCATCCATCCAGCTGGGAATGAGCAACTGCGTGCTGCTCCTGCTCCCCAGCCTTTCGGGTCCTGCGGCCACCCAGAGGACACGGAGGCACCTGCAGGACCACCTCCCTAATCCAAGGCCTGAGTTCCTCCAGATGGGAAACTAAGGCAAACAGAGCCTTTGTCCTTTGGCACAGAAAAAACGGAGGTCTCCCTCCTTAGCAAGAAGTCACACTTTGTGACAACGCCCATGGAAGGCAGAATTAGGCCATCATGACAATAACTGAGCGCACCTTCAAGGCTCTCTACATATTAAGCACAAGGCAATGCCAGCTGCTTTACTCAGTGTGGGCCTTTGGCTGCTCTGGAAACTGCAGTTTGGCTAAGCCTGGAAAGGAACCCAGGGTAAGCCAGCTAGGAAGGCAGTGTACTCCCACCCACCAATTTCCTTTCCTGAGCCCATCTTGCAGTACATACACAGGACCTACCTACCTACCACTTTACCCTCCCTCTCCCACTGCGACCAGAGATCAATGCAAGTGGTCTCAGTCTTCCGGGATCAATTCCTTGCCATGTCCAAGGATTAGTTTTGAAAAGAGTATGTGACCAGTTCTAACAAATACCATGTGACTAGACATCAATAGTAAGAGCCTGGGAAACAGAATTTCTTGTCCTAAGAAAGTATCCTGGGGAAGAAATTTCCATTACTCAGCAAGGTGGTGTGTGGTTTGTTTGTTTTTTACCTAGTAACTACAGAAGAGAAAGGTAATAAAGTTGCCCTTTCTTGTGGGAGAGGAGAATCCTTGGAGATTTACCAAGTTTTGTCTTTAAAAGCTACATAAGAATAAGGGCTACAGCCTGTTGTTGAAGGCACATGACTTTAATCCCAGCACTGGGGAGGCAGAGGCAAGCAGATCTCTGTGAGTTCAAGGCCAGCCTGGTTTACAAAGCAAGTTCCAGGACAGTCAGGGCTGTTATAAAGAGAAACCCTATCTTAGATAGATAGATAAATAGACAGAGAAATAGATAGGTAGATAGATAGATAGATAGATAGATAGATAGATAGATAGATAGATAGATAGATAGACAAATAGATGCTACAGAGCAAAAAATGAGGGAGAGCAAGAAAGGAAAGTAAGCTTTTTATAGTTTCTTTTTTAAATTGTATGATTTTTTTCATTAACAAAACTGTACAAAATAGATACCATGTTTTATTAATTTTGGAGTCAAGTGGTGTTGACCTCAAATATTTCCCTCTGCCAAGAAAAGAAACCGGAAATCCCACGCAAGACTTCAAGACCTCCATGGTCCTCGCTAACCCAGCCTTATTGACTATGTACCACTATGGTATTGGTGCGCCCCTGCCATGATGTACATTGAACTGTGTTGGATGTTCACCTTCTCTGTCGTGCCCTCAGATTCTTCCAGGTCCACCGTAAATCCACTTCTTTCGGCAAGCAGATGTAAGCCACCTGGAACCAGAACAGTCAGATGCTGTTGTTCTCCTGCTCCCTTGTTTTAAAGACGCCCCCCCCCACACACACACACACAACCCGTTGCTTACACGTAATCTCGTATGCCACAAGGGCATTTCTGTGAATCAGAGACCATTAAATCCAGTGGCTAAACTGAGACCCTAGAGTTTAAAGAACTTTCTGGAAACTATGCAAGTTAATGATGGTGTGAGCAAACTTCCTTCTTTTCTTGATGTCACATGACATTTTTGCTAGTTGACTTGAAGGGTAGAACTCACTCCAACCAGGTGATCACTTTAGACTTTTAATTTGAGGTAGCATTGCACATTCCAACACAACTCAGAAGAGTAAGGACCTACTCAGCATCCTGGAGACAAAGAGCATCCTCTAGCCTCCAGCCCATCAGACCCCAGGGATCCCACCCTATAGCTGTTTGGGTCTCACACATGGGTCCCTGATATCTCCTCTACCCCCTGAATCCTACTCATTCCTGCATCTCTTCAAACCTGCAGCTCAAGGACATACATAGCAGGCTCTTGCTCCCAGTCTGATCGCCCCATGAAGAATGGGGTGGGGGGGAGGGAACAGAAGCGAGCATTGTATCCTTTCACCTTTACAGTGAATTTAATGCCAGAACTTAGGCAGTCTGACAGTCCTGCATAAGAATAGGGGTTTGGGGGCTGGAGAGATGGCTCAGAGGCTAAGAGTGCTGACTGCTCTTCCAGAGGTCCTGAGTTCAATTCCCAGCAACCACATGGCGGCTCATAACCATCTGTAGGGATCTATGCCCTCCCTCTTCTGGTGTGTCATTTAAAAAAGAAAAGAAAAGAAAAGAAAAGAAAAGAAAAGAAAAGAAAAGAAAAGAAAAGAAAAGAAAAGAAATCTAACACAAAGAACCCAGGTTTGATTCCCAGCAACCACATGGTGGTCCACAACCATCTGTAATGGGATGAGATGCCCTCTTCTGGTGTGTCTGAAGACAACGACAGTGTACTCACATAAAATAAACAAATAAATCTTAAAAAAAAAAAAAAAGAAGAAGAAGAATAGGGGTTTTGTCTGTGGTGCTAAAACCCAGGGCCTTGCACATGCAAAGGGGAGTGCTCTGCCACTGATATACCCCATACCACAGAGTATATTTTTATTCCTTAGATGTTCATTGGATTTTTCACCCCGAAATCAATGTCTGGATTTCGAAGCCCTGGAAACCTGTATCTTTTCAATATGGAATTCTTCCTTTAGCAACAGTCATTCAAACCCACAAGCCATTTTGATCAAGTCATATATCTCTGAATAGAAGGAATTAAGATGGGCTTCGGTTCACTCTGAGTTTTAAGCCATTAAACACAGTCAAGGAAATGAAGGTCAACCCCTACCTTTCTTCTTCCTCTCCTCCTCCTCCTCTTCTTTGACCAACAATTGCTACGATCCGCACTAATGAGGTAGAATACGTTGGGAACTTTCTTCACTTAACATTGCTCATTATTAATAAATTTTGCACTGACAAGCCTAAAGCGAACACTTTGGATTTATGCACCTAACCTAATTACGTATGCCGCGTGTATGCATTTCATTATTTACTCGACAGATTCATTCCTTGATATCATAAATAATTAAACAAGAATCAAATATTAACAATCAGATACATGTTAATTCTCCTCAAATCTGAAGAAACAAACTATATTTTTTATCTTCAGTTCAACAAGCACTGATTAAAATTTCTTCATTAGGCAAATTTCATAAGTTCTTGATCTAGTTTTATTTCATCAAAAATTAAACCTGGAACAAATTATTCCAGGGCTACCTCATGGGCAAAAATAAAACAGCAGCACTTCAGCAAACCACTGGACTCACGGTCTCACTTACAGATCTTAAGTATGAAACGCGAATCTGCGTGTTTGTTAATTTTCAGATGCAATTTTTATAATGCACTGGAAGCCAGTACTATATTGGCTGTGAGTAGCATTTAGCCAGAGATGCCTGCCTTGTGGGACAATAGTTTTAACCAAACAGTAACGTTACTACACAGTTAACTTCCAAGACACTGTGGTTAAGGGCAGAGCTCAGTGACTCTGGGCTCAGAGTTTCCCCAGCTGTTTCTCTTTCTGCTTCTACGAGCTGCTTTAAGGTCTTCCAGCCATGTGCAGCAACATCTTCCTTGATCACACTAGCCGCACATTTTATCTGATTTGCTTTGGTAGAGCACACCATACAATTTCATCATTTAAGGAATATTAAAGATTCATAGATAGCCGCATCACTCATAATGCAAGATTAATGCCAGGCTGACAGGTTTTTGTAGAGATCTTCACGCACCGTGTCTATGTGAGATGTACCTCTGGTGGTGCATATTGATCACCCTCTTTGAGTGCTAAAGAGAGAATATTATGGGATGATTGTCAGGGTCAGTGCGCCTCTGACCTACCTGTGTATGATTAATAATTTATGAACTGATTCGAAATAAGGCACCGGGGAACCAATGGAGGACCATGGCTGCTGCCTGGGGTGACAAAGATTGGGGGTTTTCAAGGTATGCACCCATACTTGGAGGCTGTTAAAACATCTAAGGAGACACAGACACGCCAAGTGCCAGGGTTAGCTCAATGGAAGAAAGATGTGCTGCCGTTAGAAATTTCAAGTGCGTTTCTCTCTTTCCATCTGATCCTTCCTGCAACAGGGAGAGTGCCCCTTAAAATTACTTAATTAGGTTGTTAACTCATTTGTGTCCAGAAATAGTACGAAGTCTAAGTTCAAATGGTATGGGTGATAAAACAAAATACAGCTCTTTGTCCTTGTTTGCTAGGGGTCTTCACACCCTGCAGTTGTCTGGAGCATCTCACTCCAGACTGTTTTCTGTGTTTGTGCAGGTAAAGAGGAGGTGGGATTGAAAGTCCCCTCTGTGTTCAGACACTGTGATGAAACTTAATCCCCAACTCGACAAAGCAACACGGATACCATGCTTATCAGCACACCCGTCTGCTGCTCACTTTTTAAATCGGGGATCCCTCTGATAGCTGCCCAGTGCGTGATTAACTACACCCTCCCTAAGGCATTGCTAAGTGTCTTGGGCCTTTTTTATAAGTGAAAAACAGTACCAGACTGCAGTCCCAGCACTTGGGAGGCTGGGGCAAGAAGACTGAGATGTCAAGGCCAGCCTGAGTTACATAGCAAAACTGCCTCAAGAACAACAAGCAACAACAAAATGCCATATATACTGACCGTGCATTTATGAATTTGCTGGCCTCGTGCTCTCTGATAGATTCCTGTTAGAGGAATCACTAGGACAATAATTGATTTTTGAAACTCCTTAACCCATTAATTAGGCAACAATTTAAAAATTTTGAGCTTCAAATAATATGTTGTTTCATTAATAGAAGTGCCCATAATATTTAAGCACATCTTAAAGGGATGTATTTTTAAAGCCTTAATAATACAGAATAATGCAGGAAAAAGTTTTAAGCCTCAGTTTTATTACGTGAGGAGTTCCATGCAAAAGCAAACTAAAGCCCACATGTTTAATGCTTTAGTAATATGTCATCAAACTCCATGTCTGTATGGATCATATTTAACATCAATATCCAAGCAGTCAGTCTTCATTGTAGCATGCAATATACAACTAATACCTTTAAAGATATGTTTATAGAGATTGACAACTGTTTAATGCTTTTCAAAACAGACTCAAGGAATTCTAGCATTGCATCTAGGAATTCAAATTGCTATCAATGTTGTTATGTCTATTTGAAACCATCACAAGCAAGTGTATTTCTAAAATTCTCCACACTCAAATTGTTTGAAGGCTGCTACCGTCGCTGTAACAGTACCTAGGGTGTCTGTCAAGTTCTATTATCTGAAGTAGAATATGCTTTCAGAAAAGATGCCCTGCATCCGGTGACAGGCACTTCCTATCTGCTAGGACTCATAAAAATTGGAACATTGATCATTTCTTGTAGAGATTTGCTTTAGCAAGGAGATAAAGGAAAAACCTTGTTATGCCAAATGACTGACTAGTCAAAAGTAGCCAGGACACTGAAACCTGAAAACTAGTTAATGGTTCGTAACAAGTCAGAAATAAAGATGTTCAAACCAAGAAAGTGACATTAAGCAGCCCTGGCTATACTCAGGAAGAGCAACCTGTCAGAATAATGCTAGGGCTGAGGTGACAGCTAAACGATAAAACGGGATGACACTGCTTCCTCTCAGCAGGGGCTGCTGCAACAGCTGCCTCCTGGGAGTTTCCATACACTTCCTTGTAGGAAGCCTTCCCTCTAAAGATGGCAGCAGACCCCTTGGAGGCCTTATTAAAATTCTCTTTCTGTGTATGTCACATAAGGCTGTTGACAGTACCCAACAGTTAATTCTTCAAGGCACAATGGAAAGGAGGTTGGGGGGATGCCAGTCACACCCATCGGGTAGCTCAGGGGCTGACAAGCCAGTAGCACAGTGAGTTTAGTAGATGAGGAAATGAGCCCCGGGAAGGTGGCCCACAGCCCCTAAGATGGCAGATAGCATGACTCCAAACAGAAGCTGTAAGGCATGGGATGAATATTTTCTGCATAGACCAGAGTGCGGTATATCAGCAAATGAAAATTCAGAGACTGGCTTAAGCTTCACAGTGTGTGGTCGGACAGCAGGACTGGGGTGGAAAAGAACAGGGCACAAAGGAACAGACAGGAACCGGAGAACCCAGCGGCTCCCGAAGATCTTCATAGCTCATTTATACATTCCAAAATGACACTGTTGTTGCTGTCTTCTGTTACGTAGCTGGTTGCTAGTACTGTTGCACCATTTCATATGTCTATTTAAAATGTTATAAGGCCTCTAAACTAATTTCCAACAGAGCCATAGCTGGTAGGACCGTCTCTAAGCCATTTCTCTCTTTTTATTCTCTCCTCAGCATATTTTAAGCTGTATGACAAAATAAACATTTTGTAACATTTTTCAGCTTCATTTTTTTTCTACTAATGTCATCTCAACCAGTGGGAGGTCTATATTTTCCACACAGCAGTGCTACATTTAAAATTATTTCTGCTATAGATTAGCTGTCCCTTAGTGAGCTATGAAAGATAAAATCTTAGCCTCTTTAAGCCCATCCTGTTTGACAGCGTGCAATATTTATGTGAAATAAAAAGCAAATATTTGTTCTTTTCGTACAAGCTGTCAGCACAAACTTCGGTTGTTTAGAAACCTGTTCAGACAAACAGAATTGGTTTTTACTACATGATCTATGCTAAAAGGTCAACAACAGGTAACACTGAAGCCTATTTGAAAGAAAAGGAGATTTAGCATGCATTTGTAGAATCAAAGGTGACTCTGTTGTGCTTTAAATTATCTAAGTTATTGACCGTTAAAATAGCTTTGTTTGGTCCTTTAGGATAGCCTAGGTTGGGCTGGTGAGATGGCTCAGTGAAGGTGCTTTGCCATGCAAGCAGGGTAACTTGTGTGAGTCCCTGAAACCCACGGAGCCCGTGTAAAGATGGAAGGAAAGAACCAACTGCACAAAGTTGCCCTCTGACCTCATGTGTGACCTGGCATGTGTATGTGGGCAGACATGCACACATATACACACATTAACATTTATTTGTTTGCTTGCTTGCTTGCTTATCTTTACAAAGAAAGTATGGCTCAAAGCTAGGCATAGTGGTGCAGGACCCTATTCCCAGCATTTGGGAGGCAGAGCCAGGAGGACACATCCAGGGGCACATAACAAGACCCTGTGTTGAACCCTCTCTCGCCAGTCAGGATGTAAGGGCTTCATTTTAATTTTATGCTTGCCAGAGGGTTGCCTTCAGGTCAGCATGAAGATATAAACAGAAGAAAACGCTTGCTACTTGGAAAAAAAAATCAGTTAAAGTTGTTTTGGGTCTCTGAGAAACCTTCTAGAAGCTAACAGAAACACACTGTCACGAAAGGGTCTGACATTGTTGTTGCCGAAGCCCGGACATGGAGCCAGCCCTGCTAGTTGCCCAAACAAGTCCTACTTCTCTTTGGGGACTTGGTCACCCCTCTCTAGGACAGATTCTCATGCTGAGCAATGCTTCAGGCTGGGGGTTACTTTCTCACACCCCAGACAGAATCCATTCTGAGGCCACGGGCACAGATCTTGTTCTGCCTCCTGCCCACGGTGTCCCATCTGCTGAGCAGTCATTTAATCCGTAAACTCCATCTCCGGGAATAGCACCTACTGCTATTAACCAGAAAATAGCATCTTTACGAGATTCCCTGAAAAGAGATCCTGTCAGTGCCACTCAGGCTACCTCCAAAGACAAGTCCTTGTAATTACTTTCTCCTCTCCGCTGTCCTGTCTGGATAAAGCAACAAGAGCAGGAGAACCTATTCATTTTCCCCAGATGCCTTCCAAAACGCACATCTGTTTTGCAGGCTGGATCAGAAATTTCATTATCTGTATTTGTATTGGTAATTCGCTGCACAAAGAGAACAGGGGCCAGAGGGGGAGAGCAAGCGCAGAAGCCAACATCAGACAACTGTATGTATGCAAATGCTTTCAGATTTCTGCCAGCATGTCCTTCTGTATAACTAAGCAACAGGGAAGGGAAGTACATCCCCCCCAGGGGGTGGCTTCTTTGCTTACCAAATGTGATTTTGAAGGAAAATATCAGAAAATCTTGAACTTTCAGGCACAGGGACTGATCTTAACTCAAAATCTACTTCAAAGGCTGATGCAAAATAAAATCATGAATTTTTTTTAAAAAGATGAAAGATAATGAAACTTCTTTTGAAAACAAGATGAGGGATGGGGGAGGTGCCACTTCGTGGAGCTTCCCAGCCTGGTTGGCAGAGAACTTAAACACTGTCACTGAGGTCACACGTGTGCATAAACAGCCTCGGCAGACAGGCAGATGACAAACCAGAAACACACAATAAAGAAAATATCCAAATTCAAACTCATACATGCAAAAGCTCAATCTCAAATAAGCACACAAGAGTCAGCAAGACTCAGCGTGTATTTGGTTTGTCATGAAATTGGTTGTTACAAATAATAACGGCTACAGACATTTGCAGGATTTTCTTTGATCTTATTTTTTTTTTCTATCCACTGAAAATCTGTAACAGCAACACCTTGCCCATCTGCATACAGTAAGTAACTCAGTTTTTCCTTAAAATTAAAATTACGCTTGAGGATAGGGTTGGTGGCAGGTAAAGAACTGAGGCTCCAAATTCAGAGGTTAACTCAAACTTGTATAACCAATAAATAGCAGGACTCTGATCCAAACTCTCACAACCGACTTTGAATGCCAAGTGCCACAACACTGCTCCGGTTTGAGTGTCTCTCCAACACCAGGTTGCAATTTAATTGCTCTTTGACAGCTTTAGGGAGATAGGACCTTGAGAGGTGATTAAGTCACAAGAGCACCGGCCCCATGAGTGGACTGAGGCTGTTATCACAGGAGTGAGTTAGTCAACCCAGGGAAGCGGATTAGTTAGAACGTGACTTCATCAACTGTGGTATGGGGTGGCAATATCGGAATGTGAGGCTTATTTAAAAATGGCAACAGGAAAAGACTTCTGAATGCACAGTGACCAACAGTAATTCAATGACCAACATGAATTTAACCTCACATGGATAACGAACCCAAGATGCTTCCGGCCAGGCTCACCTACGTTGCACCTCATAGCTTCATGACAGTCTTGGTTCTGAACACACAATGTGAGCAAGACAAAGAACCTAATTCATTCTGTCCTGTAGTATGGTCAGAGACTTTCATGTGTCAGCCTCAGATCATCCCTTAAGACAAGGAGTGCCCAAGGCCAATCCTCTGCAGACACGTGCTCAATTGATATGAATTGATGAATGGACTCATTAAGCTACTCTAGATTCATTATTTTGCTCATTTCAAGTTCTAGGACATCTTGTCTTTTTATCACATACAATTATACAAAGTCTCAAACCAATCTGCATCTCGTCACAGCTGAATGACAGGATTCCAACAGAAGAAGCAGAGACTCGGTTTTGTGACTCACACACCTAGTGGCCTCTCTTCTAACCTTCTCATCTCTGGATTTTACACAGGTGAGAGAGGAGTGCAACGCTGCCTTCCCCGGCCACATGGGTTTTTGCTGTTGTTTCCATTCAGCAAATGTTGCATTTGCTAAAAATGCAAAGCACAAGAATTCGCTGTGTCCCCTCTGGAGCCCTCCATGTGCAGTGTCATCATTTAGATTCTACTAGAGTAGAAATGACCTTAGCCCTTCCTTAAATAATTTAATTTCAATCTAAAGCCCTTTTCAGGCACCACCATCCTCAGATTTTACAGTCCTAGGGCTGAGATACCACACAAGCAGAAGGATCTGAGTTCAGTCTCAGTAAGCTGACCCTGTGAGGTGGCATGCCTGGAGCCCCAGCACTGAGGAAGTGCACCCCTAGAGTTCACTGGTCAGCCAGCCCAGCCTACTCATGAATGACCAGTGACAGACCCTGTCTCTGGAAACAAGGAGCTGGAAAGATGACTCAGCTTGCCCCACAATCACAAGGACCTGAGTTCGGAATTCAGCACCCACATAAGAAACCAAGAGTCCAGTGCAAGCCTGTAACTCCAGTTTCAAGGTAGGGAGAGACAGAAGAGTCACCAGGGCTTGCCAGTTTCCAGCCCAGCTAAGAAACTGCAGGCCTTGGGTTCGGAAGAGACCCTGTCTCAAAGGAATGAGTGGACCGTGATAGAAGAGGACTTCGAAACCCTCTTCTGGCCGCCTGTGCACATGACCTTCTGTGGCCTCTGACCTTCACACATGAGCTGTGACATACACACACATACACAATAAGATCGATGGATGGATGGATGGATGGATGGATGGATGGATGGATGGATGGATGGATGGATAGACAGACAAGACAGACAGGTTGACAGATATGAGTACACAGTTGCACAAACAGGCACATATGTCCACACAGATAACAATACACAAATAAATCTATAAATAAATCCTCAAAAAAAAGGAAAATAAAAACAAGGTAGATATCTCCCAAGAAACAACACCCAAGGTTGACATCTGGCCCCCACATGTGCATATGCACACCCACGCAGACACACACTAAAATTCTGTGATCCTAAGGATGGTATCCCCTGCTTCTTCCTGGGCATACATCTGCCCAGCCTTGCTTGTGGCTAGGTGTGGCCACGTGGCAGAGTTCTCATTGAGTAATGGAGTGATGTGTACAACTTCCAGGCCATCTGCTTAAAGATGCCTAGTGCTTGGTTTTAAGTAATTCAGAAAGGGGACAGGGTGTGGGGCATCTTTGAAGATTAGAAGTGATGTCCATTGGGCACATGTGGTTGGTATGCTATTTTGTCATCCAAAATTGCTACTAAGAAACAAACTAAGAGGCCAGTGAGAGGGCACAATTCCCTGGATCCATATAGTGGGAAAAAAAGAACCAACTCCCATGGGGGGTTGCCCTCTGACCTTCACACATGAGCTGTGTCGTACACATGCACACATGATAGACAGATGATTGATAGATAGATGGATAGATAGATAGACAGCAAAGAAAGAAATAGAAATTAAAAGGTATTTGCCCCCATTGCGTTCCCTCTTCTTCTCCACTGGCTGGAGAGAGCACTGAGTGGACTGAGAGTTTAAAAAAAATGCTGCCAGGCCTGCCCTCCTGCCCAGTGCAGCCAGGCCTGCCCTCCTGCCCAGTGCAGCCAGGCCTGCCCTCCTGCCCAGTGCAGCCAGGCCTGCCCTCCTGCCCAGTGCAGCCAGGCCTGCCCTCCTGCCCAGTGCAGCCAGGCCTGCCCTCCTGCCCGAGAGTTGCCTAAAAGAGAAACAGACTTATCAGCCATGTGAGCCATTGGCGTCTCCATAACAGTCTTGAGGGTCTCGAGGTAAATCAGGCTCCTCATTTGTTTTCATTCCATCTAAACCTGTCTCCTTTCTCTAACAAACCATATACTCCCAGCAGAGTTTGACAGCCCTGTACCTTTCTCTGTATTGTAGGCCAATGTACACTAGAACACCATAAATGTTTACTGTGCTCACATACAGCTCACAGTCACTGACTCCTACTCTGGAGATCGAGCTAAACGACAGCTACACACATACCCAGACTCTCACAGTTTGTGGGAGTGTGCATTGCACACGTGTGTCTGTGTGTGTGAATCCAGGCACACGTGTGACACAGCGTAAATGTGGCGGTCAGAGGACAACTTTCCGGAGTCAGCTCTTGCCTTCCACCTTGCTGGTTGGGGGTGTGCTCATTGCTGCTGTATGCTGTACACAAACATCTGGGCCTGCTGGTCCTCAAACATCTGGACCACTCTCCTACCTCTGCTCCCATCTCATGACAGGGGTGCTGTGTTTACAGATGTGTACCACCACTGTGTAGGTACCTGGAACCAGACTTGAGTCCAAGGCTTCGACAGCTAGTGTTTTACCCAGGGACAAGCTCCCTGGCCCTTGTCTTTTAGTTTTGTGTTTGTCTGTCTTTTGAGATAGGATTTCACTGTGTAGCCCAGGCTTGCCTAGAATTCACTGCAGCTGGCATGGCAACCTTAAATTAAATTGCTCCTAGCAAAGGGTGTGGTTCACACCTGTGAGTGACAGCAGCACTATAGAGACTGGATGAGAAGATCGGCAACTATGGGTTAAAGTCTGTCTGGGCTATGTAGTGAGTTCTGGGAAAGCCTGCGCCACAGAATGTGACCCTGTCTTTAATACAAAACAAGCAAACAAACAAATAAACGGCCCCTGCTGGAACTCACTGCCAAAGCCCTTTATACAAATCTCACATTGGAGCTCGGTGTGTGATCCTTTAACAGAGCTGTAGGCAAACCTTTGACTCAGAAAAAATATCATAAATCACTATATAAAACTAAGGATGAGGAGGGCTTGGAATGTAGAACATGTATGGAGCGTGCAAAAATACCAAAACAAAACAGACAAGCAACAAGGAACAACTTAGGATGAAATAGTAACGTTGAAAACATTTCAACCGGGGAAAAAAAAAAAGAAAAAAAAAAACGGTTAAGAAAAACGTAAGCTGGTCGTGGTGGCTTATGTCTTCAATCCTAGTACCTGGGAGGCAAAGACAAGCAGGTCTCTGTGAGTTTGAAACCACTGTGGTCTACATGAGTTCCAGGCCAGCTGGGGCTACATAGTGAGACCCTGTCTCAGAAAACAAAACAAAACAAATTGTTGTTTGCTGGAGTTAAGAGTATGAACTGGCCGGTGGTGGTGGTGGCGCACGCCTTTAATCCCAGCACCTGGGAGGCAGAGGCAGGTGGATTTCTGAGTTCGAGGCCAGCCCGGTCTACAGAGTGAGTTCCAGGACAGCCAGGGCTACACAGAGAAACCCTGTCTGAAAAAACTAAAAAGAGGGAGAGGGAGAAGGAAGGGGAGAGGAAGAGAAGAGGGAGAGGATGATGGTGGGGTTTTTGTTTAATTTTGTTTTATTTTGTCTTACTGGTGTCTTGTGTATGCGCACACGCGTGCGTGCGTGTGTGTGTGTGTGTGTGTGTGTGTGTGCGTGTGCGTGCGTGTGCGTGTATTTAAGGAGAGAGACAACAAAGTTGAGTGTGTAGGAGGAGAGGAAGGTCTGAGAGCAGGTGGGGAGCCATGACCAATATATAGTATGAAAAAAATTAAATAACTTTTTAAAAGTGTGTACTGCTCTCGAGAGAACCAAAGTTAAGTTCCCAGCACCTAAGTTGGGCATCTCACAACCACCTGTGACTCCAAGTCCAGGAGCTCCAAAGCCCTCTTCTGGCCTATGCAGGCGCTGAACTTATGTGTACACATCCACTCTATACCCTCCCCCACATAAACATATAAAAATAAAAACTAAATATTTCTATTTATTCTAAAACACAGTTGTATTATAAACCATTTTGTAGCTGGGCAATGTTTTTGCTTGGTTGGTTAGTTGGTTTGGTTTTCCTCTCTCTAAATTGGGACCAGCTCGACACCGATTTCCAGATTTGTGCATTTTTGTGTGCTTATACTGAAGTCCGTCCACCCTGGTAGCCTCGCAGTGCATTTACAGCGGCACAGAGACCTGGGAGAGCCACCGCAGACAGGCTTCACATGGAGTATGGGTCATGTGGATGGAGGATATCTTCTGAGAGGTCTCATCCTCATCATGGGTTGCCCAGAGACCACAGATTCATCCAGGCATCCTTAGGAACAGGTTGGTTCTCAAACCATGATTTTAGGAGCACATCTCCTGAAGTCAGGGAATAAATTTGACAGACAGATCTGCAAACTGTTACGCTGAAATCAGATGCAAGTAGTGTTCATTAACCTACACCAAGCAAGGAGTCTGGCTGCAGGCGGAACTCTGCCTACTGCCATCCTTGCCAGCTTGCACAGGCACACGTGCGCACACACTCCACCTTCCATTCCCCTTCCACTCAGACCACTGCTAAGCTGTTACTCAGGGTTGGAATTAGTGTGAGTGGAATGAGTGGGTTGGAGATGGGAGGTCACGTGTGTACCAAGTCCTACTGGGAAAGGAAACAAAGCTGGGGTGGCAGAGAAACGGGGGCAGAGCCGAGCCAGTGAGGCTGGGGTCAGCAATGTGGGAAAGGGCTGAAAAGCAGCAGCAAGGAATGGGGTGTGTGTGTGTGTGTGTGTGTGTCCATGTGTGTGTGTCTGTATCTGTGTGCCCCCATGTGTCCCTGTGTGTGTATGTCCATGTGTCCATGTGTATGATGCCTGTGTGCCTGTGAGTGTGTGTGTGTGTGTGTGTGTGTGTGTGTGTGTGTGTGTGTGTGTAGAAAAAGAGAAGAGAGAGAGACAGAGGTCAGCTTTTAATTCCATTGTTCAATGGTATTAAACCTTAATCAAGCTTTAAGCTCCTTCACTGACTTTTTCTTTTCTCTTTTTCTTTCTTTTGTTGTGGTTGTTGTTGCGTTTTGTTTTGTTTTGTTTTGTTTTGTTTTGTTTTAAGACAAGATTTTTCTGTGTAGCCCTGGCAGTCCTGAAACTCACTCTGTAGACCAGGCTGGCTCAGAAGAGATCTGCCTGCCTCCACCTGCCTCCGCCTGCCTGGCTCCTAGCTATGTGGGCCTCTGTGACACAACAGCAAACTTTAGAGAAAATGCTCAACCATCTGCATAGTGATTATCTCAATTTACCACTTCCTTATTAAGTGCACATTTTAACTCATACACATTATAATAGACACAGTACCTAATCAGAAACAGATTGAACAAAAGAAATAGCCTGGAAAGATATTCCAGAGAGTGACCAAAGAATTCTCCTTTAGTCAAGGAGAAAAGCAGTCCCCGGCAGACTATTATTTTGACTACAATGACTTTGCCACTTCCCCACAGAGCCTCTGTAACTTGAAAACTGGTACTCAGATGATTTTGTTTGCCCTCAGGATAGTTAGAGGTTCTCACATCCAACGAGGCTCTAACCAGGGTCTGAGGCCTGCTGCTGCAGGGTCTGCCACAGGAAAGGAGCCTCAGGACGGGCCACTGGCGTCTTACCTTGATAGGAATCATTCCACAGTGTGTTCTGCCTGTGCCAGCTGTGGCTGCTGCCTCAGGAGGGAAAACAAGCCAAGGTGAAATGGGCCCCATCTTCCAGTGAGGCCTGAACACAGGCTCGGTCAGGTAACAAGGCATTCATAGTAGAGTCCTGAGCGTTTTCAGGAAAATGTCTGGAGATGGGCAAGGCAGGACTGCAAAAACACAGAGGCAGGGCACCAACATTCCAGTGGGTGTGGTCAGAGCATCAGGACATTTTATCAGTCATAAATCATAACAGAAACTGGCCAAGCTCAGGGGCTTTGGGGAGGACCTGGGTGAGTCTTGCAAGCAGAGGGATCACCCATGCCTTAGAGGGACTCCGCTTGCACTGAACATGGACTCTCATGTACAGAATCAACGAAGCAAAATTCAGAATAATGGTTAAGTAACTTCCCATCATACTTCCTGCCTCTCCAAGAACCTCGTCTTAAAGGAGACTACTCATTTATCAGACATAGTGTCATGCTGTCTAGACTGGCCTTGAACCCACCATGTAGCTGAGGATGACTGGGTCTCTGCCTGTTTCCTGAGTGCTGGTTTACAAGCGTGCACCATGGTGACAGGTCTAGAAAGGGAATATTTCACAGTTTCACTTGTCCCTTGCACCCTGGCTTCAAGAACACCAAGTGGGAATAAAAAGAACCTCTTTGTTCTTTAATCCAAAGCACTAAGATAGTTTCAAAGATGTTTAGATTCCCTTCTTCAACTCAGTTTAAGAAATAACTGCAGACCATCCCCTCCTGTTTCTGATACACAGATTCAAAAGAAGCAGCAACACGCAGGAAGGATCGAGGCGCCCTGGAAAGGTTTGCTGTTAAATGTTGTTTATTCCAATGTGTCTGGAGCACAGTTGGCCATTGAAGCCTCTGCCCTTTTTATTTTAGGAAACCTCAGACCAAACACTCTAGGGAACATCTGTAGGACTGCCTATTCAGCTCTCTTGTGATACTGATGTAGAAATGGAGGTCCAGAGAGTTGGGAACTGCCCTCAAGGATAGTCCAACAGCTGGGCCAGAATCTGGTTTGTCAGACTACCAGGTCAACACTGTCTCTGGTTAATCAGGCTTCAGTCTGTCTGATCCATAAACAGTATAACGCAGAGCTGATAACAAGCCACGATTGTCAAGTTAGATATACATCCCCCTTTGTTTTAAAAAACAATACAAAGACACCCATATGAGAGCCGAGATCACGCACATAAACCTCCAGTGTGTTCACCCACACCGTCAGGTTTGTGGCAGCTGCACAAGCCTTGCTATCGGCTGTTTATCTTCATTGCCATCCCACTGCAATAATAATACCAATCACAACTACTAATGCTCTTCTTGCTCGGTGTGAGGGACAACGTGAAAATATTGATGCAAATGCCCAGTGTTTATCACCGTGCTATCATCTCAATGGTGCTTAAGCTAAAGAAATCACTCCTTAAGGAGGCCGTCCCAAACAAACTCCTCACCACGCACTTCGCCGAGAGATCAAATCCTATTAGCCTAACTAAAATTCTGTGTCACTCGGTTGGAATCAGGACAACAAAACCAGTAAACACTCGGGGGTGGGGTGGGGTGGGGTGGATATCAGGTTGTTTTCCCCCAAGATTTATTACCCATATTTCTTCTATTAAAACATAAGTTGTTATAAAGGCAGGAAGTTTTTTAAGGTGACAATTACAAGTGAATTTCAAGAGCAGTCAATACTGAACTTTGAAGAGCATTTATGAATAATAATGCATTCGGAAAGGTCAACGGGGCTTTTGCTCTAAAAAGTTAAGCATTTCATGCCCCTGCTTTGGATTTGTTTCCAAAGTATTCCTTATCGGCAGGAGGAGGCAAATGATCCCAGCCAACGTTTTAAATGCGCAACTTTGCTTATCTTCCTGTATTAATGCTCCTATGGCAGTTGTTGTATTACCCTTATCACACAGAATAGCAATAAGGGAGGCCTAATGGGCAAGAAAGGGGGAAAACATTCCGTTTAATCTCAGGGACCTTTTTCTAACCCTAGCAATTTTCTGACTGTCAAGTGGAGTGAAAAATGAAAGTTGGGCTTTTACGGAGTTTTTGTAAAATCACAAAGAAGCTAAATGTTTCAAATGGGCGACTCGCTAACCATCATACAGTGCGAGAGAACCCAGATTAGATTATCCTCTGAGTGTCCGGTCCTGGTTTCGTGGGCTCTGCTAAGGAGTCCTGACAAGGAGACAGGAGGTGGCTCTTGAGATAGCCACCCCTCCTTCAGAGCTCTGAATTGCTTGCTCATCTGTGGACAGCACGCCAGCACTCCCGGCTGTCTCTGGAAAGCCTTTTCTTTCTTCCTTTCTTCCTCTCTAAGATTTCTTTATTTATTTTATGTATATGAGTACTCTGTCTTCGTCCATCCCATTACAGATGGTGTGAGCCACCATGTGATTCCTGGGAATTGAACTCAGGACCTCTGGAAGAGCAACCACTGCTCTAAATCCCTGAGCCATCTCTCCAGCTCCAGTCCTTTTTCATGCAGTCTCTGTCCACATGGAGGACTTCCAAGACTTCCTCTTTTAATTCCTTCTTAACTTTAACAACAAAAGAACCTTGACCCCAAGACTCTTCTATCTCAGGGTACTTGAGAAACCAACTAACTTTAAGATTGAAATTAGGTTTTTGGGTTTTTTTTTTTTCCCCCTGCTGCAAATGCTTGCACTCCCCACACAGAGCGGCGGGATGAGCTTGCCCTTCTCCACTTCCCATGCCAGGTAATTTTATTTTTCATTATTCCTTTAATGCAGAGCAGGGCCACTGATTACAAAAAAGCAGTTTGACTCTAGCAATAGGTCTCCCCAGTAATCCTCACTGTCATGGAAATTCCAGCTGCTACAAGCGTAAGAGGCTCGATCCATATTTGCCAGCTCTAATATGAAATCTGTCAGAGCCCAAATTAATGAGTTCCAAATTCCTTACATCACGATAACAGGTTAAGACTGGTCAATTAATTACATAAATCCTTCCCGATTCATTGTGCGTTTGCAGCCCAGATTGTGTCTTACATTACTCCGTGACACAAGGCCTTTTGGCTCCTGTTGTTCCAAAGAAAGGCCCCATTTAAGTGGAGGCGGCCTGCCACGGCAAAATGTTAAATGTCACACGTTAAATGTGCACTTTTCTGTAATTGCTTTTGTTAAAAAAGGACTCCTAACAGCACCATGCTGAGGGCTGGAACTGTACTGAGCACCAGCTTGGGCAGGTGGACACCTCTGCTCTGCCTCTAATATTGTACATACAGACTCTTCGGTACCCACGTTCTGCACGAAGAAGCCAGAAGGTTGTGTTTATGAAAATAAACCCAGTTCCCCTAAGATCTAATACTAGCAAATATAGACAGTTGAATATGCTTTTTTTTTTTTTAATGAGAGGATTAAAATCTGAGTCCAGCTTCTCTTATCAGGTGTAAGAGTAAACGTGTAGCCCATGTTGGACCTAGTTAACCTGAAAAGGGAGGCCCATTATACAAGTGCGTACAGTACGTTTGCAGTTCTTGTCGCCTAAAAGGATGCTCCTGGTGGCTTTGATATTTAGATTTGTAACTGATATGCACTACAGAGAGTAGAATTGGGGACTCAGAGGGCCACAAAATCATCCAGGCCAAATGTCTTCTTTTTTTAATGTCCAAATGAGCTTGGAGTCACAGCTAGGTAGACCGTGATCTGCCGTGACTCTCAACGCCTAGTGCCAGCTCCCCCTTCACCCTACTTGTCTTGCTTTGTGGCCCGATGCAAATATAGCCTGAACCATCTCACCACAGGCTTGGAGTATGGAGAGCACAAGCCAGCAGATGATGCTCTGGGCATAGACTACATGGTATCAGTGCGCCGCACTGCCCGACAGCGACCCCGTCCGTCCACCCGTGGCCTCGCACCGCCGGTCATCCTCAAGTGACCTGGCTCAGCAGCTTGGGGACCTGCATCTTCCCACGTATGACCCAGAACCCAGACACACACGATTCTTCCCCAGGGGCAAAAGTCCCGCCACCGGGCACAACCGGATCGACAAGAGAGGGACATTAGCATACTGGACTCCAGTCTGGAAGATTCCAGGCTCCTGGGATATGCGCAGAGCACAGCGTGGGGTCAGCTAAGGCTGGAGCTGATGGAGCCGTGTGCACACTCTGGGCGGGCGGCATCTGAAGAACAAAGGCCCACGTGCCTCCCCCACCCACGCCAGGCACGTGTGCGGTGGCTTTGTTTGGTCCTCACTGTGTGGGTGCGGGACGCTGGAGGTGCCCGAGGCAGGTGGGCCATGGTAAATCGCTCTCCACCCGCCCACTCCAAATGCTTCCTCCCATCCCCCACCCGGTTCCGCAGAGCAGTTGCTATGGGTTACCAGGGCGGTTGCCATGGGTTACCCAACCGAGGAAGCGGGAGCATGCGTGGGATGGCAGGAGCTTGCGGGCTGCTGAGCCGAGGCCCACGGGGGTGGGGGCTGAGCTATAAAGAAGGCCCAGGTAAGAGATGAAATCCACGGGCTCTGACACGCCGAACCATCTCCACTTCTCTTTAGCATAAAGCAGAGTGAATTCCGCAGAAATTTTTGTAGCTTAGTGTTCTTCTCTCCCTCTTTTCTTCTGTATCTTTTGAAAATAAGTCTTTGGAATTTTGAAGGAAAAGGGTCATGAACTACCAGAGTTTTGTGCTGCTAAAATAAATTAGTGTCCAATGCACTGTTCTTAAGGACACAGAAGTTTCCCCCGAGAGGGAAAGGGTTGACAGTGGTGACCGGACTGTAAATGCATCCAGCCAAGAACAAAGCCCCAAATCCATTGTAAATGTATCAAAATCCGAAGGAATTGTTTCTTTACATGCTAAATTATTTTTAGCTCCATTTTATTAAAATGTCTACAATTCTTGCCTTGACTTGCAAAGAAAACTGTATCTATGCCTTTAATGACTGCCAAGTTGCCACAACTAAGTTCAGACATTTTGTTTGAAAATGTGTTCATAGCAAATTAAGAAATGGTTCTCTTCTGAAACAAAACTGTACTGAAATAAATGTTTTCTCTGTGGAAAAGACAGCGTTATACTCATCTGGCATCAGCCAACTAATTTAAATATTAAAAGAAAGACGATTTAGAAACTGAATAAGCCTTCCTAATTTTTGTACTTAAAAAAAAAAAAAATCAGGCCTTTCCTGAAAATGGCTCAATCCTGAAAACCTTATTGTACACATTTAACTTGATAATAAACCCTTAGAAGCACCAAAATAGAGAAGTTGGGTTCAAAACAACATCCAGCTGCCACTATTGGATATAACATGGCTAACCTAAATAAATTTGATTAAATTCTTAATGTCATGTAAGAAATTTTATGCTTTTACTTCTCCACATTGCTAATAACTTGTTTGTATTTGATTGTTAGATAAAATGTGAAGTAGACATGAAGAGTTCTGGCAAATATATTTAGTATCTTAAGGAATGATTGAAGACAAACATTTGTGGTTTCCCTAGTGGTTTCTTAAACTAAAGTTTTTAACTAGAACTAAAATCACATTTTAGCAAAGGAGACCTTATGTCTTAAGTAACAGGTTGTTGACTTTCATTGCCCACACCTTCAGCTACTTGGAGAACCAACTTTAAAACAAAATACATAGGATTATGTATGACCTTCCAGGTGCTAAGTTCTACACTTGCAGAACACTCCAGAAAAAAATCGAATTTTGCTGAATGCAAACCATAAGGCATCCTGAATTAGGATTCTTGAAGCTTAATTCACATTTAAAATAGCACTAACTGTATCATCTGCTTAGTTACATGTTACATGCTTAGCTACTTGTTTTCCTACAGACATGAGAGTATAAAACAAAGCACATGACCCATTGGAAACTGAAATTCATCTAAATATCTCGGCCCCAAAAAAGTCAGCTTGAAGCAGCTCATGTTCAGCTGCTGTGATGGTCAAGGCAGAGCAAATACAACTGCAGCGAGCATCAAACCAAGTCTTACCCAAGTTCTTCAATAAGAAACTACCAGTAATTTAAAACACACAGAACTTAGGTTGGAGTCAGAAGAAATAAATTCTCCTGTGTAAAGTAAGTGACCCAACAAAGTTTTGGTTTGGTTTGGTTTTTTTCATGTTTAATGTGAAAACAGTGACTGTGGAGTTTACAGAGCAGATAGGAAGAAGCATCACTTCATACAACTTTGAAAGTTACATTATGTCAACAAGAAGTAGTATTTTAACTGATGTCAACATAAATGATGAGAATTCACCTAGGCTGCTGAGGAGTGGGGGCTGCTCTGAGACTTTACATGCAGCTGATAAATCATTTTCTTCCAGCATTAAAATAAAGACAATTAGAGAACAAGGTTAACACGATCTAAGACACTAAATCAAAATATTTACAGAAGTTTAATAATGTTTCAGACAGAACTTAAAAGAAAGAAATCATTCTTATTCCAAATGTAATGTTTGTTTCTTTTTTACCAATTCTCTGTAACAAGCATCTCAAAGGACAATTCAATAACTTTTTATTAATACTATAACTCTTACGTACCCAAGTATATGGCTACTTTCTGCAGCAGCTTTTGCACCCACGAGAGTGGGAGCCATTCACTGGAATCAACAAGTTATCTCTCTTAGGTGAAAATTCCTTCCATGGGCTCCCAGGGATACCTGGGAGGACTCTAGGGAGCCCTTGGCTAATTATCTCAGGAAACTGGAAGCTCATGGTAGACCCAAGACATCTTATCGGTGGGCCACGTTTAAAAAAAGACAAAAAGGTATTTTATTCAAATTAAGCCAATCTTCTGAGAGACACATAAAAAGAAAGGACTTCTAAAACATGAGCATGAGCTCTGACATTAACAACCCAACTCCACTTTAAAATTACTGAAATATATATAATTAATTAACTCTTATAAAAACCTTCTTCTAACTGAAAAAAAAAAATGAACAGCGAGGAGCCACCACTGACGAAAGTGACCTGGTGACTTTTTTTTTTTTTTTTTGGATGCACATTTTTTTTAAATGTCAGAAAATAAATCATAAGCTATGATTCTAATTGCACAATGGTGAAAGAAGGACTTGTCGCCAGAACCCATGTTTAAGCTGACTTTGGACAGTGAGAATGTATTTCTAAGTCTGTGTACAGCAAATTTAAGCAAAATTACAAAGACTTCTGTTTTTCTTCCTCCTAAGATGTAAAATTTTTTTTAGTACATCTCTATTTGTAAGACATATTTTCCATTTACACATGATACAGTATATTGGAAAGCTTAAATACTCTTAAATATTTCAATCAAATACCTGAAGGCAAAGTACTTTCCAGAGAAGAAGTCCCCACAAAACGAGAGCCATGTGACAGAGAGGCAGCCTGCTGTGCCGTGGCTGTACTCTGGCTCCAGTCACACACCGTGTTTACAGTAACTTCCTCATTGATACGGCAAGGATGCTCTGTCCGGGCTTTAAATGCTACTGATACACCTAGCATCTTAAAGTTCAGTTAAGACCGACTGTATATATATATAGCATATAACTCACTTCACTAGAGAGCAGGGTCGTATTCACAAGGACGGGATAGCAATAAAGGGTCGCATGGCGTTCACAGACCTTATGGCTTCAGACAGAAGCCTGGCTAGAAGTAGACAACATGAAACTACTAACCCACCACTTAAGAATTTAACTACCTAGGATACTGACAGTGGCGTTAGGTAAGAATCTGTTACGAGCAAGCGTTCTTTCTGGCTGGGCACAATTTTGCTCCTAAGGTGGTAGCCCTAGAATTCCTGCTCAGGCTCCTGCGGAGCTGGGCTTGTTTTACATCCATGAGAACTGCTGTCATCACTACTGTGTCCAAGCCCAGAGGATGAACTGGAAAAGAAGAGAGGGGAAAATAATAAAAAGAGGAAATTGGTTTTCACAACACACTCAAAGCCTGAGTAACAGAGGGGAACTTTAATTATCTCCAGTCACAAAGAGAGACAGGAAATTTGGACTTTTAATTAGCCATTTGGAGTGCAGTTGGATATTTTTTTAGCTAGATAATTTAAACGCGAATAATTCAAGTCTGACTAAATGAAAGTCACATAATCAGAATGCAGATAATTGAATTTCTGCTGCATTCATTAATTCAGTGTGGAGGTGTGTGTGAAGACCACTGTGATGAGCTGTCACAGCTCAATAAAATCTCAGTCAATTAATTTTTTCATTATCTTACTATTACATCAACAAAAAAGCAAAATGTGTCTGTATATGTATGTGCACGCACACGGACACTATGTGTTATATAAATGTGTCTGTTAAATCAAAGCGCAAAGGAATACCTCTCTGAATCGTACTCTACGTCGGTGTCTTTCTTCCCTTCTTCGTCTTCTTCCGGGAACCGTCTATTCATCAAGGCAAACTTGTGAATGGCTTCTTCCACCGAGTACTTGGTCTGCCCAGAAACACATGCTTCGATGTCCTCGGAGTTCAGATGGCTCTGCAGGAAGAGGTGGAGGCTGCTGTCGGAAAGCAGAAGTGCATTCTGCAGGACTCTGTGCAAAAGAAAAAAAAAAAGGAAAGAAAATTACTGGCATGGGTAGAGATCGGGTAGAAGGCAGGCAGCCCTTACAAACAGTACCTCCTAATCTCTTCACTAGGAGAACTTTGCCCCGATGCTGGGCTCTGCTCACTAACGGGATGAAAGCATATGCTAACTTTTACTCAGTTATTTGGAATCTTAGGTGAGTAAAAACACAAAGCTAATGGTTGAGAACATCTGTTAAAAGAATAACTTCAAGGACATTTCTTCAATTTAGCCATCTGTGAAGACCATGTGGGTTAATTATGGGAATATTTTGCTTACATGGTTACAGAAATTTATTCTACTTTTAAAAATTTATGGCCAATAGCACGTCATTGTCGCAGTCTTTATTGGACAAGCTGTCAGGAAACATCAAAATTTCAACTATCGTTAAAATTATATGAAAAGTCCAATACACTCCCAGCACGTTCTACACTTTAAACCTTTACTGGTGCACTGTGCACATAAGTGCAAGTTCACAAGGGCTCCTTTGAGGTGGCTTTCCTAATACCTAAAGCTGACTAGAAACTTCTGTAAAATCTTCAGCAGCAGTGTGTCTCTATATTGCCAAAATGTAACCAAGTAAACTTGATCCCAAGCCATTTTCCAAAGTAGGCCAAGTTGGTGCTAAGGACACACTAGTCGTCCAACAGGACAGACTGAAGCTTATTATAAAGACAGCACACATTTCAACTAAAGCATCAGAACCAGATGGAGGGCTATGAACAAGCCCTGCAGCAGGAGTCTAGCATGGTCAAATTCATATCGTCAGCTGCGTGAGTGTTTTTCTGGATGGTCACAGTCTAGGAAATCAGGTCAAAGTATCCCATCACACTTCATTGAAAACTGGCTCCACATCCTTTTAGCAAACATTTTTCAATACATAATCATTAAGTCTCTATTAATAGTTCAGTGGTGATATTACAAGAGACACTAGAACCACAATGTACGAAGTAAAAGCAAGACACTACAACCCACAAGTCATTTTGCCTGACATGGGATTTTTCTCATACAGAGACTATGAAAACCAGATCACACATCTCAGGCCAAAGGAAACTTGCCTTGTACCCTGCACACTGAAACAAGTTACTAGAAAAGTGATTCTCTCTGATCACTGACAGCGTCACAATACCACACCCTTCTCTTCCAAAGAACACAATTATTTCTTGAAGATGTCTACAAACATGCAAACTCCAGCCATCCCCTTTGCTTCAACAGACTTAAGTAATTTGAGGGGAAAGGGGCACTTTATTAAGAACAAAGGCAATAGTAATGTGATTTGCAAAGAGAATCTCACGCAAAGAATCTAAGTGTTCAACCCTGTGTGTCCTCTGCCCCGGTTCTCCCAGAAGACGACCCTATTGCGTGATAAAGGTGCAACTGTCACCTAGTAAAAGCCTCTGCACTAAAATCTATCTTCCTCATTTACAAATGCGTTCTGTTCATGTCCTACATAATTCAAATTAGCAGAGAGTTTTATGGCAACAAGCCCCCGATACGAACTTGGACCCACTGTGGCGTCCGAGCCGAGTGTTTCCTGTGGCCGCCTGTTGGTACTACCCACCAGCCACAAGACAAGTAGCTGTTCATAGGATTGTACATACGGCTTTGTTTCTGTTGGAAATGTGTTTTATTTTCTCTATAAAATAATGGGTGATCTTTAAAATTGATTTTAGATGGTTTGAGGCATTACAGCACAGAAGTAATGTACGCTAATGGCAACGATATTGGACACAAATTCATTTCAGCTTTATTTCATGTCTAAAGCAATTCTACTGAGCCTTGAATGGCTCACATGCTGTTATTAACTCGCTGGGTACCTAACACATGGGTACCACAAACAAAAGTGATCAGAGTCCAGGCTGATGGAGACCTCAAGGCTACTGTCCCTTCTCTTCTGCTATAATTCAATTTCCAATTTGACTGTACATGAGGCTCCTTAGTTCCCAGTTTTCTGCTGAATGCTGCCACCTGGAGAACACAAGGGGAAGAAGCGAGAGAACAGATCACCCAGTTCCATAGGAAGAAAGAAAAGTATTCAGGATGGCCTGCCTGAATACTCATACTCACAGGGCCCTGAGAATGCAGGACCAGCTTGCCTGCTGAGCATGGTTTTATTTTTTAATTCTTGCATCTTGGTGGCTAATCTTAGGCCGCCAGGTCTGCACAGATATGAATTTGAAAGAAACAAACTAAAAACTACTTTAGGATATATTCATGTTTTCATTTTGCAGCCAGATAGTTTACAATGTAAAATTTAAAATATGAATCTTAGAGTCCAGAGTGGTGGTGCTCACCTATAATCTCAGCTCTTAGGAAGCTGAAGCAGGAGAATCAAGTTCTAGGCTAGCCAGAACAACATTCTGAGACCATCTCAAATAATAACAACAACAACAATAAATATTTTTAATTTTAAAAACGTGATCTTTGGGAGGACCGGAGGGCACTGGTGCTCCTCCGAATGGCACTTGCTTTGCCAGCGTTGTGCCCACCACCTTTACAGAAGAGCCTGTCCTCTGTAGTCATATCTGTGCCACAATTTCCCCCAAAAAAACTAATAGTTAAAAATCAATTTCAAGCTTACCATAAAGAGTACATTGAAAAACAATCAATAAACCATAGTTGATAGAAGCCTCCATAACAATAAAAGCATAGGCTGGATATGGTGAGACACGCCTTTAACCCATCACTTAGGAGCCAGAGGCAGGCAGAGTTCTGATTCAAGACTAGCCTGGTCTACATAGTGAGTGCTAGGACAACCGGGCCTACATATTAAGACCATCTATAAATAAATAAATGTAATTATTTTCAAGCCTTTATAGGAGGAGTTTCACAAGTTGACCTACAGAATTTTAAAGGAATTTCTGAAAGTATATTTACAGTGCAAGTTAAAAGTTGTCCCCCTCCCCATGGTAACTATGCTAGACAAAACACAGCCTGCTTTTCCTCTGAATTGAACATAGTGAAGTCTAGCTTTCCTTAATGGGATTTTATTAAGCATATGATATAGAGATTCAGCTGAAGAACAGTATGGTTCACAAAATCATTTGATTCTACCGATGCCCTGGGTCTTTTGATCTCTGTCCATGTGATGCTGCCCACACATCTGTATAGTGTGGTTTGATACTGAAAAAAGAAAGTCAGCTCACCCTATCTAACTTCTCACCAAGAGAGAAATCATTTAAACCTAAAAATTTTCATTCAAAGACACTCATAATCTATGCTGTGGTGCCCTCTATTGAACATAAAGATTTATTTTAAAAAATTATGTGTACGTGTGTGTGTGTGTGTGTGTGTGTGTGTGTGTGTGTGTTTTGTGGGGAGTGTCTCTCTCTGTGTGTGTATCTGTCTGCATGCCTGTATGTGTTTTGTTTTAAAATAAAATAAAATAAAATAAAACTTTCCCACCATAGTCAGTCATGGTGGCATATACTTAATAAACCCAGCATTTGAGAGGTAGAAGCAAGAGGATCAGAAGTTTGGGGTCATCCTCCATTACACCAGAAGTTCAAGGTCAGCCTGGGCTGCCCTAAAACAAAAAAATGAATAAAAATTGTGTAAAACCACAGTCTAACTGTGGGGTGTGTATGTTATCACCAGGATGCATTCTATATAGAAGACTTGGCTCCCATTCATAGCAATTAAACCTAGGAAATTAGTAGGGCTTTTATCTCAGTTGGAGACTTATGAGCTTATAACTCCAATCTGTAACTTTATGCCTCTATTGCTATTATAAGAGCTTACAATTTATAATTAGGAGAATGGTTACAAAAAGAAAATTACAGTCACAGGGGACAATGAATGTTTGAAAATTCACAATCACAGTGACCAGTTCAGCTGGCAACGGCCACTCTGCTGATCATAAACACAGCAGTGCCCAGAACACTGGACCTTTGCCTTGTCTACAGTTTGTACAGCTGAGACAACTCCACCCGCTAAGACAGGTAAGTACTGAGACAAAGCACCACGACATCAAGCCCAGACAAGATCAACACATGATCGTCTTTGACAGCCAATCGGAGAAACAAGTCTCCAATTCCTCTGGAGGAGCTGGTCTGAATATGCACTGTGCCCATATTATGTAGATATTATTATACAAATGACCTTAAAATGAAATTTTCATTTTACATTATACACGCATACATATGCAAAGATATTTTGCTTTCATGGAATTTTAACAACTTAAAAATTTACATAAAAATCAAATTTAAATCTGTGCTTATTATAGCCTGTAACCGGCCTGTGTCCTTTTTAATGTTACTGATTCCAGACGCCTTTCACCAAACGAGGAATTGGCCATAGACGGATGACCCTACTTATCGGGGAAGCAGTCAATGCCACAGAGGGGACACCAGTCAAGGATGGCTGCTACTCATGCCCAAACTGGGCCAAACAGAGTAATGTGATAGAGAAAGGTGGGCTCAGCCACTGGGCCCAGTCCAAAGCCACCCGGAACTGTCTTTATTTATTCTGTATGCCTGGTTGTGGGAGAGGTGTGCATGCCACAGGAGGAAGCATGTGGACCAGAGACAACTCTCTGAAATCTGTTCTCTCCTTCACTACCGGGGCTCCAGGGACCCGACTCACTCGTCAGGCTAGACTACATGCACCTTTTACCTTTTTTTTTTTTAGCTTTTAAATTAGATCTATTCAGTTTATTTGTGTATGTGGGAAATAAATGTTCACATGCCATAGTTAAGAGAACCATAAGAAAGCTGTCTGCTCTGTGATTTGATCCTAAGATGACAATCGGTATCCATTTTTTAAGACTTATTTTTGCTTCATGTGTGAGAGTGTTTGTCCTATATGTATGTGCACCATGTGAGTGCCCAGTGCCCAAGGAGGCTGGACGTGGCCTTTGAGTCCCTTGGAACTGGACTTTCAGAGGGTTGCGAGCTGCCATACGGGAGCTGGAAACCGAACCTGGATCCTCTGGAAGATCAGTATGGGCTCTTATCTACTGAGCCATCCTACCAGCTCCCAGATCAAATTTTAATTAATTCAGACACAGCACCAAGAGCTTCCAAATGAAACTGGAAGTTTCTAGGGAAGAATAATTTATAAGCTCTCTGTTCAGTCCTATAAGGTTCTGTGCCTATATCCCTGGCACACAGCCGTCGGGTGAAAGGTCAGCGCGTACTTTCAGAGTCCTTTCCAAGCAGTTAATTATCTGAACAACACAACCTCAGCAAGGCGAGCCATGCGCTGGCTATGCCGCTCCACAACACAGACAACCAAAGGAATTAAGGGATTCAAAAGAATCTGGATTCCACAGCTTGGAAAATACCAAGAGCCAGGACTGATGGGAGACTTAGACCCAAGTTTCTTGAGCTCTCGAAGCAGGATAGTCTCCTCGGTGACGTGTGTCAAACAAAGCCAGTGAACGAAGAGCTAAACAATACACAGTACAAAACACCTCTGCTCAGTCCCCACGGGAGCAGACGTTGGTACACCTACTGTGAAAGTACAGTGTTTAAAACAACGCAGGAAGCAGAAACCGGAAGCGGCGCACATCTGTAATCCCAGTAATCTGGGCAGGCAATCAGATCCAAACGCAAGTACACAGGTTTGAGGCCAGTCTAGATGGCATGAAACTTTAAAAAGGCCAGCGACCTGCATTTCCCTAGTGACAGAAACACAGACACTTGCTGTCACTGAACCTGCAACAGCTCTCTCCAGCCTCCTTCCCCCCCCACCCCCCCAATCAACCTCCCCATCCCCACCCCCGTGCTTTCCCACTCCTGCCCATGCCCCAAGGCCAGACTGCAGCTTCCACGGAGCAGCTTCTGGAACAGAGGCTGCCCTACAAACGTAAGCTCCATCTTAAGAGAGAAGCCATCGGCCACCTGAGCACCTTAGAGAGGACAATTAACAGAGCTTTCCGTAGGAGCTGGAGAGAGATGGCTCATGGGTTAAGAGCACTGGCTGTTCCCCCAGAGGACCTGGGTTCAATTCCCAGCACTCACATGACAGCTCACAACTGCCTGTAACTCCAGTTTCAGGGGATCTGACACCTTCACACATGCAGGCGAAACACGAATGTACATGAAATAAAAATAACTATATTTAAAAAATATAATATTATTAAGACATAATAAATATATATTATTTATTTATCTAGAAATATATAATAATAATATAAAAAAGCCAGAGTTGTCCCTAAGGGAAAAATGGAAGTCTTGACTGGCGCTTTGTCCTGCCACACTGTGACATTACAGAGGACCTGCTGTGATGTTCTCAGAGGCCTCAGCTCTCATCTACCAGTTCCTCTGGGCTCCTTTCACAGGGATCACTCCAGTGTCAGTTACCCCGCCCTCGCTCAATCCATCAGCTCCCAGCTTTCTGTGTGTCCCAGGGACCTCCTGGAAGGAAAGGCACCGTGCCAATCTAATAGAAACAAAAATCAATATTCATGTGCACGCTTAATACCCTGGCCCTTTATACGGCAAGCCACATGGGGGAAAGCAGCATGCTAGTTCAGACCAGCTCAGGGTCCTATTTAGTGAACTCTAAAGGAGATAATTTCAGATCCCAAAGCCACCAGAAGAATGAACAGTTGGGGCCCTGCCTCTAACTGGTACTCGCCTGACTCCCGATCTACAAGATGGAAAAACAAGCTCGCAGCTGTTTTAGCCCTGGGTACTAAAATAATAGTAACTGCCAACACTCAGAAATTAGAGTGTTGGACACTGCTCCAAGTGCTTTGCAGCCCTTAGCCCGCCTGTCTCGGCCCTTATGGCTCCATTTTATAGATGGGACAACATAGGACCAGAAAAAGGAAAAGGCTTGCCTGACTCCCAGATGCTTAAGTGGCAGAGCCAGGATTTGAACCCCAGCAGCCCAACTTCAGAATCTGTGTGCAAACCAGTGGGGGACAGGCCTCCTATCCTGGCGCTCTAGGGAGGGGGTGAGACAATGGAAAGATCTAGTGGCATGGACTCCAGGCAGCCCCCGTGGAAGCGTGCCCCATCACAGAAATCCAGAGTCAACCTACTTAGACCACTCAGGCGACAAACACACTTGACAAACGGCCCTCCGCAAGAATGAATTGAGCCATGCAGTCAGAGGAGGGCCTTCAAGGCTATTTCAGTCTGTCTGTTCTAACTGCTGTATCTGAAGCCAGTTTTAAAGAAGTGCTTCTTGTAAATACGAGGCACATTTATCTCTTTTTGTCAGCCATACTCCTGAGTAACTTGTATCTGTTTTACCTTTGTTGCCAGTTGCTTTGGGTTGGTGGTTGTTTTAAGTATCTGTTTGTTGTATTTGTTTGACAAGGACTGGCCTAAAACTCACTGAAGCCTGGGTTGGCCTCAAATTCACAGAAATCCTCCTGCCTCAACCTCACAAGTGCTTCCATTAGAAGTGTAAGGTGTATCTACTTTACTCTTAAGAAAGTGTTTATTCTCTGATTCAGACATCCATTGTTTGCAGGCTCTGTTCACGTCTGTACCATTCAATGCCAGCCACAAGATGGCGCTCTAATACAGGATATGAATGTAATGGCCGGCTGTCCAGCATTTCAGAGCTGTAATCTCCCACACAGACGCCCTCTGCCCACATCCCTGGCCTGGTGCAGACCCTTACTCACTTTCTGAGGAAATCTTCCAAGCCCTGGCGGCGCTGGTCGACATGCTGGCGGTTGTTCATGTTGAAAAATAGGTTTTTAGATGGAAGTTCTGGTAATTGTCTGATAAGAAAGAAAAAAGTCAATCACCAAATCACGGTGACTTAGCCACACACATCCCTCAAAGTGAAGGCACACCGTGCATGGTAATAATTATCGCACAGTTATCACCTAATTATTGTTGTATAATAGTAAAGGGAAATCCGTCTTTAAACACTTCTGGGGTCATTCATGATTAATATCCATAAAAGCTGATAAAGTTAAGAGATGGATATTAAATTCAGATGCAGTAGGCACAGAACTAACCAGAGGAAGCAGGCCTGTGCCCTGTTCTTACCTCATGCATCTTAATGTTATCAACTTTAGGAACTAGACCGTCGCAGCCGTATCCAGGTAATTTAAACTCTAAGTCACTTACACCAGCAATGCATTGCTCTGGAGTCTTTGCCTCAGCCACACGAACTCTCTATACCTTCTTCGTACACAAGACGTTTTCATTGTAAAACACATGCTATTCGTCTGTATAGAAACAGAGAAACATGAGCCTCACCTAAGGGAAAAGGCACTTTCTTATTATATATATAAAACTCATGATGGACCCTCACTCTAAGTAGTATGCGAGCCATGAAACACGTGCATTTATGTGTGCACTGCAAAATCTTCCATGTAACTTATCAGTCTCAGCCCTAAGAAGCCACGATGATACGAATGAGTAGTGTTAACCCTGGGCAGGCATGGTCCACCCCTGACCAGAGTCCTGAAGGAGACCTCTCCTAACTACAAGCATTGTTTCCAAAGAAGGATCACTAAGGAAAACTCTAGTGGGCATGGTTGCCCACCCTGTCATCTCAGACTCAGGCAGGAGGCAGGAGGACTGAGTTCAAATCCAGCCTGGATGACACAGTGAGATCCCATTTGATAAACACACACAAGCCTAAAACACACAATGCTTGGGTGTGTCCACTGCATTTTTAACACCATCAGAAGCATTTGTGGATCAGAATTGGCTTCCCGAAGCCCTTCACAAAGAATCACAGACATCTGCATCTCAACATGGACACCACCCGTCGCTGGGAATCCTGAAGTCACTGATCACCTAGACAACCCTACTAGACAATGGGAGGGAAGGGTGATCTCAGTCAGGGACACAGCCGTGGGACATCAGTACCCACGACCGGCATAAATGTCAGCCCTGGTTCTCCTCCAGAAAATGACATCAGCTCTAGTTCCCTGAGTCACGCAAACAGGATGGACATGAAGATGAGCAGAAAGCACCTGGCAAGTGTGGCTGGTAGCATAGTTACCAGCTGCCTGTCTCCCTATGGCAGCCCTGAGACAGACTTGGGAAAAAAACAGCTATAAGTCCCTAGCCCAAGCTAAGCCATAATGTCACTCCTCTGGGTAAACACAGAATGAGCAAATACTCTCCTCTGGGTCAACACAAGCTGACAAACATCTGTGTCTACTAGTTTCAAAAAACAAGTCCATCTCAGCTGAGTGTGGTGGCTCACACCTATAACCCAAGGACTCAAAGAAGCTGGGGCAGGAGGATGGCCAGTTTGGACTACAGGGTGAATTCCAGGCAGTCTGGGCTACAAAGTAAGACCCTGTGTAAAATCTCAACCACCCCTACAAAACACACACACAAACAACACAAGCACCCCCTACTTTATATATTCACTTTAAATGAAGATCCACTTCGTAATCATCACATTGCTAGATGAGAAATTAACCTTGGCTACTAAGACCTTCATTATTTCAAAAACTATCCTGCCAGTGAAGTTCAGCCGTGTTCTTGGAAATCTAAATGACTGTGTACATTTTGTTCCTGAGCTGTCCCCATGAAACACGGGGCAAAGTTCCTGGATGCGGGGAGGTTAAGAGACTCAGCAGCAGAGGTCAAAGTACTGCATCCAGCCACTTAGGCTGCCACAGGAGCAAAGCCTACCAGAGATGCCTAAGGCAGCGTCGCATTCTCAGGGACAACTTCAGAGCACAGCACTGCCTAACTAGTGCACTCCTTGGGGACCAAGGCAGCAGGCTGTGTTACACCACAGCCACGGCCCTAACAAGGTCCATCTTCTCAGTATCCTCAGAGAGAACCAGGCCACCGCAGGGACTTCTTACATCGCCAGTGTAGGCTTGGATCCATTTAAAGTCAGTTTCCTGGCACATAGTCGTGAGTGTTGGTAACAAAAACCCACCTGATGTTGATACCAGAATAAGGTCCATCTGTGAGTCCCTCAACAAGAGGATATGGTCAGGGGAAGATACTTGCAGGGCCAGCCAGCTCTATCATTAATAGTTTATAACCCCAGGTAAATATGGACATTCCAGAGTCACCTGGTATCTCATCTCTTGAGGTTCATTTGAGTGAACAGATCCCCAGCTGATGCCCTCAGAGCTAACTAACAGAGGAGAGCCAAAAGCCTCATTCACCCACCCGCTTTGAATCGTACCACAGGAGCAGGTCTACACTGACTGGGTCAGTCCCTCTAAAGCCACATGCTTGTCTTGGCCACCACCAAGCCTAGAGATTTACTATTGTCAACTAAGTATTACTTCAGAGAGACACCAGAACACAGAAGTAATTGTCGAGGGGACACAGACTTTAGGGGAAAAGAGATACAGTATTAACCATTTTAGATTAATACATGATAGTGAATTTTATTACAGCCTTTTTATTCTTATGTGTAGGTTTATAAATTCATATCATGCAATTAGCACCAAATAATCTGTATTTGATTATTTCCTGAAAATAATCAAATGTCATGATGCTCTAAAGTATGTGCTATGGCCCACAAACATTCTTAGAAGCAATTAAATAATTAAAAGGCAATTAAATAATTTCATTTTGTTTCAAATGCTTATTCTTTTCTTCCATTCCTTTGGGCAGGGAGGGGTAAAAGGACTGAGGTTCTAGACCAGGCTAGCCTCAAATTCACTCTATAGCTGAAAATCACCTTGAACTCCTGATCCTCCTGCCTCTACCCCCAGCGTGCTGGGGTCACAGGTGTGTACCCCCACATCTGATTCAAATGCCTATTCCTTTTTTAAAATACTTATTCATTTAATTTCATGTGTATGTGTGCTCCTGAGTGTACTCTGTGCACCAAGTGCCTGCAGAAGCCCAGGGACGTCAGAAACGAGGCTGGACCCCCTGACACTGGAGCTCCAGCTGCTGTGAGCTGCCCGGTGGGTGCGGGACCTGATCCCAGGCCCTCTGCAAAAGCTCTTAACCGCTGAGCCATCTCTCCAGTCCAAATGCCTATTCTTATATGCTCATAACTTTGCACGCAGAATGCATCTTTGCTGTGAGCTTTTGCATAAAACAAAAGCAAAACAGCAACATCAGTGGCTTAGAAAATAACCACTAAAAGAGAGAAACGGGGCGGGAGGCAGTTCAGAGTCTTTAAACCTCGCTTATTTTCTAAACTGGGGACCCTTGAAGGAAAACGTTTTCGAGTGGTGTTCAGACTTCCAGTACGCAGATGACACTGAATGGTGGGCTAGGTGTTACTTCACCAGTGCCAGGTGCATCAGACGCATGTGCCAGATCCAGTCCCAGATACAGCAGAGTGCCCCGATGAGGCAGGAAAGCATGTGTCTTCAAGACCAGCACAGCAAGCCAGTGTCTGGGGCCAGCCTGCCCTGCCTCCTGTCTTCCAGGAGTTCAGGAGTACAAATACAGGTGTCCGTTTACAGACTCTCTGCTGCTCTTGCTCCACAGCAGCAGCAGGAGCCGCAGCACAGCTGCCTACCGGAGGATCTTTGCACGTGGCCCCATGCAGGACAGGTTGCTGACCTTATTCAAGATGAGCACAGCAGACTCCACACCAAACAGGCATTTCGGAAGCTTATGGCTCGGTATTAGTTCCACTTGGGCGAATGTTATTTCTGGTTGCTTCCTCTTTGTACTAATAACTCAAAATCCAGACTAAGGCAAACTAATTGTACATAGTCATTTCCAAATTTCTGATTCTCTATATAAAATAGGACAAAGTATAAAGACCCATATGAATAAAAATGCTATAATAAAACCTACTACCGTGTATTAATCTAAAAGGGTTAATACTGTATCTCTTTTCCCCAAAATTCTATGCTCCCTCAAAATTTAAGATTTATCAAATAATATATATCTTGAAATATAATATCACGGGCTGGAGAGATGGCTCAGCAGTTAAGAGCATTGGGGGCTCTTCCAGAGGTCCTGAGTTCAATTCCCAGAAGCCACATGGTGGCTCACAACCATCTGTAATGGAATTTGATGCCTTCTTCTGGCATGCACGTATACATGCAGATAGAGCACTCATACACAAACAAACAAATAAATAAATATTTTTTAAATACAGAAAAATATAATATCACAAAGAAACTCCATTGTTAAGTCATACTCTTTAGCCATTCATTTCTAAAGTATTCACAGCTTTATAAGTAAAGGTAATAAATATTGAAATATTAATATTTTAAACAAGTACAGTATGAGCTTCAAAGAAGCAACTCTTCAACTTACCGCTTCATTTGTGATACAAACTTAGTTACCATCATCCCATCAGTTCTCTGAATTAAGGAGGTTTTTCAGCTTTTAGTATCGTTCTGTCACATAAAACATTCACCACCTAAAACCTGTTTCCTACTGGCTGTGTACTTACATGAATACAGATCTCATAATCGATGTAAGAATGCCAAAAGTCCTCCTTCTGGATCCTGGGGTCTCGGACCCAGACACTCACGAACTCCTGTAAGGGCATCGGGAACAGTGTCAGGATTACGGAAAGGGCTGGAAGGAACTGGAAGAACAGAGCTGGAAGTACCAGCCAGTGTGCTCGCCGTCCCTCAGAAAAGAGGAAGTAGAGATCATGACTCAGGTGTCACCAGAGTCCAGAAAACACTTTGCCACAGATGGAAACTTTTATATAATGCAAAACTGAGCAGAGAATGCTTACGGACGGTGTTAAGGGTATCTGAAGACAAGAAGATAGTTCTGAAACTGGTCCTTAAAACTCAGTCCTGAAATCTAAGTTGCCATTTGTCTCAGCTTCTCAGCGCAACAGTTACTAATACCATCTCAAGTATCTATGGCCTGTCTAGCAAATAAAGGTCTCAAATAAAGAAGAGTAACAAAGGTCAGGTGTAAAGCAAGCACCAGGGGACAAACCTGTCCAGCCCAGCCTCATGAGCACGGCCATGGTAACTTAATAGGAAGACATACACCCTCTCCCCCACGATTTTTAAGTACATTTTCTATACACCAAGTCATTCCCCCTTCATCTCTGTGTTATGAGTAAAAGAGAAGTTTTCTAAAACAGAGGCACAAGGGCACACGTACAACCCCAGCACTTGGAGGGGGAGGGGAGGGGGGCCATAAGTTTCAGGCCAGGCTTAGCCACAGAGCCAGAGTCTGAGTCAAAACAACAAAATAAATTAGTAAGTGAACACATAAAATGCCAGGCAGTGGTGGCACACGCCTTTAATCCCAGCACTTGGGAGGCAAAGGCTGGCGGATTTCTGAGTTTGAGGCCAGCCTGGTCTACAGAGTGAGTTCCAGGACAGCCAGGGCTACACAGAGAAACCCTGTCTCAAACAAACAAACAAAAAAAAACAAAAAAAAACATAAAAAACACATTGTGGATAATTATGTTTGTTTGTTTTTAAAGATAGTAAAAGAAGACGACAAGAGTTGGAGCAGGTACTCGCTCTTCCTGAGGACCAAGGAGTCGGTTCCCAGCACCCACATGGTAACTTTAGTTCCTAGGGGATTTGACCCCGTCTTCTGGGCTGCCTGGGCACGGCATGCATGTGGTGCACAGACACAAATGCAGAAAGAACACCTAGACACATAAAGATTTTTAATTTTTTTTAAAGATTCAAAACAGGCCAGGCAGTGGTGGCCCACACCTTTAATCCCAGCACTTGGGGGAAGAGGCAGGTAGATTTCTGAGTTCAAGACCAGCCTGGTCTACAGAGTGAGTTCCAGGACAGCCAGGGCTACACAGAGCAACTCTGTCTCAAAAAAAAAAAAAAAGAAAAGAAAAAGAAAAAAAAAGATTCAAAACAGAAGAGGGTGGCAGGCCATGGGTTCAGACAGACCTCTGTGCTGTTGTTCAGATAATAAACAAGAGGATTTCTTCAGTCCATAAGATACTTTTCAAAAGCAGAAAAGTAGTTCATGTTTCCTGACAGTAACACTGCATCCAGCAGGTCTTGTCTTATAAAGTAGCACACTCTCTGATCCTGCATTTGAGAATCTGTCTCACTTCATGCCCTCAGGGTTCTAAAGAGGCAGAGGCAGGCAGATCTCTGGGAGTTTAAGGCCAGCAGGGTCTACAAACCGAGTTTCAGGACAGCCGGGGCTACACAGAGAAACCCCATCCTGAAAAACAAAACAATACAAATAAATAAATAAATAAATTTATGTTCACTTGGCAAGTAGGAAGGAGGGAGGGGAGGGAATATGGGAGAGGAAGAGAGTGATGGAGGAGTTAGGGTTCACAGTCATACCACCCTGAACACATCCAATCTCAGCAAATAAATAGATTGAGAAGAGAAGAAAAGACCACGAGTCTTCAGAAGACCACACCCCCATCCAAACCTCCCAACCCTGCACACATAGGCCCCATTCTGGCTTTATGAGCCTTTCTTTGACCTAAAAGTTCTCTCTTCTACTTTTATAATTATAACAGTTTCACTGGCCCTCAAAAGTAGTGCTGCCCTAGCCAGGCAGTGGTGGCGCAGACGCCTTTAATCCCAGCACTTGGGAGGCAGAGACAGGCGGATTTCTGAGTTGGAGGCCGGCCTGGTCTACAGAGTGAGTTCCAGGACAGCTAGGGCTACACAGAGAAACCCTGTCTCGAAAAACCAAAAAAAAAAAAAAAAAAAAAAAAAAGTAGTGTTGTTCTTGGCACTGTGCCTAGTGGACAATTAAGAGACAGTTCCAAGTCACCGTGTCCCGTGGAAGCCACATTCCCACAGAGGGTATTGGTAGTACCAGTTTTCCATGGAAGAGGCACACATTCTCGGTGAGTTGCACAGAAGCCAACTATTTCCAACCACTCAATGTCACACGTTAACAGAGATGGAAAACATGTGCAGGTTGTTGAAATGGCAGGCCCTCGAGCAGCGTAAGCCGAAGTAGAAGCCAGGCACGGAGGTTCATACTTACAATCCCAGCACTCAGGAGGTGGAGGCAGGACTGTCCAGAGGTCAAGGCCCATGACCATATACTGAGTTCCAAACAAGTCAGGTACACAAGGTGAGACTCTGTCAAAACCAAACCCACAGCCAAAGAACTGAAAGGATGGACAGACGCACATCTGTGATCACCTGAACTGTAAACTCCACATCTGCCCAAACACAGCATCTTAGCAATCCACTGTGGCAACAGTTAAGTGGTTCTAAAGTCAGCACATACATGCTTTTCTCACTGTAATTCTCTCCTGTTGCCCAGCTGCTGGCATTCCAACTTCAGACAGAATTTCTAGTCACAAAACTATAAATAAATTCTAGCTTGCCCACCTCCTAAAATGATTAGTTCACCAAGCCTCACTTTCTGCCTCCCCCTATTTCAGCTGTTAAGCAGATCAAGTAGCAAAACACTGCTGAAAACATCTGCAAATGTTCTAATTAAAGCTAAGCAAGTATAAAGCAAGTCACACCAAGGGAGAAGATTAGCAACTCAGAGCACTGGTAGTGAGAAAAAAGAAAAGCTAGCCAGGCATGGTGGCTCGTCTTTAATCCTGGCACATGGGAGGCAGAGGCAGGAGGATGTCTGAGTTCAAGGTCAGCCTGGTCTATGGGCAAGCGAGTTCTAGGACAGCCAGGGCTACATAGAGAAGCCCTGACTCAGAAAAAAAGAAGAGGAGGAGAGGGAGGGGGAAAGGGAATAGAAAAGAAAGAAGAAAATCTAATCCAGGCCTTGTTAATGAAGGAGGGGAAATTATATATAAGAAAATCCATTTTCAACATAAGAAAAAGAAACGGAGTTGGGGGGAAGATAATAAAATCTAATCCAAGCCTATCAGTACACACCCATAATTCCAGTACTCAGGAGCAAAGGCAGAAATCACCTCCTAGTGAGTCCCAGGCCAGCCAGGCTACACAGGGAGACATCATCTCAAATCACCATGATCACCCTTCCTTCCTTCCTTCCTTCCTTCCTTCCTTCCTTCCTTCCTTCCTTCCTTCCTTCCTTCCTTCCTTCCTTCCTTTCAGATCAGGATCTCACTATGTAACCCAAACTAGCTTTGAACTCTCAAACCCAACTCGGGCTCCCCCAACACACCTTTTTAAAGTGAAAAGGAAAAAAATACCGATTTAAGAGCTTAGTACCAAACACCCTAATAGTGTAATTCTTTAGCAAAAAGTGGCCTGAAGGTTGACCCACACTTGTGAGAAGGCCCTTCACATTGTGTGCAAAGAGAGACAGCACGGTGACAAGCTACAGGAAAGTCTCTCTTCCTTTCCGAAGACTGGAGCCTAACTCTTGCCTACAGAGATGCATATTCTAAAGCCGTGCCAGAACACAGAAGCACGCCTTAAACTCTCACCCAGAATTCACTGCAGCACCAAGCCTCTATGTTATTCTTTCAACACTGAGAGTCTTTAACCTGACTGATGGCTGGAGACTGTGGGGGGTGAGGCACTCTTTAATAACAGAACTGCCTACATGAGGCTGGCCTGCAGGCATGTCTGAGAGACATTTTATTGATCGACTGATGTAGGAGGGCCCAGTCCACTCTGGGTGATGCCACAACTGGTCGGGGGGTGGGGGGGCCTGGGACCATAGAAAAGGTAACTGAGGAAGGACAAGGGGGACAAGTCAGTGAGCAGTTCCTCCTTGGTGTCTGCTTTAGCTCCTGCCTCAACCTCCTGCAGTGTTGGCTGTGATGAGGGAGTGGTAGATGAAATCTACCCCTTTCTCCCTAAATTGGTTTTGGTCAATGTCTTGGGAGGTGTTTGTTTGTTTGTTGTTTGTTTTATCACAGCAACACAACCCAAGCAGGAAGAGCGACGGAGCTAGCCAGCATCGTCTTTTGTGGGTGGTAAGCCGGTGTTCAATCCCCGCTCCCTGCGATGTGGCTGTGTCCCTGAAGGCCACACCAGGCTGCTGCTCCTTACAGACTTAGTTCCAGTCTAAAGACCACTTCATTGCCCCCAACACACAACCACCCGCAAGGGCTGTGGATTCCGAGCATCTCGTTCCAGTCTAGGCATCTTTATATTATACAGGGCCTCCAGCCTGATTACCAGAAGTCCCATGAGTACCAAGCACCCATGCTTCCCACACCATTCTGCCCCTCAACTCAGTACGCAGCATCCAACCAGCCCCAACCAGTTCCCAAGTCCAGACTTCTGACTTAAGGCTCCAGCATAGACTGATCCACTCCGTCAGACTTTCTTCCTGTGTACCTAAATCTTCCCTAGGGCAATAGTACACACACACATACACACACACACACACACACACACACACACACACACACACACACACACACACACACCCCACAGAGAACAGAGCCTCCTAGAACAGAGAGCTAAAGAACCACACAAGGCTCCCCCTTCCAGCAGTTCCATAAGTGGTGACCATTGCTGGAGAGAGCAGGCTCCGTTAACAGCTGCCCGAGGTTGGGCAGAGACTCCAGGATTGCACCAGTGCACAGTGTCATTCATGCCCTTGAACAGTGATCTTCCTGCCTAGATTACTAAAGCCAGGCCGTTTTCTTTTTCTTCCTTCTGCTTCCTACCCTAACTTTTTTACTTTTGTTCCCTAATCCAATCATTTTCCAAGTACAGCTCAGTCAAACACTCATCAGATTTCTTCTGGTGTGATTTATTTGACTGTCCTAGGAGAGTGTCTTGCTCCCTGGCTCCCAGTGCTGGACCGCACTAACCCATGGGCCTCCTCTCCTGGACCCTACCATAAGCAACTTGGGCTAGTTTTCCAGACAAGAATGCATGACACCTTCAGCGTCCCTGCCAACATCAGTCAACCAATCAGCGGGTGCCTGCACAAATGAGCAAATTGCCTTCATGGGGGAAACTAAATTAAACTTGAGCTGAAATAAAAACCTCTTCCACCTGGCCTCTTGGACGCCACTTATCATTGAATTAAGTTATTTCCTAGAGGGTCTCAAGTTTATCTTAATTTACCCATCCCACCCTCCAAGGATGTGCCAATTAACCACAGAAGGCAACTGGTACAGTGCTTAAGATCTATGAGAACAAACTGTCTTCAAACACCCGAAAGAACTTCAGAAACGCCTATTTACATAGAAATAATTGAAAATCACTCTGATACCCTCAGTAACTTTGTCCCCTAAGACTTGTGCAGGGCAACAATTTGTTAGCCAAGTTGGAGTTAAAATATGTACTTGAATGTAATAAAAGTGCATTTATTTTAAAATATTCTGTAATTCGGATGGACGTCTCCTCCCCCATCCTGCAATTAGTAGGAATTAGTGAACTTTCAACACACCTCCAGCTATGAACAGCATGCCCGGACAGCCGAGGTTCACCTATAATCTCTTTAATTAGACATATCCCTCACGACCTGCCTCCCATCCTTCACGGGGATGCTGACAGGCTGTCCGCCACAGAGGACAGCCCCATGTCCCATACCTGGCATCATATGGATTTCCTATGGAAATAGCTTCCAAAGGCGCTGTTAGTCAATTTAATAACCTTATTAAACACTTTAATGACTTCTTGGGCCTAATGACCACATCTGCTATGAAAGGAAATGCCAGGAGGAGTAGAATTAAAAATTTAAAGTAACATCCTTACTGCACTCCGTGAGAAAGTGGGCCATGAGTCTGTGAGAACCCAATCACTGTGTACTCTCTGATTTCCACAGTCCGTTTCTCCCTGACCCCTGACCCCTGACCCCTGACCCAGCTCCAACCTTATCTGTCTGCCTAGCCTCCTCTTCCTTAACAGCTGGGCAACACTGCCCCAGTTCTACAGATAAGAGAAGCTTAAGCAACTAGCCCAAAAGTCAGATGACCAGCAAGACTAGGATGAGTTTAGAACTTGGATTTGCCTCCTGTCCAAAGCCTGGACTCTAGCGGTTCCTTTAGCAGCAGTATGACGTCACTGTGTTCCCACCCAGTGGGATTATCTGCTATTATAGGTAAGCCCTGGCTCTTCTGGAGCTGCCACTCCCACCCAGGATGACACAGGTCTGGTCATCGTGTCTCCTTTTGGGCTCCTTTTGGCCTGTGGCACTCTCTCACAGGCCTCCCTTGGTTTTGGTGACCTTGATGATTCTGAGAACTTGCTGGGTCTTGTGAAGCTTTTGCTCAGTCAGGGTTTATCTAGTGTTTGTCTCAGGTCTAGACTGGGGTTCTCCGTGTTTGGAAGGAAAAACAGAGATGAGGCCCCATCTTTCAGCACATCAAAGGCACCTGCTGTCCCTGGGAGTCTTCCGCTGCTGTTTTGCTTTGGTCACCTGGCTGAGGCAGTGACTGGCCGATTTTTCCATCATAAGCTTACCGTTTCCTGTCTGCCAACAGATGTGAAGATAAACGCATGCTAATTCTTTCCAGTCACTTCTAATTTAGTTGTAGCTGGCAAAGTAGTTCTAATATTTAAAATGTATTGGAATACTAACATGAAAGAGAGGGATATTAAACTATAAATCCTATATGGTCTCCATTTTCTAAAAATGCACACACACTAAGTAGAAGAAAGGGCTGGGAAGGAACAGCCCAAGCGTCTATCTTTTCCTTAGAATGTATATTCTGTAGCGAACAAATCTTTTCAAATCTGGGAGATGGAAATAAAATCTTTTGTTGAGACTCATACAGAATGAAACAAAGCTCCCCAGTGACTGTCACACAAATGGGCTCAGAATGATAGCAACACGCCTTGGAGCCTGCAGCATGGGGAATAACCGGCTTTCCAGGCTGCTTTGCTTTTCTTACCGAAACTATGCTATTACTTTTAATTTTTATTTCTTTATTTTTATGCTTATGGGTGCTCTGCCAGAATGTATATCTGTGTATCACATGCATGCTTGGTGCAGAAAAAGGTCCAGAAGAGGGCATTGGATCCCCTAAGACTGGAGTTACAGACAGTTGTGAGCTGCCACACTCACTGTGGGGACTGAGATTCAAAGTTGGGTCCTTGGAAAGAACAGCAAGTGCTCTTAAAGGCTGAGCCATCTCTCCAGCCATAGACAGGGTGCCATTTTTCAGTAGGAAAACTCAGTAACTGGGTAGAATTCCAGAAGCTGAGAATAAGAAGAAAGAGGTGTGGACATGAAAGGAAGAGAAAAAAAGTAAATTTGGGTTTAAGAGAGTGTTTAAAGGGTCATGAGACACGAGACACTCGTCTCTATTTTTTTAGTGATGCTCCTTCATTCAAACCCTAGTCAGTTTCCAATCAGTACCCAATATCAAAAGCTGCGTCCCTGTGTTTTCAGGGTGCAGGGTGCAGCTCCGTGGCAGGATGAACGCTACATGTTTGCTAGGCCCAGCACTACAAAATCACAAGCCAAAAATACCAAAACTGGGGATTGTGGTGTACACCTGTAACCCCAGCACTTGAGAGGCCCAGGTAAGAGGCTCGCCACTCGTTTGAGGCCTCTCCAGGCTAATTAATGAGTGGCAGAGCCAGCCTGGACTACATAGTGAGACCTTGCCTCAAATCTCTTAACAAAGAAAAACTTAACTTTTTCTTCTTCTTCCTCTTCTTCCTCTTCTTCCTCTTCTTCTTCTCCTTCTCCTCCTCCTCCTCCTCCTCCTCCTCCTCCTCCTTCTCTCTCTCTCTTTCTCTCTCTCTCTCTCTCTCTCTCTCTCTCTCTCTCTCTCTCTCTCTCCTTTTCTCTCGATTTTTTTTCAAGCCAGGGTCTCTGTAGCCTGGCTGTCTTGGAACAGTAGTTCCTCAAATCCATAGAGAGCCACTGGCCTCTGCCTCCTGAGTGCCAGGATTAAAGTGTGTACCACCACTGCCCAGCCACCACTCTTTCTTAAAGGGAATCCAAAATGTTTCTATTGGTAACTACCTGTATCTTAAACCTATTAAAACTGTTCACCCATTCAGTGAGGCTCTTCATCTAAAATGGCAACCGATCCCTGGCATCCCTGTAGCACTCCTTCCTTTGTTAGTGATGGGGTCCTGGTTGTGCCTGGAACTTCTTGGGACACTTGGGCTTGCCATATTCTGGATATTCCCTGCCAAACTCACCCAAGCCAGGTGTAGTGGCCAAACCTTTAATCCCAGCACTCAGGAGGTAGAGGCTGGAGGATCTCTATGAACCTGAACTCATGTTCTAGGCCAACTTGGTCTACATAGTAAATTCCAGACCAACAAGGGTTACATAGTGAGACTCTGTCTCAAAACACCAAAAGAATAAAAAAACAAAGAACTCATTCAAGTATCAATAACTGGTGGTTGCCTGAGAGTCGCTGTTATTCCCCCAACACGTGCTTTGAAGAAGAAAATCCCATATCTTTAAAGTATAAGTCTCTAAAGCAGTGGTTCTCAATTTTCCTAATGCTGCGACCCTTTAATACAGTTCCTCGAGTTGTGGTCTCCCTCAACTATAAAATTTTTTTTGTTTTACTTCATAACTGCAATTTTGCTACTGTTAGGAATCATAATGAAAACATCTGATATGCAGGATATCTGATATACAACCCCCGTGAAAGGGTTGGTCTACCCCCAAAGGGGTTACGACCCACAGGTTACTGCTCTAAAGGGAGAGTGCAGCTATGGTGACCAGGAAGCAGGGGTACACACGTGAATACACACACATAAAGAGTCTCATCCCTAGAAGGGAGGGTTCCAGTTACAGTGGCTGAGGAAGAAACATGGCTCCTTCACGGGGAGGAGGGGCGGAGGGGGAGAGCAGCAGCCCAAGAGGGCTAAGAACAGGATATGAGTCTTGAGGAAACACTCTATGTCCTGCAAGGGGGAGCTGTCCCTCACCCCTTCAGAAAACAAGCTTCCTGAGGCAGGGGACAAAGGTCCCGGGTGCTTCAGAGAAATAATGCTACTCCTCCCGGGCATTAGAATACAAAAAGGGTAAAAATGCCTGACTCCACAAAAGATGCTGACTGAAACGTGTCCCCTGTCACACCCACCTGCCTTTCCATTTGGATCCCAGTTCTGTCTCATTAAACACAAGGGTTGATTCAGTTGGGTCCGCCTAATTATTCTTATTAAAATATGTAACCATAATATTTTAATTGTAAATTAAAGTTGCATGCATGAATGAGTCTGAATTCATTTTCATTTTACAGTGGCCCAACGCCAAGGCCTTTTTATAGGGACGATCCATCAGCTGAGCTACTGCTCCCCTGGGAATGCAAGCCAATGTGCAAATGGAACGCGCTCAACTAACAAGGGAGACTCTCCCTCCCTTTCTCCTCTTGCTAGATTTATTAGGGTAATAAAGCTGCTTCGACAAGAGAGACTACATTTCCCAAATCTTTTTTAAAAATTACCAAACCTCGAGGCTGGCACTACCAGCTATGACTGGCATCCCACTCCTGGCCATCTGCACCCTGAACTAAGTAGGTCTTAGTCCACACAGCAATCCCATGATTAATTAGGAATGGCTACTGTCTATGTGCATCAACTGGAGAGTGCTTGTACAAATACCGAACTACCTTCTAGGGCAATCGGTGATACTGCGTTTGCCCTTACATGTGTGATTAGGGGGATCTTGACTTTTATTACACCGGACAACAATCAGTCACTAGGCTCTACAGACTTCAATAACTCTAGCTAGCCTCGAATACAGAGTATTCTTGGAGTAATCAAGGAAATGAAAATACCTTTTGTGCCGGGCAGTGGTGGCGCACGCCTTAATCCCAGCACTTGGGTGGCAGAGGCAGGCGGATTTTTGAGTTCGAGGCCAGCCTGGTCTACAGAGTGAATTCCAGGACAGCCAGGGCTACACAGAGAAACCCTGTCGAAAAGAAAGGAAGGAAGGAAGGAAGGAAGGAAGGAAGGAAGGAAGGAAGGAAGGAAGGAAGGAAGAAAGGAAGAAAGGAAGGAAGAAAGGAAGAAAGGAAGAAAGAAAGAAAGGAAGAAAGAAAGAAAGAAAGAAAGAAAGAAAGAAAGAAAGAAAGAAAGAAAGAAAGAAAGAAAGAAAGAAAGAAAGAAAGAAAATACCTTTTGTGTGTGTATGTGCAACTCTGGCAGTCCTGGAACTCACTCTGTAGACCAGGCTGGCCTCGAACTCAGAGATCTGTCTGCCTCTGCCTCCCAAATGCTGGGATTAAAGATGTGCACCAGCACTGCACTGCAAAAATACCTTTTTAAAATGAGGCTGTTGAAGTCTCTTTTTGATCCTGCCCCACCTGAAGCCTAAAGGAATATCAGCCTTCTTCAACAATGTATGGGAGCAACGGAAGGGCAGAAGCTGGGGGGAGGGCACAGCCCAGGGCCAAGACTGCACAGCTTCCAAAATAAGCTCAGAAACAGAGAGCAAGAAGTGCCCCAGAGGGCTGGAGAGATGGCTCAGCGATTAAGAGCACTGATTGTTTTTCCAAAGGTCCTGAGTTCAAATCCCAGCAACCACATGGTGGCTCACAACCGTCTGTAATGAAGTCTAATGCCCTCTTCTGGTGTGTCTGAAGACAGCTACAGTATACTCATATAAATAAAACATACATACATACATACATACATACATACATACATACATAAATAAATAACCGTCTGTAATGAAATCTAATGCCCTCTTCTGGTGTGTCTGAAGACAGCTACAGTGTACTCATATAAATAAAACATAAAGGAAGGAAGGAAGGAAGGAAGGAAGGAAGGAAGGAAGGAAGGAAGGAAGGAAGGAAGGAAGGAAGGGTCCCAGAGCTGGGGAGAAGAAGGAAGTCTGGACAAAGACTTTGGGCCTACAGGTACCTACAAGCCAAGTGTAGGAACTCTGGCTATACTGAAAAGGCTATAGCTTAGCATTGTGGGTCCACATGGAGAATGAACAAACAGCGGACAAGCAGCCAGATGTTATACAGTACACCCAGGATCTCACCTCTCTGTATGTATTTCTTCCTGTCAGAAGCTAAGCTAAATCTCTGAACACCATTCATCTATTTGCACATCTATTTGAACATGTGTTTGCAGTATGTTTTTCACTTTCCCATTGAAGAAATTGCCATTTTTAAATTCACTAATGATATGAGATTGTTGTGAAATCATTTAATCAGAGATGACATTTTTCAAGATCACCGATATGTTATCTTTATATAGTTGGTGTGATGGTTAATATTATCAGCTTGACAGGATCTGGAATCACCCGAACAATACAGGGTATTCTTGGGGTAATCAAGGAGATGAAATCCCTCCAGGCATGCCTACGGGGGATTATCTTGACTAGGTTAACTGAGGTGGGAGGTCTCACCCGAATCATGGGTGTCACCTTTCCTTGCTTGCATCCTGGACTTCATAAAAGGAACAAAGTTGAGCATGAGAACTCACAGAACTCTGCTTCCTGACTGTGAACACAACATGATCAGCTGTCTCCACCTCCTGCCACTATGGCTCCCCTACCGTGATAACCGCATCATGAACTGTGACCCAGAATAAACCATTTCTCCTGAAGGTTGCTTTTGTTAGGGTACTTTATCACAACAGATAGAAGAGCAGCTAAAATGGTGCTCCAATAACATGTCAATACAGTAGTTAACAGAGCACGGGAAGATAACTCAGTCTATAAAGTATTTGCCACGCAAGCGTAAGGTCCTGAGTTTGATCCTCAGAATCCATATAAAAACCAGGTCCTAGTGGCCTGCATCTGTAATCCCAGCCTGGAGAGGTGGAGACAGGATTGCCAGGGTTCAATAGCCAGCCAATCTAACCTAACTGATAGGCCCCAGATCCCAGGGAGTAACTTATTCTCAACACATAAATTGGACAGGCCTCTGAGGAACAACACCCAAAGTCGGCCGACCTCTGGCCTCCACACACATGCACCAATGTGCGCGCGTGAGCGCACGTGCACACACACACACACACACACACACACACACACAATTGGAAAGAAGCTGGATATGGTGGTTCACACCTAGTTGAAGGCCATCTTGAGCTACATGGTGTATCTCTACCAGATAGACAAACGCTTTCCTGGTCTTTCTCCCCTAAATGACATATCTATTACCGCGGCATTTACATTGCATTTAGGATTATAAATCTTCTAGAGTTGGTTTAAAGTATCTGAGAGGCTGGATATGGAGGCAATACTCGTAATCCTAGCCCTGGGAGAGTAAAAGCAGAAAAATCAGAGATTCAAGTCCCATCTTGCTGCACAGTGAGTTCAAAGCCAACCTGGTATTCTGCCTTAAAAGACTGAAGACATATGTAAATACTTGGAAGGACTGGGCAGGATAGAGACAAACACTGCACCAATTTTATACAAAGAGCTTGATCGTCCTGAGACATTGGTGGGTAGTTTCCTAGAACCAGTGCCTTGTGGGTAGTGAAGGACAGCTGAATTAGTCCTGCCCCAGATGGAGCCCAGGAAACTGGGCTTTGGAAGCCTGTTAGTCCAGGAGGCAATCAAGAAAAGATAGTCAGGCCAGGCTGTGGTGGCACACGCCTTTAATCCCAGCACTTGGGAGGCAGAGGCAGGCGGATTTCTGAGTTCGAGGCCAGCCTGGTCTACAGAGTGAGCTCCAGGACAGCCAGAGCTACACAGAGAAACCATGTCTCAAAAAACCAAAAAAAAAAAAAAAAAGAAAGAAAAAGAAAAGATAGTCAGGCTGGAGAGATGGCTCAGAGGTTAAGAGCACTCACTGACTGTTCTTCCAGAGGTCCTGAGTTCAAATCCCAGCAACCACATGGTGGCTCACAACCATCTGTAATGGGATCTGAAGCCCTCTTCTGGTGTGTCTGAAGACAGCCACAGTGTACTCACATACATGAAATAAATATTTTTTAAAAAAAGAATACTCTTGCCAACACAGGAGTTATTTTAAGAAAGGAAAGAAAGAAAGAAAGAAAGAAAGAAAGAAAGAAAGAAAGAAAGAAAGAAAGAAAGAAAGAAAGAAAGAAAGAAAAGGAGAAAGGAAGGGAAGGGAAGGGAAGGGAGGGAGGGAGGGAGAGAGGGAGGGAGGGAGAGAGAGAGAGAGAGAGAGAGAGAGAGAGAGAAAGAAAGGTCTTGTTGAGTTGTGTGGGAAACAAATCGACAAAATCAAAACACCAACAGAACAGAACTCTAAAAGGCAACGAACAGACTGAAAGTAAAGGCCGGCTGACACTTTCCTGGGTCCCTACTCAAAGCTGGGAGTACCCAGGGATGAGTCAGTGGAGCAGAAAACCAAGCAAGCAGCGTGGAAGAGATGGCAAAGGGTGGGAGGCAGAACCTGGGAGGATTCTGGGTCTGGGAGCCAGTGCTTTAGAGGGATGAGTGGGGGCCGAGTGTGCTAGAGCTTAGTCACAGAACTAGAAAGGGGATGATAAGGGACGTCTACAGGGGGACAGGGAGTGTCTGTTCTTCCTTCAGCCCTCTTCTGAGATGCCACCCATTTCTAGTTACTTTTTGGACTAATCTGTGATGAGCCAAAATTCATGGATTATTTATTTTCAGCTCAGACTTCCCATAAATGAATAGGTAACATCTTACCTCTTTCTGCTGTTCCGGAAACATCTTCAGCTCAGGACACAACCAACCTGATCAACCTGAAAAATAAGGTATCAATACTTGTGACATCAAACTTCCATTCTAGAGTCCCCCACACCCCAGACTCTTCAATTTGTGGAACTGAATCTTTTATTCACAACTTCCGGGTCCCCTCCCTCCCGCGCTGTAAAAGCAACAGATGATTAAATCTGTGAAGTATGGTCAAGGCAGTCAGACCTCAGAGGGCGGAGCTGACATGGAGCTGCCTCCTACCCCACTCCTACCCCAACTGCCAGGTCCTGTGAATGTGGCTTTCTTTGGAAATGGAATTAAGAGTACACAGATACAGTCATTCTAGCTTATTAAAGTGAGTCCTAAATCTAATGACAAGTTGGGGGACAGGGTGTCATATATCCCATGTGATCCTTGAATTCAGCTTTTAGCTGGTTCTGGTCCTCCTGCCTCTACTATCTAAGTCCTGGATTTTAAAGTGTCTGCCACCATACCCAGTGACAAGTATCCTCATAAGAGAAAGAAGAGGGCCAGGTGTGGAGGCTCGTGCCTGGAGTCCCAGTACTCAGGAAGCTGAAGCACTTGGATTCTCATGAGTTCTAGGCCGGCCTGGGCTAGAGAGTGAGACTCAGAGGGAGGAGGCAAGAAAGGATCCCCTCCTAAACTTCTAGAGGGAGCAGCATCCTGCTAAGACCTCAGCTTTGAACTTCTGGCCTCCAGAGTTGCCTAAGAATGCGTTTCTCTGGTTCGAAGGACCACGCGTGTTAATGCAGCATGCAAGTACAGTGGGGTGACCTGGAACGATGACCTGGAGTACGACCGGGAATGTGGGCACTCGGACATTTATCCAAGCACTCACTCAACAACAAGAGACCATGTGCTGACCCAGACATCAGCAGAATGCAAAGCAGACCCAGCTCCTGAGATCACTATACAATTACAACACGGGAGTGATATGAAAGAATGGAACCGGGTGACAAGACTGGAGGGACGCACGCCACAGATGAACCTGGAGGCCACTGTGTCAAGGGGAAAAGGGACCATCCTCAAAACACAAATATGCAGGAAACGTCCACAGTTGTCACAGACAGAAGCAAAATGGTGGGGTTCTTTAGTGGGGTGCAGCTTGGGGGTATTGTTCAGCAGCAGTTTCAGGTGACAAGTTAAAGAACTCTGGAGACTGGTTATATATACACTGTCTACAAGCAACTGAATCTCAACAAATGATTTGTATATTTACAAATGGTTAGTATAGTAAATCTTATATATATCTTATTATACTTATATAATTTATATTCATGCACGCACACATGTTCTACTATTCTAGTTCCCTGTTCTACTACATCTCTCCAACAGAGCAGAACTATGGGGCTTTATGTGTATTTCCACCCTGTGAGGGAGACCTGACATGCTCACTGCATGTAGCCGGGGAATTACACTTGAAATGAAGAAAAGACTGCAAGTGTCACATCAACTCTGTTTCCCTCCACCAATCCTGACTCTGGCTCCACGACAGCATAGCAGAGATAAATGGGTCAGAGGGGAGGTCTTCATCCCAGCCCCAGCCTTACTCACCCAGAGGGAAGAACGGGTGGATTCATCCCTAACCTCGGAGTGGCAAGGGCCTTCCTAAGACACAGGGAGAAACTAGAGGGTCGTACTGTTAAGGAAACAAGCTTTATCTCTTTTATTGCCTGATTTAGAGAAATATGGATGATAGCTTGGTCAGGAAAGTGCTCGCTAGAGAAGCATTAAGTCCTCGGTTTGATCCCTAGCACCCATATAAAAAGCCAGGTAGGGTGGCATGCACCTGCAATCCCAGCTGTGGGGAGGCACAAACAGGGAGACCCCCCGGGGCAGGGGGGAGCACAGAGGGAGAAGGAGGAAGACTATGAATGAAAATCGTCCAACAAACCCTTGTCCACATCTCCCCTGTGGATGTGGGGCCAGGTCCCAGGAGCGGACGCCCATGCCTGGGAACAGAGGAACACCAATGGACCTTTCTCGTCTTCCCCACTCTGCCGCACCATGTTGCCTTGGCACCGCCTCCAGTATACACCATCCTAGTCCTCAACAACACTGCATCATGAAGACGGAAGAGACTCCCAGGAGACGACGGTACGTAGGGCAGCAGTCAGTCAAATGTCTCGTTTCTCACTATAACTCTGCCTGCAGAAAGGTCACTGTTACAGTCTAACTCTTAAATAGCTGCCCATGGGTTCAAGGCCCGGCTCCACGTCAATGTGCTATCTAGAAAAGTGGCAGAGCTTTAGGAGATGCAAATCAGTCTAAGGAAGCACTCATGACTGGGAAGGACTCCAGGCTTTCCTCTTTCTGCACAGTCAGCTGTGATCTGTTGTCCCATGCCCTACAAGCAACCACGGACCTACACTTCTGAAAGCATGGGCCAAAATCAATTCCACCCATCTGTAAGGTTGTCAACAATGATAGAAAACTGAGCAGCACAGCTACTTCATTAAAAAAAAAAAAAAAAAAAAAAAAAGTTGCATGCATGAATCTTCGTGCGCGGCAGCACCAGGCACGAAGGGCCCTATGGGACAAAACCTACAGAAGGGTTGTCTAAACATCCTGGGTCAGTCTCAAAAGTATCTAAGAAAGTGGAAAAAGAGCTGGGCTAAGTGGTGTACACCTTTAATCCCTGCATTCGGGAGGCAGAGGAGGCTGGATCTCTGAGTTCAAGGCCAGCCTGGTCTACAAATCGAGTTCCAAACCCCTGTCTCAAGAAACAAAAAGGAAAAGAAAAAGAAAAGAAAAACAGAAGGGGGGGTGAAAAAGAGGGAAAGAAGGAAGGAAGGAAGGAAGGAAGGAAGGAAGGAAGGAAGGAAGGAAGGAAGGAAGGAAGGAAAGAAAAGTGGTTGTTGCCAGGCATTTGAGAGCAATGCTGGTTTGCAGTCCTCAGAAGCTTACCGCCCCTCAAGATGAAAACCCTTACCCTGACAACCAGTTGTTGAGAAGCATTTCCTCCAGGAAGCACACAGGAAGAAAAACTGAGTTGTGTCTTCCCTGTACCTGACCAGTGCAAGCCCAGCATGGGAAATGCTAGTCATGCTGCAGTTAACATTGTGGCCACTGTGCTGGGAAAGGCCTCTAACACTGAGGCCTCCTAAGCAATGCTACCACACATAGACAGCAGGTCCTAGAAGCAAAGTTAGTGCATGACAACCTACAAAAATACAAAATCAATACAAAGATTGAGAAACCAGCAATTATTATAAACACATGAGAATTTAAATCTGTGGTTTGTCGCAGAAAAAAAAAAAGAAAGAAAAGACAAAAGTCCAAGAAAGATAGCTCGTGAGTTAGGAGTACCTGCTGTTCTTACAAAGGACACAGGTTCGGTTCCCAGCACCCAGGCCTGGGAGCTCACAACCACCTGTAAACTCCAATTCCATTAGATGCCCTCTTCCAGCCCCTGTAGACACTGATGCAGAGCACACAGACAAACACACACACACACACACACACACACACACACACGAATAAAAATAAGTTTACAAAAACTTTAAATAGGCAAGTCAAATAATAAAAATTATTTATGATGTGACGAACGATGACCTGATCAATCCACGAAATGCTCCTGCAAGTCTATACCAACAAATACGTCTGTAAAACAAGGCGAGCAAGGGTTTCAACAGTCAACGCATAAAACTAAAACCAAAAAGGTGGTTACATAAAATTTACACAAAGCCTTTGATTTGGCCCAAATTCTCACACTAGGCGCAACAGACGGATCAAACCAGAACGCAGACCCCCATCCCATGCCAAGCAATCAGTGAACTTTGAAATTGAAACCAATGACTCACAAGGCTCTTTACACAAGTCGGTAGGATGAGCAAGCCCATTCTGTTCTAGGAACAAGGAAGCAATCAATCCACTTCTTCTTCCTTGTCCCTATCTCTGGCAGCAAGTTTCTTCCTTCAGCCCTTCAACTGCCAATCCATCATGTCAGCTCATCGGAGTTCACATCCGGTCATATTTGAATATGTGGTCCATGGAATCGAACTCAGGATCCTACCCATGCCAGGCAAGAGCTCCACTAGTTGAGCTATGCCCCATCCCTCATCTAGTGTTTAAATAATATAATGAATAGCCTTGATTAATAATAATAATATGATGATGATGGTTGGGGTGATCTTCTGAGCCCTGTGTAAAGGTCATCTTTGTATTTATTCAAAAATAAATGACTGACTGACTTCTGGGCCGGCAGAGTTGAGTGCAGACCGGACTTAGGTACTGTTATTCATATCGCTGCATCATATTTTATAAACACTCCTTTCTCATCTTATGATTGGTTTTGCTTTTTATTTATTTATTTATTTATTTTTTTTTTTTTTTTGGTTTTTCGAGACAGGGCTTCTCTGTGTAGCCCTGGCTGTCCTGGAACTCACTCTGTAGACCAGGCTGGCCTCGAACTCAGAAATCTGCCTGCCTCTGCCTCCCAAGTGCTGGGATTAAAGGCATGCACCACCACCGCCCAGCTTTATGATCGGTTTTAATAAAAAGCTGAGTGCCTAGAGCAAAGGAGGAGAAAATAGGTAGGACTTCCAGCCTGACTTAGGCCCTCTAGAAAAAAATCAGGCGTAGTGAATTCCCCAGCCCGACACGGAGGAAAAAGCAGATGCCAGGAATAGAGACTCAGGAGGTAAGGAGAAGCCATGTGCAGAACATAAATTATAAAAGCTAGTTGGCCTAAAGCTATTGTAAATAAATACAAGTCTCTGTGTCACTATTCAGAGCTAGGGCAGGCATAAAACGACCATATAATTATAAATGATGATGATGATGACAGTGACAATATTATTTTTGAAAACAGAAGTCCCACACATAGCAATTCTACTTCTGGGTATATATTTTATTTTTTATTATTTTGTTTTATGCATATGAGTGTTTCACCTGCATGTATGTCTACCTGCTGCATGCCTGCCTACTGCCCACTGAGGTCAGAAGAAGGTGTCAGATTCCACGAAACTGGAGTTACAGATATTTGTGATCCACATCGTGGGTACCAGGTCTATTTATTGAAGAGCAGCCAGCAGCTCCTAACCACTGACAGACCCATCCCTCCAGGTCTTCAGTATGTATTTTTTTTTAAGAAGTGAAAGTAGGATCTCAAAGAGATATTCATCATGTCTTAGGGTCTTACTGCTGTGAACAGACACCATGACCAAGGCAACTCTTATAAGGACATCTCACTGGGGCTGGCTTACAGGTTCAGAGGTTCAGTCCATTATCATCAAGGTGGGAGCATGGCAGCATCCAGGCAGGCATGGGGCAGGAGAAGCTGAGAGTTCTCATCTTGTTCTGAAGGCAGCTAGGAGAAGACTGGCTTCCAGGCAGCTAGGATGAGGGTCTTAAAGCCCATGCCCACAGTGACACACTTCCTTCAGCAAGGCCACACCTCCAAAGAGTGCCACTCCCTGGGCCAAGTATATACAAACCATCACAATTCACCTGTTCATAGCAGAATTATTCACGAGGCTAAGATAGAGAAGCAATTCAAGTGTCCATAGATGGACGAGTCAATAAACAAGGATGTGGAAACACATCAGTGTTCAGCCTTAAACGTAAGTGAACAGCACATGCTACCACACAGATGAACTGTACAGATACTAGGATAATTGAAGAACTTGGTCACAAAAGACAAAGCCTTCATGATTCCATTTATATGAGTGTGTGTGTGTGTGTGTGTGTGTGTGTGTGTGTGTACATATGTACATGTGTGAGAAAGTAGAGGTTGATGTCAAGTGTCTTCTTCAATTCTTCTGTCATCTTTATAGAGACAGAATCGCTCACTGAACCGTGTGCTCGCCTATTAGAACCGCTAGCCAGTAAGTTCCAAGGAGCCTCTTGTCTGCTCCCACCCTGCACTAGAGATACAAGCACCTTGGACTTACTACACGGGTGGTGGGTATCCAAACTCAGGTCCTCATGTTTGCCTAGCAAGCACTTTACAAGCTGAGCGATTGCTAACCCCCTCCAGTGAAGCTTTTAACCTGGTCAGATTCATACAGGAAGAAGGCAGGGGCTAATGAGCAAGGAGGAGTGGCACACCCTTGTTCAGTAGACAGTTTCAGTTCTGCCAGAGAGAAAAAGGGCTGGAGGGGTGTGTGCATCAGATGGGTAAAACGGTAAGTTTCTGGTCACATGTTTCCTATCACAGTCAAGAGTTAGCAATTTTTAAAAACTCTAAAGTAGATATAAATGCTTAAACCTTTCTATTAACAGAAGTGCAAAGACACCAGACAACATAGCTGTCCCTTTAAAATTAAAGATGTGGGGCTGGAGAGACAGACAGGTCAGTAGTTAAGAGCTCTGGCTGAGCCGGACAGTGGTGGCGCACGCCTTTAATCCCAGCACTTGGGAGGCAGAGGCAGGCGGATTTTTGAGTTCGAGGCCAGCCGGGTCTACAGAGTGAGTTCCAGGACAGCCAGGGCTACACAGAGAAACCCTGTCTCGAAAAACCATAAAAAAAAAAAAAGAAGAAAAAAAAGAAAGAAAGAAAGAGCACTCGCTGCTCTTCCAAGGGACCCAAGTTTGATTCCCAGCACCCACATGGTGACTCACAACCTTCTGTAACACCAGTTCCAGGAGATCTGATACCTTCTTCTGGTCTCTTTGGGCACCAGGCACACACATGACGCAAAGACATACATGCAGGCAAAAATCCACACATGTAAAGATAATTCTTAATAAAGTAAAGATTTGATGATAACATCCACTATTGGCAAGGGTCATTAGAAATGAAAATTAAATACTATCAATAGGAATATGGGCCATGTCAACGCCATGAAAAAGAATGAGGTCCAAGCTGGGCGTGGTTATCCCAGCACTTAGAAGTCTGAGGCAAGAGGACCACGAGTTCAAGGATAACCTGAGCTACAGAATGAGACCATGTCTCAAAAAATTCTAAAAAAGGCAATTCAACTTTATATTTCACAAGGATTTGTAAATTGTTTATATTCTTTAACTCACTAAAATGACCTTAGAAAACAACCTAAACAGCTCAATGCAATTTGTACAGAGTACATGCATCATGCATACCAACAGACTGGCCCACTGTGGTTTGCCTTAAATGGTACATCTTAGCATTAGGGAAGCTGAGGCAGGCAAGCTCCAGGCTAGCCTTCGTTACAATGTGAGACCCTGTCTCAAAACAAACAACAACAACAACAAAACAAAAAAACAAAAAAAAAAA
>CM052700.1:85982212-86048737 GCA_028551405.1 Uromys caudimaculatus
TCGGCCAGCAGCCCCTGCTCTGCAGCCCCTGCTCTGCGGAGGACGCTGACGGCTGCAGGGCATGCCTCCCCTGATAAGTGCTGCTCACGGCCTCCAGGCCATAGGGGCAGGAAAGTGAGGGCCCAGGTCAGCGCCCCCGGTTCGCAGCAGCGACCACAGCAGAGAGAAGAGAGCGGCTTTGGCGGCAGTGGCCCCCATTCCTCGCTGACTTGTCCGTCCACCCTCCTGCACTGGGAGCCATATTGCCGAGCCAAGCTGGGGCTGTCCGGAGGGCGAGAGGGTGGGGTCCTGGGCAGTGGTATTGTTGGGCCCCATTTTGGCTCTGATTTGGGCCTTGAGGACAAACCCGAGCCTGGCTCGAGTTCTGAGACCTGTCTCAGTCACTTCTGTATAGGAGTGACTCAGCAAGACCTGTTTGGCCCTCCCTCTGCCCTGCCATTGCTGATGTGGAGCTTTGCTATTGGCCCTGTCAGTTACCCCCATCCCTTCCCCGCTTCCTACTTCATCTCTCTCCATACCTAAGTGCTCACCTCCTTTGCCTTCTCTATTATAAGCGAGGGGCTGATACAATAAAGTTGAGTTCCTGCTTTGACAAGACTCCTGGCCTGGTGTGTTTCTTTAGGGCCGTTGACACTTGCCATCCCGCTCAGTCCCGGATGGACCTCTCGCCTGGACCTGCCGGCCGGGAGCCAACAGAACCTGACCCATTGCATGCTTGGTCTATTATCCACACAGCCTCACGCCCTGAGGCACACAGGTCTGGCCAGCTGAAGCTCTCTAGGAACCTCCCATCCCTTGGGGTTCTCTCCTCCGGGTCTGACCTCACCTTTCCCCTTCACCTCTTTTCCTAACCTGTCCCCTGTCTCCAGAACTCTTACTGAGGCCAACAAGCATCCACATTCCCACCCCCTGAGCTCTGTCTCAGCCAGGCTCTGATTTCCCCCTCCCTCCTCAACAAACACCCTGCCTCAGTTTTGTCCTGGCAGACCCACAGCTGTAGCTGTCCTAATAGTGGCTACACAGTAACTCCCTCATGGGGCAGACCAAGGCTTCCCCAGATGAGGTCTGTCGTTGGGGTTCTGAGCAGGTATACCAGACCCAGGATCAGTGCAAAGCATTTCCAGGAAAATTTGTTACAGAGTGGATGCAGTGTCCCTTTGTTGGTCAGAGTCTCCACCATTGAGTCACACCTGCAGGCATCCATGCTGATAACCTACAAGCTAAGAGAACTGAAATGTCTGCTGGTAAGGAAGTGCCTGTTAAATACAACACATTTGTGGTAAACCCTGCAGTTTGAAAGAAAGAGGCAACTGTGTAAATGCTGAGCCAGGGGGACATCCACAATGCAGAAATGGAAAGAACGGCCACACCCACACACCTGAGGTGTAATTCTCTGACATAAGGGCACACAGGTCTCCACTCTGGACACTGGCTAGCTGCACCTCACTGAGCACTGCACAGTGCTCAGATGAATTTCTACCCTGCTTTGGTGTTATTTATCTTTGAGGACAGGCTCCCTGGGTGCCAGAAGTCTTCTTCAGGTAGGCTGACCGATATTTTTGTCAGATCTAAGATGGCTGTCAAGTGGCCACTAGACAAACTCTCGTTTGTTTGTTTCTCCATGCAACCCTAGAACTAACTCTCTCTCTCCCTCTCTCTCTCCCTCCCTCCCTCCTTCCCCCCTCCCCCCCCCCAGGCTGGCTTTGAACTCACAGAGTGGAATTAAAGGCATGACACCAGAGCCCAGCTCTCTCATTTCTTTATAACCCTGTGCACGCTAAATGGCATACACATAGGGCTATGATGTCAACAACTGCAAAACAAACAGGAAAGAGACAAAAGAAGAATGAGAATCCTACAGCTGCAGAAAGTCTCCACCGACCCCCAGAAATGCCATCCCTCCTCTCATCACCCACCGAAGGTGGGGAGACGGACGGATGGGTTTTAAGCCCGCTTCCACTATTCTCAGCCAGGAATAAATGTCTCCTTCACTGCTCAGTTGCTGTACAGACTCAGTTGCGGGAGGAGGAGTATATATCATAACATGACATATGCTTAGATCCTTATATATGCAAAGATGAAAAGAACACACACAGAAGGATGTGCACCAATGTAAACAGAACCCGGGAACTGCACCCTCTAGAGTATCGAGACCTTAAAAGCCAATATGACTTTTAAGTTAAAAATGCAATTACATGGGCAGTGGTGGCACATGCCTTTAATCCCAGCACTTGGGAGGCAGAGGCAGGCGGATTTCTGAGTTCGAGGCCAGCCTGGTCTACAGAGTGAGTTCCAGGACAGCCAGGGCTACACAGTGAAACCCTGTCTCGAAAAACCAAAACAAAACAAAAAAAAAAATGCAATTACATATTGTCTGGAGAGATGACTCAGTGGTTAAGAACACTTGATGATGTTCCAAAAGACCTGAGTTTGATCCCAGCACTCACACGGTAGCTCACCACTATCTGGAACTCCAGTTAGAAGGGATCCAATGCTCTCTTCTGGAATCCATGGGCATTGCAAGTACATAGTGCACAGACATAAACACAGGCAAAACACTCATACACATAAAATTAACATTTCAAAAAAAATAAGGTTCTTGTAAAACCAACATAAAATACCACAAGAATAAAGACAGCTGCCACTTATAACTCCTGGCCAGCACTGTACTGAGTCCTCAGTATGTACCACCCCTTACCTCTCACAACTGCCTGTTCTACAGAGGGAGGCTGAAACTCAGAGTGACTTATTCAAGGTCACCAATTCATCCACAGAGGTCAAACCACCTGTCACAGACTGTCATGTCATTATGCACTCTTAGGATGCTGGCTCTGCTCACTAACCGAGTGGGGCTTACCTTAATGTTCTCATCCCAGATATGGGCCAACAGTAAGGAGACTGGCCACCAACCCTGCTGAGTTGGGCCAATCTCCAGGAGAGAACCAGTTCCGACCAGTGTGTTCTGACCTCCACATGTAGTGTGCTCCGCTGTGGTGTGCATAATTCCCCCCAAACGCACATAAATACACGGTAATGTTGTTGCTGTTGAAAAAGGTTCTCTCTGTAATCCTGACTGCCCTGGAACTTGATATGTAGACCAGGCTAGCCTCAAACTCACAGAGATCCACCTGCCTCTGCCTCCCCATTGCTGGAAATAAAGGCATATGTCATTATGCCCCGCCTATAAGATACATTTCCTTTGTATAATCTGTCTTGGGAGATCTGACCACAATATTTTTAGCCTTATCTGATAAACACTGAATTACAATCTGCCTCCCACTGAACTAGAAGTCCAAACAACACAGTTCCTCTCCACCCTTGTTTATTTGGGATCTCTGGTCTCTACCTTATTGGTAGCACACAGTGGATTCCCTGTCACGTTGCACTGACAAAGTGGTGGTGAAAAGCAATGCCCAGAAGTCATCCAAGAGCTTAGGGCAACCAGACTAACAAAGCATAAGGTGCCCAGTATTCACCAAGTGTTGATACCCCAAGGCAAAGCTCAAAGTTCAAACCCTCACAGGGGGCCACAGCACTTCTGCTGATGACAAGTCTGAGGGTCTACTCAACCACTGTCTGGTCCGTTGCCTAGACCACTACTAAGTAACCTTTAGCCACCTGGTTCATCTCTACTTCCCTGGTCACCTTCTATATAAGATAAGAGCCCATAGCAGAATCTGCTTCTATTGTTATTGAGCAATAAACAAACCAAGGCAAGAGCAACTCACACTAAAGTCTTGCTATTATGAAGCACATGCAATTACCACTGCTAATGTCTGTTATTAGGTTTAACACAGACACAGAACCACAGGTTGTTAAGGGCTCTGACCACTGAATACATAACTGTTGTTTAAAAAATGATGTAATTGTGCCAATGTGTCATGCCTCCCAGAAATCACGCTGAGATTCTGGACAATCTGTGTTACTTTCAGTTCTGAAGACATGTGACTTTAGGTCAATTCACTTGCCAAGAGTCCCCAGGTGTTACCTGCTCAAGGAAACAGGGTTCCAATTGTTTGCCAAGGTACAATGCCAAACATATTAATTTGACATAAATATCATAAATGTCAAATTTAACAGCTTCAGAAAGTAAGAATTATAGTTTTATATATAGTTTATAGTTAATTTCTTCACAGAAAAACAATCATTTGATTTGTTATGCCTTACTAGCTATCTTAAAATTAAAATATTATCAAGAATTTTGTGCTTTTAAAAAGTTATAAGAAAGGGGCTGGAGAGATTGCTCGGTGGCTAAGAGCACTTACTGCTTTCTTTCACAGAGGCCCTTTTTACTCACAGCACCCACATTGACTGACTCCCACCTGTACCTCAGCTCCTACAGTCTGGCCTCTGGCCTCCTCAGGAACTCACACATGCAGACCTACAGAGCTACTCCATGTAGTTCTAGCTCTCCTGGAACGAGATCTGTAGCCTAGGCTGGCCTCAAACATGCAACGCTCCTCCTGCCGCTGGCTCCCTGGTACTGGGGTTACAAGTGTGAGCCACCGCGCCTGGCTATAGGCTAGACTCCTGAACACTGACATTCCTGTGAGCACATACCATAGCTCGTTCTGCACTTACACACTGATAAATCACTCCTCGGGAACCCAGTTAACGTTAGCTTCTGTGTGCAGTTCTCTTCTAACTCTCACATGTGGCTTCTGAATATTTGGCTATTCTGCCTGCTGTTTTAATCTGATATTCCCTTCTCCAGGATCTCTCTTCTTAAAATGCTTTCAGCAGAGGCAAATGCAGTCCATGAGCTTTGTCTCTTGACACTAGGTAGTGAAAGTGAAAGCAGCTACAATTAGGGGAAATTTCAGAACAAAAAAACACTTTTCTCTTCCAGGATCTGAATTGGGTTCCTGTGGGAACAATCTGGCACGGTGGAAAGAAGCCCCACGTGTCTGTCCCGGGCACTGCGGCTCTGGGTGGGACAGGAGACACGCGGAAGTGGCCACTTGTCTTCCCACACAGTCTGACGGGCAGGTGGGGGCTTTCGGAAGCCTTTGCGGGCCCTGCCTGTGGGTGGGGGAGGGAGCCATTCCCGGGGAATGTGGCAGCTGTCTCCGTGGGTTCTCTAGCCTGGGGCACCGCAGTCGCTGCAGGGTGCCCCAGACAGACTAGCCGGAGCGCAGCTGGGGGTTTTGGCGGCTTGGGGCGCCAGGCTAGCTGCTTAGGCTTGGGTGAATGGGTACCGTCAGGGAGTGCTGGGAAGCCCTCAATGAGAGATTAGACGCAGCTCCTTAATTAAGGGCCAGATCCCTCGCTTCCCAAGGCAGGTCCAGATGAAGAGACAGTCCATAATCTAAGACGTTTATTGTCATCATGTGGAGAGTGGCATGGATGGAATTGTATCTTGTGTCCTCTAGGAGATGCGAGGCAGATAAAGTAACTGGGAAGGGGCGTGGCTAAGCCTCTAGAGGTCTCATTAACATGGGGATGGCTTGGGGCTGTGTGGCCACGCCTCTACCTGAGGAGGGGTGGTACGTGACTGTGACTGGAGCCAAAAGCCTCCCAGGAACGTTGGCATAACATTTTCCAGTCCCTTGCAGATTGTTCCGCTGGGTCTCCCATATTTTATGCCTGTGCTCAACCAGGTGCCAGATTGCCTGTCACAGATCACTGCCCCACAGGTTCCCAGCACTCATGCCCAGTGGCTTACACCCACCTAGAACTCCAGCTTCAAGGAAGAAGCTGTCATCAGGCCAGGCACAGACCCTGCCACACATAGGCATTCTCTCTGTCTCTGTCTCTCTCTCTCTCTCTCTCTCTCTCTCTCTCTCTCTCTCTCTCTCTCTCACACACACACACACACACACATACACTAAAAACAAATCATTAAAAAGAAAAAGGAGAGAGGGAGGGAGGAAGGGAGGGAGGGATGGCTCAGTGGTTAAGGGCACTTGATGCTCTTCCAAAAGACCTGAGTTTGGTTCCCAGTACCCACACCAGTACCTCACAACTACCTGTAACTCCAGTTCCAAAGATCCTCCAAAGGCACCTTCACTCATTTACACACACCCACACAAATAATTAAAATCAAATAAATCTTTTTTAAAATCATAATTAAATCTCAGCACTCCCTCACAACTGGTCAACATGACAAAGAAGCTGCCCAAGGGTTTCAGACCAATGTATTTTAAACAAGCCTCACAGAATCACCACACAATCACTCAAACACAAATAAAAACACTCAGCAAGCCAAGGCACCAACCTGTTCACAGGATGAACTTTGAAAACACAGCCTAGGAAACAAGCCATCTAATAAAGCAAATGGAATAGCATTTGAAAAAAAATTGTATGTCTACCTCTCAGGAGTTCTTAGGGGCTGTGGCTTTGTTTGCTCATCAGTCTGACGACAGACTGGACAACCCAGGGTATTTTGTTCTTCACAGCTAACCCGCCAGGGCCTAGAGAAGAGGAAGAAGGTGGAGACAAGCAGGGGGTGTGGCTTGTTTCGGGAATGATTAGGCAAAAACAACCTAAAGGCACGGCGGCGGTTTCTTTTGTCTGGTGCCTAATGGTTTAACTCTTGGCTGGCAAGTGTCCTATTCCTCTGGGTGTTCTCTTCATACCCCTGCAGATCCTCAGAGGCCTTTCTCCACTTGACTAAGCAATCAGGCAAACTGAGAACCAAGTGCCAAACACAGAAAGTGCTTCAGGCAGAGGTGAGCAGCAGCCTTGGGTGAAAGGTCAAAGATTCTGATGACATCAAGTACACTTCTTTATAGTCCACAATAGTCCACAGGCATACATGCAGGCAAACAAACATATATACATCACACAACAAAAATGTATACATCTCCAAAAAGTAAAAAAACCAATTAGGTACCATGTGCTGAGCAGTGTTCTAATTAGCCCACAAGGGGAGACTAGGAATGAGAAACATGCGTATCCCCATAATGCTACAGACCAATCTCATCCAATTAAGTGACTTTCAACAGCAGAGATTCCTTATTACACTTCTGTAAGTCACAGTTAGACATGGGGCTCTCCAAGCTAAACATCAAAGTGTCCACAGGGCGCCACCAGGCCTGAGGTCACTTCTCCCTCTGTCCACAGTCAGCTGGTTGGCTTTCAAGAACTATTCTGGATACTCCAGAATAGGATCAGCAAGATGGCCCAGCAGATACAAGCACTTGCTGCAAAAGTCTGCCAACCTGAGTTTAATCCCCAGGACCGACCGTAGGAGAAAAACCACATTGGGAAGTTATCTTCAAACCCCTGCACACACGTCCTGTGACTTGCTCCTTGGGCTCCTGCTACTGTGACCCACATGATGGACCAGGCCCTTTGGAGACCAAAGGATTATAAGCCTCAAAGATGCCAGCACTGAGTGGCGGGATTTGGATTTACACGGCTGGATTCAGGTTTTGCTTTGTTGTGACTGTTTTTATGTCCTGAGTTTTCCCCATCCTGGCCCATGCACACAGTATATTCACACTCACACATAATAATCTGTACATTTTTTAAAATTCCAGTTCTTTTTGCCAGGCATGATGGTGTACGCCTTTAAATCTCCGCACTTGGAAAGCAGAAGCAAATGGAGCTCTATGAGTTCTAGGCCAGCCTGGGTCTACATAGACCAGCCTGGGTCTACATAGCAAGTTCCAGGCCAGCCAGAGCTATACAGTGAGACCATGTCTCAAAAAAGAAAAAAGGGGAAAAGAAAGACAGACTTAAGTTCCTTAAAATAGGCACATTCTGTATGGATGTAAGTAACTGATTCAGACGCTTCAGGAATGACAAACTACCTGTGATTTTTTTTTTCTAACCCAGAGTTACACTACAGGAACATAAATGATAGGTCACTTATAGGAGTGTGGGCAACTTACAAGTAACCACAGCACTGAAAAAAGTCCCTCTCACCCCTCAGAGGCCAGAAAGGCGCTGTGTGAAGACAGACCTAGACAAGGTGGTCAAGCCTGTCACTGCAGCACTGAGAAAAGAGGCAGGAGGATAAGAAACTCATTATTGTCCTTATCAAATAGTAGGCTCCAGGCCAGGCTGCTTTAACAAAGGAAAGTCAAAGCTAAATTTGAATAGAGTGGTCCACTGGCCAGTGTGGAACTGATACCCTCAGCTGTGCCAGTCCCTACCTAGGTGATCACATGACCTGCCCACAGCCCCTGGGTGTGTGATCACATGACCCACCTGTAGCCTCTGATTATGTCCTGTGTCCCCAGACTAACCAAGAGCTCTCTGAAGGTTGAGCCTTGGTCCCCCTCAGCGGTGAAAGCTGTACCACAGGATACATGCTGGACCCTGGGAGACACTCCATCGGTGGTTTCCACGGTCCGTCTCCATCCCAACATTCTTTGCTTTGTTTTTCACAGCTTCCTGATTTAACACATTTAGGGGATGGTGAGGTGGCTCAGCGGTTAGAAGCACACACTGCTCTAGCTGAGGACCCCAGTTCAGTTCCCAGTGCCCATGTAGAGCAACTCATAACTGCCTTTAACTCCAGATTCAAGGGGGATCTGATACCTCTCTCCTCTATAGGTACACACACATACATGCATGTGTGTGCTTATACATACGTGTTCGTACACACATACACGTACACACACACTTTTAAAGGCAGATTCTGCAAAGATTTGTTTATTTAATGTACAAATGTTTTGCCTGCATGGTCGCCTGTGCACCACGTGCATGTCTAATATCTGCAGAGGTCAGAGGGCATCAGATCCCCTAGAACTGGAGTTATGGACAGCTATGAGCCACCATGCAAGTGTTTGGAACTGAACCCCAGTCCACTGCAAGAACAGTAAGTGCTCTTAATCACTGAGCCATCTCTCCAGTTCCCACAGACATATCTTTTTTTAATAGTAAAGATATTTTAAGTTGAACACATTTGGAAATGTGAAGAATACGAGGGCAAAATGAAAACTCCCCCTCCCCCAGGCTTCCAGTCCTTTTAGGCACTCTGTGCATATGCAAGTATATACACATCTAGTTAATGCCCCTCCTTTCCTGCAAATGGTAACCAACTCACAGGTCTTCATATGCCTCATTCTTAATTCTTAACAATGTAGCCTGCACCGGCTATCCAGAAGAAAACGCAGCTGCCTTTCTTCGCACTTGCATACTACTCCACCATGAAGTAGTTCCGTTTCTCATTTCACCAGCCACACACTGTGCTGTTACCAACCGTGCTGAGTGAATACCTTCGTAAGTCCATCTAAGAAACGAATGTCTGCAAGTGGAATCTCTAGGTTCCTAGGGTCAGGTGAACTATTAACTCTGACAGATCTGTACCCTCTGCAGAGTTCTTAGCTGAGTGAACTGTTTTCCAAGTCTTTCCTAATGTGATCAGTTCCCACAGTTTTTCCAGGAAAGTAAAACAAGTCTGCATAAGGGCCTTGCTTTAATTACATGTATCTGTGGCTTTCGTGTGGAGGTCAGTAGACAAGGCATGGGAATTAGTTCTCTCCTTCCACCATGAGGAAGACTGAACCAGGTCAGCAGGCTTGTGGCAAGCACCTTCTCCTGCTGAGCCGGCCTGCCAGCTCTATTTAAGTGAGATTTAACTGGGCTGTTTTGTTTGTTTTTTTGAGGCAGAGTATTTTTTTTAAGCATGTATAGAGCTAAGTCCCTTCCGTGTACTTAGGATCCACTACTATCTTTTGCATCAATTGTTTGGATCCTTTAACCACTTTCGTTTGGGGTACTCAGGGTGGCCTTGAACTCTTGATCCTCCTGCCTCAACCTCTCCAGTGCCAGCCAGCATGACAGGCCTGCACTGCAAGTGTGGTTCTCAACTATCTTCTTCAGAGTGCCTGTTCTTGTCTTAGCTGGTTTGTAGGGTTTTTTTTTTTGCTATTAACTGATCCTTAATCAATAACATGAATTACAAATACAGTTTCCTGGTTTGTCGAGTTTTGTCGGCTCTGGGGTGTGCTGTGCTGTTTGTTTTCGTTTGTTTTTAAGTAATGAGTTTTGCTTATCATTCTGTTCCTTATGGCTACCAACACACAAAGACCATTTCTGTCCTAGATTTACAAGATCGTTTCCTTTTGAGTTTCTTAAGAGAGAGGCATTCCACCAAGGTCATAAACTTTAGCCTCACCCTAGTGTGCTCCCAGACACAGCATATGGTGACAAACCACTCCTGTTCACACACACTTAGATGGTTATTCAGGTAGGGTGCGCAAGGCTTATCTGTCCTATTGCAAAAGATCTACACAGCCTCTCTTACCACACACACAAGCACTAGACCCTGGAGCGGGCTCTAAGGTAGGAGGCATCCAAACCACAAATACCCAGTGCCCCACATCTCGACAGTCCCACCCACGCACCCATGCCTCTCTGGTGTACCTATGACAGGAAATCTGTGAGTGCCCCATTCCAGGGTAGATCTCATCTGTGTGAGCCCTGTAAGCCACACCCCTCGGAGATCCCCAACTATGCCTACCTCTTAACCTTCTGCACACGCCCCACGCCATTTTCACCACCCATCTGAGTCCTCAACCTTCCTACCAAAACCCTTCCCTTGACATTCCTCCATCTCATCCCACTTACCCGTTCACTACTATGATGGTTTGTATATGCTTGGCCCAGGGAGTGGCCCTATTAGGAAGTGTGGCCTTGTTGGAGTGGGTGTGTCACTGTGGGCGTGAGCTTAAGATTCTCACCCTAACTTCCTGGGAGTTAGTCTTCCACCAGCAGCCTTCAGATGAAGAGGCAGAACTCTAAGCTCCTCTTGTACCATGCCTGCCTGGACACTACCATGCTCCCACCTTGATGACAACGGACTGAACCTCTGAACCTATAAGCCAGCCTCAATTAAATGTTGTCCTTTATCAGACTTGCATTGATCATGGTGTCTGTTCACAGCAGTAAAAACCTAACTAAGACAACTACAATGGCTCTTTCCCATCCTTGGGTAGGTCTCTCCACCCCCTCAGAGAGGCAATGCCCCACTTTGTTAAACCTTATCTTTATTTCAGTTGACATTGTTTTAACCATTAATTTATTTCTGTGTTTATTATCTGTCATCTCAAAAGTCCCCAGAGGGCAGGAGCCTTGTCCAAATCATTTACATTTTAAAACCCAACATTCACTTAGCACAGTGCCTGGCAGAGAGTCAGTACCCAATAAATACTGGGTACATTAAACCTGACTGAATGAGTTCCAGAAAATTCCATTTCTGCATCATCAAGTTTCTGAAGAGCCCAACCACATGGGATGGAAAGGTGGATTTAAGAACAGTAGCCTCCCATGCCAGCCCACCTGCCTCCATCATGGTTAACCCTTTGTGGTGGTTTGAGTATGCATGGCCCAGGGAGTGGCACTATTAGGAGGTGTGGCTTTGTTAAAGAAACTGTGTCACTGTGGGGGTGGGCTTTGAGACCCTCCTCCTAGCAGCCTGGAAGACAGTCTATTCCATGACTTCCTTTGGATGGAGATGTAGAACTCTCAGCTCCTCCTGCACCATGCCTGCAAGGATGCTGCCATGGTCCTGCCTTGATGATAATGGACTGAACCTCTGACCTGTAAGCCAGTCCCAATTAAATGTTGTCTTTTATAAGACTTGTCTTGCTCATGGTATCTCTTCACAGCAGTAAAACCCTAAGACATCCTTCATCATGTGAAGAAAAAAAAACATTTCCCCAGAACCATCCACAGCTAATGTCTGGAAGAACACACTGCTTCCGCTGTCTCCTCCATCTTGACTCCACTGCACTGTGGAGGATGTGCTGAGGCATAAGAACTGCATTAACATTTTGCCACTGATAAAAGGGAAGGTTCAAGAGTCCCTACCTTTCCCTGAGAATTTAGATGCAGCTAATGACTGATGGGCGTGGTGGTTCAGTGAGAGCGACCCTAACAGGCTCAGATATGTGCATGCTTTGTCTCCAAAGAACTGTTTGGAAAGATTAGGAGGAGGTGCGGCCTTGGAGGAGGTGTGGCCTTGGAGGAGGTGTGGTCTTGAAGGAGGGGCAGCCTTGGAGCAGGTGCGGCCTTGTTGAAGGAGGTGTGGCCTTATTGGAGGAGCCCCACCCCCACCCCCAAACAGTAAGCAAGTCCCAATTAAAGGATCCCTTCTGTAAGAGCTCCTATGGTCACGGTGTAAGACAATGGAGGAAGGAGAGACATTTTTCTCAATGCTCTAAGCCAGTGGTAAGGTGCTCACAGTCCTGTATACAACCCTCACTCATGCTCCTGTCTGTAGCCCATCAAAGTAGAAGAGAGAATAGTTTGGAAAGAGAAAGGAGATCAGCAGGAGGACACAAGAGGGTCATGGGGAAGACTATGATCAAAATACATTACATGGTGAGCCCTTTCACCATGCATAGTTAATATGCACTAACAAGATATCTTCTAAAAAGGAAAAAGTGGATGGCTAGAGAAGGATCTCTGTCGGCAGTACCTCCGGATACTGAGAAGTCGGACCCCCAGCACATGAATGGGGCATGGAGGAACACAGCCATAATCCTACCACTCTGGAGGTAGAAGCAGGAAGATTTAGAAATATTGAGGTTATCCTCAGCTATGTAATCACAGCCAGCCTGGGTTACACAGGACTCTGTATCATAAAAGGAAAGAAAGAAAGAGAGGGGGGAGGAAGGGAGGAAGGAGGAAGGAAGGAAGGAAGGAAGCAGGCAGGCAGGCAGCTGAGCATTACAATTGCATGTCTTTAATCCCAGCACTTGGGAAGCAGAGGCAGGGGGATCTCTGGGAGTTCCGGGCCAGCTTGGTCTACACACCAAGTTCAAGGGCAGCCAGGGCTACTTAGAAACCCTATTTCACAACAAAAGGGGGGTGGAACAAAGTGGTAGCCCAGCAGTTCAGAGCACCGGCTGCTCCTTTAGAGGACCCTGGTTCAGTTGCCAGCATCCACATGCTGACTCATAATGGCCTGGAACTCCAGTCCCAGGGGATCCAGTGCCTTGTTCTAGCCTTGGTAAGCACAGTATGCATGTGGTGCTCAGGCATTATACAGGCCTACATGCAGGCAAAATACCCACACGTCACAGAAAATAATTGTTAATTAACCTTTTCTACTTAAGAAAGGAAGGAAGGAAGGAAGGAAGGAAGGAAGGAAGGAAGGAAGGAAGGAAGGAAGAAGGAAAGAAAGACAAGACAAAGAGGGTGGGCTGGAGGGAGGGAAAAGAGAAGGAAAAGAAAATGTGAGCCAGACATGGTGGTTCATGCCTGTAATCTGAGCATTTAGGGGGCAGGGCCAGGAGATCAGCTCAAGCTGAGGGCTAGCCTGGTCTACACATTAAGACCCTGTCTCAAAAATGGATGAAAAAAAAGGAAAGGAAAGAAAAGGTTGGACGAAGGGTGTGGCTCGGTGATAGGACACTTGCTTGGAATATCAAGGGCCTGGGTCCAATACCCAATATGATAAATAAGTAATACAATTTTACAAGCAATCAAACATAACCGATTATTATCAGACACTGTTTGAAGCCTGTAACAGGAACTCGCCTGTTGGATTCCCACGCAGCCACACAAGCTACACATCACTAACACCACAGTTTTTAAACTCAGGAACTGGGAATTAGACTGGTAAGTGAAGAAGCCAGGATCAATGAATGGCCAGATGGAGTCAGAAAATCCCTCATCCTCACCACATGGGAACCCTCCAACTAACAGGGTGCCTGCCCTTGACCTTCAGAATAAATAAAGTAAGGCACAATGGTACACACCAAGAACCCTAGGACTCGGGAGGGCAGCCTGGGCTACATAGAGAAACCCTATCGAAGGAGGAAAGGATTACAATGGGGGAAGGGGTACCCAGGGAGAGGGAAAGAGAAAGAGCAGGGAGGCTCACTAGACATGGAGGATTGGAAAATGCCTACCCAAACACTGGGTTATTACCGAGGATTTGTATGGGTCAGGTAAGAGGTAGGCCAGGTTCTGTCCAGACATAAACCTGGAAAAGCCAGCAGCTGGATGTGACATCGCATTAACGCAGGCAACACCTGTTCAAAGTCATTGGCTATGAACGGTCCTCAAGGATAACTAGAGGACCAGTCAACCCACCGTATAATTACTGAGATTTGCTCCGGGGCAGGTGACACTGCTAAGGTACAAATGAAAACAGGTCACTTGTGAAGCAAAGCCCACTGTTCCAAAAGATGCAGAGTTAGTGACAGGACTATAGGAAGAAGAAGAAGGGAGAGAGAGGATTATTCCAAGAGAAGGTAGGAGTCAGGTGGCACACGTATTTAATACCAACACTCAGGAGACAGAGGCCAAGTGGATCTCTGTGAGTTCAAGACCAGCCTGGTCTACACATCAAGTTCAAGGACATCTAGTTCTTCATAACAGACACCTTGTCTCCAAAAATGGAGAGGGGAGGTAGGACCCAACTATGTCCTGATGCTGGAAGAGGAAGAGCAGGAAAGCAGGCCCAGCCTGGGGCTCTTAAGGAGGCACAAGGCAGCTGGCAAGATGGCTTGAAGAGCAAAAGCACTTTGCCATGCATGCCTGAGGTCCTAAGTTCAGTTCAGGACCACATACGGTGAAAGGAGAAAACAGATTCTACAACGTTCTAACCTATGGCGCGCGCGCGCACACACACACACACACACACACACACACACACACACACACACACACACACACACAGCTGGGCAGTGGTGGCGCACGCCTTTAATCCCAGCACTTGGGAGGCAGAGGCAGGCGGATTTCTGAGTTCGAGGCCAGCCTGGTCTACAGAATGAGTTCCAGGATAGCCAGGGCTACACAGAGAAACCCTGTTTCGAAGAAAAAAAAAAAAAAAAAAACACGCACACACGCATGCACGCGCACATGCACACCCATGAACACTAAAATAAATAATTCTTAAAGCAGCAATGTTCGGTGGATGTGAGTGCACAGTTCCTGGGAACAGAAACCCCTGCTGCAAGGGAAATATCACCAGGCCTAGGATGAGCATTTCAGGACAGGAGAGATCCTGTCTAAGATCCTGGGGCTTTATGCTGTTACAAGGCAGAGGCCCCAGCTCAGACACCCTCCTCTATACCTGGCTCCCAGCTGGTTTTCTGGTTTTTTTAGTTTGGGCCCAGGTTGGCTGCAAACACACAACACAGGCAAGGATGATCTTGAACTTCTGATCAAGGGCCAGGATTACAGGTGTGTGACAGATACTGTGTCCAGTTTTGAGTCTTACAATATCTAACACATCATCAACACATAGCTTCAGTTCACAGACACTTTATAATACTTCACTGCAAATTCAAGTTCTGCTTTCTCTACGACTTCTGCTCAGATATTCTGTGAGACTAAAACCACTCTAAGAAATAAAAACTACTGGGGACATGAGGTAGGGGTACATCCGGGAGGAGTTGGGGGTAAAAAGGATCAAAATACATTGTATGAAATTCTTACAGAATTAATAAAGACCTTTTACAAAAGGAAATAAAGGCTACTAAGTAACAAGAAGAACTTGGACAGAGGGCAGGATGGGCAAAGAGAGTCACGTGACTCACAGACCAGTGACTGGAAGAAGGCTGGTGTCACAGGAAGATGAGGTAGCTGCAAAGGTGGCCTCTGCTCTGGAGTCAGAGAGAAACCCCAGCTCAAGAGCAAACTGGCGCAATGCAGGACATCTACTTCCCTATTTGGAGCCATGATCAGGAAGGTATGATATACGGGTGCAAGGATTAGAGAAAAATCCACTAGTGAATGTTCTGCCTTGAAACTTTTATATCTACACCTCTCCTTGGAAAGGGAGAGGTGGGGCTGGGTGTGGTGGCTCACGCTGGTAATAGCTCTTGGAAAGATAGGAAAGGTTTCCTCAAACTCCTGGACAGCTTGGATAACACAGTAAGATCCAGGGGCTGGAGAGGTGGCTCCGTGGTTAAAAGCACTGAGTGCTCTTCCCGAGGTCCTGAGTTCAATTCTCAGCAACCACATGGTGGCTCATGACCATCCATAATGAGATTGAATGCCCTCTTCTGGTGTGTCTAAAGATAGCTACAGTGTACTCATTAAAATAAATAAATAAATCTTTAAAAAAAAAAAAAAAAAAAAAGTAAGATCTAGGATATCCTGGGCTCCAGTCAGAGACACTGCCTCAAAATCACGCAATGGAAACAAAAAACAGAAGTATTGCAACACACGGGCAATCGTCACCTTTGACACTGGCCGCAAGCACCAAGAACTGGTACTGGGTGGAGTTTCCGGGGCATGTGCCACCAAGAAAGAAATATAAAGGGCCTAACAGAATACTTCTCCAAGCATGAAGAGCTGACAAGCAAGAAGGAAGGTTTGCCTGGTGAGCACGGTGACCACCTGGTGAGTGAGCAAGGTGTTTCTATGCTCAGTCAAGGGCACAGAGAACGAGGATGAAGCTGTTCACTGCCAAACTGACGCGCTGTCCATTCACACCCTGCCCTTGGCTATGGGAAATCATTTAGAATCTCTGTGCCTCAGTTTCCTTACCTATAAAATTGGGCCAACTGTGCACTTCATGGATCTGCTGTAAAGATGCATCGAGAAGATATGGAGGCCAGTGCCTGGCACTCACTATGCCAGCTCCCATCACCGGTCACTTGGTCCTTTAAAAACAAGTTTCCTTAAAATATCCTCTATCAGTTAACAATGTTTAGGGGACAGAATGCTTTTAATCTATATGTCCTGAGGTTCACAGGCCAGTGTGAAGCATATGTCATGGCCATCGATCGGCTTCGAGAGTCAGATCACTAACTCTCAGACATCCAAGGCCTGGCCTGGATGAAGAAGCATAAGATAAGACACAAGGAGGTAAAATGCTGAGGTTATTATTCCTAACTTCATTTTTGCCAGAAACACCGAAGTAAGCCAAGGACATCTGATATGTGTCTGTCTGCAGACTCAGCACCGCAAGTTCTTAAAACACAGGTCACAGTTTTTCAGTTTTCCAATGCTGCTCAACCATCAGAGAAATGAGCTAACCATGAAGCCAGCAATGGCCAGCACTCTGATTCATAACCCTGATTTCCTAGCCCATGGGAACATGGCCCAGGGTGAGGCCAGATGGAGCTTGGCTTCTAAGGGTCTCATCACCGCGAGGCAAAGCAATGAAAGGTTGCAAGTTAGTTACTCCCTCTGAGACCCACACTACAGCCTTCCAACACAAGCAGAGCCCACCCAGCCTCACACGCAGCAGGGTCAGCCTGCCTCCCCCATCTCCTCCAATGCCATTCTACTATCTGCTCTGCCAGGAAGAAGTCACGACTGAATCACAGCGCCACACAGAACTCCTGGTACGTCTGTGTCTGTGACTTTAAGGAGCATGAGTTAACCAACCATACAAGTTTGTACTCACAGAAGAGGGCGGGAGAAGGGCAAGATGACTCAGCAGATAAAAGAACTTGATAAATGGCATGCCTGAATGTTCAATAGCCTGAATTCAATCTCTGAGATGCCCATGCAGAAGGAAGGAGAGAGGCCCACAGTTGCTGTCCTCTGTCCATACACTTGCCTGCCATGACACACATGCATATATATACACACACAACATGGTATACATGCCATCTCTTACTTATTTTTCTATAGACTGGAGCAATTTAGAAAAGAAAGTGTTTAGGGACCTAAGAGATGGGTTCAGTGGTTAAGAGCATTTGTTACTCATCCAGGGGACCCAGGCTCAATTACCAACACCCATGTGGTGGTTCACAACTGTCTATAACTCCAGTTTCAGGGGATCCAACCCCTTCTTCTGGCCTCCAAAGAAAACAAGCATACATGTAGTAGACAGATACACATGCAGACAAAACACCCATGCACACAGAAAAGTAAAATAAATAAATCTTTAAAAGAAAAGAAAATTTAGCTTACAGTTTCAGACGGAACAGTTCATGATGACAGAGCAAAGGAATAGCAGAGAGCTTACATCTTTTTTTTTTTTTTTTTTTTTTTTTTTTGGTTTTTCGAGACAGGGCTTCTCTGTGTAGCCTGGCGGTCCTGGAACTCTCTGTAGACCAGGCTGGCCTTGAACTCAGAAATCCTCCTGCCTCTGCCTCCCAAGTGCTGGGATTAAAGGCATGAGCCACCACTGCCCGGCGAGAGCTCACATCTTAGGCAGAGCTCACCATAGGCAGAGAGAAAGAGCATTGGGAGTCCTTAGAAACTTCCAAACCCACCTCCAGAGACACAACTCCTCCAACAAGGCCACACCTCCTAACCCTTCCCAAACAGTTCTACCAACTGGAGACCAAGCATTCAAATATATGAGCCTCTACAAACTGTTCTCATTCAAACCACTACATGCCTTTACATACACAAAATAAATTAAAAAAAAAAAATAAAGCTTAATAAAAAAAGAGGAACTGGGTGGTGTCTACAGTTATAGAACAAAGGAGCTGGAGTTCAGGAGGAACCTGGAGCCACACAGGTGGCTTCTCTTTTGACCTAGGAGGATCAACAGACAGACAAACCCTAAAGTCGGGTTAGATTTCTCCATCAGAGAGGAAGGGGTTAAGTTTGTGAGACAAATGAACTTGGAATTGAGAACTGGGGATGTAGCTCAATGCTAAAGCATTTGCCCAGCATGCTCCAGGAGGCTCTGAGGTCCATCCGCTGCACAGAAGGGAGTCTCTGGCTCACCAATAATTTGTACAGTATCTGTGCTAGCCTCGGAGAAATAGACTCCCAGGTTTCACCGCAGGCCTACTGAGCCATGAGGCCCAGAAATCTGCTTCTTCTCCCATGATTCTTACAGATAAAACGTCTGAAAGGGCCAACTAGATAGCATAAAGGTAACATCACTTGCCACCAAGCCCTAAGACCTGAATTCAACCTCTGGGACCCACACAGTGAAAGAAGAGCGCCAACTTTAAAAACACAGAAATGTAGTAAGGATGTGTTTTCGTTTTAATCCCAGGTGTGGGATATGGGGCTGCTTCAGACTGTCCACAGCAGCTGACTATGATTTGCCTCGTGCTCCACAGGGATGTGATTTTTGCCAACTGCAGACAGTTTTGCGAGTGTGTGACGCCTGGAATTCTGAGGAGCTTTCAGAGGAGATATCAATGCTAGAGCCCCACTAGAAGGAGCTGATTGGTTGGCTGGTGGTTGGATGCAGTTTGTTACAGTTTGTTAAGTGGTCATATACAAAGAAATGAGAAGAAGAAATTAGATATCCTGACAGAGAAAATCAAACTTGCTCTAGGGAGCTCAACACCCCTAATCAGCAGGAAGTAATCTAAAGATATCGTTGCCCCCTTTCTTATCCTGTTTTCTCTCCTACCTAGTGTTAGGATGTTTAAAGAGAAGAACAAGAGGGGTGAAGAAGGGTCAAAGAAAAGAAAGGAACCCACAAAGTAGCAAAAAGTCCAGATACAGCCAACCTCAACAAGCTGTCCTCTGACCTCCACACCTGCATGCCATGGTACATACACACACACACACACACACACACACACACACACACACACACACACACACAGGTAACAGACACACACACACACACACAACTGAATACATGTTATTTAAATATTTTTAATATTCTGAAAAGGCTAGGCTGATTCCATGACAGGCTTCAAATTAGCAGCTAAGGAGACTAGGCCTAAAACCCAGGCTTCAGGCAGCTAGTCAAAACTGCCCCACCACCTGGACAATAGGTCAGCAGTTTCCAGCCAGCCCCCAGCCCCCAGTAATGGAATGTCCTTAGAGATAGCCCACCTATCCCGGGATTCCCTTGAGGTGCTTTTTCTTTTTTTAAGATTTATTATATATATATATACTGTCGCTGTCTTCAGACACACCAGAAGAGGGCAAAGGGCAGCAGATCCAATTACAGATGGTTGTGAGCCACCATGTGGTTACTGGGAATTGAACCAGGACCTTTGGAAGACCAGTCAGTCCTCTTAACCACTGAGCCATCTCTCTAGCCCTCCCCTAAGGTGCTTTAAATTAGGCCTGCAAGCTCACCTTGGGATCCCTCTATCTTGGTAATGGGGAGACCCCAGCATGCTGGACTTCTGCAAAATAAAACACTCTTTGTGCTTACATACTATTTGAGTCCCGGGTGTCATTCTTCAGTGCATCCCTGACCCTTACAGTTTGAAAAGCACAGATCTAGAGAGCTGGTGTAGACAGGAGGACACGTTGGAAGGATCTGAGAGAAGCAGGGGATCAGGACAGAATGAAGCACAGAGAAGCAGAGGATGACTGAAGGACCTGGAATCAAAGCACACACTGAGAAAGACAAGGGCATAGGAGCACAGTGAGTACTGAATCGGAAATCATGTGTGGTCAGCGCCAGGCCAGCCACGTGAAGCACAAAGAGATCCCAGGTAGAGGCACAGAGAAGGGGACCCAGGAGCCTTGGAGCCCACGAGAGGCAGGGACTGTGTGCTTGAATAGCATATTCTAAGCAGCTGTCTCAGCAGCCTGGGGTGTCTTACATATGCTCCCATTGCTACTACCAACTTTGGGGGGGTCTCCTAACAACCAAAGCACAAAGGAGAGAATGGAGCCTGTGAATCCTGAAAAATGGTGACAAAGTCCTTCAAAGCTAGCCGTGACCTGCTACAAATTCTCCCTCTCTACTGAGCTCTGTTGGGAAGACCCAAATCGGTGTGGCCTCAACCTTCCTTCCCTTTGCCTTGTTTTGTAATCATATCTACATATGTAGCCCAACCTGGCCCCAAACTCAAGATCTTTCTGCCTCAGAAAGTGCTGGATTACAGGCATATGCCACTATGCTGGATAAACTGTTTATTTGTATGTGAGTAGGTGGGTGGAGGAGGAGAAGGTGGAGGTGGTGGTGGTGGCGGCGGCGGCGGCGGCGGCAGCCGCAGCAGTGGCAGCAGTAGTGTTTTTTGGTTTGGTGGAAGTGGGAGTTTGTAAATTCCACACAGGACAGATGTGAAGGCCAGAACTGCACACCAGATCCCCTGGAACTGGAATTACAGACCATTCAGGGCCACCCAATGTAGGGACTGGGGACAAAACCCAGGTTCTTTGCAATAGCAGTGAGTAATCTTAAACACTGAGCCACTCCCCTGACCTGACCCCTGAACAATGCTATCTGAATACCATCCTGTCTCTGAAGGCAAACATGGCAATGGGAACATTCCAGGAGACAGCATAGAATTCAAATTCTCTCTTCATTTGTTCAAGCCATCACATCTCCCTCAACCACTGACAATAACAATTCCTACTTCACAGGATTAAACAACATAAATCAAAGTGCTTAGGCAGTGTGAATAGCTGTCCTCATTCCCGTTATAAAACGTCTATCTCATCATGCCTAACAAGCATAAAATATCCCTGGAAGGAAGTCAGAAAGCTCCATCATACTCCTTGGACACAGGACTGGTCCTGGCAAAGCCTGCCTTTGTCCTTAGGGACCTCCTTTACCTCCCCTCACCCCCTTGCTATCTTTCCAGACTCCCTTTATTTCCATTGGAAATTGATCCATTCCCATCTGTGACTTAACACTTACAACTGGGTATCTTCACAATTTAAAGAGGTGTATTTAGTGTGTGCAGCACTGCAGGTACATGACGGGAGTGGCGGCGTGCTCAGCTGAAGGCCTGGAGGTGGACAGGGCACGCACAAAATAAAGACATCACATGACAGACCAGACACCAAAGAGCAGTGCAGAGGTCAGCCTCGGGCTTTTAGAACAACTTTCCCACAGGAGATTTAATTCATGGTCCTGGGAGAACATTCTTTGATCCCTTTTAAGGGCAGAGCCCCCAGTAACTTTAGGAGTTCCCACTGGGCCCTACCTCTTACAAGTTTTACAACCTGTCATGGGTTCACACTGGGGACAAATCCTTGATCCCTTGGGGGACAAGCAACAGCCATATACAGCAATCTGATTCAATATCAGTGTTGACATTAATCAAATCTAGTACGAATACTCAACTTGATTCCAAAATCAGCACCTAACAAGGCTGGAACTGTGTAAGAACCTGAATTCTTGGTACATATATGTGTCTTAGTTATTGATGAATCGTTAACTTGGTATTCAACAGTTTTATCAAACTCACCTCGTATAATTATCAACAACAACAACAAAAAAACAAAAAAAGTACCTTTCTTATTCTCTTAAAGGATTCAGGACGTGAGCATGGAGGTACACAACTATAATCCCAGCACTTAGGAGGTGGAACTAGGAGGATCAGAAGTTCAAGGCCAGTCTCAGCTACAACAAATTAAAAAAAAAAAGGATTCAGAGAGCAGGGAGCCTCAGTGGTAATGGTATCTGCTGCCAAGCCTGGAGGTCTGAATTCAGTCTCCAGGAGCCATAGGAAGGATTGAGAAGCGACTCCTGAAGTTGCTCTCTGATTTCCACATATGTGCGGGGGCACATGCAAACCCATATATGAATGTACACACACAAGAATAAATAAATAGTAAAAGTGTAATAAAGAATACAAGACACAAAAAGAAAAGATTCAGGGCCAGCAAGGTAGCTCAGTAAGTGTTTGCCCCCCAACCTGACAGCCTGAGCTCAATCCCCAGCACCCACATGTGCACCCCAGCAAGCACCCACATGTACACACACATAGAGTACAGTACTAAATAAAGCTTAAGGGGCGGGGCCTGGCATACGCGAGTCCTAAATATCATTACCTTTTACAGAACCTGCCACACATTTGCTCACTGATTAAAACTGTGAGCTGAGTTTGGAGAAGGCATAAATACCTTGATGCCTTAGTTTCCTCAGATGTTAGCTGAGGAAAATAATAAAATTGGCTTTATAATTTGTCATATGATTAGTGAGACTACCACATAAAGCTCTAATTTACTTTGCCATTCTGGGGACCAAATCCAGGTCCTCACCTATACTAGCTAGCCAAGTGCCCTACCATGGACCTACACTCAGCCCACCTACCCCCTTGCCTTTCCCTCAGTTTTTGAGAAAGGGTCTCTGTGTAGTCCCAGCTCTCCTGAGCTAGCTTTATAGACCTGACTGACCTCGAACACATAGAACCTCCTGCCTCTAAGTGCTGGGATTAAAATCATGTGTCACCACCGCCTGGCTAGGAAAATCCCCTTTGAATCATCGGGTGGCAGCACAGGCCTGTGATCCCAGCACTTGAGAGTTCAAGGCCATCCTCAACTACAGATTATAGTAGTTCATGTCTGTAATGGAAGCACTTGGGGGATCATCCTCTCCCACACTGCAAGTGAGAGACCAGTCTGAGCCACATGAGGCATAGTCTCAAAAGAAGAAAACCTACAGGTTACAGGTGTTGAGCCACTATATCTGACACTATTGTTATTAATTAATTAATTACTTTTGAGGGAGATTCTCATGTAGCTCAGGGCTGGCTTCAGGCCTCTCATGGTAACACCTTTAATCTCAGCACTTGGGAGGCAGAGGCAAGGAGATCTCTTAGTTCTTGGTCAGCCTGATCTACATGTTGAGTTCCAGGACACCGTTTTGTCATTTTTGAGACAAGGGCTCATAAGAATGGCCTCAAACTCCCGATCCTCTTGCTGCCACCTCCCAAGTGTCCAGATTACAGATACGCACCATCATGCCTGACCTGACCTGCCAGCAATAACTTAAGTAGCAAACAATGGCACCAAGATTTCAACTCAGAAGGGTCTGAAACCAGAAGTTGTGGCTAACGCACAGTCCTATATAGCTTCTAGCTGGAACATGGCATAGAGAGCTTTAAAAAGCCAGGCAGCGGTGGCACACGCCTTTAATCCCAGCACTTGGGAGGCAGAGACAGGCGGATTTCTGAGTTCGAGGCCAGCCTGGTCTACAGAGTGAGTTCCAAGACAGCCAGGGCTACACAGAGAAACCCTGTCTCGAAACCCCCCCCCCCCCAAAAAAAAAAGTCCCTTGGTGATAACAGTCCTAAAATCTAGGGGACTCTCCACTTGGCCACCATCACTTTGGCCAGCCCTATTCTCAGGCAGTTCTCTGCCTTTCTCAAGTAGTTGTTACATCCCAGCCCTGATACCAAAAGAGGAAAAAGAAACTAGTTTCCCAATGACTTAACTCAAAATGAAAGTAGTGCCATGCCTGGGCTGAAAAAAAAACAAGTGAGAGATCAAGAATGCTTTAAAGTAGACAAGAACTGTGTGGTTTACACTTTAGCACAGAAAGAATGATGGTGTTTATTTCAAGACACCAATGTCGGAAGGTCTTCCCATAAGTGAAGTAAAGGAAGTGGGTAACACAGCCCAGAGCAGTGGAGAGAGAAGCATGCTTGCCAAAAGACTGCAACCCCACCCCACCACCACCATGGACACACCTTCTTGAGGGCAGTGCCAGTCAGGCCCATTTCTGTAACCAATAATGCGCTGACAGAACCCGGGATGGATGGTCTGGTTAACTAGAAGATGCTAATGAGGTCCTGAACATCTCCACATAGCCACTTCTAAATATATCTACATTTATACCGCTATTCAAAACAGTCTGTCAGTCAATTTCAATTCTACCACTCCTTTAAAAATAAACGGGGGCTGGGGTGCAGCTCAGTGGTAAAATGCTTGCTAATAATATACTCAAGACCATGTGCTCCATTCCCAGGATCAGAAGAGAGGAAGACACTGGGAGGTTGGTTGAGACCGGAATGACTGTCCCGTTGTATCCTTGCCTTAGGGACAGGAATCAAGTGAAGTCATGCAGATTCCTCAGTCTCACTGGAGGTATTGTTGCCAGGACACTCAACCTCCTCCTTCTCCTCCTCCAGAAAAGCCCCCCAGGATTGGCCAATGGTTGAAGGAGTCCCCTAATGCCCCCAGTCCCCTTCCGGCCACTCCCACAAGCCCACTCCCAGTACAAGAGGGATTTTCATTCACCCCTCCCACCGGGTGCGGGCTGCTCCACCCTCTAAGACCTCGATTTCCCCAGTCGCAAACTAAAGGGTTGATGGAGATAACGTAAATTGAGATCTCTGTTCTCAATTTCTAATCCATCGCTCTCGACGCGCCTGTGCTTTGCGGAAGCAGACATCCCGTGACCATCCCCTTAACAATCCTTGTAATTTTAGCAAAGTGTGATGTGTCCAGAACCGATAAACAGGCTGTTGCTTCCCCTATGTCAGCAAACCGGATCATCAGCGTGGGTTTCCTCCACGGCCTTTTCCATCAATCCCACAATCCCATGAAGGAAAAAAAAAAAAAAAAAAAAAAACACCCTCCCCGGCCCTCCCAGCGTCTAAACTCAAAGGTGCCTGGCCTTGTATTCAGAAAGAAGTGGGGGCTGCGGGGGGACCTGTTCGCAGCAGCATCTCCGGCGCCCGGGCCGGGCTGAGCAGGTGCCGGGGCAGGAGCGGCGCCCGCCACCCAACTTCCTCCCCAAGGCTCAGCTTACTCACGCGCGGTCCTGAACGGCCGGCCGGGAACACAGCAGAGTTTGCTGACTCAAGGCGCGGCGGCGACGAGCGCCGAGGAGCGCACCCGAGGAGCGCAGCCCCGCGTCCAGCGCACGCAGCGCCCCGCCCCGCCCTGCGCGCCCGCCACCGCCCCCCACCCCCACCCGCCACTGCCAGCCTTCTCCCGGAACGTGGGAAAGGCCACCTAGCTAGCGGGTCTTTCTCCCTACCCAGCAGTGAGGAATCAAGATGGGGGAGATCGATAACAGACAAGCATGACTAGATGTTAACAGCGGGATCTTGATGGAGGGTATGTGACAATATTTTGCTATAAAAATATTTTTAATTTCTCTGTAACTTCTTTAAAAAAAAAAAAAAACCTGTATTTTCATGAACGATGAGGTGAAAGCTATGAGATCTGCCAAAGATATGCCCGTTTCTTAAAGATATCTGAGCTGGAACTCACCCACCTGTGTGCATGCAAAACCTCAATGGTGCAGACTGGAAAGATGGCTTAGTGTTAAGAGCACTTTTTGACCTTGCAAAAGACCTGGCTCCCAGCACTCACACCGCAGCTCACAACTGACTTTAACTCCAGTTCACCGCCCTCTTCTGCCCAGGCACCCACGTGGTACAAATACATACAAGCAGCCAAAACACTCATAAAATAAAATAAATAAATCTAAGGACAAAAAAAGAAAACCTCAGCGATGGAACTGAATCCTTTGACTCTGGGACCATCCAGGATCCTCCTAGAAAAGTCGTCTATATTCCATAGCTACACTGGCATTCTAAACAAAACTTATCAAAATGCAATGTCTTATCTTGGGCTCGTATCTCTGAGTCCTGAATCATTGGTATTTAATGACCTAAAATTTCACCCAAACTGTAATACAGGCAACCATCATTTGTTTTTGTAAACCTTCAAATCCTTGTCTGATCGAGTGAAATTCATTTCCTGGAAAACAAGATACCACATAGCTAAGATTCTGAGTGCCTGCTAAGTCCAGACTAATCAAGCACGTGACTTTTGTGTTTGCTGGAGCTCATTATACAGACAAGGCCGGCCCAGAACACACTGCAATCACTCTTCCTGTCTGCCAAGTCCTGGGATGACAAGTACAGATGATCTTCCCAACACATCAGAGCCTGACCTCATAACTCTGGGCAGAGTCACCACCAACCTTTCCAATGTCTACTGTTAGAGTAGAATCATGGCCCAGAAAAAGGAAAAATGTGAAAATAATTCAAAATAGAAAGAAGCTACAATTAGTTGGGCATAGTGGCACTTGCCTGTGATTCTAAATGCTAAAATTTCAAGTGACACCATGTGGTGGTTTGAATTTGCTTGGCCCATGGGAAGTGGTAATATTAGGAGGTATGACCTTATTGGAGTAGGTGTAGCCTTGTTGGAAGAAGCAAGTCACTGTGGAGGCGGGGCTTTGACAACTTCTGTACTCAAGCTCCACCCAGTGTGGAATGAGACCCTCCTCCTGGCTGCCTTCTGATGAAGGTAGAGAGCTCTTGGCTCCTCCAGCACCATGTCTGCCGGTGCTTCCTGCCATGATGATAGTGGACTGAACCTCTGAAACTGTAAGCCAGCCCCAATTAAACGTTTTCCTTTATAAGAGTTCTCTTGGTCATGATGTCTTTTCACAGCAATAAAACTAAGATACACCACTACACTGAGGTTTTGTTTGTTGTTTTATTTCTAACTCCTTGAGATACGGTCTCATAGTGTGGCCCAGCCTGGCCTTGAACTCTCTACCCATATGCAACCCATATGCTAAGTACTAGAATCACAAACTTACATTGCCACACTTGACTAATAAGAGCACTCACTGTTCTGGTAGAGGACCCTGGTTCAGTTCCAGCACCCACATGGTAGCTCACAAACAATGTAGGCACCAGCTCAGTACATATACATTCATGCATATAAAATACACATACAGTAAACAAATCTTAAAATTAACAAAAGTTTGTTTGGGAATAATTCCACAGTATGGCAATTACATTATTTTTCTGGGTTAAGAATCATTAGTTGCAATCTGAATTCAAGGAACTATTACAGACACCTTTTAAAGGCTGTGATATTTTTGTTATGGCATCAGTGAAAACCAGTAAAGTTTGCACTCTGTTGTAGTTAGGAAACACTAAGCCTGGCCTGGTGTGCACATCTTTGATCCCAGCACTCAGGAGGCAGAGGCAGGTCCATTTCTGTGAGTTCAAGGACAGCCTAGTCTATACAGTAGATTCTAGGACAGCTAGGGTTAGATAAAGACCCAGTCTCAAAAAACATAAAGGAAATGAAAATAGATAGAAATACAGCCTGATTGGGGCTGGAGAGATGGCTCAGTGGTTAAGAGCACTCGCTGTTCTTCCCAGAGGACACAATTATTTTTCACAGCACCTACACAGACAACCCCGGCTCCAGGGGATCTGATGCCTTCCTTCCTCTGACCTTTTTGAATGCACATACATAAAAGTATATGTATTTAAATAAACAGTTTACTGATACAATGACCATAAAAATGTTCTTAAGGAGCCGGGCGGTGGTGGCGCACGCCTTTAATCCCAGCACTTGGGAAGCAGAGGCAGGCAGATTTCTGAGTTCGAGGCCAGCCTGGTCTACATAGTGAGTTCCAGGACAGCCAGAGCTACACAGAGAAACCCTGTCTCGAAAAAAACAAAAGACAAAAAACAAACAAACAAACAAAAAACGTTCTTAAGGAAAAATACAAAAGCTGTACTGTGGGAGCATTCAGCCCTGGAGATTGAGAATTAAATATGTGATATTTATGCAGTTTAATTTTTTGTTGTTGTTGTTGTTGTTTTGTTTTTCGAGACAGGGTTTCTCTGTGTAGCCCTGGCTGTCCTGGAACTCACTCTGTAGACCAGGCTGGCCTCGAACTCAGAAATCCGCCTGCCTCTGCCTCCCAAGTGCTGGAATTAAAGGCGTGCACCACCACTGCCCGGCTACTTATGCAGTTTAAGCCTATGATGTTAATGTATTGTTTTCAGCAATCTGGGCACATTTCAAACCTATGTTCAAGTAATGCCTACAAAAATTCACCCCAATGAAATAGTCGTTTACTTTATACATTAAGTGTTCAATTAAATAGCTGGTTTTAAGCTACAATATGTTAGTTGGAGAACAATAGAATCTGTTGTTATGTTTTGTTTTTGGTTGTTTGGTTTTGTTTTTATTTGAGACAGGGTCTTGTTATATATCTCTGGCTGTCTTGGAACTCTATGTAGACCAGGATGGTTTTGAACTCACAGAGATCTGCCTGCCTTTGCCTCCCAAGTGCTGGGATTAAAGGTGTGCACTACTCTGCCCAGTGTTTGACAGTGGCATTTAAGATTTACAACATTTGTGGATTTAGAGCATGGCATGGTAGGCACTGAAACACTTGGGTAATCTCAGGAGCTAGAGGCAGAAGGGTCACAGCACATTTGAAGCTAACTTGGTTGTATTGGAGCCAACTTCTGTCTTAGTTACTTTTCTGTCACTGTGATAAGTCACAAAGCAACTTGCAGACTATGAGTTTATTGAGCTCACAGTTTCACATCGCCCTAGTAGGGAGAATAGCAGAAGGCAGGAGGGCATGGTGCTAGACCAGTAACTGGAGCTCACCTTGATCCACAACGGCAAGGCAGAGAGAGCTAATTACGAATGTTGTCAGCTTTTGAAACCTCAAAGCCCACTCCCAGTGACACACCTCCTCCTCAAAGACCATACCTTCAAATCCTTCCAAACCCACTGGGGACCAAGCATTTAAATACGTGAGCCTATGGAGGCTATTCTCATTTAAAATACCATATATATCAAGTTCTAGGCCACACACACACACACACACACACACACACACACACACACGCACTCATGCACACAAAGCTAAGTAAAGTGAATTTTTTTTTTTTTTTTTCTGAGACAGGGTTTCTCTGTGTAGCCCTGGCTGTCCTGGAACGCTGTCCTGGAACTCTGTAGACCAGGCTGGCCTCGAACTCAGAAATCCACCTGTCTCTGCCTCCCAAGTGCTGGGATTAAAGGCGTGAGCTACCACTGCCCGGCATGAATTTTAAATATAAAGAATCATGCTGTTAAACTTGTAACTTAAAAAATAAAACATGCCGGGCAGTGGTGGTGCATGTCTTTAATCCCAGCACTCAGGAAGCAGGGGCAGGCAGATCTCTGAGTTCAAGGCCAGCCTGGTCTACAGAATGAGTTCCAGGGCATCTGAGCTCTACAAAGAAACTCTGTCTCAAAATTAAATTTAAAAAAAAATGAAACAAAACTTGTGGGTCTGGAGAGATGGCTAAGTGGTTAAGAGCACTTACTGCTTATCCAGAGGACCTGAGTTTGGTTCCCAGCTGTGGAAACACCACAGTTGCCTATAACTCCAGCTCCAGGGAACCCAGCACCCTCCTTTGGTCTCTTCTTTGGACATCCACACATGGATGGATCCACACACACAGAGGCAGGTGGATTTCTGAGTTCGAAGCCAACCTGGTCTACAGAGTTCCAGGACAGCGTTCCAGGACAGTCAGGGCTACACAGAGAAACCCTGTCTCAGAAAAAAAAAAAAAAAAAATTCACTTTACTTAGCTTTGTGTGCATGAGTGCGTGTGTGTGCGTGTTTGTGTGTGTGTGTGTGTGGCCTAGAACTTGATATATATGGTATTTTAAATGAGAATAGCCTCCATAGGCTCACGTATATAAATCCACAGACATATATACACATAAATAAAGAATAAAAATTTTAAATTTGTAAGCACAATAAATATAATATTGTAAATATTTTCTGTGCACAAAAACTACCCTGGCATCAAGACTATCACATCAGTAGTTATTACCACATTTTCTCTGTGTGCGATTGCTGTATGCTGGGGACACACAGCATTTTACATCTGTGTTGATGGGTCCTTTCTCAACTCTCATTTCCTTCTTGTATTTGCATAGCTACAGCACTGATAAGCCTTCACTCTGCTTTCACTGATTCAAAGAATCCACCCAAAAGGTGACTTTTAGGGGATTCAAATCCTGTCTTTCTACTACTTACTTTAGGATCAAGCCAAATAATTTATGCCTTCCAGGCTCGTTTCTCCTTCTGAAAGGAGGACAGTGACAAATGCAGTACCAGCTCCATGGTGTGGTTATGGGACTGAATGCAAGAACCTAAGTATAGCTCTTAGCCATGTGCTGGGTACACGGTAATTGCCCCGTACGTTTTCACTGTTGTGTTTTTTATTCTCTAGGTATTTTCTGTATATGTTGGAGGTACACACGAGTGCACAGGCATGTGGAGGCCAGAGCACAGCCTTGGGTACTGTATTAGGCTTTTCTAAAGGAACCGAAGTGACTTATTAGACTGTTACAATGTAGAGTGGAAGTAGTCCGACAATGGCTTTTTCACAACAGAAAGGCCGAGAATCCAGTAATTGTTCATTTTCTGGGACTAGACGTTTTGGCAGAACAAGTCAGGTGCTGGAGTCCTGGGGAATTCCCAGAGATCTGCTGTCTTGGTTAGGGTTACCATGGCTGTGATAAAACAGCGTGACCAAGACAACTCATAAAAGAAAGCATTTAATTGGGGGGTGTAGACTTAGATTTTTCAAAACTTGCTTTAATTAGGGTTCTTAAACGCTTCGACCTCCCTTCTAGCCCACCTACCAGAGGTAGTGGAGGAAGATGGTTGATAGGATAAAGGAGATGTGGCCCTGTGTAGAAGTAGTTCTTTGGGACAATTCCATTCTTTGTTGTCAGAATATCAGCCATCCAGTCCAAAACATCAAATATAAGTCAGTAGTGGCAGTCCAGTCCAATTGGCAAACACCAGACATGAATCAGTAGCACTGGTTTGATCCAGAAGAAACCCTAAGGCTCCGCTGAATCAGCACAAGTCCGCAGAAGTGGCAAGAAGCAGCCAGAATACCATGAGAAGTTCTTTGGTGCTTTTCTCTCTAACAACCCATGACAAATGAAGATCAGTGAAAACCAGCAAAGTGTTTCAAGGTGAACCAATGCAAGACCCACATTCACTGTCTGTTGGGTTATACTTATACTTTTTCCAAACATCATACATCCTTTCAAGTGTCTGCTTCAGCAAAACATCCTCTCATAAGACAGCTTCCAGAAAAATATCACATGACACAACTGAGTCTCCAAAGAAACCAAAATTTTCCACTTCAGGGGCTTGCAAACTGTTTCATAGGGTTATTTTATGACCACCATAGCAGGGATCTTGGTGGCAGCAGGCTGGCATGGCACTGGAGCACAGCTGAGAGCTCATATCTGATCTGCAGAAAGAATGATCTGGCCTGGTGTGGGCTTTTGAAACCTGAAACCCCTCCCCCAATCACGTATCTTCTCAAACAAGGCCATACCTCTGAATCCTTCCTAAACAATCAGTAGGAAACTAAATATTCAAATACATGAGCGGATGGGGGCCATTCTCATCCAAACCACCACAGCAGCTGGTCTTCAGTTTATGTTGGAATCCCAAAGTAGTTCTAACATCAGCTGCAGGACAGATGAACTGGCCAGCAAGAGTGAGGACAAGTCAAAAAGCAAAATCTTCCTTCTTCCCTGTCCTTTTATGTGGGCTGCCACCAGAAGGCATGGCCCAGATGTAGCATGGGTCTTCACAACTCAAATACTCCAATCTAAAAAAATCCCTCACAGGTGTGCAAGCTAGATGTAGTAAGGTTGACAGCCAAGATAGCCATCACAGGTGTCATTCCTCAAGAGCCATCTGCTTTTTGTTTTCTTTCTTTTTTGAAGCAGTGTCTCTCAGTGCTCTAGAACTTAGCAAGTAGACTAAGCTGTCTGGTTAGTAGGCTCCAGGGAGCCATCTATCTTCCCAGTACTGGTATTACAAGTGTATGCCACAGTGCACACCTTTTATCTATGTGGGCTGTGGGAGCCAGCCAGCTCAGGCCTCATGCTTGCAAGACAAGCACTTTACTAGCTGAGTTATTGCCCTAGTTCTATTGCTCTGTTTTTTGAGACAAGGTCTTAACATATAGCACAAGCTGACCTTGAACTCATTAAATATTCCAGGCTGGCCTTCAACTTAAAGAAGTCCTGCAGACTCAGCCTCCCAAATGCTTAATTATAGCAATGTGCCATGATGCTCAGCTCATTTTAACTGTTAGTATAACGTTATCCTGTAATCTCTTACATCTCTTAGCTAAATGCACTGGATACACAACAGAAGGCTACATCCATTCTTCCTCTAACTGAGTGTTTATTCTGCCTATGAAAAATTGCAAAATCCAATATTGGGGTCCAGAAGCTGCCTCACAAACCACAGGAACACCAATCTCAGTCAGACAAGGATAGTTTATTGAGTCTTCACCCCAGGACTGTCGATCAAGGCTGCAGGCCAGACTTGGGAGCTAACTGCAATGTTGAGTTAAGATCCTATAGGGCTTTTAAGTCTGAGATCCACAAATGTATGTGCCAAGTTACTTTATCAGCCAGGATTTAGGGATAGGGGACTCTCTTAGGAACATGTCTTTGTTGTACACTTATCCTGCTTTCATTGGTTGGGGTAGTCAACAAGGAGATTTAACTTATCTAACATTTCATGTCTTAATTTGTCAATCAGGACCTCAGTTACCCATGTACAAGTCTCTTTCTGTCAAGTAGGTTGTCAGTTCCCAGGGAGGTCTTGGGAACCTAAACTTTACTTGACCCCCACCCCACACACATACTCAAAATGAAAGTCTTATTTCAAATCACTTTTTATATTGATATAGGTGTTTCTCTTGTGTTGAGGTCCATCCCAGGGGCAGGTTATAAAAGCAAAAACCATAAAATCTTATACATAAATGCAGGAAATGCTGTCTGGTAATTGGTTTGGGTCCAAGCTTGTTGTAGCTAACTATACAAAGCAGTTCTAACTGACTTCTGTTGTGATTGGTTTTCAAGAGCACAGAACATAATTACATACAGATTATGTAATACTATGTGATTATACACAGAATATGTAATCAACCTGGGCATGAGAAAGATTCCTAGCCATACCAGAAACAGCATATGAGAAAAGTTTCCTTACAATATTAGTTAACGGCACAAAATGGCAGGCTAGACGGTAACATTAGCTAGGCTTTAACATTCTTCCTAGGCCTCAACACCACAAAGCAGCAAAAAAGTGAAAACTGGCCTGGTATGGTGGCACATGACTTTGATCCTACCATTGAGGAGGCACAAGCAGGCAGATCTGTAAGTTTGAGGCCTACCTGGTCTACACAGTGAGCTCTAGGGCAGCCAAGGCTAACATAGTGAGACCCTATCTCAAAACAATCAAAAGCCTCGTCCCTTCAAACATTCGGGTAGGGTTGGGGGAAAGACAGCACCTCTTCAAGAAAGCACTGCATTACCAAAATTAAAATGTATATTATTTATTTATTCTTTTTGAGTGTTTGTTTGTTTTCAAGACAAGGTTTCTTTTTGTTTGTTGGTTGGTTTGGTTTTTCAAGACAGGGTTTCTCTCTATAGCCCTGGCTGACCTGGAACTCATTCTGTAGACCAGGCTGGCCTTGAACTCAGAAATCCGCCTGCCTCTGCCTCCCAAGTGCTGGGATTAAAGGCGTGCGCCACCACTGCCCAGCAAGACAAGGTTTCTTTGTGTAGCCCTGGCTGTTCTGGAACTAACTCTGTAGACCAGGCTGGTCTCAAACTCACAAGAGTTCTGCCTGCCTCTGCCTCCCAAATGCTGGATTAAAGGCACATGCAATCACTGCCCAGTTTATTTATTCTTCTGAGGGCATTAAGATGAAAGCATGTACCACCACACCCCCATTAATTTTTATTTTTTTGAGTCAGGGTCTAATGTGTCCCAGGCTGGCTCTAGCTAGCCATGTAACAGAGGATAACCTTGAGCTCTGACCCTCTTCTGCCTTCGGTATGCCCAGGTAAAAACAGCTCATTTTAAGCCTGTTAAATAAACAAACAAACATTAATTGAAGTATTGAAATTACTGCCAACTAAAAATAAGAAGTTGGTTAGTTACAACTGACAAAAACAAGCAGGGAGTGGTGGCTCCAGGCTTAATCTCCCCTCCCCCACCACACACACACTCAGGAGTGTGGCTCCTGGCTTCAACCTCCCCTCTCCCAGCATACCCGCGTGCACGCACGCACGCACGCACGCACGCACACTCAGGAGTCAGAGGCAGGCTAATTTCTCTGAGTTTAGCTAATCTCCAGGCCAATTTGATCTCCATAGTGAGTTCCAGGACAGCCAGGGCTATGTAGAAAGACCCTGTGTCAAACAAACAAACAAACAAACAAACAAAAACCTGTTAAAAACAAGTTTAGTGTTATTGAATATATCTTGAACCTAAACTTTAATTACTGGACCTCTGAAATCAGTCCCACTGTGGTGTAATTAATACCAACAAAGCAGGAATGATAGTCTGCTGGAGAAGTCTTTTTCTCTCAGGTGCTGAGAGGTATTGCTCTGCACTGCTCAGCCAGAGACTCTAGTCCTTGCCTGGCTCTGCTTAGAGCATGGATACACTGCAGTGAATAGTCATGTGCAGTCAGTAGGAATGTTTCCAAGACTCCGACTGATAGAACAGTCCAAAGTTCAAGGCCCACAGCCTACACATAGCTTCCCTCTAAGGTCCCATTCATCTCCAGGCTTCTTATCATACCAACCAGCAGCACTGCCATAGAAACCTAGGTTTGTGTTGTTTGTTGGATAACTACAGAAGTCTGCATGTGCTCAGTACAGACACAATTTTTACAAGGTTGATTTTTTGTTTGTTTTTCATTTTTAGTTCTTCCCAGTTCCCTCCTCTACCTGCCCATCTTTGTCTTTTTTTATACATCTTTTTATAACATGTATGTAGGTGTACATGTGTTTTGTGTGCATGAAGGTGTGGGCGAGCACACTGTAGGTAGAGTACCAGAGGACAGTGTTGGGAGGCAGTTCTCTCCTTCCATCACGCAGGGCCTGGGAATCTGCCTTGGGTCCTCAGATTTGGTGGTTGGCACCTTCATCTGCAGAACCATTTCACCGGCCCAGTATTTTTTCTTAAATCAGTGTGATTCTCAGTTGATTAAGCCTAGGGGTGCTGTGATATCCAGGTAAGGCACCCCCATGAACAGGTTTCTTATCTGCAATGTTACTACTCAACTGGGATGTTTGGGAGATAATGTATAGACCAACCCACGGTCACACCGTGGCAGCTCTTGAAGAAGAGGACGTGCTTGCTGTCTTAGTTAGGGTTTCCATTGCTGTGAAGAGACACCGTGACCAAGCCAACTCTTAAAACACAACATTTAACTGGGGCTGGCTGGGAGGTTCAGTCCATTATCATTAAGGCAGGAAGCATGGCAGCATCCAGACAGGCATGGTGCTGGAGGAGCTGAGAGTTTTACATCTCTTTCCAAAGGCAAACAGGAAAAGATAGAATCTCTCAGGTAGTTAGGAGTAGGGTCTCAAAGCCCAGCCACACAGTGACACAATTCCTCCAAAAAGCCCACACCTCCGAATAGTGCCACTCCCTGGGCCCAGCATATTGAGGCCACCACACTTGCTTTATTCATTCATACAGTTTCAGTGCTGTGCCAGTACCGGGTGCAGGTAAGAGATGTCTCTCTCTGGAAGGTTACACTTAGAGAAGGAGAAAGTAAAAAGGCAGAGATGCACAGTAAGACCTTGTCTCAAATAAATAGGCAGATAGATAGTTAAATAGATGATTGATTGATTGATTGATGATAGCTGATAGATAAATAGATAATAGATAAATAGATGATAGATAATAAATGATAGATAGATGATAGATAATAGATGATAGATAGTTGATAGATAAATAGATAATAGATAGATGATAGATAGATAGATAGATAGATCAGTAGATGGATGATAGATGACAGATAAATGATAGGTAGATAGATAGACAGACAGGTGTGTGAACGGGAGAAAGAGAGAGAGAGAAGGGTGTGCACATAAGATGCCAGTGTCTTTGGAGGCCACAAGTGTTGGATTCCTTGGAACTGGAGTTTATACGCAGATGTGAGCCATCTGATGTGTGTGCCAGGACCTGAACTCCAGTCCTCTGCAACAGCAACAAACACTCTCAACCAAGTACACACACATCATCTTGTTATTATTACATATATAAATACATATATATTATCTTAGTACTATGTTAGTTTGCTTTTCGTGGCTGTGATCAAACACTAACTAAAACCAACCAGGGAGGAAAGAGTTTCTCTGGCTTTCATGTAGAAATCATAGTCCATCATGAAGAGAAGTCAGGGCAGGAACTCAAGGCAGGAACCTGGAAACAGGGACGGAAACAAAGGCTACGGAAAGAATGCTGTTTACTGGCTTGTTCCATAGGCCTACATTCTAAACCTTTATTGTCACATGGGTTCGAGGGACTGAACTCAGGTGGTCAGGCTTAGTGGCAAGTGTCTTTATCTGCTGAGTCACAAGCCCAGACATCCGGTTCCTATTGTTCTCTTATTTACCATTTTCCTTCTAAACACCGTCAGAGTTACCTTCTAAATGTGGGAACCTGCACACACTCCTGTTCTATTTAAAACTTCCTGTGGAAGGCTGGAAAGATGGCTCGACAGTTACGAGCACTTGCTGCTCTTGCAGAGAACTTCAGTTTGATTCTCAGGACCTATATGGTAGATGACACTCATCTGTAATTCCAGTTCCAGAGGATCTGGTGTATTCTGGCTCACATGGGCACTAGATGTACTGGTGCCCAGAGGTACATGTAGGCAAAACGCCTATACATATAAAAAAAAATAAAATTAATCTTAAAAAATAAAATATACCATTGGTACATAATGCACGTGCATGACACATATCACACACATATATCACATGTACACACATACACATACCACGCATACAAAGAATTGTTATTTATACTCTGAGCCTTGATTTTTCTGTTTGTTTGTTTGTTTTTGTTGTATGGACCCCAGGGCCTTGGGTTCACTTAGGTAAGCATTATGCTACTGAGCTGCACCTCAGCCAGAGTGTGAATTTGATAAATAGCTATGTTACTATCACCCTATATCCTGTCCTTTCTATCTAGCTGCTCTGGTTCACCGAATCACCACCCATCCACTCTGATTCCCCATCCGGACTCTCTAATCCTCTGCTTCACTTGATCGTAGAAGAGGGAGTCAGTCTCTGATCCCCCTCCCCCAGGATTCCCCTGCTGTGTCGAGACAAAGCCCAAGAAATCTTGCTGAGAATCAATCTGTGGGGTTTCCGAGGAAGTCTTGTTCCTTATCTCTAAGTTATCCATTGTTTCAGCTTGCAAGACTCCTCAGGACAGGCCTTTGCCACTTCCTGCCTCACTGAAAACAGACTTTTTGGTAAAGTCCAAAAGCCCATTTCAAGCCCACAGGTTTTCAGGGCCTTGGTGGACCAGACAGGGTTGTGAAGGCTGGGCAGTGCTCAGCCAGGGCAAATTATATTACAAGAGCCCCACTCTACACTCAAATAAAGGTTCTCACCTAGCATGTCCACGGCATCCTGGTGGGTTAGCAAGATGGCTCAATGGTTAAAGATACTTGCCACCAAATCCCTTGAACCTTCTTGGTAGAAGAGAACTGAGTCCCATGATGTACACCATGGAGTGCGCGCGCGCGCGCGCGCGCACACACACACACACACACACACACACACAATTAATTAGTAATGTTTTGTTTTGGTGGTGGTGGTTTTCCCAAGACAGGGTTTCTCTATGTAGCCCTCGCTGTCCTAGAACTTACTCTGTAGATAAGGCTGGCCTCAAACTCACAAGGATCCACCTGCCTCTGCCTCTTTGTTTTAAAATGAGCATCTGGCACATACTTACCAGAGGAGGGTTTTTGAATGGTTGGTTGGGTTTTTTGTTTGTTTGTTTGTTTTCTATCAAGCACAATTTTCTGGCAACTGTACTCCTTTCTCTCTTCTTCTTCTTCTTCTTCTTCTTCTTCTTCTTCTTCTTCTTCTCCTTCTCCTTCTTCTCCTTCTTCTCCTTCTTCTTCTTCTTTTGAGACAGGGTCTTTGTAGATCAGGCTGGCCTGGAACTCACAGCGATCCACTAGCCTCTTCCTCTCCAAAGCTATTAGGAACACAAGTGTCTGGAATAGCTTGACTCCTGCCAGTGCTGGGACCCTTACAACATGATGGCTCTCAGAATGATTTCAGCGAGGGTGGAACAGCGCCCTCTTCTGGAAGGATGTCCTGGGACAGCCCTTCAGCTCAGAGCTACGAAGGCTGAAAAGTTCAAACCAAGGAATAAAGAGTTGGAGCTAGAACAATGAACTGAAGCTGGAGTTTGAAAGAGCAGATGTTCCGGGCCACGCCCCTCATGGGACAGAGCCATGGGAATCCAGCGGCAGGTTCCCTTAAAGCTGAATGTCTTAGTGTTACAATCACTATGATGAAACATCATGATCAAAGAAGCTTGGGGAGGAAAGAGTTTATTTGGTTTAGGCTTTCACAGCACGGTTCATGATCAAAGGGGGTCAAGAAGGAACGGGGAGGCAGGAGATGATGCAGAGGCCGTTGAAGGGTGCTATATATTACTGACTTGCTCCTCATGGCTCAGCCTGCTTTCTTATAGAACCCGGGACCACCAGTCAACCCTACCCACAATGGGTTGAGCCTCGTCCATCAATCACAAATTAAGAAAACGCCCTACAAAGCTGGACAGTGGTGGCGCACGCCTTTAATCCCAGCACTTGGAAGGCAGAGGCAGGTGGATTTCTGAGTTCGAGGCTAGCCAGGTCTACAGAGTGAGTTCCAGGACAGCCAAGGCTATACAGAGAAACCCTGTCTCAAAAAACCAAAAAAAAAGAAAGAAAGAAAGAAAAGAAAAGAAAAGAAAAGAAAAGAAAAGAAAAGAAAAGAAAAGAAAAGAAAAGACCCTACAGGCTTTCCCACAGTTTGGTCTTATAGAGGCATGTTCTCAGTTGAGCCGCCCTCCTCTCAGATGCCTTCAGCCTGTGTCGAGTTGACATAAAACTGTCCAGCTCACTAAGATTCTTTTTGATCAGGCAGCAGCTTCAGAAGTAAGCTTAATCCAACCAGTTGATCCTTTTTCCACTTTTTTCTAATCTTTTTCTCCTAGGAGTTTAAGCTTTCTAACAAGGACCCTAAAGAATTAAAATGTATCCAGAAAACCCCATGCTGGGGTTGAGAAGACTCTCAAGCTCTGGAGCAAGCCAGAGGTGGCGCTGTCCCCCAGGGGGAAAAGTTACCCCGGCTGGTAATTTACCTCACAGCTGAGCCTGCGCACTGCCTGAGCTCCTTTCATCTTTAGAAATCACCATGCCGCTGCAAGCAATGTAGAAAAAAGCTGAGGGCTCTTGTCTCCCCAGTTCTAGCCCAAAATTTAAATAAAAACCATCTTTCTATACTATTCCCACCTCCAGTTTTTTTTGTTTGTTTGTGGTTTTTTTTTTTTTTTAAAGTATAGAAATAGAGTTTATTTAGGGCATGGGGAGGGGAGCTAAGAGGGTAGTAGAGGCAGAGAAAGGCAGAGAGAGGAAGAGAGTAGAGAAGTAGAGAGGTGGAGGCCGGCCATGACCATGTGGAGGGGGGAGGGAAGGGAATGGGGAGAGGTAAGAGATAAGAGATGTAAGAGAGAGGCAAGAGAAAGAGATAAAAGAGCCCAGTTTTTTTTTTTTTTTTTTTTAAATAAAGCAACAAACACTCTAATCTGCTTAGGAAGAAAATGATATCCCAAAGGAGTGCCCAGCCTCCTTCAGACTCCACAGTCCCTTTCAACGGGAATGACAGTGAGTTTATGCTGAAAGCAGTTATGAGTGACCATGGCTTGAGAACTGTCAGGTGACCACAAATGTAAAATATGTCCAACATGTAGCAGTTTCATAGGTTTTTGCAGTTACAGAACAAAGCAGCCATAAATTAATGTGCTTCTCGAAACTGGTGAGCACATCAGGCAAGCAGTCTCTACCATAGCTTTGAGTATAGGAAAGGGGGGTCTCTACCATAGCTTTGAGATGCTATCTGTGGCTATTCATGATCTAATACACCCCATCACATTTCAAGTGACACTCAGGTCACACACAGATATGGGCAATAGATAGCTATGAAGGGGGATCAAAGATTGCTCAGGAAAATTTGTCTCTGAATCTGCAACATTCCAACTCTCCACAATCCTGAAGTTCTAATCAGTCAGTTCTGTAAAATCATTAACATAGGTGTGGCTCCCCCAGAACCTCCTTTCCTGGAAATTCAGTTCATACCTTAGCTGGGAGGTAGAAAGTGAAGCTGTATTTAACTTAAGTGCTGGGACTGACCCCCACACTCAGTGCTAGCCACAGTGAACCACTGTCCCAACCTGTGGGACGGTCAACGAGGGTCCAAGGAGGGAACTGTCGGATGAAGGAAAGAGACAGGAGACAAGAGATACCTTGGGAGCAAGACAGTAATCCGATCAAACTCCAAAGAACTTTATTTCGGAGCCGTATATAAAGCACTTAAGGCGGGAAGTGACAGGGCTGGGGAAGTTCCAGAAGGTCAACGTTCCTGCCAGATGTCAAGTATTGTTACGAAAACATGATAACAGGATATCACAAGATCTCCCTAAATCTGCAGGCGGGGACAAACGGAATATCTCTAAAACCCGCAGGCTGGTCACCTGATTTCTGGGAAGCCAGAGGTGCTGGGCCCAGGAAACTGAAACTCAGGCCTACTAGTCAGACCAAAGCCTGTTGGTCTCCGACAAACCACTAAGGCAGGATAACCTTTAAGGGTATTTGCTTGGAAATGTAGCTCGGTTGGTGGCATGCTTGCCTCATGTGCAGGATGCCAGGGTTTTGTCTGTCCCTGGCACTTCATAAACTGGGTGTAGTGGCACATGCCTTTGATCTCAGCACTTAGAGATAGGCTGATTTCTGGGAGTTTGAGCTTAGTCTGGGGTACATAGTGAGTTCTAAGGGCTGCACAGTGAGACTGGTTTCAAAGAGAAAAAATAAAGAGAAAATGTCTCGCTAAGTCACCTAAAGAGGCCTACGGTCCCCGTTGCTTTGGATCAAACTGTATGGAGTAGGGTCTAGACTCTGCTGTTTTATATTCCCTCTGGGTAATTGCAGTAGACAGCCAGACATGAGAACCATCAATTTAGCTGGCTGCGGGGCTTATGTCTATAACCCTGAGGCAGGATAGAAAGACAGGGGAAATTAAGGGAACTCAGGAGGGGAGGAAGGAGTCCGGTTAAAAGCTCTCAGCAACCAAGACCAAAGAACATGGCACCGTAGTCAGCACTGGCTGCCAGTTGCCCACCTAAAATAGATATGATACCTCTTTCCGTGTGGGAATATTTTCAAATAACAATGCTAGATTGGCCATGAACCCTGCTCAGGGCCAGAGCCTGTGTGACCTTGAAGAAGACCACACTGCTTTCTCTCTCCCTGACTCCCACCTAGGCATTTTCTGGGAACCTCAAAAGCAAGACTAAACCCTCATTTAGAATAAAAGAAAACAAAACAAAAACCAATTAACAAAATGGCTCTTTAACCCCTTAGAACTTCTAGTTTGGGCTTTACCTCGTGGTTTACACCATCCCTGCTAATCAGAAACCCACAACTGCTTCCAGCAGGAATTCTTCCTTGTGTCAAGAATCCATCTTCACCTGAGTAGAGGGATCTCAGGAAGGGACTCTTCTAGCTGCTCCAGGAGGCAGGGTGGATCTGTATCTCAGGCTTGCACCTGGAAGCCATGAATAATCCTGACATTGGAGGGCCTGAGGCAGGATCCAGCTGAAGGGAGGTAGAGGTAAGAGAGCTCTCTTGATTTTGAGGCTAGCCTGGGCTACAGAATGAGATCCAACCTTAAATAAGTAAGTAAGTAAATAAATAAATAAATAGGTCTACAGAAACAGCTAAGACAGTAGGGTGCTTTCCATGCACCCGAGTATAAAACAAAAAACAAAAAACAAAAACAAAAACAAAAACAAAAACAAAAAACCCCAAACTAGACAGGGTGGAATGCACCTGGAGTCCCAGCTCCAGAGAGATGGAAAAGGTGGATGGATCCCTGGCTCCTTGGTCAACAGCCTAGCCTAGCAAGTTCCAGGCTAAAGAGAAACCTTGTGTCAAAAACAAAACAAGGGGGTAGAGACAGAGCTTAGTGGTTAAGAGCACTGCCTGCTCTTCCAGAGGACCCAGGTTTGATTCCTAGCACCCACATGGCAGCTCACAATAATCTGTAACTCTAATCCCAAAGGATCCAATGCCCCTCTGGCCTCCAAGGACACTGCATGCACATATCACAAAGATACACAGATAGGCAAAACATACATATAAAAATAAGTAAAAAGAAGTAAAGGGAAATAAAAAGGAAAGCACCATGAAAAACAAAGAAAACACATAAAAATACCTGGTCTACTAGGTCCAAAATGAATCCCCAAAATGGCAGTGCCTATGACAATGTCCTAACCAGAAGCATTCTGACTGGGTAAGCACGAGTGTTATTGGGAAAATGGAAGCTTAAACTCAGCCTTCCTCAGGAATCTCAAAAGCCAGATTTCTACCTACCAAGAAAATCCAAAACCTCCCTTATCTGCCCGCAACCCCCTTCTGCCACGCCTGTCTGAGGGTGTCTAGTTCCTGATTAATCTGAACACTCTGTATCAGCTCAAAGAGCTCGTCGACTGGCTGTCAAGATAAAACCTGCTTGCACCCCCTAATAGTTGCTCTCCTCTGTTCTTAGAGGCAGCCCCACAGTTTGTTCCCCCATGAACTGGTTTTGTTTTTGTGTTTTTGCTTTTTTTTTTTTGAGACAGGGTTTCTATGTGTAGCCCTGGCTGTCCTGGAACTCACTCTGTAGGCCGTACTGGCCTCGAACTCACATCCTCCTACCTCTGCTTCCCAAGTGTTGAGACTAAAGGCATGCACTATCACCACCACCGCCCAAGCCCAGTAAACTTTTTTCTTTCTCAGAGCGGTCCGGTTTGCTGGTCTCCCTGTACCCTTTCCTTGTATGGTCTCTGTAGAGTTGGTCCAGGACCAGGCTTTTATTTTGTTGTTTTGTTCTTTGGTTTCCAACCTTCCAGCTGAAGTTTTGTCTCTAGTTCATAGGGTCTGGAAGGTGGTAGAACAGAGACAGACAAGCACAGGAAACAATTTTATGCCCCAGGACCCTCATTTTGTTTTGAGTTGTGTGCCCTACCTCTTGTAGTAATGCATGTAAAAGGACAGTCAATCCTCCAACCTCTTTCCTTTTTTGTTTTAAAATATTATTATTATTGTTGTTGTTGTTGTTGTTGTTGTTGTCTCACTATGTATGTAGCCTTGGCTGGCCTGGATGTGTAGATCAGGCTAGGTTCGAACTCTGAGATCCCCCTGCCTCTGCCTCCCAAGGCATTAAAGGCATGCACCATCATGCCAAGCCAACATCTGATTTTCATTTTATATGTATGAGTTTTCATGCCTGCGTATATGTCTATACTGGAACACATGTGTACCTGGTGCCTATGCAGACAGGAAGAGGGTATCAGATCACCTGGAACCAGATTTACAGATGGTTGTGGGGTATCATGTGGGTGCTGAGAAGCAAACCTGGATTCTTTGTGTTAGATTTCTGAAGCACCATTAAGAAACAGAAAACAGGGCTGGAGAGATGGCTCAGCGGTTGGTTGGTTAAGAGCACTGACTGCTCTTCCAGAGGTCCTGAGTTCAATTCCCAGCAACCACATGGTGGCTTACAACCATCTGTAATAGGATCTGATGCCCTTTTCTAGTGTGTCTAAAGACAGTGATATACTCATATAAAATTTAAAAATCTAAAAAAAAACAAAAACCAGAAAACAGAAAGAAACAATCAACTGTAATCTTACAGGAATCCTGTTTTATTACCCACCAAGGCATCCAAGCACAGTCTGTGGTGCTTTGAACCATTGACCCATCTCTCCAGGTCCCCAGCCTCTTTCTTTTCCTCTTTTCTGTACTGGCTGTGAAGTAAAGGCCCTGCCATGTCATCATATGCCCCAATGGGCCCAAAACAAGAACCAAACTCTCCAGAACTGTGAGCTAGACTACTTTTCCAGCATGCATACTGTGGCTCGCAGGAGTGGTGCGGAGTTCACTGGAGAATGCTTGGGCGTGGCTTAGGCCGGTAGAACGTCTTTATTGAGGATCCCAGTGTAGCCCCTAGTCTTTCTCAGGCCGAGCTTGTAAGCACAAAAACCATGGGTTGGCATACTTCAGTTAAGAAGAACAGTTAGCCAGAAGCAGAACTACAGAAGCTAAAAGGCAAGGTTAGTACAGTTAGAGACTGTCTTAGGGTTTCCATTGCTGTGAAGAGACACCATGACTAAGGCAACTCTTACAAAGGACAACATTTAATTGGGGCTGGCTTACAGGCTAAGAGGTTCAGTCTGTTATCTTCAAGGCTGAAACATGGCAGTGTCCAGGCAAGCATAGCGCTGGAAGAGCTGAGAGTTCTACATGTTGTCCTGAAGGCAAACAGAAGACTGTCTCCCACATGGCTAGGAAGAGGGTCTCAAAGCCCAGCCCTACAGTGACACACTTCCTTCAACAAGGCCACTCCTACTCCAACAAAGCCACACCTTCTAATACTGCCACTCCCTGGGCCAAGCATATTCAAATTACCACAGAGACTTTTCCAGAACTACGGACTTTGATGGATAAAACCTTAGTTTTAGTTTTGGCAAGTGGTGCTGTTTATATGCTGTTTTATGGCCTGCATGCATTTCTAATGTAGATTCAGTTGTGCTAGGTGTAAGGGCCTACTAAAGGTCTGGGGCCTACTAAGGGTCTGGGGCTCTTTCAACAACCACTCACACTTTATTAATTAATTTATTTATGTGTATTTTGCATACGTTCATGTCTCTGCACCACGTGATGCGTGTGCCTGGTACCCAGGGAAGATATCAGATTTCCGAGGTCTGGAGTTAGAGATAATTGTTTGTCACTGGTGGAGTCTGGAAATTAAACCTGGGTACTCAAGGAAGAGTAGCCGGTGCTCTTAATCACTCAACTATCTCTCCAGCCCCAATCTTAGGTTTCTAATTCTCCTTGCCGCCTCCCAAGTGCTAGGGTTACAGCAATATTCTATCATGTTCTATTCATGCAGTCCTGGGGATTGAACTGGAGACTGTGAATGCAAAACGAGCCCTTTCCTTGCCACCCTAGCTATATCCCCAGACTCAGTTTACAAGGTTTTGTTTTTTTAATTTAGTCTCTTAAAATCAGTTTTTATGTAATAATATCTTCTCCAGGGTCATGGCTTTGACTGCATTCATTTAGGTTTTCTTGAATCCCCTGCATATCTTTTATTCAATTTACTGTTAGCTTTTCTATTTTGCTATTTTTAATGATACTGCTCAGATTGGCAGAAATGAATATACTCTAAAGAGACACTTGTGCCATCAGATTATTGAAAGAAAGGACCCTCAGGAATTAAACTCTCCCCAGAAATCTGCTGCGAGAAGACATGGCAGAATCCCTGGGAGCAGCCAGAGCAGAAGCTTATCTCCTGCAGAAATATTTTAGAATTTATCAGATGACCTTGCTGGAGAGACTGGTAAAGTAGTAAGCAAGAACCACACACTTTGCTAGACTGTTGAGTTATGCATGTTTCTTACTTTCTGTTTAAACCCTACCGTCACATCAGGATCATGCCCTGCACCCACACTTCTCCATGCCTTCCCACACTTGCACCCCAGCGTGTGCAGGTCTTGCACAAGTACTCACAGCTGCTGTGAATTGGTGAATGCAGCAACCATGACATGGACAGAAAACGGCATCCACAACACTCCACCCCTTCCTCGCGTCATTGTTATTAATATTTTTTAAATTCTGTATCTGTTGTGGGAGGAGTGTGCTTTTGAATGCAGGTGCCTGAAGCTGGAGTTACGGCTGATTGCAAGCCACCTGATGTGGATGCTAGATTGAACTCAGGTCCTTCTGAAGAGCAGCATGTGCTCCTAACAGCTGTATCTTCTCTCCAGCCCTCCTTTTGCAACTCTTACATTCTTTCCTAGCCCTCGGTGGTGGTGTGAATAAGAATGGCCATCATAGGCTCCTTAAGTTTGAGTGATTAGTCATCAGGGAGGGGCACTATTTGAGAAGGATTAGGGGGTGTGGCCTTGCTGGAGTAGGTATAAATCTTGCTGGTAGTCCTGGAGCTTTCAAAAGTTCATGCCAGGCCTAGTTCTTTCTGTCTTTTTGTCTCTGTGTCTGTGTCTCTGTGTCTGTGTTTCTATATCTCTCCCTCTTTTACTCTCCCTCTCTGTCTCTCTCTGTCTCTGTCTCTCTCTTCTCCTCCCTCCCTGCAGATTAGGATGTAGCTCTCTTTTTGTTTTGTTTTTTTCTTTTCTTTTCTTTTCTTCTTTTTGTTGGGATGTAGCTCTCATTTACTGCTTCAGTGCCTGCCTGTATGCTGCCATGATCCCTGATATGATGATAATGGACTAAACCTCTGAAACAGTAAGAAAGCCCCCCAATTGAATGCTTTCTTTTATAAGAGTTTGTGGGGTCTCTGCAAGCACCACAGCTGGCAGAGAAATGATCCAAAGTAAGAAGCTCAGCACAACTTAGTCAGTTGGTACTGGTTCAAACTTCTGGAGTCTGACACCAGACCAGTTTATTTTAGACATATTTAAATCCAGTACAATTTTGGAAAAGAGTTTGTTATCAATTATCCCAATCCCATATGCACAATAAAATTTAAGGCATGACTACATCAGAACACTTTTGCAAAGTACAAGTAATCTGTACCATGAAGATGGGTTCTATAGCTTAAGGGCCTCACTCTTGCTGGTGAGCTCACCGATACTAACAGCTTCTTGTTTGTAGGATCTGAGGTCACCAGGCTATAAAGCAAATGTGACATCTCCCCTAAGGATGGGTTCTATTGACTGATAAACAAAGCTGAAGGTAAAGGTCTAGGGAGGAAGAGTCTGGGATAAACATTCTGGGGGATTTGGGTGAGGCCTGGTCCTACAGGTAGCAAGGGTCACCAAGTCATTAATGACATCCACCCCAGCCTTCCTGGTAGTAAACAGGTATACATCTCCTCTGTTGAGGAGACAACTCTGCATGAGTAACATTCCTGGTTTCTCCAGTGCTTATTTGTGAGCACTGTGTGCTCTTCAAGAGTTGCCTTGGTCATGGTGTCTCTTAACAGCAATACAGTATCCACTAAGACACTTTGGGGTGGAGGTGATTGTGATAATTAGCTTGAATTGCCAGCTTGGTGCAGCTTAGAATCATCTGGGAAAAGAATCTCACTGAAGGATTGTCCACACTGAGCTGATCTGGGGGAGCGTCTGGGGCGGAGGTTGTCTTGATTGCCTTATTGATGTGGGAAGACCTGTCCTAAATGTGGGTGTACCTTGTGGTAGCATCCCAGGTGAAAGGACCTGGAAGAAGAGAAGCATTATGGTATTTTTGCTTTTGGCCTTTGCTCATACTGGTGAGCTCACCGATACAAACAGCTTCTGGCTTCCAGCTTGGACAGAAAACCAGTGGTGCTCTAGGAATTCTTCAGGCCTTTGGTATCAATCAAATTGGGATGGCTGAGGCCCCCCAGGCTTGTTGGCAACTACTAGATTCTCAGCCTCTTTAGTGGAAAATAGCCGTTGCTGGACTACTCCTTGACTATATCAACCATATTGTGCTGAAGGAAGAAATAAAGTCAAAACAAAACGAAAGGAGAAAACAACTGTAGAGACTATCTGGAGGGAATGGTGATTTACAGCTCTCTGGGGAGACAGCTGCCCATAATTATCACGTTTTACGAGAAGGGAAAATGTCCTAACCTCAGCACTCTGCTTCTGTAACCACGCCTGACCACAAGAGATTCCTCATTTTGATCTTAGTCCTGTGGCCCCTCTAAGGCTGATGGAGTTAACCCTTCCGGTGATGAAGTATTTAAAAATAATGCTGAAAAGGCTATACATACTGTAAATAAATAAAAAAGTGAAAACACCCTCTGTGCAATTGCTCAGAGCTTCAGAGACAACTCCACTGAGCCGTCAATGTAACAAACTGTTCCTGATTCTCCACTCTGTTTCTGCTGCCTGTTTCAGCTGGGAGGCTTCCCTGCTGGTTCCCTGTAACAGGGTAAGACAATCTGATAACTCCTCATTTAATATACATTCTCGCTGTTAATTCTGTTTCTCTAGAGAACCCTCATGGTAACCTAATCCTGACTTGAGGCTTGGCGGGCGATATAGATGTCCCCCTGAGGGCCAGCATTCACCCGCTAGCCACTACTCTCAGAACTTCGACTAGTTGGGAGTCTCTGCAGTAACTGCCACTGCCCAGGAGGCTTTCCTGACCCAAACTGACGGCAGCACCAGTCCGTGGGCAGGAACACAAATATTTAGAAGGCAGTTTTAATAGAGACAACATATCTACTTAAGAGAACAACTGTGGAACCTTCTCCCCCAGGGTCTGTGACCTCCCCAGCCATAATTTACTGTATACCTTTTCACTCTCAAAAATATTTTGGTTTTTTTTTTTAAGATTTAAATTTTTAAAAATTTATTTGTTTGTGCCATGTGTGTGTGTTCTCAAAGAGGTCAGAAAATGGCACCAGGGTCCCTGGATCAGGAGTTAAAGGTAATTTCACTGAGTCATCTCTGTAATGTCCATCTTTTCACTTCTTAAAAATTATTACACTTAGTAGCCTAGGGGGATGACTCATGCCTTTAATCCCAACACATGGGAAGCTGAGCCAGTCTGATCTCTGTGAGTCTGAGGCTAGCCTGGCCAACAATGAGTTCTAGGACAGCCAGTGGATTCATAGACTCTGTGGTGGTTTAATAGGAATGGCCCCCATAGACTCATGTATTTGAACACTTGGCCATAGGAAGTGGCACTCTTAGGAGGTGTGGCCTTGTTGGAGGAAGTGTGTTACCATGGGGACAGGCTTTGGGGTCTTACATATACTGAAGCACACAATCTCCTTCTGCTGCCTGTGGATCGAGGTGTAGACCTCTTAGCTCCTCCAGCACCATGTCTGCCTGGATGCTGCCATGCTTCCCACCATGATGCTAATGGAGTAAACCTCTGAACTGTAAGCCAGCCCCAATTAAAGGATAAAAGTTGTCATGGTCATGTCTCTTCACAGCAATAAAAGCCCAACAAAGATAGACTCTATTTAAAAACCAAAGCAAACAATTTACATTTAGTTATTCAGTGTGTGTGTGTGTGTGTGTGTGTGTGTGTGTGTGTGTGTGTGTATGTGTGTGTGTATGAATGGCCATGAGGATATGTGTCCATAAGAGTGTCTGTGGGCTCTGGAGATCTAAGTCAGATGCTCAGTCCCAACCTTGGCCCCAAGTCCAAGGCAACCTTGGATTATAATTTTTCTTTTATCTATGACTCTTAGCAGGTAGGCTATGTCACGTGGTATGGAACCCCTCCCAGCCTGGCCCCTTGGAATCTTTGTTTCTCTGGAACAGAAGAGAATCTCCCTTCAGGACCACAGTCATACTAGCCCTGATGGCTTTAACTGTGAAAACAACTTTTTCTGAAAATGCCACTCTACTTCAGAAATTGAGCATTTGCCAGACCAAGTTTATAATGTGCCTTTCGACCACTTAAAACTGTGTTCTCAATCTGCCTTCTTACTGTCTACTCAGTCTGTTTCATTTCAACTTGCACTAAGAAAATGATATAACCAACCTCACTATGCATTTGACTCACGTGTCCTAGTTGAGAATGTTGTGGTGAAACACCCTGACCAAAAGCAACTTGGGAAGGAAAGGGTTTACTTGGCTCACATGTCCTGAATCCTATCCTGCAGGCGGGAGCTGGTGCAGAGGCCATGGAGGGATGCTGCTGGCTGCTTTGCTTGCTCCTCCTGGCTTGCTCAACCTGCTTTCTTATAGAACCCAGGATCACCTGCCCAAATGTGGCATCACCCACAATGGGCTGGGCCCACCCACATCAATCACTAATTAATGCTTTTCAGGCTTGCCTACAGCCCCGTCTGATAGTGATTCCCTCCTCTTAGATGACTTTGGTTTGTGCCAAGTTGATATCAAAGCAGCCAGCACATGGTGTAATCAGCTTTTACAACTGATAAACTATAACTTCGTAGCCTTAATCTTTTTTTTTTTTTTTCGAGACAGGGTTTCTCTGTGTAGCTCTGGCTGTCCTGGAATTCACTCTGTAGACCAGGCTGGCCTCGAACTCAGAAATCCGCCTGCCTCTGCCTCCCAAGTGCTGGGATTAAAGGCGTGCACCACCACCGCCCGGCCGTAGCCTTAATCTTAAGCTATATAGTTTTCCATGCCTCTGGTCCAGAATAGTGTGTGTGTGTGTGTGTGTGTGTGTGTGTGTGTGTGTGTGTGTGTGTGTGTGTGTGTGTGTGTGTGTATTGAGGTAATCACTTGCTGAAAGCATCTAATGGGCTGAGAGTAACTTTAGGATAATTATCCATCATAAATATTATCCACCATAGATATAGAGGGCACCTGTGAATAGTTTGGTAACACCTGTTTGTAGTTCTGGTGCTGTTTTGGGTCAGTTAAGTGACTTCTTCCCTTGTAAAATTGTTAAAGGTTTTTGTAGAAAGTACCTCTCATTTCTTTTCCACACCTTGTTTTCTGTGATATTCAATAAATAGGTAGCAAAACCTGAAGTGGAAGTTTCTGAGTATGTCATGTGACACAGACTCATGTGTTTTGCTAAGGCAAGACCCATGGGAGAAAACATGATGTTTAGAGAGAGTATAAATAGGACTCAATGGACAGTGAAGGTGAGCTTGCATAGCTAGTTTTGCAGAGATTTGCTGGTCTCAAGTCTTTGTCTTTGCTGATCTTCTCTTCATTGAGAGAGGCAAGGTGGAGAACTTCTTCAGGCATCTGGGCTGATTCTGGTCGCTCCCAGTGACTTGTGCTGATTTGGTGGAGGCTTGGCTGTTTCTGCTGGATCATGCTGATTCATGTTTGGTGTACTGACACTACTAAACAATCAGAGATTGAAATTGCCCTTAGGAACTACTTCTAGACAGGCCCACCTCCCCTTGTTCTGTTTACCATCTTTTCTCCCCTACCTTTGGATGGTGGGCTAGAAGGAGGGGGGGGGGTTGAAGCGGTTGTGAACCCTTATTAACAATAGGTTTTAAAAAATCTAAACCTACAAAAACTTTTGTTAGTGACAGACAGACAGACATGAGACACACACTGACACAAACTACAGGCAGATGGATAACACAAGGAAAGAAGTGAAGAACTCAAATCTGGGTTCATTCTTGGTCTAATACACTCTAAGACGAAGACTTTTCTTGTTTCTTTCTTTCTTTCTTTCTTTCTTTCTTTCTTTCTTTCTTTCTTTCTTTCTTTCTTTCTTTCTTTCTTTCTTTTGTTTTTCAAGACATGGTTTCTCTGTATAGCCCTGTCTGTCCTGGAACTCACTCTGTACACTAGGCTGTCCTGGAACTCAGATTCATCTGCCTCCCTCCCTGGTGCCAGGATTAAAGGCAAGCACCACCACCATCTGGTGTCATCTTTTTTCATTGTTTTCTTTTTTTGGTGTGGGGGGAGGAAGATTCAAGATAGGCTTTTCCATGTAACAGCCCTAGCTGTCCTGGAACTTGCTTTGTGTACCAAGCTAACCTCGAATTCATAGAAATCCACCTACCTCTGTCTCCTGAGTGCTGGGATTGAAGGTAAGTACCACCATGCTCAGCTCCTGTTTTTATGAGCAAGGTCTCATGCAGCCCAAATTGGCTTCAAACTTATACAAATCTTGGCCTATGTGGCTCACATCTCTAAGCACAGCTTTTGAGAGGGTGTAGTAGTTTGAATAAATTTGGCCCCATGGACTCCTGTTTAAATTCTTGGTCCATAGGGAGTGGCACTATTAGGAGGTGTGGCCTTGTTGGAGGAAGTGTGTCACTGTGGGGACAGGCTTTGAGGTCTCATATATGCTCAAGCCCCACCCAGTGTGACACACAATCATCTTCTGGTGCCTGAGGATCAAGATGTAGAATTTTCGGGTCCTCCAGTTCCATGTCTACTTGTATGCGACCATGCTTGCACCAGGATGGTAATAGAGTAAACCTCTGACATTGTAAGCCATCTCCAATTAAATGTTTTCCTTATAAGAGTTGCCATGGTCATGGTGTCTCTTCACAGTAATGAAATCCTAAGACAGAAGGTTACAGAAGGTAACTAAGGCAGAAAAATTACAATTTTGAGACTAGCTTGGTATACATGATGAGTTTCAGGTCAGCCTGTACTCATAATGTATGGCACCATCTCAGAACAAACAAACAAACAAACAAACGAACAAACCACTAACAACAACCAGGGGAAAAAAGAGCCCTGTGTGGTGGCAGATGCCTGTAATCCCAATACTCAGAAAACTGAGGCAGGAGGATTGTTATGAGTTCTAGGTCAGTCTGGAATACTGTAAAATCTTATCTTTATAAAAATATGAAGGGGAACAACTCTCTGTGTAGACAAGACTGACCTCAAACTCACAGAGATTCAACTGCTTCAGCCTCCAGCATGCTGGGATTAAAGACATTTGTTAAGTCTGAAAGCACCACACAGACTACCATTCACTTGACAGTCAGCAAGAGTGTTTTTATTCCATGAAAGCCAGAAGCCTGCATGCAGGGGTCGGCCACTAAAAAAAATGGTGATGATTCTAGACAAGGGCGCACAGGCCTTTTTATAGGGAACTAGGGGAATCTTAGCTAGGGTTAGGTAATCTAAAACTTCACTGGTGGGTGTTAGGGCGGTTACATGGATTGATTTCTGATTGGCTTCTGTCCATGTAGTCAGTGAGCTGCATCCCTGTGTTACGAACGTTTAACCACAGGATGAGATACCCAATCCATATAAGGCTGTCCAACACAGATGGCCCATCCTGAGATATTTTCCCATCCCTGTGGTTATCTCCAGGTTATTCTTTGGATAGGGGAATTTATGGCCTTGTTCCTTGGATTTGTGGTCTTTTCCTGAAGCTGGTGACTTATGGCCTAGTTTCTAGGACTGATGACTTAGGGGGTTTTATGGTCAGTTCCTGGAACAGTTAACTTTTCCTTTTAAGTCAGGCCTGGTTCTAGAATGGAGTTTATGTCATCTTCTCAGCATAGCCACATGTAGCTAAATAAATCTAAAAGCAAAAACAAAAACAAAAACAAACAGGAAGAGATCTCATTAAGTAAAGGCACTTGTCCCCCTCTTTGTCAAACCTGTAACCAAAATGTGGGGAAAAAAAGAGTCAGCACTTTGACCTCCCTGTTCATGCTATTGCTCATGTATATCTCCCACAAACAAAGAAACAATTAATTAATTAATTAATTAATGTAACAAAAAGGTAAAAATGTTTTTTAAAAGTTTTGAAAGGTTTTTACATGTGTATGTGTCTATGTGTGAGCATGTGTGAATTCAGGTAGCCACAGAGTTCACGAGAGGGCACTGAGTCCTCTAGAGTTGGAGTTAATAAGCAGTTGTGAGCTGCCAGGTATGGGTACTCTATAAGATCTGTTACAGGATATCTGATTATTTGTACATAGTAAACCTAATTGTTAGCAAAATATATAAGCTAAGAAAGATATTGCGATTGTCAGATGCAGTTAGGTATGTCCTATAGAGATACAGTTTAAGTGTACCTCTAAAAGTCTCCTTAGATAAGAATGCTAAAGAATTTAAGAACTTTAAAGAACTTAAGGAACAGGACTAGAGAGATGGCTCAGTGGTTACGAGTACTGACTGCTCTTCCAGAGGTCCTGAGTTCAATTCCCAGCAACTACATGGAGGCTTACAACCATCTGTAATGGGATCAGATGCCTTCTTCTGGTGTGTCTGAAGACAGCAACAGTGTACTCACATACATAAGATAAATAAATTTTTAAAAAGAAAAGAACTACTGGGCAGTGGTGGCACCGCCTTTAATACCAGCACTTGGGAGGCAGAGGATTTCTGAGTTGAGGCCAGCCTGGTCTACAGAGTAAGTTCCAGGACAGCCAGGGCTATACAGAGAAACCCTGTCTCGAAAAACAAACAAACAAACAAAAAACCCAAAAAGAACTTAAGGAACTTTAAAGAAAGTTTCTGCCTATTTTGAGGCAAATTGCTTGGTCTTGTGGTCTTTGTTCTATGACCTGAGGCAAAGTCAGCTGGATGGTGGAGAAATGGTTCAGCCCCACTGACTTGGGCTGGAGCCCCCCCATGACAGTGACATGGTTCAGCCTGCCAAAGGTGTAGGGGAGGAGCTAGAGACTTCTTTGACAGCAGTTGGACCTTTCAGAGCTTGTTCTTTTGGCTCTCTATTTTGTCTTAGAAGATCTTCATGGAAGAAGCTCGGAGTAAGAAGTGAGGATTTTCTTTCTTGGTTTTCAGGAATCATAGAGAAGCGGCTGGCAGGACATAAGTGAAACAAGATTCTAGGAAAGAGAGCTAAGGAGCCCACTTGGGTTTGGGAGTGCTCAGAGAAAGATAGAGTAGCTCTGTAGAACAACACAGAATGAGATTTTTTAAAGAACTAACAGGCGGGCAGTGGTGGTGCACGCCTTTAATCCCAGCACTTGGGAGGCAGAAGCAGGCGGATTTTTGAGTTCGAGGCCAGCCTGGTCTACAGAGTGAGTTCCAGGACAGCCAGGGCTACACAGAGAAACCCTGTCTCGAAAAACCAAAAAAAAAAAAAAAAAGAACTAACAGTTTAGTTGTAGAATAAGGCTTGTAGATAGATATTTCGTATGTAGTTAAGAAAATAAAGTTACCTCGTTGAGCTAGCAGGTTTTTACCTCAGTTCCCACATCCCATGTCTTTACGGATATAATTATTAAGTAAATTTAAAAGGATAAATATTATGGAGGTCAGTACATTCTCTAAGTCACTGAACCACTTCTTCAGAGATAGAGTGCCTTGGTTGTAAAGCAGGATACCTGTGTGAGATTACAGAGGACTATGCCCAGTTGCTATCAGTCATCCCAGAGAGTGATGTCGATATTATGTCTCACCCTGGGCAAACAATTTCAGGAAAAAAAAGACTGTAGTCCTAGTTCCCTGAAACTGCAATGATTTCTTCGCTCCCAAACCCCTCAAGCTGGCTCTATAAAGAGTTCCAGCTAAGCCGGCCAGTGGTGGCTCAGGCCTTTAATCCCAGCACTTGGGAGGCAGAGGCAGGTGGATTTCTGAGTTCAAGGCCAGCCTGGTCTACAGAGTGAGTTCCAGGACAGCCAGGGCTACACAGAGAAACCCTGTCTCAAACAAACAAACAAACAAATAAATAAATAGAGTTCTAACCAGCTTCCCCACCTCCATCCCCATCTCCTGTGTAAGCTTAGATTTTTAAATTTTTAAAAAAGATTTATCTTATTTATATGAGTACACCGTAGCTGTCTTCAGACACACCAGAAGAGAGCATCGGATCCCATTACAGATGGTTGTGAGCCACCATCTGGTTGCTGGGAATTGAACTCAGGACCTCTAGAAGAGCAGTCAGTGCTCTTAACCACTGAGCCATCTCTCCAGCCCGATTTTTAAATTTTTTAATACCTACTTTTAATAAGGGTTCTTAAATGCCTTAACTTCCCTTCTAGTCCACTATCTATTAGAAGTAGTGGAAAGGAAAGTTTAACAGAGCAAAGGAGGATGTGAACCTATTTGATAATATTTCTTTGGAGCAAATCCAATCTGTGTTGTCAGGATATCAGCAATTTAGTTCACACAAATCAGCAAAAGCAGCTTGATCCAGTCACACACTATTTATGAATCTGCAATGGCAGGACTTGCAAACACCATTCACGAGTCAGGAACCGCAGGTTGATCCAGAAGAAACCACAAGGCTCTACCAATAAGCCCAAGTCTGCCAGAACACCACCAGAAGTTTTTTGGTGCATTTCTCTTTATGAAGTCACAATGAACAATGACCAACAAAGAATGGTAATACTGATACTACCCAGCATCACCAACAAAGACCAGCATAAGCGAAGCCCTACAATGACCAGCAAAGAATGGCAAGGTGTACCAATACCATCCAGCAGCACCCACTGTTCATTGGGCTATATTTATATCCTTTCCAAACATCACGTGTTCTCTCAAGCATCCGCTCTAGCAAATATCACATGCCCCTTTTCCAGGCAGCTTCTAGAAAAACATCACATGTCTGTTCTCAGCAAAACACGCTTCTACATGTAAACTTCAACAAAACATCCTCTCATAAGACAGTTTCCAGAAAAACATCACATGACACAACTGAGTCTCCAAAGAAACCAGAAATTTCCACTTCATAACATACTGCATAACTATGCCAACTGCATTGCTTTGTTTTTTTGAGAAAATCTCTCTATGTAGCCTAAGCTGGCCTCCAACTCACAGTAATCCTCTGCTGATAGCTACTCATATGCTAGGGTTGCAGGCATGTACCATAATGCCCGGAGGATGAGCAAAACTTTAACAGGGTGCCAATTTTAGAAGAGATATTGAGAAACAAGAATTCTTCATACCATGTAGGAGAGATAAACCATGGTTTCTATGGATAATCTAGGCACATACAACAACGGTCTCATTATCTTTGTCCTTAGTCTCAGTATTTGCATTTCTGGGAATTAATGAATAACTAATTCATATGCATAGATGAATGCACAAACATAAAACATAGCTCCAAGTGATAATGACAGATGATGATTACTTATACTAACTTATGCCATATATACGGTCTTAGGGTTTCTATTGCTGTGATGAAATACAATGTCCAAAAACCAAGTTAGGAAGAAAGGGTTTATTTGGTTTATACTTCCATAACATAATCAGTGAAGGAAGTCAGGACAGGAACCTGGAGGCAGGAACTGATTCAGAGGCCATGGAAAGTGCTGCTTACTGCCTTGCTCTCTACAGATTGCTCAGCCAACTTTCTCATAGAACCCCGGACCATCAGTCAAAGGACTGCACCACTTACAACAGATTGGACCCTCCTCTACCAATCAGTAAGTCAGAAAATGCTTTACAGGTCTGCCTATAACCTGATTTTCTGGAGGCATTTTCTTAATTGAAGTTTTCTCCTCTCAGAAGACTTAGGTTATGTCAAGTTGACATAAAACTATCCATCACATAAACCCATTAAAAATAGTTGTTTGATTCATTTTTTTTTCAAACAGTGTTTCCATATATAGCCCTGACTATCCTGCAACTCACCTGGTAGACTAGGCTAGTCTCAATGGTGGTTTTCTTCCACCTCTGCCTTTGATTGTTTAAGATAACAAAGCGCTGGGTGGTGGTGGCACACGCCTTTAATCCCAGCACTTGGGAGGCAGAGGCAGGCGGATTTCTGAGTTCGAGGCCAGCCTGGTCTACAGAGTGAGTTCCAGAACAGCCAGAGTTACACAGAGAAACCCTGTCTCGGAAAAAGAAAAAAAAAAAAAAAAAAAAAAAACCCAAAAAAATAAGATAACAAGGCATGAGCCACCACACCCAGATTATTGTTTCGAGATAGGATTTTGCTATGGATGCCTCAAACTTGAAATCTTTCTGCTTCAGCTGGGAAAACAGAACCAGGTCCCAACATACCTGGTTGTTTTTGAAGAAATTATTTTTTCTTTTTTGTTGGTTTTCATGACAGAGTTTTTCTGTATAGCCTTAGCTGTCCTGGAACTTGATCTGTTAACTCAGCTGGCCTTGACCATGAGTTCAGGTTCATAGAGATCCATTTGCCTCTGCTTCCTGAGCTCTGGGATTAAAGGTATGCACCATCACTGCCCTAGTCAAAATCTTATTTCTTATTACAAAAAATAAACGTGTGACAAATAAGACAATGTTTATTACATGACAGATACTCAGCAAATATTTGTTAAATAAATCATTGTGAGAGAAGCAAACACAGTTGAGCCTGGACAATTTTTTTTTTTTTTTTTTTTTTTTTAGGTTTTTCAAGACAGGGTTTTTCTGTGTAGCCCTGGCTGTCCTGGAACTCACTCTGTAGACCAGGCTGGCCTCGAACTCAGAAATCCACCTGCCTCTGCCTCCCAAGCGCTGGGATTAAAGGCGTGCGCCACTGCTGCCTGGCAAGCCTGGAAACTCTTTTGTTTGGTCATGCACACTCTCTCTCCTATAATACTACACTTCTCCACCCAATTCCTTCACTTGCCTGTACTATCTGTTGGGATTGAGACCCGGAACAAATAGCTGAGGTGAGGTGCATTTAACACACCAAAGTGCCTGACCTTCAGGACCTCCCAGCATTCCTCAGTCCCTACCTGACATACCTTGCCCTCCCCTAGAGGCTCTTTCCTATTTCCTATATATTGCCTGACACCTCTCTCTCTCTCTCTCTCTCTCTCTCTCTCTCTCTCTCTCTCTCTCTCCCTCCCTCCCTCCTCCCTCCCTCTGTCCCCTCATGTCCCCATGATGACTTCCCTGGCCTCCTTCCTTGGGACCAGTGAAGCTGAGAGTGGTTTCCCAATAAACCTGCCTTTATATATACTCCAATTTAGCTTGAATTTGCTCACACGACTGGCAGAGAAATAACTTATTACTATGCACAAGCATCTCTCTCCAAATGATACTCCTAACAACCTTGGAACCTTTTCTACCTCCCACCTGTATTGGACTACAGGTACTCCCATTTCTGAACAATAAAATACCTTCCCCTGCCCTAGTAACAATCATATTTAGAGAGTTTCTACTCCCAATGTACCTAGGTAGGAAAACTGGAAGGGATGATCAGGCCTGAGCTGGTTTTGGGTGCCTGCTCAGTGTGGTACTTTTTTCTGTTGCTGTGATAAAATACTCCAACCAAAACCAAAGTGTCTTAAGGCTGTGGTTTCAGTGGGAGGGTCCACAGTGTCAGGGGAGGAGTGGCAGGAGGCCACTAGAACAAGAAGCTGAGAGATTACATCTCCATCCATAGGCAGGAAACAGAGCATGGGGTGGTGGAAAGGGGGGAGCCTATAAATACTCAAAGCCCACCCACATGTACTACTTCCCTCCATACCCTTCCCAAACATTGCTACCAAATGTGGCCTGAGTGTCTAAATACGTGAGCCTATAGGGGACATTTCCCATTTGAACCACCATGTCCAGTTAAAACTGTGCCAAGTAGTCTTTTAGGGAGAATCCCTATTGCTGTCTTATGCCTGTGCATACCTTGGCATGTCTCTGATCTAAATAAAACCAAATGCATTATACAGTAGGAACAATTAATATATGACCTAACCTGTCAATTAAAACAGAGAACCACCCTCACTATACCTTTTAGTAGCAGACCCTGCTTCTGTTGAACTCAATAAAAGGAAGCCTCAAACAATCGTCAGGCTTTCAGTACTCTTACTTGTATGGCTTGATGTCAGCCTTGATCTTGTGTCCTTCTATATAATTCTCGGTACTCTCCTTTAACTTTTAATAAAGTTGTCTTGCTTCCTTTAAAAATTTGTATGGTAGCTGGGCATGCATACCTTTAACCCCAGCACTTAGGAGGCAGAGGCAGAGGCAGGTAGATCTTTGTGAGTTCAAGGCCTGCTTGGGCTACATAGTACTACGTTCCAAGCTAGCCAAGGCTATAGAGTGAGATTCTCCCCCCCCCACACACACACACAACAACTCTAACGGAATCCTTATTTCAGTTCTTTGAATAAAAAATTACCTGAAAAGAACTGGCCTGGGCCTTGGCCATCAGTAACAACTGTTCACAATGTATTAGATTAAAAGGAGAAAGAAGAGGAAAACATAACAAATATACATAAATATGTATTCTGTTTTAGGGGTCTGAAACTCACTATGTAGACCAGGATAGCTTTGAACTCCACCAGCCTCTGCCTCCAGAGCAATAAAGGTGTAGGTTCCCACACCTGCTTTGGTTTTCTTGACCGTGGTCTGCCTGACTGGGGTGAGATTAAATCTCACAGCATTTTTAATTTGCATTTCCCTAATAGCTAGGAAATCCCAACACTTTTTAAAATATTTATTTGGCTGCCCATGGTGGCATACACCTCAAATCCCAGCACTCTGGAGACAGAGGCAGGCAGATCTCAGTGAACTCAAGGTCTGCCCAGTCTATACTGAAAGTTCTAGGACAGCCCAGGTTATATAGTGAGACCCTGTTTCCAAACAAACAAACAAACAAAAAACCAAAACAAAACAAAAAACCAACCAACCACCCACTCAAACAAACAAAAACCAATAAAAAAATCAAACAAGAACAAATCACCCCCTAAAATATTTATTGGCTGTTGTATTTTGTATTTCTCTATGTAGCCCTGGCTGTCCTGGAACTAGCTTTGTAGATCAGGCTGGCCTTGAACTCTGAGATCCACCTGCCTCTGCCTCTGGAGTGCTGGGATTAAAAGTGTATGCCACCACCCAACCAGTCAGGATTTCTTCATTTACAAATTCTATTCAGATTTTTAGCACATGTTGTTGTTGTTTTTAAATTGGGTTGCTTGTTTAGGGCTTGGTTTTCAAATTCTTATATTCTAGACATTAATCCTCTGTCAGAATATAGCCGGCAGACTTCTATTCTGTGGTCTGTTTCATTGTTGGGCTGTGTGCCTGCCTCATCACTGGGATGCTGGAGCGAAGCCTGCTGGCTGCTCAGGGAGACAGGGAGCAATCGGAGGATCCCTAGCCAGGCCGGAAAGAAAGGTATGGCCAAAGTGTTACAGCTCTCAGAGGGGAAACCAGGGCGGGGCAGGCAGCCAGATCGCTTCCACTATCAGCTCTGGTGCTTATCCGCAGCAGTACGGAGAGCTGTGGAGGGTGCCCAGAAGCCATAGCTGGAGCCTCTAAGACAATGGCTGTATGTGTTGCAACTAGCAGACTTCAGCAGCAAGGGACTGTAGTTAGAGTGTAAGCCTCTTTTTTTTTTTTTTTTAAGATTTATTTATTTTCTTTATTTTTTATTTATATACAGTATGTATAAGTACACTGTAGCTGTCTTCAGACACACCAGAAGAGGGCAGCAGATCTCCTTAAAGATGGTTGTGAGCCACCATGTGGTTGCTGGGAATTGAACTCAGGACCTCTAGAAGAACAGCCCGTGCTCTTAACCGCTGAACCATCTCTCCAGCCCTTATTTTTTATTTATATAAGTACACTGCAGCTGTCTTCAGACACACTAGAAGAGTGCATCGGATCCCATTACAGATGGTTGTGAACCACCATGTGGTTGCTGGGAATTGAACTCAGGACCTCTGGGAGAGCAGTCAGTGCTCTTAATCGCTGAGCCATCTCTCTAGCCTGTCATGATCCTCTCAATGGGGTGTCACAGATACTTGTTCCAGGACAGGTCGACCCTGGTTCTAAAGCCTGCTGTTCTCAATTATGAGAATTCCTGGGGTTTTGAACCTGATTCAATTTTTCCAGGTCTTCTGTCTGTTGTCACCGTCTACCGGCCCCACATATCATCTCAAGGTTAATGGTCTCCTTTGTTATGAGAGCATTTTAATTCCATGAGGTTTGTTTTCTGTAGGGAGTGGTTCTGATGCTTTGATCGGGAATCTGCAAGTAAACGATGGAGGTCCTGTTCCCCAATTGGTTCTTGATTGATCAATGAGGATGCCAGCAACCAATGACTGGGCAGAAGAGGTGGGACTTCTAGGTTCCCGCAGGCAGGCTAGGAGAAGCATGAAGGGAAAAGTAATTCACCATGCTTCGGAGGGAGAGAGAATCACCAGCCATGTGAGATCTTAGTTGGAGTGGCCATTGGTGGCTTCCCAAGGTGGAAGATTAGAAATCGACTAAACTGAGGGCAGATGCAGGGTATTGAGCAAGGAGAAGGTAACTAGATAACTAAGCTAAGGGCAGACTTAAGAGTGTTGAGCAAGGAGTAAAAGAAGAGGTTTAGAAGAGCCCAGCGGCGGGGCTGTAAGGCAGGTTAAAAATGAGCTATGTGTGTGTATTTCATCAGCAGATCCAAGGGAAGCAGGACGATGGCTGCTAGTGTGGTCTGCCCAGAGCTTAAAGCGGGATAGTAGAAACTACATCAGGATAGTTTTCTTTCCTACGAGAAGCCTTTCTACCTGTTTGTAGCTTTTCATGATTTTTTCTTTTCGCTACTTTGTGTGGGTTCTTCTCCTGTCTCCTAACAATCTCTTCTCTGGCTGGGCTCAGCTTCTCCTGTCTCACCTGTCACCAACTGTCTTCTCAAACTCTACTCACTGATCCTGCTTCCTCCTCTGTCTCCTGGAACCTACTCTTCTTCCAGCTGGAACCAACTCTCCTCTGACCCTCATTCTACTCTGCTATAGTAGCTTCTGCTTGCTTTTTATGTCCTTTCCTGTTCCCAGAAGTCCAAGAGGCAACTGACACTGAAGGTCATAGGGTCAAGCAGTTCTAACAGCTAAGTATTCCCCAAGAGTCAGCTATTGGAGATACAGGGCCAGGAACCCAAAATAAATCATACTACATCTGTTCCTACATCTTGAAACTTTTCTACTTTTAGCCGTTTTAGAGGGTTCAGATTTTACATCAAGGTCCTTAATCTATTTAGAGTTTATTTTTTTTGTTCAGATGCAGAAAAGGGTCATGTGTCATTCTACTCTTAGGTGTGCTGGCTAGCTTTTATTGTCAACTTGACATAGCCTAGAATAACCTGGGAAGGAGTCTCAATTGAGTATTGCTTGAATCAGGTTGGCCTGTCTGCAGCACTGTCATGATTGCTAGTTGATGTAGGTGGACCCAGCTCAGGCAGATGCTGTCAAGTTGTACAAGAACCTGAGTTACCTAAGCATGAGCCAGCCAGTAGAATTCCTGCATGACTTCTGCTTCATATTCCTGCTTGAGGTCCTGTTCTAACTTTCCTCAGTGAGGGACTGTGACCTGTAAGCTGAAAAAAATCCCTTTCCTCCCTTAAGTGGCTTTGGGTCATGGTGTTTGTCCCATGTTGAAAGCAAACCAGAATGGCAGCTGGTATCCAGTTCTTTTCAGAACTGTCAAAGAGGCTGTTTTTTCTGTTAGGTTATTTAGGAAGAAAGAGGGTTCCAGAGAAACATGAAGTTGGATTGTTCTTCAGGGGAAAGATTCAGATATAATTGTGAGTTCAGAAGCAAAGAGCTCCAGCCTACCTAGGACAACAGAACCTGGGCTTTTAAGGTCCTTTTGAGAGTTGGGGGTGGGGTGGGGAGGTGTTGTGCCACAGAAAATGGAGCCAAGGTCAGTTGAAATTATCTAATCAGGCTGAGACATTTTGTTTTCTGTATTTCGGGTGAGACAAGTGTTTGAAGGTCTCAAGCACATTTCAGGATAAGGGGATCAGGAAGAACAATGAGCTTAGTATGTGATGTGACAGGTCATAAGGTTCTGGGGATCCTTAACTTACCAGAGACTCCCAAGTGAACACATGGAGTCGGGAATTGATGCAAAATGAAAGAGGAATTTATTGATTCAGCATGCTGAGTTCGTTCTGCATACCAAGATGGGAGAAAGACCCTGCGTAGCCCGTTCAGGGACCTAATATACGGATTTTGGAGCAGCAGCCATTAGGCACAATGTGATTGGTAGAACAGTGTGACTTTTAAACTGATTGGTTTTTAGGGAATGAGGTAGCAGGGGCTTAATCAGCCCCTCCCTTCCAGCCTACATGATCTCTAACCAAACTGTTTCTTCTAGGAGGGGAGGGGTGCCCAAGTGCTGGGGGTATGGTGGTGGTGGTGGAAAAGTTCCTGAGCTGACTTCTCAAGGTCACTTGTCCTTGCTCTTCTGTTTATGGCTTTGTATCTGAAAGGGACTATTCCCAGAAACTGGGATAGGACAGAGAAACACTTGTATATTTATGAAAGCAGGCAGGGAGACTGCAGCTGGAGGTGATTTTGTCAGCTGTTTGCAGCAGCTGTGAGGTGAGAGAGTGCACCTGGAGTGTCTAGGCTCTACCATTCTCCAGTATTTTGTCATCTTTGTCAAATACCAGGTGGTTTCAGCTTCATGGACCTACAACTGGATTTTCTGTTCTATTTATCTGTTTCTGTTTTTGTGTCAGTATCATGTTGCTTTTGTTATTTTGACTCTGTAATATAACTTGAAGTCAGGTATAGTCATTCTTGAAACGAATTTCCTTTTTTTTTTTTTTTTTTTAGTTTTTCGAGACAGGGTTTCTCTGTATAGCCCTGGCTGTCCTGGAACTTACTCTGTAGACCAGGCTGGCCTCGAACTCAGAAATCCGCCTGCCTCTGCCTCCCAAGTGCTGGGATTAAAGGCGTGCGCCACCACTGCTCAGCTTACGAATTTCCTTTTTAAAATACATCATTTAGGCATCACCGGCATGATGACGCACGCAGTCAGGTCCAAAGGAAACTAATCTTCCAACTCCAAAAGGCAGTTCAAGTACCCAGAAATGGGCTCAACCTGGACTGTGGAAGATTTCTGGCAGTTAGATAAGGCATCATTCCTCAGAAACTTGTGAAATTGGTTCCCATCTGCTAAGTGAGTCATTTCCCTTACCTCGGGCAGGAGGGACACATGGCTACCTGTGGTGCCTGTCAGCATATCAAAGTGCATGTTGGCCACCAGGTTTCTTCAGTATCTCAAGTACTTGTTACACATTTTAAAGTCCATGCTAGTTCACATCCTAGCCCTTCTCAATTCCTTCCTTACTCTAAACTCTACCCAGTTCATGGGATTCCTTCTCCCATGGGTTGCTAGTTCTCCTTATAGCCCTGCTATTGTTTTTTTTTTTTTTTTTTTTTTTCTCTCTATTCTCTATTCCCTGCCATTCTTCCCTCTCTTAAGACAGCTCTGGCCAGGTCCAGTCTGTTGGCCATGTTCAGTCTACACCCTTCTCTAGGCTTTTCCAGATGATCCTCACTGTACTTTCCTATCTATATTAAAAATCTTGCCCTTAACCATACCACGAAGCAGTCATGTTTATACACACATACCTTTAACCCAGCATTCAAGCTACTATCCAAACCCTAACATGTACCCACAAATGGTATATACACATACAACCACTCTCAATAATGCCTGTTGGATTAAATGAGTTTTCCTTTTCAGACACAGAAAAATTAAGTTGAATAAAATGACTTCTCTTAGCGTTTTTTTGGCTGAGATTGAGTGAGGTATATTTGTGTCAGAAATAGGAAAAAACTGTTCATTAAAACCTATTCTCCTGAGTTTCAACAAGTACTACCTAATTAAGACCCTGAAAAGACGAATAGGTGTAAAGGTTAAAGGTCAACTTGATGAGCTAGCAATAGAAATGTCTGTGTGGGTTTATATGGGTATTTGCAAAGATTAACTGAGGGTAAAGACTCTGCCTAGCGTGGGCAGCCCTTCCAACAGTGACCCAGATAGACAACCTGAGTTCAGTTCCCAGCATCCATTCTAGGTGGCTCACAACTGCCTATGACTCCAGATACAGGAGTTGTTGTCCCCCATTTCCTAAAGGTACTGGCACTCACTGTCCCCATTATTAAAAGCAAAATCTTAAAAATAAAGAGGGAGATCCAAAGAGAACAAAGTATTGCCTGCCATCCTTGACTTCAGGTTTAGTCAGCTTGTCCATGCTGCTCCCATCACACTCTAAGCTTCTTGGGTCTCCCAACATCTTCAGCACCAGGCCAGGATGGCTTCAAGCTTCATGAAACCTCTATTGCATAGATGGTCACTGTTGGGACTACCCAGGCCATACTGACAGTGAGTAAATAAATACATGTGTGTATAAATAAGGTATGTTATGATATATGTCTATGGTCCCAATACTCATAAGGTAGACGCACAAATACCAGAAGTTTAAGCGTAACCTGATGTGAGGTTATTTTAAAATAACAAACCAAAAACCTTTCCTAGCACTTGGGAGGATGAGAGAGGATGACTGTTCAAGGAGAGCATAAATACAAAGAGGTCCTGACTCAAAAACAAAATAAAGGATGAACTCTGTGTAGATGTTTCCAACTCTTATTACAAAGTAAACCAGACAATGACAAAAAAAAGTCATCACATAAAGGAATATAAAACTATTTATTGACCACTGTTCACCATTATTTACAATAAAGTAAATATACAGTTGGATGACATTCTGATACTACAAAGTGACTTTTCTGGCTCATTGAACCAGAACCCAAATACTGAAAAGATTGATCCTACCAGTAAGGAATGAGTTCAGGGTAAAGAAAAAGCATGCAGGTCATTAATTGATATTAGCAAATTCTGTTCACTCACTTAGTCAGCAGGTCTTAAATTGCCAACAACAGCTCCAACCATGATTCTATTTCCACATCAAACAGATTCCATGAATCATAACCTTTTAGTATAGATTTTAACTTTCTACAAAGAAATGGTTCACCAGAGGAACCTTTACACGGACTGGCTGACCTGGACCTGCCTCTGTAGACCGGCTGGCCTCTTAAATAAGAACTCCATCT
>CM052700.1:86049237-86079976 GCA_028551405.1 Uromys caudimaculatus
TCAGCAGGTCTTAAATTGCCAACAACAGCTCCAACCATGATTCTATTTCCACATCAAACAGATTCCATGAATCATAACCTTTTAGTATAGATTTTAACTTTCTACAAAGAAATGGTTCACCAGAGGAACCTTTACACGGACTGGCTGACCTGGACCTGCCTCTGTAGACCGGCTGGCCTCTTAAATAAGAACTCCATCTGCCTCTAGAGTGCTGGGATTATAGGCGTGCACCACCACACTCAGCCCGAGTCTTGTTATTAAATCACACTACTACTTTGTCTAAATTCCATTTTCTGAAGGGGGAGTTGGTGTGGACAACATTCTGTAAATAAACTACTGTATTTACGTGATAATACATCAGCTCTGATGTGGATGCTTTTAAACTATCCAATAAATTACAGAATCTGCTTAATCTAAAAGGTTATGGTTTTAGGAAAATGTTCACAATGAAGGAATCGCATCGACTTGTGTTTTCATCTTGAGTTGAGTATTAAAAACAAGACAAAACGAACAAGTTATGTGTTTTATGCATACACTGCATACAAACAAAAAAACTCAGAATGGTCCTTCTGTGTCCCAGTTAAAAATAAGTTCTGACTGAATAATGAATGTAACATCTCCCCAGCATTTAAGAAAAGCTGTTCTTCAAAGCTGAGGAAATACAACATGGTATCAAATATTCTATTGTTTAAGGAAGCAACTACAGAAAGCTCTTACTTGCTCAAAGGAATCAGTGCCTTTTGATGCAGAACAAAACCCAAAAATATCCCAACTACTGTCAATACTTTCAAAACCAGCATATCAAACTTGATTTTCATTAGAATGCTATTTTTTCCACACTAGTAATTCAAAAACCAAGATCCAGATTATATATATATATATATAAATATATATATATATATAAATGCAAACAATTATTGTGCTTCATCTTCGGGACAAGAATGCCAAGTCAGCCTCTCCTCGTAGAAAGCAATGACAATCTGAGGACACTTCATATTCGCCTCCTTTGCCAGCACCAAGTCAGCCTCATCTGAGTCCTTCCTGTTGTGAGGGAAAAGAAACTGGTTAAATGTTTAAATTTTAAACTCTGTATGTTAACCGAGATCCATTCAATAAATAATAATTAAATAAAAATGAATGTTAAGTGCTACCAGAGAGGGTTGTGTGATAGTTGAGGTTACATTTCAATAAACTTCATTTCTCAAAAGAGAAATACTATGCATTTTTCACTAACTCACAGCAATCTTACCCTAGCCTGCTGGGAGGACAGGCAAGAGCCACTACGCTCAGCTAACGACTTTCCATCCTACCTAAGAAGCCTTGCCTTAGAATTAGCCTTTAATCCCCATACTTGGGACAAAGCCAGGCAGAGCACTGTAAGTTGAGGCCAACTTGGTCTAAATAGAGAATTCCAAACAAGCCAGGGCAGCTACACAGTGAGACCCAGTCTAACCCCTGCTAACTCCCACTTAACCCAAAACACACACACACACACACACCCACCCACCACCTAACCAATGTATCTATTCTTTTATGTTTAATGAGGGCCAGTAAGATGGCTAAGCAGTTAAAGGTGTTTGGCCCACAGCCTGGCACCCTAAGTTTGAACTCAGGAACCCACATCCACAGGTAGAGAATGAAGCCCCTCAAAACTGTCATCTAACATACACTGTGACATACACACTCCCCTTGCCATCATGCATGCATGCACACACAGTAGAAAGTAAAACCAAAAAACCCAAAAAACTCCCCCCCCCAAAACCCAATATAAAATAAAAACCAAACCCAACAAAACAACTAGCTGAACACTTACCATTTCATGAGAAACATTAGTTCTCCGCTGCTGTCTGTGGCACCAATTATTCGCTCAGGATCAAGACCTCTGGCAAAGCCCCTTGGTTTGTCAGCCTGTTTATAGGGTTAAGTAATAGCTTAGATAAGTATTTCTCCACAACGAATAACATTAAAAATTTTTTATGAAATACAACTTTCATCAGAACTCCCAACAGTAAGCCAGGAACAACTAGAACAAGAACCAAAGTTTGATATGAAATCATGCTTGGGACTGGGGACATAGTTTTATTGGTAGAGTATTTGTCTAGAAATCCTGGGCTTGGTCCAGCACTTGATAGCTAGAGGCAGAAGCATCAGGAATTAATATTAAGCCTAGGATTAGAAAAGACCCTTTCTTAAAATATAAAATAGTCTTACTATGTAGCCTAGATTAGCTCTAAATTTTCAACCCTCCTGCTTTAATTTATTGACTATTAGAACTACAGTATGAGACAACATACTGAGCAATTATGCACTCATGAAAATTAAATTTTAAATGCCTATAAACCACTTTAGAGGTAGAGACAGAACCTTTAGAGGTTCAAGGCTAGCCTAGACTATTTAGTGGAATTTGACCAAGAACCACCCACCGATAAAAAACAAAAACAAGTAAATATGTAGTCACTTATAGTAGCACAAGCCTATAATTTCAGTACTCGGGAATATTGTAAGTTTAAGTGCACCTTGGGGTACATAGCAAGACTGTGGCCTAAAAACATACTTATAAAAAGCCCACAATGGGCTAGAGATGGCCCTGTGGTTAGAGCACTTGACTTGTAGAGACCTTGGCTCAGTTCTCAGTACCCACATGATGGCTCACAACCACCTCTAATTCTAGTTCCAGGGAGCGCCTCCCTCTTCTGACTTCTGTGGTAGCTGCATATACATACTCAGACCCCCCCCATTAACATTTTTAATGTAATACTAGTTACTACAGCTGGGCATGTGATGCAAGCTTTAACCCCAGCACTCTGGAGGCAGAGACAGACGGGTCTCCTGAGTTTTGAGTTCTAGGACAGCCAGGGCTATGTAGAGACCCTGCCTCAAAAACAAAACAAATTAATTATTATTATAGAGCTACTATATATATACATATATATATATATATACACACACACACACATATATAAAAATATAGGTAACATTCAACTATGTTTATTTATATATATAATATATATTTAGTTAGAATTAGTTACTATTATAAAGGCCAATCCCAAACAATAAAACTCATTTCACTTTTAGGAATTGAGCCCAAAATGATTTGCTTAAAGACATAAAAAAAATTAAAGTCTTATTTTGAGTTATCTGACTTGGGATTGTCTTTACACACTTCCCCTCAAGTATATCACAGCAAGCCAGCATGGTGCCATGAGTCCTGGGTTGATCCAGTACTTGGTAGGTGGAAGTTGGAGGATCAGGGGTTAAAGGCTAGCCTGGGCTATATGAGACTGTCTCAAAACCACAATCACTTTATTTTGGAGACAAGTTCTTTGAAACCTGAGCTAGCTTCAAAGTCTCAATATATCACTCTTACCTCAGTCCCTCAAGTGCTAGGATTATAGGGATGAGCCATCATGCCCAACCCTGTCTTCCTTAAACACTAGACATTGAAGTGACTCCTCTTCTTCATAACATGCTCTATACCTAATAGGTTTTATCTATATGCATACTTGTATATATTTGTATAAATACATTTTTTTTAAAAGGATAGGGTCTTAATATAGGGAAGGCTTGCTATATAACTAATGACCTTGAATTCCCTTCTCAAGTGTTGGGATTACAGGCGTATGCTAGTTTGCCCAGTTTCCAATCAGTTGAATACATAAACTATTATTCTTGTTTAGGTTTTTCTTTTGATATTGCTATTTATTTTTTAAAATCATGTGTACTTTTCTGAGCACTTGTAAGTACTGGTGCTTTTGGAGGCCAGAAAGGGCACTGAATCCCCTGAAGCTGGAGTTACAGACAATTCTGAGTACTCACACAAGTGCTACAAGAGTAGTTCATGTTCTTTAATTACTAGTACTTGAAAACGGTTACTTTAAAACTATTTGTTTTAAACTATTTGTTTTACCTACACATATGTCTGTGTACCTTGTGTGTCCTTGGTGCCAGAAGAGTGCGTTGGATTCTTTGGAACTGGAGTTAGACTGCTGTGAGCTATCAAGTGGGTGCTGGGAACCAAATGGATTCTCTGGAAGAGCAGTACATGTTCTTAACCAGTTCTCCATCCCTAAAATGTTTGCTCTCAGCCTCTTTAGGGTCTTACTTATAGACCAGTCTAATCTGGATCTCAGAGATCTACCTGCCTGCCTTGTCTCCCCAGTACTGGAACTAAAGCCATACCTCATATCTGGCTGTTTTTCAATTTATAAAACAATAAATGTTGATAATTATAGCCTACGGAATTTTTGAGAATATTTGAGAACTGATGATATCAGCAAACTAAAATTACTCGTTTCACATCAGCATAACCAGACTCTAAAGTCAGACTGCGTTACAACGTTAGCCCCTTAGGTCTAGGTAAATTCATTAAGCTCTGGTTCAGGTTTATTATCTATCAGAAACACTCAGTCCCTATGTCATAGGGTTTTGGTAGTGTATCAATATGTATTAGGCTGTTTAGAATACGGCTGGCTCAACTTAGCTTAGGCATTACTACTAAAGATATTTCCTTTATGCATATACTTTACTTTCAGATCTCCACTGTAATTAATCTTGTTTTTTCATCCATACAATTGAATCATTACCTAGACTCAACAGGGTTGAAGTTAAGATTTAATGACGTTAAAGTTCTTGTTACCTAGTTGATATGACCACACTTGAAACCCAGTCTTTTACCAATTTAAAGTGTGCTGAGTGACTGGAGTGTAAGCCTAATTCAGCACCAAGACCTTTCCTCCAATTATCACACTAGGCCAATAGAAAGGTAAGGTAAGGTAAGGTAATCTATTTAAAGTTAAGGGTAAACATCACCGTATCTGTGACACCATGTCTAACTCTATTAAAAGTTTCTTTTTTTTCTTAATTGGAGTTTAAAAGTATCCTAGGGGCTGGAGCAGCTAGAAGCATTCACCAAAGGCTCTAAGTTCAATTGCCAGTACCTACAATGGTAGCCCACACCACCTATAATTTCAGTCCCAAGGTATCTGATACCGTTATCTAGCTTCTGCGAACACAGAGCATTCATGAGGTACACAGATATACAGGCCAAGTACCAGACACATGGAAAATAAAGTTTTCTAGTCTTAGCTGGGACAATAGTGAATGCCTTTAATTCCAGCACTTAGGAGGCAAAGGCAGGCAGATTTCTGACTTTGAAGTTAGGCAGAGCTACAATGAGAAACCCCATCTTCAGACACCTCACCTAGTTTTAAGCAGAAGTCAGAGGTAACAAGATGAGTGGTGCAAGGCCACTCTCTGCTATGTGAGACCCACCCATCAAAAGGACACTAACGAAGTATAATGGTAACTGTGTATGAAAATACCATAATGAAACCCATCACTTTGGATGCTAACTTAAGGAACAAAATATGAACTAAATAAAAAGTATTTTAGCTGAGAAAAAAGTTCAAAGCAATTAAAACTTAAGTCATGGAGTTCTGATAAGATCAGTCTAACGGGCAGTACTTTATACTTACAGCATCTCTCTTCTTCTTCGATTTGCTATCATCAGATTCACTGTCAGATAAAGATTTCCTTTTTGTACCATCTTTTTCTTTACCAGCTTTTTGAGAATTAAGAAATGCTTCAATTAATTCTGGACAATCTAAATTTTCTTCTGGCTCCCAAGTATTATCAGCACTGTGTTCAGTTAAAGAAAACAAAAAGTTGATTCAATTAAACATTGCCATTACCTGGACCTGCTTATAACTACCTGGGGGAAAAAAATCCATAATAAAATAATAGTAATAGAAAGGAATGCCCTCCCATTTCCTGTATTATTTTAAAATGTCTAAATTTCTCTTCACAATCACTTTCACATCCCTATGAGAGCAATCTGCTATTTTATCCCAAAGGCAGTTGAATACTAAGATTTTTCTGCTCCATAAGTAACTCACTTTATGTAACCTTAGTTGGCCTCAAACTTCGTATGTAATCCAGCTCTGAGCCTGTCTGTACCTCCCAAGGACTAGGATAAAACCACTCTCACACTCTGTTTATCCCAAGGCCTTGTGCATGCCAGGCAAGCACCCTCCCAACTGGGCTACATCCCAATCCCACGAGTTTCTTTCTATCTTTCTGTCTTTTTAAAAGAAGGGGGCCAGGTTCATATGTACTATATAGGCTGGCTATGAACTCTCAGTACTGGGATTTTAGAAGGATTTTTAAAAAGATTCCTAATTCCTTAGATATTATATAAATAGGTTTGGGATATCCAATGATGTTTTGGAAATGAAGATTCCAAGACATTCTTAAATATTAAATGTTTTCAATTTTTGGTTGGTTCTCAACTTGAGAAATGATATAAAGCAAGAACTGGAAAAAACAAAAACCAAATCTAGCCTATTGCATGGTTTGTAAAGCATCAGAACTATTTTTTTCCCCCTATTTTCTTTCTTTTTAAAGTCTCTCTGGGCTGGAGAGAGAGATCGGCTCAGCTGTTAAGAGCACTGACTGTTCTTCCAGAGGTCCAGAGTTCAATTCCCCCCAATGACATGGTGGCTCACATCAATCTGTAATGGGATCTGATGCCCTCTTCTGGTGTGTCTGAAGAAAGCCAGTGTACTCACATACATACATTAAAAAAAACAACAACAAAACAACAACAACAAAAACCTGTCTTACTACATAGCGTAAGTTGGCCTCCACACCTTATCTTGCCTCTTCCACAGTTCTGGAATTCCTGTACTACCATGCCCAGGCCAAATTTTTTTCTTTTAAAAAAAAAAATTCCAGGGCTCGTAGTTGTCACTATAACAGCCATATTCATTTAATGTATTATCTATTGCCGCCTTTATGCTTCTCATGCAGAGGTAGTAGAGAGAAGTCAACGGCTGACAAAGCATAAAACAGTCACATAGATGCTTTGGGGGGTAAGACTGCCACTCCCGCCTCAGCAAAGCTGAAGTGACCATTCCCATGAAGAGCCAGAGCCATGAAGAAAACGAGCACCTCACAATTACGGAAGTATGATCACCTTGCACCAACTGACAGACTCACTAATGTCTTATGCTCTGGCTATAAATACCTTTACAGAGATAGATGGAATGAGTGACTTCAGGAATACTAGGAAGGATGCCACTAACATCTTGGGCTCAATAACTTGCTCTGCTGATATCTTCAGACCGCAACATTGGCAAAACTTAATTTGGGGAGGAGGGCTGATGTCTCAAATTTAGTGTTACTTGCAGTATTAGCTTCTATATTACAAATATATTATACTGTAAATGTTAGGTTCTTGGTCATAGACAAACTAGTACAATGTTTTAATACCACATTAAAATGCTTTAGTGAAAGAATCACATTGAGACGTGAAGTAGTAAATGACGGGTCAGGAGGTGGGAGAGAAAAAAGGGAAGGAGAATCCATCACAACATGCTTTGTTTAAAAAAAAGTCATTATGACATTTAATCCTTTGCATTCTACTTTAAAAATGCTGCCTTAATGAACTTTAACTTTTTAAGTTTGACTATCTATAGAAATAAACTCTAAAATGCTAGGTTTCAACTGTTGCTAAAACCTTACCTTTTTTAATTTAATTTTTTAAGCGTATGAATGTTTTTTTCTGCATGTAAGCATACATGTTCATCATGTGTGTGCCTGGTGCTTCACGAGGTCAGAAGGCGGTACTGGATCCCCTCGACTTTGAGTTACAGACGATTTTGAGCCACCATGTAGGTGCTGGGAACTAAACCCTAGTCCTTTGTAAGAATAAGTGTTCTTAACCACCGAGTCACCTCTCCAGACCCCTGAAGCCTTAAATAAACCTCAAACAAATCAAACTGGTTCAATATTTAAGCTAAGAGTAAGGCTTAATGCTCTTCTAAGCACCATTAAAGGTATTAACCTAAGGACCAAGGATGCAGGTGGTAAAGAGTACTGATTGAGCACGCACAAAAACCCTGGGTTCAATTCTCAGGACCAAGTAACACATGTGTGGTGCTGCATGCCTATGCTCTGGGGATGTGGAACCAGACATAACAGAGTTTAAGGCTATCCTTTATAGCAAGTTCAAGGCCAGTTTGAGATTCATGGGACCCTATCACAACAGAACAAACAATAAGTAAATGCATAAATGAGACACAGTGAACAAGTATAATCCCAGCACTTGGGAGAAGAAACACGAATCTAAGGCTAGCCTGTGCTACATGAGACATCCTGGCTTAAAACAACAAAACCGTAAGAAATGAAGCACTGAGGTTTCTTACTCTGTGAACCCTTTCCACTTGAGGAAATACTCCACCTTCCCATTCACTACACGACGGTCCAGTACTTTTTCTACCACAAATTCTTCAGGCTCTGCCTCTTCAACTTTTTTACTCTTTCCATTCTGTTTCTTTCCCATTTTTTGCTAAAACAAAAGAGAAATTAAGAAAAATTTAAAACTTGAGTACATTTTAAGGCCAAATTGTTCATTCATCTGACACATTTTTTTTTTAAAGTTTTTAACCCTCTATCCCTTTAAACTTCTGTAATCAGGGTAAGCACCTCCTAGAAAGTCAACAGATAATAAACAACAACAACAAAAAAGCTCTGCTTCACTGATTTACACTTATACCCTTCACCAGCATGACAGAATTAAAAAAACAATAAAAAAACCCAACCCTCTTGAAAAACCAAACCAACAAGACAAAACAAAATCAAAAGAGAAATAATCTCATCCTTTCCCAGTTTTTTTTTTTTTTTTTTTGGGGGGGGGGGGGGGGTTTGAGGCAGCGTTTCTCTGTGTAGCCCTGGCTGACCAGGCTGGCCTTGAACTCAGAAATCTGCCTGCCTCTGCCTCCCTTTCCCAGTTTTATTCCCAGGATTCTACATGACCAAGTTTACCAGAATTACTACCCATTTTAATCACAACATAGTGGCTAATAACTAGAAAACATTAGACAACGATGGAGAATGGAATAACTATTAGTAATTGTACTTTAAATGAGAATGGCCTCTATAGGCTCAAATATAGGAATGGTTGGTCCCCAGGTGGTAGAATTGTTTGAGGATTGTGTGGCTTTGTTGGATGAGGTATGTTGGGGAAATGGGGTGGCGGTGTGAGGGTGTGTGGTGGGTGCTTAGAGGTTTCAAAAGTCAATGTTATTTGCATTTAGCTCTGCCTTGTATTTGTGGCTCAAACACAACCTCTCAGCTACTGCTTCAAGAGCTATGCCTGCTGCCATCTTCTCAGCAGGACGGTCACTGCCTCACCCTCTTGAACTGTAAATCTCAATAAACTCTCCTAGAAGTGGCCTTGGTCATGGGGTCTTATCACAGCAATAGAAAAGCAATTAAGACTGAAGTGTGATAGTTAAAAACAAGCAAGCAAACAAACACCAAACAACAAAATTCAAGACAGGATCACATGTAACCCAGAGTAGCCTCCAAGTTCACTATGTAACCTAAGAAGACCTTAAATTCCCAATCCTCCAGAATCTATACCTCAAGTACTGGATTTATAGGTGTGGTCCACCACACCCCACTAAATGATTGGTCTTATTAAGTGCAGCAAAGTAGACCTACTAACCCTGCAGTCCAAGGACATCCCTTTCCCAACATCAACTTAAAATTAAATCCCAGGATGTAAAATCAGAGTTTTAGTATCAACTAACTATAGGCTCAACCATGGAGACCACAAAAAACTAAAAAGGATAAGACTGGTTTCCCCGTAATTATTACATGTAGATAATTTTCCTGACTACTCAAACAAAGCTAAAATATTGTCACTTTTAGAGACCAAAATGCTGGTTTCTTTTCTCTGGTAGGAGAAAAGTTACTTCCTTCTAGGGTTTTCAACCTAGAATCTTAACTGGAAGCCAACTAAGTTTACTCTGAAGAGGGGCATGAGGCGCACACTAGTAGCACCCAGGAAGCCAAAATATGTTGATTACCATGGGTTCAGGGCCAACCTGGGTTTCAGAGAAAAACCATGTCCCCCCCAACCCAAAAGTGTCTTTTTTTTCTATTGGGGGTGGATGGGTATAATGTTACTTATGAGTGTTTTCTAAGCAAATAAGACTTGTTAAAGAAGTGTTTTTAAAAACCTTGAGATGGTTAATTAGAAGTCCCCATGGGATACCAAAATAATCCAATATAGTATGCTCAAGTATTTCATCTCCACAAGAGTACTATCCTTTAAAAATTTTGAGATAGTAGCCCAGTCTAGCCTTTAACTTGTTGTGATCTTCCTGACTCAATCACTTCCAGTGCTGGAATTATAGGTATGTACCACCATGTAGAACTATAGATGCTACTTAAAAAAATTTAAAGGAATCATAAAAACAACCCCCTCTCAAATGCCTAGTCCCTCAAACCATCTACCAAGTGAAGGATCCAAGCAGGAAAAAACCAACAGCAGCACCTCAAAACCAAGATACTTAAATCCATCAGCATATAGGGCCATACCTACCTACACTTACAACATCCTCCAGAGTTTACCAGATGATTCATGCTTTATCACTTAAAGCTTCAACCTGTGTTGGGTCATCTAAGACTGACCATATGGGCTTCCAATTATAGAATCTAGTCCACTCTCCAGACCAGTTGAAGTTATGCACTATATGATGAGGTACAAATACCCTCTTGTCCATTTTAGTCAGAAACTCAAGGATCAAAATCCATGTTTTGTTTTACTTAAATATTAATGCACACTTCCACATGCTTGTAATCAATGTGTCATAATTAATGTAGAAACTGTAACTGTAAATTTCATTCTTTTGACATGAATCTTTTTCTAGACAGGGTCTTGCTATGCAGCCCTGACTCCCTAGTATTTTCGAATCCAGGCTAGCCTCAAACTCAAGGCAATCTGCTTGCTTCAGCTTCTCACAGGCTGGATCACAAACATACACCTTCAGACGCATTTCTTTTTTCCTCCCTCCTTTTCTGGTTTCTCTGTGTAGCCCTGGGTGTCCTGGAACTTGCTGTGTGGATCTATCTACCTGCCTCTGTCTCTGCAGTACTGGGATTAAAGGTGTGGACTACCACCACCCAGCTGTCCCAGTTTTATTTATCTTAAACATAACTTGACAAAAATAAATTTGCCTAACTTGCTAGAAATCCCAAGAAAACAAACACTGGATTTAGCAACAGTCAGGAAGTCGCTTAAAAGAAACAGAATTGATCTGGTAGTTTTTCACTCTTAGACATAGTTTATAATTCTTGCTCATGGCAACATGAGCTGTATCTAATTCACTCTATGTGCATTAATGAATACTCAGTGTCTCCAGAACAGTACAGATTCAAGGGTAGTCATGCCAACCAAGACTCTTATAGAGCTTCCCATGTGACTCTTTTCATGATTAAGTTCGTTAACAACATTATGGAGTAGTGGGTAGCAACTGTGTGGAAATCAAGGAACAATCTTTTGGAATCTGTTCTTTCCCCTTTTCCTAGGTCTCTGGAGATTGAGCCGTCTTATAACCCACAAACATGCATTTTTACCTCAAAAAAACATCCAGCAAAAGCTGTACAACTCTGTTTTTAAAAATGCATTGTGACCCTCAAGGGCAGCCTTATTTTAGCATAACAAACTCAGTTTTTCTTTAGAGTGCTGGTAAGTACAAGACTTAAGTAGGCTGGCTTCTCACAGCAATTCACCCAATTCAATCCTGGGACTAAAGGAATGCAAAACCATGTCCTGCATGGGTTATAACTCCCTCACCCACACCCCCAGACAGGGTTTTTCTGTTTAGCTCTGACTATTCTGGAACTTACACTGCAGACCAGGCTAGCCTCGAACTCAGAGATTCACCATCACATGGTTTCTTAGTTGCAGTTTTTATTTAAAGAAAAAAAAAAAAAACCTTCAGTTACTATTTTTACGTTTTAGGTTTTCACAAACTTACCAATGTAGTTTTATTGGAGGCCATTTTTAAAATTTAATCGGAGACTTGAAGAGCTATTGCAAGGAAAAAAAAATGTAGGACAGTTAAATTTTCATGACACACAAAAAGGCAACTACAAATTTTGTGTGGATTTCAACATGTAAATTTCGGGTAAAAATGTAGGAAAACAGTTCTGAGTTCCTGTGTTATTAGTATGTTACTAATAACTTCAGTATATTAGTGCTATAACCAAGTAAGTAAAAATAATCTTACTAGGAACACTGGTAACTTAAGACAACTTTATTTGGTGAGAACTGTTACTTTTCCAGTCCAAATAGAATACTAACAATTTCAATGCTTATTTTGAATGAAAGGCTCTTCTGTTTCAAAACCAGTTACGATTATTTACCTTTTGTCGATAAATAAGACTTTTTTTCTTTAGATTTCTGAATACTCCAAGGAGCTCATATAATTCCATCCTTATTTTTTCTGAACCCCCTTCAATCACGATATAAAAGGAACACATTAAGTCCTATTTCTTGGCCTTTTTTTTTTTTTCAGGATATGTGTGTGTGCGTGGGGGGAGCACTCTCTATAGTCCTGTTTGGGCTTCAACTCCTGGCAATCCTCCTGCCTCAAACCTCCAGTACTGTTCTGATAGGATAGAAGAAATCGATCTCCTTCACGCCCGCTCCCCTTTGAGGAGAGCAGAGCCCCTTCCCAGCTCCATTCTCGCGTCAAGAGCCCAAGTTGGGGAGCCCGTCCCCCACTCGAGAGCGCGGGCCTCGTGGTCAGCGCCTCCGCAGGGAGAAACAAAGGCGGCGGCGGGGGCTCAAGGGCACTGCGCCTCCCCCATCCGGCGGCGGCCACATAGGCGGGAGCGCGCCGAAGCCCGGGGCCTCAAGACTCGCAGCTGCAGAGCCTGCACGGTTCTCCCTGTGGGCCCGCGGCTAGGCTGGGGGAGGGGAGGCCCGCGCTTTGTCTGGAGTCTCCGCAGCTGTCATCCGCCTCCCACCCTCACGCACCGGCGCGGCGACTCAGCAAGGCCTCAGCCAGCCTCCCCGCAGCCCGCGGCCCACAATGGAAAGCAGGGCCCGCAGTCTCCCCGCAAGCTCGGGCTCACAGAGCATCCTAACTAACCCCCACCACGCGCAAGAGAGAAAGCAAGCCACGGACTTCACCGCTCCGATGCTCAGGGCCGCGGATCCTGCAGAGTCTCCCGCCTGCGCGCTTCAGCTCAGCCACATCCGAGGGGAGGGGGCGCGGGCAGCTCCGCCGGGGGGAGGGGGAGGCACCGCCCACGCCCTGGCCGCGCGGGGCCCGCCGGGAACGCGTCCTGCTGGGGGCGGCGCGCGCGCAGCTCACCGTCCGCGGCGTGGCGCCCGGGGGGTCTGCTAAAGGGGGGGAGGGGGAAGCACGCAGGCAGGACCGCGGAGGCTTCTCTGAATCTCCAAGCGCGCCAAAGCTGGGCTCCGCCCACCTCCTCGCCCGGAGCTTGAAGGCCCGGGAGATAAACAGCGGGGTTCTTTAAGCACCACCTCTCACGGGGCGCAGGACCCCAAGGCTTTTGGCATCGGGGGTTGTACTTGGACTACAAGTCCTCCTGGGAGGGACCGAGTGAGCACCCCTTTGGGACAGGTAGAAATATTTGTGTGGCTGGAGAACCCGGAGACAGGAATGGCAAAGGCAAAGCTGCAGAAAGTGCGCTTGTGTGGAGAAGGCCGCACGCCCGAGCTCCGGCCTAAGCCCCTCCCGACGGCGTTAATTTCAAACTGCGCGACCGTTTCTTGGCTCCCTACGCGGAGGTGGGGGCCGGACCTAATTCCGGACGTAGTAACACGCTGTGCACGAGCCTTCCGCAATTCACTGAACCCAGTTGCGCAAGTGATGTAAAGCAGTCCCGCTATACATGAAGGGGGAGGAGCACGTACTTGGCGTAAGAAGAGCGTAGGCCCTTCCCGCCAGTGGCGGCGGTTAGGACGTTTACGTAACGGCCTGACGTAAGCGGAGACGCGTTAGTGGGGGGAAGGTTCTAGAAAAGCGGCGGTCTCTGCTCCAGCGGCAGTAGCAGCGGCGCCGGTCTCGTGTGCAGTAGCTCCGTACGGCGCAGTTTCTTGGCCACCGGCTGCTCTCACCACAGCGTCAGGACGAGTCCCGTGCGTGTCCGTCCGCGGAGGTCTTTCTCATCTCGCTCGGCTGCGGGAAATCGGGCTGAAGCGACTGAGTCCGCGATGGAGGTAACGGGTTTGAAATCAATGAGTTATTAGAAAGGGCATGGCGAGGCCGTAGGCACCGCCATCGAAACCGGCCACCCGCCTCCGTGGTCCGGCGGAGGGAATGCGGCTACTCGAGTGGCGGTTGGCCTTGGCGAGTTTCTGAGGGGTCGTTGGTCTGAGGCCTGATTGTCCGAATGCCTTCCCCGCCCTCAGCCGCCGGGCGCCATTTCCCTTAGTTGGGGTGGGGGATGGGACGTGCTCGCTGCGATGCGGCTGGACCGCTAAAGGAGCGCGGGAGCGGGCCATAGTTGTCCATTCTCAATGTGCGCGGGCCTAGGGACCCGGTTATGTTTGCGGGGGAACATTTGGGGGCCCCGCGGCTCCCCGGAGCGAGTCTGCGAAGCTTCCCCTCCCCCCCTCTCCCGGGAACCGGATTTGGCGTCCGCCATTTTCCCGTCTCCTTCCTCGCTGCGATTTTGCTTTCAACACTTTGGGTTTATTAGTTTGGTTTTCCTTTTCACAACTGCGTAGACATGCTTAGCGATTTTTCTTGCTTTTGGGATGTGTTCATATCGTTTCGAGGTGGATTTAGTGTTAAGAGCTTAGATCTTGAGTCCTGCGCACCTCGCTAAAGGCTCTCTGCCTTCCCCTCGATGAAATGGCGCCATTGCGTTCTGAAGCCACATAGAAGAGCGGGGTGGGGGTGGCGACACTCCACGAGGTTTTCTGGAACAGGCCAAGAGAACGTAGTACAACCGAGGCCTGGGCGGGTTGCTGAAGGCAGCCTCGCTGCAAAGAGACCGTTTTATTTTTCCTAATTCTTGGATTAGTTTAAGATTACGAGTGCAGTGGTAACGCGCTTGAACAGTAATAGGAAGCTAAAGTGGAAAAATCGGAGCACTCTCCTGGAAGCTAGGGAAGTTCTGTTATCTTGAGCGGAGGATTATTTAATTGCAGGATGAGTTTATTACTCTAAAGGATCCTTCTATTTGAAGTAATTCGAATTATGAGCATTTTTTAAGGGAATCTTAGGGTTTGTGGGGAAAATAAATGGATCCTTACTTAACACATGGTCACATTAAGGAAGTGAAATAACTGACTTCATAGTAGTAAAGCAAGGCTCTGCGAACAATAATCCATGTCCTATATAAAAACTTAGGCACAATGTGCTTGAACTTTGTCATGCAGTTTTTTTGGTTTTTGGTTTTTTTTTTTGTTTGTTTGAAATCATGATGGATCATTACATTGATAAACATAAGGTTTCGAGTTAAAAGGGGTTTCCTTGGTTATTTTCTTTGACTCTAAGCACATTTATAAATAAAATAACCTTGTTTATAATCGATAGTGGACGTCTGGTAAGTTTGGAAAACTATGAGGTAAGTAAAGAGCTTTTGCTTTTCCTTAGTGGTAATAAAAAAAAAAACTAGGTGTATTAATACTTGCAGTTTCGGTTAAGGAAAGCCAATTTACTGACATTTTAGTAGAGGTATCTCGAAACTCCTTTTGGAGTCCTGCTTAAGGCTTTTGTAACGTAGTTATTTGAGTAAAACAATTTTGGTCATTTCTATTAAAAATTCAGAACCTAAAACAAGCTCTTTTTGCATCTTTTGGAGAAACTTAGATTTAGGCTGAACAAAAAAGTAACACAATTTTTTGTAATTTTGCTTTTTCATTTCATTGTGCAATCATGATAGCTCCTGGATAGTATGACCTAATTTATGAACATCTTGATAAATTTTTGTTAACATAGTTATTGGTAAGCCAGTAATAAGGGCCTGACAAAACCACAAACTTAAAGTGATATATCTGCAGTTTCAGCATTCTTCATGGAGCTTGCTTCAGAGTTGTAGTTTTTTTTTTCTCTTGAGATACTTAAAATTAACACCAGAGGGGGCAGTTTAAGGAAAGCAAACATGCATGCCACTTCAGAAACTGAATCTTGGAAGTGGTAAAGTTTGGAAACATTACGGAGAGTTTATTTTTTTTAATTTAAAAAGTAACACATTTTGTTTTGTGCATGGGTTGTAGAATTTAATGAGTTTTAAAAGAATTTTTTACTACCCCTTAAATGACAGCAGAGTTGGGGATGGTTTTTCTGAAATTTTTTGAAGGAAATCTGATAAGTTTGAGAAAATTCATGTGAATTAAAGGTTAGATGAAGTATTAGTGACTTTGAAAGTTGTATAGCTCAGGCAATTTTTGGTGTAACACAACTATTATGCAGTTTTAACATATGGTTTAAATTTGATGTAAGTTTTTTTTTTCCCCCCCAGAAAACTTTAGAAACTGTTCCTTTGGAGAGGAAAAAGGTACTCTACCAGCAGGTCACCTCATATTTAAGAATTTAATTCCCTGCATACAAAGAGAAAATGTAAATAAAAATTGAAATGGTATTTTCCTTTGCAGAGAGAAAAGGAACAGTTCCGTAAGCTCTTTATTGGTGGCTTAAGCTTTGAAACCACAGAAGAAAGTTTGAGAAACTACTACGAACAATGGGGAAAGCTCACAGACTGTGTGGTACGTTAATTCTGAAAGTCTGGCTGTATATTTGGGGTGTGAATAATACAGTATTAAAAATATATTCTAATTTACGTTGCTAGTTCTTAATGCCATGAAGTTGAATGCTTATCTTTTGGATTTAAAGGTTATGAGGGATCCTGCAAGCAAAAGATCAAGAGGATTTGGCTTTGTAACTTTCTCATCTATGGCCGAGGTTGATGCTGCCATGGCTGCAAGGCCTCATTCCATTGATGGCAGGGTAGTTGAGCCAAAACGTGCTGTAGCAAGAGAGGTAAGGAAAACCCTAACACATTGATCTCATTTATTTTGTGCTGGCTTTTTTGCACGTTTTTCCAGGACAAACCTCTTTAAACTTATTATATCTGGAGGAATTTGTCCTAAGATGGACATGTAAGTTAGATGTAATCAAGGCCTTTTTTCTGTCAGGTTAACTTTGTAATTAATTATTGTAGGAGTCTGGAAAACCAGGAGCCCATGTGACTGTGAAGAAGCTGTTTGTTGGTGGAATTAAGGAAGATACTGAGGAACACCACCTTAGAGATTACTTTGAAGAATATGGAAAAATTGATACTATTGAAATAATTACTGACAGGCAATCTGGAAAGAAAAGAGGCTTTGGCTTTGTTACTTTTGATGACCATGATCCTGTGGATAAAATTGTCTGTAAGTGTCTAGACTCATGAGGTGTGGTTTGTGTAAAGAATACTGTTTATGTTAATATTAAGAATTGCCCACTGTTGGTATTGACAATTTGTTGTCATTGTTTTTATTCCAGTGCAAAAATATCACACCATAAATGGTCACAATGCAGAAGTTAGAAAGGCATTGTCTAGACAAGAGATGCAGGAAGTCCAAAGTTCTAGGAGTGGAAGAGGAGGTAACATTTTAATTATATGTATGTATGTATATATGTGATTATTGGTCTGAGTTCTGGCTACTAATCAGAATATACTGTCCTAGGAAACTTTGGTTTTGGGGATTCTCGTGGTGGCGGTGGCAATTTTGGACCAGGACCAGGAAGCAACTTTAGGGGGGGGTCTGGTAAGTTTGTGTTTGGGAGTTTTGAAGGGTGTGATGTTGGCCTTTTCAATAGAATGACTTCAGTGAGATAAACTCAGGATTTTGCAGTTAGCCTAGAGTGTGTTGTTCAGGGGCAGAAAGGGAAGGCACCCTGTATACTCAGACAAGGTTAAAATGTTGCCCTCTGACTAGCACATACATACTGTGCACAAACATGCTTCATCAACCCACAAATGAGGTCAAAGAATAAAATTTTAAAGTACTTCTAAATTGCTGGACATGTTAGCATGGACCTGAGATCTCGCATTCTAGAGATGGATAGAGGATATGGGATATAATAAGACACTTTGAAAAAAAGAACCAAAAGAAGTAGCAGGGTCCTAAAGCCTCACAGGGTTCAGCTAGGTGTACACACATAGGAAATTAGGATCTGCATGTAGGTTACACACGATGGGCATATATAATGCCTAGCGTGCACTTAGTATGCATGGATCCTAGAACCTGAAAACCAGACAAGATAATCTGTAATTGGTAACAGGAGGCAGGATGATTAAAGGTCACACACAGATGTACATTGAATTCAAGGCAAGCTAATATATATAAGGATATATATATATATATCCCTGTCTAAAATTCTCTGTTTTTAGGTTCAGTTTATATAAATGAATGTGGGGTGGTGTGATAAAACTTGGTTGTATTCATGTTAAGAAAAACAAGTTTTAAATTAAGGCTTTCTGATAGGCCCAAACCCACTATTAATAATGTATTGCCTTGGTAATAAAATTGAATTAATATGCTTTGGACCCTTCCTCATTCCCCCAACGAATAAACTAGTGAGATTTCTAACCATCTTCATTCTGTGATACTCAGGTGGAAAAAAAGTAAGTGTAATTTTACTACTTTCTTTAAACAGATGGATACGGAAGTGGACGTGGATTTGGGGATGGCTATAATGGGTATGGAGGAGGACCTGGAGGTTAGTTTTAATTGATCTTGGTTTCTGTATCTTAATATACTTAATAACATTGCATTTGATGCTTGGTTAAATTTGTATATCGCTTGTTTTGCCTATCAAAGTGGTAATTTGGGTTTTGAAGATGCATTTTCAGTTTTGTAACTAAGCAAATTTGCCTTATACTTATTACTGTACAGTGTAAAATCTTGAGTTAGAATGAGTTTCCACTTCATAATAAATTATCTAGGTGAGGAGTTCTGTGCTTTTTGCTATGGGATAATTAAAAACTTAATTAACAAAAAATATTAGGGGATCTCTCTGGGTTTCATGTAGACCAGACTGCCCTCAAATACAGGTCTGCTTGCCAGACTTTAATTCTGGCCAGTATGCATAAGGCTTTGAAGTTCAAAGGAGAATTGTGAGATTAAAGATTATTCTAAGTTGCTTTATATGTTTACCCAAGGATAGGTATTTATTTTGCCTTTCAGTCTATTCTAGAATAGACTTTATGTAACAAATATCTTACGTTAATGTGTTTTGAAAAACCAGAAATGAGTGTAATAAAGACAATTCAAATGGAATTGAAAAATTTAAGCAATTACTTAAAGGCTTATTTTATAATAGGTGGCAATTTTGGAGGTAGCCCTGGTTATGGAGGAGGAAGAGGAGGATATGGTGGTGGAGGACCTGGATATGGCAACCAGGGTGGGGGCTACGGAGGTGGTTATGACAACTATGGAGGAGGTAATAAATTCATCTACAACCTTTATGTTGGAATTTGGATTAGAATTAATGACATTTATTCTATTGTCGATTAGATGTCTTAAATTTGTAGGATTATAGATAGGTATTGTGTACTTTTATGTTTTTGGAGAAAATTTGTCTTTAAAATTAAACAGTTTTGCTTCAATACTTGTATTGTTGAAAGGTTAGCTGGTATTCCAATTCTTTTACAGGAAATTATGGAAGTGGAAATTACAATGATTTTGGAAATTATAACCAGCAACCTTCTAACTATGGTCCAATGAAGAGTGGAAACTTTGGTGGTAGCAGGAACATGGGAGGACCATATGGTGGAGGTAATTTACTAAACACTTGTAATTCTTCTGTATGGTTGACTGGGGAGTAATAGTAGAAGTCCAAACAATTCTGCATCTCAGAAAGGGGGAGAATCTTAATAGATGTAAAGAAGAGTGTCTCCTGTTAGGTGATTTATTTTTGTTGGTCGTATGGGTTGGCAGGGGCATTGTTTTAGATAGGGTCTTTATGTAGTCCAGGCTTTCTACCACGCCCAATTTGGTGATGAACTCTTGAATTTACAGTAATCCTGGCAATGGGGAAGTGGGTCATGTTTTCAGTCTTCTTGTCCTTCACTTGAAACCGTGTCTCATTGCTCTGCCATTTAGCTTCTTAAAGAAGCATTTTTAAAATAAACATTCTTTTTGATTGGAAGACTGGGTCCAACTTATTTTAAGTTGCTTTGTTTGAAAGTAATAGACTTAGATGGTGTCATACTTCACAAGCCTTTAATACCAGCACTCGAATGGGACCACTTTACATTGTAGGGCAGCCAGGTTTATGTACAGACTGTTACAAGACTGAAAGAGAAATTAATTTCCAAGATACAAACCTTCAGATTTATATATGTTCTAAGCACGCTTTCTTGTTTAATCATTCACTGTAGGGAACTATGGTCCTGGAGGAAGTGGAGGAAGTGGGGGCTATGGTGGAAGGAGCCGATATTGAGCTTCTTCCTACTTCTTACCATGGGTAAGTAGTTTTTGAGTTTTACAATTATTATTATCTTGGGAGAACTAGCTGCAGGAGTAAAAGCATTTTAGGATCATGTTATCTTTCCTTAAAATCTGGTTAGATGGATAATTTCATAACCTATTTTTTTTTTACTCTTTACTTCTGTTGAAACAGGCTTCACTGTATAAATAGGAGAGGATGAGAGCCCAGAGGTAACAGAACAGCTTCAGGTTATCGAAATAACAATGTTAAGGAAACTCTTATCTCAGTCATGCATAAATATGCAGTGATATGGCAGAAGACACCAGAGCAGATGCAGAGAGCCATTTTGTGAATGGATTGGATTATTTAATAACATTACCTTACTGTGGAGGAAGGATTGTAAAAAAAAATGCCTTTGAGACAGTTTCTTAGCTTTTTAATTGTTGTTTCTTTCTAGTGGTCTTTGTAAGAGTGTAGAAGCATTCCTTCTTTGATAATGTTAAATTTGTAAGTTTCAGGTGACATGTGAAACCTTTTTTAAGATTTTTCTCAAAAGTTTTGAAAAGCTATTAGCCAGGATCATGGTGTAATAAGACATAACGTTTTTCCTTTAAAAATTTAAGTGCGTGTGTAGAGTTAAGAAGCTGTTGTACATTTATGATTTAATAAAATAATTCTAAAGGAAATTGTGTAATTATAGACTTTTTATTTTAAATAAGTTAAGGAGTGGGTAGTATAATTAAGGTCCATTGCAAAGTTGTTGTTGTATTTGTGTAAGATTAAAATGCTGGTCAGATTTAAGTGTGTTGTCTGAAATTCATCAGGAATAAATTACCTAGTTAACTTAAGGGATATCTCTGCAAGGAGAAACACCTTTTTAGATCTTTTAGATGCTGCTTCTTCAATGCAAGGAAAGGAAATAACCCCAGCGAGGTACTCTTCAGGGACACAGGTCTAGTACAAGAGAACTCTTGACGACTAATCTCAGCCAGTCTTAAAAAACTGTGCTGTATCTACAAAGCTTTAACTACAGTAGTTGATAAGGATGCCAACGAAAGCTGAGGGTGTAGAGCAAAATAGTTCTAAGCTTCAGTTAAACTTCTTTAGGTAAGAACTTATTTACTTTTTCTTTCTTAATTTTCCTCCCTTAAAAGATAAACTAATAAACTCTTCTATGGCTTTTCAGTATAGTTCTTATGTAGTTTAACATAGCTTATAAATTGAGTTTAACAATAAACTCAAGATAATTTTATAAACCCTGTTTTCCAATCTGTCATTTACTTAAATTATTTTGGTTGTTTTTCCCTTTTTTTTCCTTCTTTCTCACCCCCTCCCTTTCCATGAAGATTCAGGTGCTTAACATATCATTTTTTTCCCTGCTGGAATTTTAGCATTGATATGAACCATGGACAAGTATATTCTGCTGCCACAAAGACTGTAAAGTGCTTCATTTCAACAGCTGAGGCAAGCCAAGTGATCATTAATAAAGCTTTTCTTGCTTCCTTCAGTGGTGTTGGTAGTAAAATGGTAGGTAAAAGTTAGGCTGCAAGTTCAATAAATGAGATTTACCTATCATTCCACCCTTGTGTATTCATTCACCTATCCTGGTTCAAGCAGTTTGAGTCAACTATGCATTTAAAGGCATTGTGTTTATTACTTTATGGTTACAACTTTACATTCTTATCAGGGCTGAGTCTGACAGGTTAAGGATAGTGTCATCTACAGTAGAAATTTCTGAGCAACAGCAGCAGCAAAACCATTATGCACCTTGTACTAAATAATTGGGTTAAAATGTGGTAGTAATTTTTGCCCATTGTCCTGCCCTAAAATGCTGTAGGTTGGCTATTTGAAATTTCCTTAAACCGCCCTCTGATTTCTAGGCTTTATTGCCTTTTCCAGAAATGTGATATTCAGAGCTTATTATACACATCAGTGAGTCTGCTTTAATCCTAAAACCACCACTGAAGTTACTTAGGTTCTTTGGACAAACATGATAAACTTCTTCAGATACTTTTTTTTTCCTTTGGCAGGAAGGTGTCTTGCTGCAGGTAACTAATGAAGAAGTGGTCAACCACAGAGTCTTCAAGAAATAAGAAATTCTGTACCATCTGAAAGTAGTTCTTGTTGGTGCCTTCATTTAAGAAGCACTTTTAAGTTAAAAGGGAATGTTTTCTGATTAAAAATTTAGTACAGGTTCTTAATAAAATTACAAAAATGAGTGCTGATTGTAAAGGGTAACATCAAATTAGCAAAGGATAATGTGTTATGTTTTAAATTAGGATTTGTGAGTAGACAGATAAAAGCTCTATTTTAAATACAAGTTTTATAAAATAAATACTTTTGTATCCAAATTACTTGGTGTAATGCTTACACATAAGTGTGAATCTTGTTCTATTGACATCAGTTGTCTACAAGATCGCCACTATAAATATTAGATTAGTTTTGCACAGAAATATACATTTGCAGTTTTCATTCAATACTAATAGGAGAAAAGCATTAATGGGCATTATTTGCTGTTTAATAAAATATACCTTACTATGGATTGTGCACTGCTACAACTTCATGTTGAACATTAATGGTGGCATTTTGAAACCATGGGTTTTAACCAGATAGACTGTTTCATGTTGATTAGCATTTGCAGAACACCAAAGTGTGAGTTCTATTCCAATTGTGGATAGCAGTGGTTGAACTTGGTATTATGGTTGAAGCATAATGGGAAAATTGATTTAAAATAGCCAGAGTAAGAGTTAACCTCATTTGCTTATGATAACAAGGCAGTATATACAGGTAAGTCAATGGCTAATAAATGAGCTCGTAATACCTTTTAAACAGTTTTATCAACAATCATTCCAAATACTTGGTTTTTGGCAAGCAAACTCAAGAATAGGTAGTGTTGGGCCTGCCCTCAATCACAGCACTTGGGCTCAATCACAGCACTTGGGAAGTTGAGATCCCTGGCAGTTAAAGGCTATGTTCTAGATAAGACTGCATTGCATAGTGAAAAAAAGTGCATAGTGAGAGTGAGTCTCTTGTTCACACACAGCACCCCGCCGCCGCCATTAAGCTCTTAAGAATTTTTAGACTTCAAAGCAGAATAAGGTCTACATCACACAATTGTTTTTAAAAAACACAAATTAAGGTGATGACATAAAAGGGAAAATACAGTGATGGCTCGTGGGAAGTATGGTACTGTGCTTTCTGTATGTGCTGCTTTAAAAGAAAAAAGTGGAGGGGTCACTGGAGGTATTTTAAAAGCTTTTACAATCTGAGTAAATTGCACACAGCTTTTTTTTTTTTTTTTTTTTTTACTCTGGAGCTTGATTGAGTGCCTGTCTTTATTTGCTGCTGGGGACTTGAGCTTGGGTCCCTTGGGTCATGTGAAACGAGTGGTAGCTCTAAAAAACTGCTGGAAGGGCAATTTGCCTGTTGGGTTCTGCATTCTGGTACCTGTTGAGCTCTCACTGGGAAGATAGGATTTTTATTATGAAAGCTCTCACAAAGTCAGAAGCGATCTTCTATGTGTGACAAGTGGTATTGGTCCAGAATACTAATAAGTGGGCATTACAAGGAGATATATCAAACACCTACATTGCCTTGTAGCTGTGCTCAAGATAAAGCACAATGATGTGTAAGTAGGCTTCAAAGCAAATAGTGTGGAACTTTGGGGATGATGAATCTCCCAGGACATCGTTTTCTAAGTCTGGAGATCAAGGTTGAACTAGTGTACCCTTAAGGAAGGGGCAGATACCCTAATTGTCTTGTGTGTAGACAACTCAGATAATAGCTCTGACCTAATCTCAACAAGATGTTTTTTACCAGGTGGCCATCGTTCAAGAGAATTACTTTAAAATAATGTACCCTGTGTGCAATGCTAAGAATAAAGCTGGGTCCTTAAGAGCAGCTGGTGAACACCCATTCCTACTCTGGATCTCCATGTTACTCTTACCTGGTTTTTATCTGGCATTCACATGCTAGGAGGATCCTTTACCACCTTTGGGTTTATAAAGGTTATAGGAGCTGTAGAAATGGCTTGGGTGAATGGCATTGACTGCTCTTCCAGTTCAATTGCCTGCAACCAAGTGGTGGATCTACAATGGGATCCAATGTCTGTAGACTGTACACATGATCTATACACTTGATGTGAATGCATTGAGCATTGGCTCATACATCCCATATTCTGTGTGATTGTAAAAAATAAGGTTCACCATAAAACTGATGGTTTTGTCACAGATTTCAGTCTATGTTGACCTTGAGCGTTTTGACATTTAGGAAAAAGCTAGTTGCTGACTCACTGCAATGGATGATCATGGGACAATACACTGATTAAGGTTATTTGGATGCTAGCTGTGCAATTTTAAAAACTGCCTAAAAATTCATGGCAGGTCAAATACCACAAAATGCACAAAATGTGTGTTTTTAATTTTACACATTTTAAACACCCAAGTTTTAAAATAGTAGGTCATCACCACAGGCTTGTACTGCTGTAATTTTTTTATCTGGATGTAGGGCTGTGACCTCATAACTGCGTTTTAATAGTGTGGGTACTTTGGTTTGAAGCTTGACAATGATTAACTTTTCAGGTATTTCCTGTGCTTGTGTATTGTTAAACTTATAATTTGTTAGTGGATTTTTATATAAAGAATAAGGCAAGTATACTTTGGATTTGTTGGAATAAAATATTTTTAAGTTCAGATACAAAATTTATTTTCACACAAGTTAAATATTAAAAAATAACCTTCAGAAAACACTAAGGCTGTTGCAATTTTAAGCCATAATGGTCTTAAGGCTTTTTTTCCCCCAGGTGACCACTTTATTACAAGGTGGCTATAGTTCTTGGAGATTACTTCACATAGGTATTTATGAATCGTGCAGGAATGTGTGGATTTTCCCAACTTCACAGAAGCATAATCTTGATTCCTTAAACATCAGAATTAATGGAATGATTCAAGTAACGGTACCAGTTTGTGATGCTGGTTACTGAGCTATTCAGTTTCTTCTCTCTTTCCCTTTGGGGCTTCCTTTTTGTGGCCTGATGAGAGCAGTTCTTTGGGCACAATTAAAACAGTTCCATCACAGCTGTAGTGAAGAGCATAGTGGCTTGGATTGACTGGCCTACCTTGGTCATCTCTTAACCTATTAAAGACATCATGGTAAAGGTCATGTAGCTTCTGTCTCATTATGTCAATAGCTTTGTTATATTGAGTTTGCTCGTTTTTAAGGGCTTCTTTCTTTGCTTGCAAGTTACATATATCCTCTTCTAGATTTAAAATGATGTCTAGTTTACGTTTACGGCAATTCTGAGCAGCAACTTTATTTTTTCCTCTTCGCCTGATATCACGGATCAGAGAAACTTGTAAGTCTGTCAGGTAGTGTCTGCTTAACATGCTGTTGAAAGAGTCAACAGGCATGCGGACGATTTCATCTACAGAAAAGGGAATGTGTAGAGCTTTAGCACGCTGTTCATCACGGCTCAAGTTTCTATCTGGGTCATCAAGGCACCCACTGATTTTCTGTGACTTCCCAGACCATGTAAAAGATTGAGATGTGGACTCTAGTACACCTGACTGTAAGTGGTAAGTGTGGTCATGAAATACTTGCTGACATTCAAGAGCCCCATGAAAGCTAGATACAGTCCTGTGGTCCATATGACAATGTTTCCGGTCTTCTGGGTAGCAGCCTCCTACAGCGCCTAAATCATAAAGAGATTGTAGGTCACTATTGTAACCTATGGTCCCATCATAAATGCAGTAAGAATTAGAGTTGGTGAGAGAGGTGCTGTTGTAACTTGAATTTAGTGAGAGCCCAGAATCTGGTTCTTCAAAAAGTTGAGAAACTTCCAGGGGACTGAAACCTGTGGCCAATGACATTAGGTTTATTCCATCAAATATATTTGAATCCAGGTCATACAGGAGGTCTTGGCTTGTTAGGTTCCTCATTTGATTGCCAACAGGTGGAGAAGACATTGTAGGTGTGGTTTGCTCAGGATTGGTATGAGAATTTAACTGCAGAAATGGTTCTTGTGCCTGTGAAGACCTTGCTGATGTATCTCTTCTAAATGTGTTGTTGGGGCACAACAGCATGGCTTCATGAAGATTGACATCATGGCTTATGGCTTGACTCAAATTTATGTTATGTGCTGAAGAATTCACACTTTCACAGACACTGCTCAGAAAAGGTGAAATGTCTTCCACTGAGATGCCCTGAAGAACAAAAACACTATTTCAAAGGGAGTTTCATTACCTCATATATATCTCACATTCCTTTTGTCAAATTTCTCTGTAATATGGATATACTATTGACTATGAACAAGTCTCTGGGATACAATGTGTGATCTCAGAATTTGCTGATGAACCTGGGGATAAGGTGAGTTGAGGGAGTTGAGCTTATTTCAATCATTAAGCATTGTAACATTAAGATACAGCTTTTAGTTAATGCATTTGGAGCTAAAGTCCACATTGTGAAGCATCAACGATAAGCTAATGAGCAGTCCTCATTAGTCTGGGACAGGGTGTTAAGAGACTCATGTTACAAGGAAAACAAAGTTAACAGTATGGTCTAAATCTGACAAAATGGCATATATTTTAATTCTTCAAAGTCATTGTTTCTATGAAAATTAAGCCTTTGTATTTTATAATGTACTTGGCAGATTGCTGTGTCTTCCAAGTAGGAGAGTCCTTAATTCACAGGGGGCTGTCAATTCAAGGGTTTTATTGGGGGTGGGGTGGGGTGGGTGTTAAATACAAGTCAAGGTTCCTTTTACCTCCAGAGAATGTTCAGGCTGTGATGAAAGTAGTTGGAATAAGTCTTCCAGAGAGAAAGATGTATCTGACCGATGTAGATGGCTCTGTATATAAACAGAAAATGTTTAACATCAGAAAAACACTGAAATCTTAGTTTTAGGCTCCCCTCCCCCCCTTCTGCTTTGTCCTTTTTGAGAAGGGCTTGTAACCAAGGCAAGCCTAGTCTGGAACTCATGGCAATCCTACCTCAGTCTTTTGTGTGCTGGGAAATCTGGAAAGCACCATCACATCTGGCTCAAACTTGTGACTTTTAAAGGAGGTTTGGTTCTGGTGGCGTTTTTTTTGTTTTGTTTTGTTTTGTTTTGTTTCCTAGTTTTTTGAAACAGAGTCTTTGTGTAACAGCCCTGGCTGTTCTGGAGCTCACTTAGTAGACTAGGCTGACCAGGAACTCAAGAGATCTGCCTGCCTCTGCCTCCCCAGTGCTGGGATTAAAAAGATGTGCTTCCCCACCACCGGTTTAAGAGTTCATTTTTGCTGAGAGCTATTTTGTATGAATCTTATCCTCCAAGAATTACTATAAACCCATGTTGACCATATAAGGATTCTGATTTCTAATAGATGAATACTTCTGTTTCCTATTTCTTGGCATTTTAGGTGGGAAGCTTTTATCAACCTGGACATGGATATCTCTATTATCTGTCTTGAAACCTGGTTCCAAAACTTTTGATTTTAGTTCTCAAATTCTGATCTTAAGTTCATTCTTGTATCACTATCTTAAAATATTCAGCAAGGATGGAAAGACAGTAAAGCCCTCTCAGCACAAGTCTGACAACCTGAGTTCAATCCCCAGAAACCACGGTAAGTGGAAGGTGAGAACAGACTCCACAGCAGTGTCCTCTCACCTCCACACATGTGCCTGGTACACACAATATCCATTCAGAGTGCACTAGGAAAAGTGAGCACAGGATTCTATTAATATGTGCTATTTATGACATCTCCCAACTCCATTCCACTAAGTGTTTAGGATTTTTTGTAGTAGAGATAGAATTGGACTGACAGTATACACAAATACATTTACCTTTGTCAAATACAGTGGGTTCTATGAAACATTTGGGGGTTCATAATACCATAGGATTTTTATATATTGATGTTATTAACTTTTAAATTGTTCCTTAATTGGAAAATGCTATTTAGTGGCTTATGGACTTATTGGCCAATTTGTTACATAAAATGATGTTTCAAATCTTTTTTAGAATTATTGTGTTAATAATGCCAAACTTTTAATCTTTTTGTTTCTCAGTTGGCTGTTGAGCTCAGGATGTTGAGGATAGTCTTTGTAGCCCAGGATGGGTGGTAGATCCATGGGGAATAAAGAGTGATTCTGCCGGGCAGTGGTGGTGCACGCCTTTAATCCCAGTACTTGGGAGGCAGAGGCAGATGGATTTCTGAGTTCGAGGCCAGCCTGGTCTACAGAGTGAGTTCCAGGACAGCCAGGGCTACACAGAGAAACCCTGTCTCGAAAAACCAAAAAGAAAAAAAAGAGTGATTCCCTTAGGGACAACAGCTCAGCTGAGGAATTAATTCTGTTCTCAGTAAGTTCTCTGCTCAGTCTAATGAACTAACAGCTTCATGTTAGTTTTTACCAGTGTATCACCTCTAAACTGAGGATTCCAACAGTAGAAAACACTCTAGGCTTCTAGGTTTTTTATTTTTTGTTTTCCTTTTATAAACAGAGTTTATGTAGTTCCGACTGCCCTGGGACTTGCTATGTAGACCAGACTGACCTCAAACTCAGAGATCCACCTGCCTTTGCATCTCGAGTGCTGTGATCAAAGGCATGCCACCACACCTGGCCCTATTTATCTTTAAGATAGTCTATAACACCTAAGTCTATACAATATGGAGACATTTGGCTTTATAGAAGTTGGCTATTTGTCCCTGTTACATAAAGCCAAGAATAGTGGTGCTTGCCTTTAATCTCACCACTTGGAAGGTAGAGACAGACTAAAATGGCCAACCCCAGGATATAAATGGCAAGTTCCCGTCTCAGTAAAACCACAGAAACCATTGTTGACTGGGCATGTAGCTCAGTAAAGTGCTTGCCTAGTGTAAGCCCTGGATTAGGTCCCCAGCACTACAGAGACTAGGTGTGGTGATACAGGTTTGTAATCCTAGCACGTGGGGAGTGCAATCAGGAGGATCAGAACTTTAAGGTTATCTTTGGCTACATAGCAAATGAGGCCAGCCTGGGCTACCCGAGACCCTGTCTGGAGGGAGGAAGAAGTTGCACATTTTGTAGTTCCTTGGTGGTTTAGTGTCTAGGATTTAAAAAAGAAAATGGAAAGCTGAGTTGTTTGTAGAAACACTTTCAGTTCATTTTGTGTTGTTGGGACTATGAAGCTGGAGTTTTACTACTCCTTTTTCTACTCTTATACAATAGTTCCACTTTAGATTGAGACTTTAAAAAATGTGAAGAGGAGACATTTCATAGAGCTATCTTTTAGTGTGAAGAATCGCAAGCTTTACTTTTCTTAAGTGGGAAGAGCTGGTCTTCAGGTCACTTAATCTACACATGTGTGCATATTACCTGCTTGCCCTCGGAGCCCAGGCCACATTTCTTTTTATAAAGAATCTGGACAACTGACTTACTGATCTGACTCTTCTTTTGTTTCCCTGTTAAGAAGTACATCAAAACGGTAGACAGTGCTGGAGAAATGGCTCAACAGTTCTATACTGGCTGCTTTTGCAGGACCTAGGTTTGAGTCCCAGCCCGCATGGTGGCTTTAAAATCCAGTTCCGGGGATATGATACCCTCTATGACTCCAAAGACACCAGGCATGTACGTGGTACAGAGACATATAGGCAGGCAAAACACCCATACTTATTTGTTTTGTTTTAAAGCCAGAGCTTTTATTTAAAAAAGAAAAGAAAATAAAAAAGCCAGGGCTATTCTGAGGAATACTGCTACTATGGAGGCTGAAGTGGATCACTAGCTTAAAAAGCAACACAGCATCTCAAGGAGAACAAGGGTGCGATTTGTAGTACATAGTGACTCAGGCCAAGGACCGGAACCTAGTAAGGCATGGCAGGGAATGATAGCACAAGCCTATAATCCCAGCATTTAGCAGGTGGAGGGAGGAGGAAACTCGTAGGGCTGAGAAGCACCTAAAGAAATGTTCAATATCCTTAGTCATCAGGGAAATGCAAATCAAAACAAGTCTGAGATTCCACCTCACACCAGTCAGAATGGCTAAGATCAAAAACTCAGGTGACAGCAGATGCTGGCGAAGATGTGGAGAAAGAGGAACACTACAGAGCAGTAGTGGTATTGGTACAGTGACAGGCAGGTAGATCAATGGAATAGAATTGAGGACCCAGAAATGAACCCACACACATATGGTCACTTGATTTTCGACAAAGGAGCTAAAACCACTCAGTGGAAAAAAGACAGCATTTTCAACAAATGATGCTGGTTCAACTGGCGGTCTACATGTAGAAGAATGCAAATTGATCCATTCCTATCTCCTTGTACAAAGCTCAAGTCCAAGTGGATCAAGGACCTCCACATAAAACCAGCTACACTGAATCTAATAGAAGAGAAAGTGGGGAAAAGCCTCCAACACATGGGTACAGGGGACAAGTTCCTGAACAGAACACCAGGGGCTTATGCTCTAAGATCAAGAATAGACAAATGGGACCTCATGAAATTGCAAAGCTTCTGTAAGGCAAAGGACACTGTCAGTAGGA
>CM052700.1:86080476-86153496 GCA_028551405.1 Uromys caudimaculatus
GTGGGTGGGTGGGAGGTGGAATTCCCTCCTAGAGGCGGGTTGGGGAGGGGACAGGGGATATCCAAAGAGGAGACTCAGAAAAGGGGAAACATTGGAAATGTACATAAAGTATCAAAAATAAAAAAGGAAAAAAAAAAAAAAAAGAAAGAAAGAGGAACACTCCTCCATTGCTGGTGGGATTGCAAGCTGGTACAACCTCTCTGGAAATCAGTTTGGAGGACCCTCAGAAAAATGAACATAATAGTACCTGAGGACCCAGCTATTCCACTCCTGGACATACACCCAGAAGATGCTCCAACATGTAATAAAGACACATGCTCCACTCTGTTCATAACAGCCATATTTATAATAGCCAGAAGCTGGAAACAACCCAGATGTCCCTCATCAGAGGAATGGATACAGAAAATGTGGTACATTTACACAATGGAATACTACTCAGCTATTAAAAACAATGACTTTATCAAATTCACAGCCAAATGGCTAGAACTTGAAAATATCATCCTGAACGAGCTAACTCAGTCACAAAAGAATGAACATGATATGTACTCACTGATAAGTGGATATTAGCCCAAAAGTTCGGAATACCTAAGATTCACTTCACAGAAACTATTGGGCTGTGTATGAGGTCCCAAATGGAGGAGTTGGAGAAGGGACTGAAGGAGCTGAGGGAGTTTGCAGCCCCATGGAGGGAGCAACAGGGTCAACTGGCCTGACCCCCTGGTGCTCCTGGAGACTGGACCACCAACCAAAGAATACACATGGAAGGGCCCATGGTTCGGACCACATATGTGGCCAAGGAGGGCCTTGTTGGCCATTAGTGGGAGGAGAGGCCCTTGGGCCTGAGGGTGTTAGATGCCCTAGTATAGGGGAATGCCAAGGAGGCAAGAGGAGAGGGAGTGGGTGGGGGAATACCCTCATAGAGGCAGGGGGAGGGGGAGGGGAAGGAGGGTTCTAAAGGGGAGATTTGGAAAGGGGGAAACATTTTAAATGTAAATAAAGTATCAAAAAATTAAAAAAAAAAAAAAAAGATGAGAGCTGTGTTTTTTTCCATCAGCAGCTCTGCAAAGCCAATTCCTTGGTGTAACGTTAGATGGTGATGGGGGCTGTCTAAAGGCCTGGCTTCTCATTCTCTAAGGGTTTTCCAGACTGAGTCCCAGATTTCATCTCCCAGAGAAGAAAGCGTTGTGGCTGTCATAGTGAAAACACCACTAGGACAAGGATGCCTTGTGCAGGTAAAAGTGTCCTGTGTGTTCATGAACCACCAGTTTTATCTGGAGCACCTCAGTGCCAAACTTGTGGCTAGGACCATGGGGACTAAGTCAAATCTAGGGTATGGTCTACATGAAACAGGAGAAGCACTGACTGCAAAAAGAATCCATCCCTTCAACCTGGGTTCACCCTGTCGGTCAAAAGAAGTACAGGAAGATGCCCTCCAGGAGCCTGGTCCTGGCCTCTTAGGTGAGGCCAGAAGTAGGAAACGGGCACCAGTGTTTTGGCCTGACCCACTAGCAGACTGAAGACTTGGGTCTGAGCTTTAGTGGAAATCGAGAGAGCTATTTGTAAGGTTGGTCCTTTGATCTCCTAGACCTGGCCAGGCTAAGCTGGATGCCAGTTAGCTTTTACTCCTTGTCTTGGCAAACTCGAATAACAAAACTGCTAGTAAGTTCTATCTTTTAACCAGAGAAAATGATTCTATGGGTTAATTGCTTTATAAGTACAATTAACACACACACACACACACACACACACACACACACACACACACACACGCACACTTTTAAATATGTTTTTATATGTCAGATTTGCTAATGACAATGCATACTTACACACAGAATTCGCTAACAACACCATGTCTTTCTGAAAGGCCAGTGGCCAGCCTGGAACCTTCTCACAACTTACCTCATTCCTAGCCTCGGTGGTCTTCTCAGCTTCCCAGGCAGATGCGCCCGCCATTTTGTTTTCCACTTTCTTACTCTGCTGTGGTGATTTTGCATGGGCTGACACCCCTTCCTCATTTTCCTCCGGCTGGGAACTGTGATCCACAGCTTCACTCTTTTCTCTTAGTATCTCATTCTCCTGTAAAAAGCACCCAAAACTGTGCTAAGCAGAAAGCCATTATCAACAAATATGAAAAATCTTTAGAATGGCACTGTACTTATTGTTGGGTGAAACCCACAGATGCTATCAGCTGAAGCTGGTGCTTCATTATTTCACTCTCAAAGAAGCATTTAATTCTGAAACAAAGGTCAGTTTTATGCTCTGCCCTTCCTATGCACTCCTCAGACAGCTACTCTGTATAACTGAAATTATATATATTTATAAAGCCCCTGAATTGAAACTATTAACAAATTATATTAAAATTGGAAATCAGTGTTCCCAGCAGGCAGTTTTTTATTTAGCTTTCAGTTGAAAACAGATCAAAGACATATGCTGGAAGCAAATACTTATCAATATAGTATTTATTTATAGAAAAATCCAGGAAGTAGTATTTTAAAAATTATACACTGTGTTCTCTTTGGAAGGCAGATAGGGTAGGGACAGGTTGGGAAAGGGTTTGATTCACTTTATAAGCCAAATGTGTATTCCTTTTACAATCAGAGAAACTCGGTTTTTATTTGGCTCAGATATTTCTATTTCACTTATTTACCCAGAAGACCCGGCTTTTAATTAATTTAATCTAAGAAAGTTTTTTTTTTTTTTTTTTTTTTTTTTTGGTTTTTCGAGACAGGGTTTCTCTGTGTAGCCCTGGCTGTCCTGGAACTCACTCTGTAGACCAGGCTGGCCTCGAACTCAGAAATCCACCTGCCTCTGCCTCCCAAGTGCTGGGATTAAAGGTGTGTGCCACCACTGCCCAGCAAGAAAGTTTTTAAAAATTTTATTTACATTGGTGTTCTGTCTCTGTGTATGCCTGTGTAAGGGTATCCGGTCCCCTGGAACTGGAATTACAGACATGAACTGCCATCTGGGTGCTAGGATCTGAACGTGGGTTCTTTGGAAGAGCAGCCAGTGCTCTTAACCACCGAGTCATCTCTCTAGCCCCTAAGAAAGTTTTTAAATGGTGAGAGAGTCTTCTAATATTACAGTGGAGCAAGCACTATCTACTGACACTTTCAGTCATGATACCAAAAGGCACATTGCCCTCAACTGTAACATCACTCAAACATCTGTTTTTCAACTTCTTTTTCTTTTTGAAACAAAGGTCTCACTCTGTAGTCTGGAACTCAGGCTGGCCCTTAGACTTCAGCCTTCACCCTCAGCGTTGGGAACACAGAACAGAGACTCCCAGCCCTCTGTTCCCTCCTTCTCTCCTCTCCTTTTCAAAGATAAGATCGCTTTGTGTTGCCTCATCTGGTCTAGAACTTGCGACCCTCTTGTTTTAACCTGCAAAGCACTGGGATTGCAGGTACCTGCCACCACTCCAGGATGGTTTGCTAATTTACAGGCACATGATGCTAACAGGACTAACTCAAGGGTCCACCTCCCCACCAACACACAGAAATGTTTGAAAAATGGAAATGTCAACAAAATGACGATCTACCAATGTGGGGAGCAGGGGATGGGCTGTGGGGAGCAGGAAGAAAACCAGCCCTAGTGGCCCCCTGGGGTGTCTTGGCTTCTCTACCTGTCCAGCTGTACCCCGCTCTGTGGTACTCTGCTTTCCTCCCTGTGAGCAAGCTTTCTCAGGACACTGATGACTGCACTACTTTCTTCCCTGCTGTCGTTGGTTGTTTCTTGTTTCCTATCTATGGGCAATCCCCATTAGCCACCTACTGGGGTCCCCTATCCCTCCTTTAGATTCTATCCCATTATTCTGCCCACTTTTATGGGAGAATTCTCCAAGAGTGACCATCTGTACTCAGTGTGTTCTCTCTCACTGGTCCAGTGAGGAATTTGGTTCCTGGCACACCACTGAAACAGTTTGCCAGGGTCTCCCAAATCTAAAGGCTCTGCGTCCTTATTATATTGGACCTGGTCAACAAATTCTGACTTAGTTATTACTGCCTCCTCCTGGAAACAGCTCTCTGCATCTGGCGCCGCAGCACCCCGTCTCTTTCTTCTAAGTTGCTGATTCTTCACCCTCAGATCTCTAAACTGAGCAATGTCCCAAGTCTTTGTCCTCAGATTCTCCCTCTCTTTTCAAGTATTATCATCCTACCTTTTTTTCTTAGCTCTCCCGGAGATAGTAAAGATTCTTTTTTTTTTTTTATGTTTTTATTTTATGTGTGTGGGTGTTTTGTCTGCATGTATGTCTGTCTACCTCATGTGTGCCTGGTGTTGATGGAAGTCCACAGAGGGTGTTGGGCTCTCCTGGGGCCGGAGTTGCAGGCAGTCACCACGTGGGCAGTAGGAATCAAACAGGCTGTTTGGAAGCTCACCCAGCAATCTTCTTTTGGTTGTTTTTTGAGACAGGGTTTCTCTGTGTAGCCTTGGCTGTCCTGGAACTCATTCTGTAGACCAGGCTGGCCTTAAACTCAGAGATCCACCTGCCTCTGCCTCCTGAGTTCTGGGATTAAAGGTGTGTGCCCCGACTGCCTGTGAACCAGTGCTTTTAACCACTGAGCCATCTCCAGCCCTTCTCTATATTTTTAAAAAGCACCTTAACTTAAGCCAATACTCAACCATTTTTTTCTGTACCATTTAGTGCTAGCTATATTTGTTTGCTATCTGTCCCACTAGAATGGTAGTTTTATCTCTTCCTCTCTCTGTCTCTCCCCCTCTCTCTTCCTGTCTCCCTCCCCCCCTCAGCACATGTGCACACTCATGCATATTTGTACAGAAGCCAGACGAGGGCGTTGGGTGTCTTGTTCCATATCATTCTCTGCTTTTTTTCCTCTCATTGAACTGGAACTGGCTAGCAGTCATTAAGCCAAGCCCCCAAATTCCTCCTGTCTCTGCTCCCCACATCACTGGGTTATAGGTGCCCAGTGGCTGTGCCCAAATTTTTACATGGGAATTTGAATTCAGGTCTTCATGCTTTTAGGACACATGTGCCCCCTCTCCCCTCCAACAAGACAGGGTCTCTGTATAACACTGGCTAGCATTGACTGTCCTGGAACTCATTCAGGCTGGCCTGCTTCTGTTTCCCAAGTGTGGGATTAAAGATTTGGGCCACCACTGCCCTGCAAGGACAAGCACTCTTACTGAGCCATCTTCCCAGCTCCCAAATGGTAGTTTCTTTTCTTTTCTTTTCTTTTCTTTTCTTTTCTTTTCTTTTCTTTTCTTTTCTTTTCTTTTCTTTTCTTTTCTTTTCTTTTCTTTTCTTCTTTTTTTTAACTTATTTTATTTTCTTCTATCTATCTATCTATCTATCTATCTATCTATCTATCTATCTATCTATCTATCTATCTATCTACCTACCTATCTATCATCTATTTATTGGAGACAGGGTCTCTACTCTAAATAGTCCTGGCTGTCTTGGAACTCACTCACTCTGTAAAGTAGACTGGTCTTAAACTCACAGAGACCCACCTGCTTCTACCTCCTGAGTACTGGTACTACAGGTGAGTGAGCCACCATGCCTGGCACAAAACAGTGGTTTCCTGAAGATAGTGGTACACTCTATACCTCCTGTCTACTCCAGAGCCTGTCACTCATTGCTCTTTAGCAAATATCTGTTGAGGTCAAATCTTAGACACAGAATCCTTAGAGATTGACAGGAATCCATTTGGATCATTCCTGCTTGTAACCACAGGGCTGAGTCTTCTCTGCATTGGGGGTGTTGGGGAGGAAGAGGCTGACCGCCATTCACTCTACTGCTTTTGTCCAGGCAAGGCTTCTTTTGTTAACCCTAAGTGCTGGATTCTCAACAAAGTTGATTTTGTTTATAAAACTGCTATGGTTGGACAGAACTTCTAAACTCTGCAATGTGTGAGGTAACTCACACCCACACAATGTGTGAACAGAAGTACATCCCTATGCCATCATGTATAACCCATACAGGCTAGATCAAGCCCATAAGGAAACTGAGCAAAAATCTGAGAAGGCGCTCTCTCTCGCGCGCTCTCTCTCTGTCTGGCGGTGGCACAGGGGAGGGGGAGGGGATCTTTTAGAGTGTGATTGGCTGGTAACAAATGTATGTGAGACATTCTGAAAAACTAAGGGAAGGACTTGAGTTATAGAAATCCTCTATGACCAGGAGAGCATTGCAAGAGGCTAACAGTTGGTTAAAAAGACTTTCATGTGGGGATGGAGAGATAGTTCTGAAGTGAAGAGCACCGGCTGCATACTTCCAGAAGACCATTCTTAGCATCCACATGGGGGCTCTCAACCATCACTCCCAGGGGATCCAGCACCCTCTTCTGGCCTCCAAGGGCACTACACACACTTGGCATAGGCTCACATGCAGGCAAACTTGGTATATTGATCCTTGGTATATTGACACTCGCACACATAGAAGGGGAGCAGGAAGAAGGCACGGCGGCGCACACCTTTAATTCCATCACTTGGGAGGCTGAGGCAGGAGGATCTCTATGAGTTCAAGGCCAATCTGGAATACATACCAAGCTCCAGGTTAGCCAAGGCTACATAGTGATATCCTATCTCAACCTCCACTCCCTCCCACCTCAAAAAGGGGGGGGGGTAGGAGTCCTGTAATGTGATGGTGAATTCAACTCAGTGAAGAAAGAGCCAAACAAAAGGCCAACTAAAGTATAAAATGACCAAATGAGTGGGGGTCGGGGGGTGGAATATCGCACAGTAGACTACAACTAAAAAAACTGGTGATGCTGAATATAATGCAAAAACATTTAAATAGCCTCAGAGTGTCACTCTCTAGATTACTCGTTAATTACAGAAAAGAATAACACTACAGGGGAAGCCTGGCAGATGCCATCCCTAGCAATGGCTCAGCCTACCGTCATAATTCGGAGACAGACACCATGCCCTCTGCTCTGAAGAAAACAATACTAATGGTGGTTTTTATGTCAAAAATCATCTCAGTCTAATGAGGAGGAGTCATTCTAGAGTAAAGGTGACTGACAGTGTGTGATGAGTGTGATACTACCGGGGCTCAGACCGAGCAGAGACAGGTAAGACAATGATCCTAGAGTCACAGTAAGTTTCCTTACTTTGGTAACTGGTTACAGAAAAAAAAAAAAAAAATCACTCCTAGGAAATACACAATGTATCCAATATTAAGTGATTCAATGGCTTTGATTCATTCTTTATATGTGTCCCAACATAAAGGAATTATGTATTTATACATACAGATAGTTATTAAGGTCAAGTGGGAAAATGTAAAATCCGGGCAAAGGATAATATTCAATAATCTTGGTTAAAAGTTATTTTTGAGATTTTGATTTCATGTGAGTAAGTGTTTTACCTGCACATATGTCTGTGCACCATGTGTGTGAAATGCTCACAGAGGCCAGAGGAGGGCATTGGATCCCTTGAGACTGTATAGATGGTTGTGAGCCATCATGTGGGAGCTGGGAATTGAACACAGGTCCTCTGAAAAAGCAGCCTGTGCTCTTCACCACTGAGCCATCTCTCCAATACAACACCCATCCCACTTCCCTTTTTTGAGACAGGGTCTCGCTATGTATATGCCTGGCTGTCCCAGAACTTGCTGTGTAGATCAGGCTGGCCTTGAACCCACAGAGATCTACCTGACTCTACCTCCTTAGTGTTGGAGTTAAAGGAATGCACGGTCACACTCAGCTCTTGCACTTTTTTAAGTTTGAAATTATATTCATTTTTATTATTCACATTAAACCCTAAAAGGTCCTATACAGCAAAATGACCTTGGCAAAGCAGAACTTCTCTGTCATCACATTGTCCTGGAATCCAGGAGTGTTTCAGGAGGAGGTGGCAGATCTGCTACAGTGATGCTTCAAGGTGGCTCAAGCCCAAAGTACCCATGGGAGCTTCTAATAGGCTGGTGGCTTTCACCATTGCTTTAGGGTAGAAGCCAAGCAACATTTGCAAAGAGTAAACGAGAGGTGACAACTAATAATTATGCCCCTGGCCAGGTAGTCCTTTCAAGGTTCAGTTATGGGAAGGAATGGAGGCGCGGATCAAGGCAGTACTTTTTGTTCTGAAGACAAGAGATGCTAGGGTAGAGGCAGGAGGATTGCCACAAATTCCAGGCCAGCCTGGAGTACATTCTGAGACATAATCTGAAAACCATCACCAGCAAAAAAGGAGAAAGAAAATGAACTCTATAAGAAAGCGCGCGAACGCGCACGCGCGCACACGAAAGAGAGAGAGAGAGAGAGAGAGAGAGAGAGAGAGAGAGAGAGAGAGTCCTTTGCTGTTAAGAAGAGCGCTTGCAGCAATTGCAGACAAGCTGTGTTTGACTGCTCTCACCCACATGGTGGCTCACAGCCATCCCTAACTCCAGATCTAGGGAATCAGATACACATGTACACACATGGTACGAGTACATACATACATACATACATACAAGCAAAACACTCATACATATAAAATAAAGTAAATCTTTTAAAGAGTTAAAAAAATCTGCATGAATAAATAAATCTCACTGATCTCACCATTGTAGCTCAAGCAAGACTCGAACTCATGATCCTTTTGCCTTTAGATCCCAGGTGCTGGGCTACAGGAATGTGCCACCACACCCAGCAGCTATGTAAGATCTGGAAGGCAGACAGAAACATCTGGACTGGTGTTCACTGGGCTGGCAATGCTTCCACTTGCACAGCAATAGATGTTTCCTGGGCATTGTCTCAGAAGATACTTGTGTATTCACTCAGCTTACTGCTGGCAGCAGATAGGAAGAGAAGTGGAACAGGGACCCTAAGACGTGCTAAAGACAGGCGGGGTTACCCAGGGTTAGGGGGACACACACTACGATGTAGGCACCCCCCAGAAGGAAGGACTAGCAATTGCTGTTGGTGACCTGAGGCACCCTGCTGACAGCTAGCTGTCTGTCTTCTCTTGTTTATGGTCAGGTAATGCTGTCTAGGCACACCCTCATCCTATGACTGAGAAGGCTGAGGTGAGAAGAGGCAGGGCCATAACGGTTCAAGTGTAGAACAGCTCTGACATGCCTTGCTTCTGAGTGCCCTTTTAAAATGTACATGTTGGTCTCAGAGTCTGCTTTCCAGACATCAAAACTTGGGATAGCTAGCCATTCTGCCCCTGGGCCTGAGGGGAGGAGGCGCAGGTGGGTAGAGGGTCCACCGTTACAGTATTTATATTTACAGAGTGAAAAGAGCCGCCTGCCTCTATGATGTAATTTGTACAGTTTGCAAAGCCCAGAGTGGTGTAGTACTGGGAGGTTTAGCCACAAGCTGAGTGGGTGAAAGGAATCAGCCCGAACCAGCAACTGTGCAACCTTGGACCACTTGCTAGCCCTCTCTGACCCTTAGTTTCCTGAACTCTGAAACAAGGGACTATTATGGAATTTGCATTTGAAGTAGTTGGGGAAATGCCTCTTCATACATTTCAAGATATACGAATCACTCTTTCTACAGCTTCTGGAGCCTTGCTAATCTTGCTAACCACTGTCAACACCTCAACTGGCATTCCAAAAGAAAGCGATGCTAGACCCCAGCATGGGTGGGGTGACCATCTCTGCTCCCTCCTTCCCAGCTTCTCTCTACTTGCTGGCTCCCTGCAGAGGCCTTCTGTGCAGGAGGCCTGTGGCCTAAGCTCTCACAGCATGGGCAAGGGAAATGTGTCATTAAGTTACTTTTATTTGTGTGTAGGTCTTACCCTAGTGGTCTGGAACCCCATTACAAAACAAAAAAGAAAGGTTCCATGTGTGTCCTAGGAAGCCGCATATGTATGTGTGTGTAGTACTTTATGTGATTTTTCCTTATTTTTATTCTTTTTTTAAAATTTATTTATTTTATGTATGTGAGTACACTGCCACTGTCTTCAGATACACCAGAAGAGGTTGTGATCCCATTACAGATGGTTGTGAGCCATCATGTGGTTGCCGAGATTTGAACTTAGGACCTCTGGAAGAACAGTTAGTGCTCTTAACCACTGAGCCATCTCTCCAGCCCCAGTTTATATGATTTTCAGTGCTGGTGCTTGCAGGAAGAAAGGCCTGCCCAATCACATCTCACTTTTATTCTGTACAATGAACCATCGGAACCTGTCTGGACCTTCTGACTAGCCTGTCGGCAAAGGTTCATGATTTTCTCTATGGCACCTAGACCATCTTTTTGGGCCTTTTCTTGCTTAGTAGGCTATCCACATGTTGGCTGTTTGCCTCTGTCATCCAGACAAGGAGCAGACTGTGGAGGGAAGGTTTTCTTGATGTATCAGTGAAGGGAAGGCTGAGGGGAAGAGATATGCAGAGCTGGCCTTTTCTTTATGAGGTTTTGTTTGCTTATCTTGTAAAGTCTCTGAAGACCCTGTGTGCTGGTAGCTCTGACTTACTCCATCGTACTGGCTTCTGAGGAATGGGTGGAGCTCTTACTGGCCACGCCCTTTGTGAGCAGTTGCAGCTGCCCTAGCTGGCCCTTTCATTTCCTCACCTGGCGGAGGAGTGATGAGGCCTGCTCTGACTTTTAGGGTTGGGTGAACCTTCAAAGACAAAGAACAGAGCATTGTTTGTGAGTGGGTTGACATCAGAGGGAGCTGAGAATCCCGAGGCTTGTCTCTAGGCTGGAGGCAACCTGGAGTCACCTGGCCCAGAGAGAACCAAGGAGCCAGATAAAGACAGCCTGTGTCTGCTTGGCCTGGGTCCTGCTTGGCCTGGATGGTTTTAATAGCAGCTTACAATAATTACAGCTCATGTTTACTCAGCTCTCACTGTGGGCTCCAGGACTATTACCTCATTTAAGCCGTTCAGCATCTTGGCAAGGTATGTACTGTTAGCATTCCTTTCAGAGGGGAAGAAACTGAGGCACAGAATTTAGACAAAGAGCCTGCCACACAGAAGTGAGTGACAAGATTTGTATTTGGCTATGGGCATTTTCATGTCATAGTCACCTAGAAGCCTGGTACTAATTCCGTCTCTCTCTTTTGGTTTTACCAGGTTGGCTTCAAACTCAGAGACTTGCCTGCCTTTTTCTCTGGAGTGCTGGGATTAAAGCTATGTGCCACCATCACCCAGCTGGGTACTGCTTTTTAATGACCTTCCAGATCCATGTATATTCCTTAAACTCCTCCTTGTTAAGCCGGTGTAGGCAGGGCTACAAACGAGTCAGGACCCTCTATGAACTAGACATGCTGGGTGGTGGGAAAGAGGGTTGTTTTCCTAAGCTCCATTTTCTCCCCTTGCAAATCCACTTCTTGGAGGAGGCAGTGAGCCAGCTGGACAGCAGCTGATGTCCTCTAGGTAGCAGAAGCTAAGACACGACCGTCCCATATTCACTATGGCTAACTACCAGAAGTCCAGTACAAAACCAAACCAAACCAGAATCAAAAACCAAAAAACAGGCCAACTGTTAAATAGAAACCTTAATGCTCAAGACACAAGGACATGAGCCCCAAGCCCCAGGATCATTTTCAACGGAGCTACTGCTCTCGGATGCGGCCCCTTCTGCAGGCTGAAGTTTATAGGGAGTGTGTGTGTCTCAGGGTGGGGGGTTGTTCCTTTATTGTCTATTTATTTAATGTGAATTTATTCCAACTATTTTGGCCTACTAGCCCAACTGGTCCTCAAAATGCCAGATCTCATGTAGCCCAGGCTGGCCTTAAACTCCTGTTCCTCCTATCCCTACTTCCTAAGTTCTGGGATTACAGGCATGAAGTACTACACTTTGTTTAGTGCTAGTGATGAACCCAGGGTCTCCTGCATACTAGGCATGTGCTCTACGAACCCTCAATTATTCCTTGATCACAGTTTTGGGGAAAGGATTTACACAGTATATGCAAACTCCCAGCTAATCGCTATATTAAATGGAGGCACCTGGTTAACTTGGGCCCCAGTTGTGCCACTAGATGCTTAAGAAAGTTCTCCTTGCTCTGATAATCTACATAAAAAATAGACATTTAAGACAGATGTAGTGCACACGTCTTTCATCCCAGCACTTGGGAGGCAGAGACAGGCAGATCTCTGTGAGTTCGAGACCAGTCTGGTCTACACATGGAGTTCCAAGACAGTTAGGGCTGTTACATAGAGAAGCCCTGTCTCAGGGGGCTAAAAAGATGGCTCAGTGGTTAAGAGCACTGGCTGCTCTTTCAGAGGACCTGAGCTCAATTCCCAGCAACCACATGACAGCTCAAAACTGTAACTCCCTCACACATGCAGGTAAAACATAAAATAATAATAAATAAATTAAAAAAACTGTCAATGTGAAACCCTGATTTGAACAAAACAAAAATGATATTTATTTAGTTACTATTGGTGTGTGGGCGTGTGAGTGCGTGTGGCAGTCAGGGGACAACCTGCAGGAAGCCGTTTTCTCCTTTCATTAGGAAGGTCCCAGGGACTGAACTCAGGGCCTCTTGTCTGATGTATTTATTTATTTGCAAGCTAGCTCTTCATCCCTCAATCCATTCCACTGTCATCCAGCCAAATGTTACCTGGGATGTGGGATATCAAAGGGTTTTTGGGAAATTGAGTTTCAACTTGAAAATTGCTTGGTCAGCACTATCCCTGAGCCTCCCTCTCCTCCGTCCGCCTCAAGCATCAAACCAGCTCCTTGGCTATCTAAAGTTAGCAATCACATTCCACAGCCAGGCTGATCTCAGCACCAACAGCCCAGTTCACAAAAGCAAGAGTTCTCCAATAGGAAAGGAAGGAGTCCGTTCACGCTGAAGTAGTCTCTGTATGGCAACAGGCTTCAGCAATATCCTGGAGAGGATGAGGTTTCCTGGAGATTAGACATGGAACTCAGGGTGTCTGTCAATACAGGCAGACCAAACAGAGCCTTTAATATGCCCCTTATCCTTCACAAGAATGCTCCAAAAAGGACATTAATATGCTCTTCTCATCAATTTGGAAAGCCACGTTTAAGAGCCCCCAAGAGGAGTGAGGCTTGAAGTGGTTTTATTTGTCAAGGCTTCCAGTGTCCATGGACTCAACTAACTGAACAGGCTCTGTAGGAATTGACGGATGTGGGTATACCAGGCTATATGCTCTGTAGGAATTGGTGGATGTGGTATACCAGCTGACTTTAAGCACGTTCAGTAATTGAGTAGCCACATTCAGTCAATTGAAAGCCCTCAGGAATAACATTGAGGCTTCCAGGAGGAGAGAGCTGGCCACGAACCAGCCGCGTCCTGGCCTCTGATGAGCTGCCGCGGTATTCTACTGTTCCACGTCTGCATTTGCCAGTTCCTACAACTGTGTTGGCCAACTCCTTGATTTGTCTGAGTGTGTGTGTTTATTCATCGTACTCTGTGCTTTCCGTCCCGTCCACTCCCCCCACCCCGCCTTCCGACAACGTCTGGCTGTGAAGATGGGAACTCAGTTCTAGCCCCTGGAGGCTTCCCAAGGCATGACCACATTGTGCCAGCCACCACCTGCTACTCAACCACAACCGGGACACACGCCTCTGCCACCTCCAGCTGCCCAGAGCTGTATGAATTTTCCCAGATCCTTCATAGCTGCGTTTGAGGAGCCATTCCCACCAAGGTTGCCCGGAATGGGAACAGACTGTTTTCCTCTTTGAAGTTCCTAAGTGGGTAGGAGGTATGGCTAACTCCGTGTTTAGGAACAGTAACCAGATCTATTCCAGGCGGGGCCACTAACTTGCTCTATCAGTTTAGGCAGTCCCAAATCTCAACTCCTGACCCAATTATAGTGACAACTTGAAAGTCTACTCTTTAAGACCCCATCCACTCTAGTGGCTGGTACAAAATGGTCAAGATTTCAGAGCTGACCTACTTGCTACTTGGTGATCTGGCCTTGAAGGACCCCAAACTCTCACAACCATGGCATCCACGAAGTGCAAGCCCCAACAGAGTGGCCCTGCAGATCCTCAGTTGCACAGACACTACAGTTCAAAGCAGAGAGTGCTTCATGTTGACTCAAGGGAGGAGGAGATGCTTTGTGGATGGGTGGCAGTTGGGCCAGCCTGAGGAGTTAACTGAGCTACATGAGAGGAATGAAAGCTTGGCACTCTGGGCAAAGATAAGGGAGGCAAATGTGATCCTGGGTTGTCTGGGGAAAAGAGGGAAAGGAAGTTCGGGCTGGAAAGTAGGTCAGAGGCAAATTATCAGCAGGCTATTGGTTTAGCAAGGCCAGTAGGTGTCACAGTGGCCAGATGTGGGGACCCTTGAATGACAATATATGGAACTAGAAGGTAAAGAGAAGCTGGTGGAGCCTCCTCAATGGAATAGTGAAGTAGTTTCTGGCAGCAGAACAAAGAGGGGGGACTCTGGAATTCTGGCTGGATGATTGACAGTAGTAAGCATGAAGGACCTACCATACCTTACCATCTCGGCTTAGCTTGACTGGCACTGGGTCACTTATGCTCCCCAACAAGCCTGTTAGCACCCATTCTACAGGAAGAGAACTCAAGATTCAGAGAGGGGTAAAGTGGGTGGCAGGTCGCATGTGCAATGGAGACAGCCCAGTGTGCTTGGCTCGGTGCCAGCACCGATTCCCAGACTGGCTTACTCCGAATCCTGAGCCCTGAACATTGGATTCCTACTATGTGAGCTAAGCAGGAAGATAGAAAGTGAGATGTAGCTCAGCAAGTGAGGAGGAGATTTCTCTGAAAGCAGACACGACCACCACCAAACCGCAATGATGATGACAATGGCTTAAATAAGTTCTCAGCAGGACACACCAAGTGCTGTCACAAACACCTCCATGCACTAACTAACTGACTCAGTTCTAATAGCTGCAGTAGAAGCAAGTACAGTTGTCAGAAAGGTGGTAGGACAGACTGTGTTCTCTAAAATTCCCATTAAGTTCTAAGCCCTGAGAATGTAGCCGGAATTAGGAAACCCAGTCATTGCAAATATAATTAGGTAAAAAGAGAGGCTGGTGGGCCCTCGGTGGCTGCCCTTCCTATAGAAGGAAAACATGCAGGGAGAAGGCCTGTAAAGCAGAAGGCAGAGGCTGGGAAGCAGAAGCCACAGAATGCCAGCAACTCCAGTAAGCCACCAGCACGCAGGCTCACCCATCAGTTCTTGGAAGGAATCAATCAGCTGATACCTTGCTTGGACTTCTTGTCTCCCAGTCCATTTCTATTGAAGCAGCCAGTTTGTGGGTCCTAGTGCAATGACCTATGACCTATGCCATTCTTTCCCACCCAAGGAGCCACAGTATACCCTAACAATGTCCACTAATAGCAAAAGGAAACCCCACTGTGGAAGCACACTGCCCACGAACGGAGGCCATGTCTGCACCACAGCTTAGTGAAAACCAAGTGTTTGTTTCCCGCCTCTGACCAAATGCCTACCGGTTAGGAGATACCTTTGATTTTGAAATGGAAACAAAATTTACTTCGACAATCAGCAATAGTCTTTCTCTCTCTTTCATACTTTGGATTAAATATGGACTATAGGGATTCTATGACCTGAAGGTACCATCTTAAAGGAAGTTGGGATGTTTGGTCGGATCGCTCACACAGCAGAAGGTTGCTGTCACAGGAGATGAAACCACAAGATGACCACAAGCTAACTCAGTTCCTGATAGCTCTTTAAAACACTGAGATATATTCAACTTCACAAAAACTATTATTTTTAATTTTTTTTATTATTTTCTTTGATGTGTATAGTTATCTGCGTAGTGACAAACATGGGTGCATGTATGTCTGCACACCCTGCATGTAGTGCGGTGCCTGCAGATCCTCTGGAAATGGTGATACAGATGGTTGTTAGCCACTGTGTGAGTGCTAGGACCCAGACCTGGGGCCTCTTTGAGGGCAGCGAATGTGTGCAGTGCCCTCGGAGGCAACAAGAGGGTGTTAGATCCCCTGGAACGGGGATGACAGTTGCGAGCCACCATGTGGGTGCTGGGAATGGAACCAGGGTCCTCTGGAAGGGCAGCCAGTGCTCTTAACCTCTGTGCCATCTCTCCTGCTTTATTCTTGAGAACCCATACTTCCCTGTGCTGAGCCTGAGCTTCATCAGTTCTAAGTGAATGGCCATGGTTGTAAAAGGAAGCTGTCAGCTCTGGGGAATTCCAGGGTCTGTTTTCATAATTACTCGCCCCTCTAAGAAATGAAATCAAAGCAGTATTCGCGTTTGATACTTTGAAAATCCCCTATTCTATAATGTTTTTATATGTGTATAAAAGCTGTAAAGATTATACTCTAAAACAAGAATCTTCTACAACTCCAATGTAAGTCCCTGGAATTATCTATCAGGTATGGGGTTCTCTGCCTATATTCCTACAGATCACACGCATCCACTCTGTAATAAGCAAGCGGGGCACACAGACAAGTCTGAGGAACAGTAAATGTTTTCAAGTGCAGATTTCAAGTGTAGGGGGAAAGAGCAAGGGAGATCCAGGCACCGGATGACACTTAACCCTTGCTTTACCCCTCCAGGAGAACTTCACTTTCCCACTCTTAGTGAGACACTGGGGCTTGGCTACAGCCCATGGGAGGAAGTGAGGTCATGGTCTTCATTATGAATGCACAACCTGCTTCCCCCCCTCCCCTTTTATTGTGTGTGTGTGTGTTTTAAGATTTACTTATTTTTACCTAATGTGTTGAGGTGTTGTGTCTGCATGTCTGTCTATGCTCTCTGTGCATGCAGTGTCCTCAGGGGTCAGAAGAAGGTGTCAGATCCTCTGGAACTGGAGTTCTATAGACGGTTGTGAGCCACCCTCTGAGTGCATGCATGCAAACCTGGGTCCTCTGCAAGGGTAATGAATGCTCTTAGCCACTGAGATCTCCAGCCTACAACCTGTCTTTAAAAAAAAATCCAAGCCAGGCATGGTGACACACACCTGTAATCCCAGCACTTGAGAAACTGGGACAAGAGGAGTAGGAGTTCAAAGCCAGCCTGGTCAATAATACTCAATAAAGCTAGTGGTGGTTCATGCCTGTAATCTTATACTAGAGGGGGAAGGGGAAACCTCAAGAGTTCAAGGTCATCCTTGGCTCCATAGCAGGTTCAACACCAACACCCTATTACAAAACACCCACCACCACCACCACCACCACCACCACCACAAACCCCAATCAATACCACAAACAAACAAAACAAATCTTTCACCAGAAAGCAGGTGTCTTGGGGCCAGGAGCCAGGCTGAATGAAAGGCTAACTCACCCCATCCTAGATGCATTCTAATGGGGAGAACCTGAGCACAGCCCACAGTACTTAATGAATAAACCAGTCTGGGAGACAGAAGACCCAGTTCTCAGTCCAGTTCTGCCATCAACTAATGTATGTGTTTAGCCAAGTTTCCTGACCTCCTTGGGTTTCTTTTCCTCAAGTACAAACCAGACGTATACAAGGCATTTCCACAATGGTACACTGGCGCCTAAAGCTCTAAAGGGGTCAGCAACTGATCAGCCTGACTGAAAAGAACCACCCCCCACCCCCAAACATGCATGGTCTTGCAGGAACACATGCAGCCCAGCCATGGAAGGCACTGCCAAGAGAGGCGTTGGGGGTTTGGTGGGAGACTGGAGGACCACAGTGGCTTTGTTCTCTCCTCTAAGACAGACTCCAGCTGGGCAGTGGTGGCGCGCCTTCAATCCCAGCACTTGGGAGGCAGAGGTCGGTGGATTTCTGAGTTCGAGGCCAGCCTGGTCTACAGAGTGAGTTCCAGGACAGCCAGGGCTACACAGAGAAACCCTGTCTCGAAAACCAAAAAAAAAAAAAAAAAAAAAAAAAAAAAAAAAAAAAAAAAAGACAGACTCCAGGTCCTCCTTGTGAGAACTATTGTCTGACATAGAGGGTGAGATAGGGAAGCGGAGCCTAACGCCTGGATTCAGATTATGCCCGCCACTACTAGCCAGTTTTGCTACCTTGCACGAGTTTCCTAACCTGTGTTTCAGTTCCCAGGCTACCAGAGCTGCCTCCAAAACCAGCTCACCGATCTATATTGGTATTAACCAGGTAATGGTGGGAAGGAAGTCTTCAGAGAGAAAATCTTCTATTTCCTTCCAAGGCCTGTACACTTAGCAAGCTGGATGACATTTGGCTGTGAGAGAGGTGTGGTACCACCTTGTACAGAATCCACCTAGGGTTTCAAAGCCACACTTTGCAGGACAGAAAAGGTATGCAGGTGGCAGGTACCCTCCTAAAATGAGAGGTGCCTCTCCTCAGGCGACACCTGTGCACCTTGGAGTTCAGATCAGTAGACTGGAAGAGGGAGTGGCTTCCTGTTAGTTCTAAACCAATAGGAGCCTATCAACACTAGCATTAACCCCCCACCCTATTAGTTCCCTTCCCAGGAGGAGGAAGGGATCAGATCAACCTAACAATGAATCTCTAGCATCTCAGGCAATGACCCCTCCAAGAAAGGGTGGAGGAGCCTGTCCGGCAACTACCTACACAAATCGTGATTCTGAATAACCGCAAACCAGTTTAGTTCCAATTCCCATTTTGCATAAGACTACTTTCCACAAAAACAACCTCCTATAAATACTTGTGGACTGACAGCAGTTAAAGTCAAGCTCTGGGCCTAAAAGGAAGCTCCCGGGAGGTAGGAGCTCTCTAGTTGTTGAGGTTTTAGTCCACAGATCTTGGGGGAACTGTTTAGAAACAAAAAGTTCAGTTGCAGGGGAGCACCGGCAACCAAAGGGAACTTGCGTGTTAGTGGCTTGTGTGTGTCAATTAGGGTAGGGAGTATTCTCAGGCTGGGGATTGGATGGTTAGATCACAGAGGGACCAACTGCACTGAACACAGAAAATCCTTATTTCAGGAACACAACAGCACAGCCACAAACAGGCTATGGTTAAATTCAGGGCAGGGGGCCTGCCTTGGCTTAGGTTCATGGTTCTTCAGAAAGACGCACATTTTCTCAGGGATCGAGACCTTCTTCATTTTTTCTACTCCGGTACAGGTTCCCTATCAAGGCATCTTAATGCATTCGGGATACGGATTAAAGACTGTGGTCCAGACAGCACCATTCCCTCTAGCTTCCTCATTACCAAAATACCCTTAATAGCCATCAAACACAAGGAAGGGTGGTCTCTGCACGCAATGGATTTTCATCCACTTTCCCTAAAACCAAATCTCCAGCACTCACCCTCTTCATTCAAAAAAGAGGCGGGGCAATTCGCCCCGCAACCTATAACTACCTAGAGTAAGGAGAAAGGAGAGCGCGGATGTGCCCCTGTCTAGCAGTCCAGACCCTAGAGCTCAGAGCCAGTCCTTTCTGCCGTGGAAGGCGTAGAAGTGCCACTCGCTTGCGTTCCTTTAGGTTACCTGGCTCCCGCATCCGCCTGCCTCTGGCACCTGCGCCGTCGGTTCTGCCGCCTTCTCCTCCTCCTCAGCGGCCAGAGGGCTGCTACGAGTCGCTCGGGGGTCCCCGCCGCCCGCGGGTGCTGACTGGCCGCCGTCTCCCACGGCCGACGAGGCGGCCGTGCCGAGCAGCCCGTGGACCCCGTCTGCGTCCCCGGTCGCCACGCTGTGCACTAGCCACGCGTCCACGCGGGTGCGGGGAATGAAGGGGACTCCGAGCGCGCGCACTTCGTGCAGCAGCCCGCCTTTGGCAAGTAGCAAGGGGGTGCGTCCCCAGCCTTCGGAGGCCGAGAAGGGGCCAGAAGCCGAGGCGGGGCGGGTGGGGCAGAGAGGGAGCAGCTCTTCCCAAAGTGATGAGTCCAGCGGCCGCAGGAAGAAGTCCAGGTCCACACGGAGCCCCACCAAGCTCAACAGAAGCTTGAGGTGCAGGAGACCGCCGCCCGCCCACCACGGCTTCGGGAGCTTCATCTCCCACGGTGTGCCTAGGATGCGTGCGTCCACCCGGCTCGGCACTACAGCCGCCCCGGTGGCACCAGCCGGAAAGACAATGGACCAGGGCGTACAAGGGGCCGTGGCAGCCTCACCCTAGCCAGGCACAAAGGCGCTCCCTCGGCTGCCCACACAGTGCCTGGCGCGGCCGGGGACCCAGAGAGGCGGAGACACCTGCAACACTCAGCTCTCAGGGCCCGCCCCATGCCTGGCAACGCCCCACAATTAAATCCCGCCCCCATTCAAGCTTCGCCCCGCCCCAGCCGCAGGCATGGCCCCTGGGACACACCCACGTCCGTCCTGGGCTCCAGGCCTCTTTATAGGGGGGTCTCAAAGCATTTTGGAATGGAAGCAGATTTAAAGCTCGGGAAGTTGAGTGGGAGGAGACAGGATGTGTAAACTAGGGGGAAAGTAGCTGGAGAGTTTCGAGGTACCAAGCACATGTGGGCATATGTAGCGACTACTGGCCTGCACAGAGGGTAAGAGGAGTAGACCCTAAATTTAGATTATACCCCCATCACCAGCCAGCATGGGTTTCGTAATAATCTGTGTTTCTGTTTCCTTGTCGGCAAAACACGGAAAATAGTACCTCAAATAGGGATTCAGGGAGATCAGATGAAATCTACAAGTCAGGAATTCATACAGATTCCAAGCCTCCTTTTCAATGAAAGAATATTATGTAGACACATGCACATATATATCTACACATTCAGAGTCTTCACTATTCCCTAGATGTACTTTGCAAATTGCTAGTCTTCCCTCATGGCATTTTTGCTTCATACCTGAGAGCTGAGAACACCAGCTCCACAGGATTTGTGTGTGTTCCAATCCACCAGCCCCAACACTGCTTTCTTGGTTGAGCTTAGGCAAACGCTCACTCTATGTGTCTCCCCCGGGATTTGGGCAAACCACCAAGCACTACTGTACAGGCAGGAAGTACTCTGTTATCTGTGGATTGTTGTCCCCCCATCTTCTAAGGAGTGGCCCCCAAAGCTCCATCTTCTGAATATTCAGCATATGGGATTAATCTCTCTCCCATCTGTTCTCCCACAGAGCTTTCCCCAGCTGCCAACACTGCAGCACTTGGCCCATTCTACTTTGCCGAGTAGAATTAATTTACAGTGGCTGAGGGTTAGTATGACTTGACTCTTGTAAATTCTTGAGGGCCAGGAACCTGTTTGGTTCACCTTTGTACATGCACAGTACCTAACATGGGCTTTGCATGCAGAGATTTTACCAACCCCTTCTGGTTCCCACTGGGGACTCTGGAAAAGAGACCCCACCTAGGGTTTGTCAACTAAGAAATTTTGTAAGGTGCTCTCTCTTCCTCCCTCCATCTCTCCGTCCCTCCTTCCTTCCCTCCTTCCTTTTCTCCCTCCTTCCTTCCTTATCTTTGTCCCCCCTCCATCTTTCCCTCCCTCCCTCCTTTTCTTCCTTACTCCTTCCTTCTCTCTCTCTTTCCCTCCCTCCCTCCCTCCTTCCTTCCCTCTTGGAGCTATCTAGTGTGACAGATCTTGTTCAGCAAAAGCAGAAGCAGAGATTTTTGTTTTTAGGAGGTGCTAGGGGCTGACTGTCCTGGACATGTCCAGTCCTTGGTTTTCTGAGACAAGGTCTCAACGTGAATTCCTGGCTGGTCTCAAATGCTCCAACCCCCACCTTTGCCTCCCTGGTACCAGAATTACATGATGTGTACTGCCATGTCAGGCGGAAGATGGCTCTGCTTTAAGTCTTGAGTGATTGGGAATGAGGGTGTGTGTGTCATGGGGGGGGCTGTATAATGAGGATGAAGAGAATGTTTACCGTTTAGCAAGACTTGGAACAGAGCCCTGATCATAGCATTTAGTCCCCAAGTAGAGGATTCAGGATGATCTTGGCTCAGTAAATGTCTGCTGCATTCAGATTTTTATAGATTGATTTTCTTCCTGGCGTGCTGTTGGAGACTGTGAAGACTATGAGATGGGATGCTGGAGTTCTGTAGCTTGTAGCTCGTTAGGGAGCGTGTATATAAATCTGTGAAATTCTTAGAAACAAAGATGGCACTTGAGTTCTAAAACATTTTGTTATAAGTGACTTATGGTTTGCTGTGAACCAAATAAGAATATAGATGAGCCATTAGTCATGGTAGTAACTTCCAGAACTTTGCACACAGCTAGTGCCCCAAAAATATTTCTTTCTCCCTTGGGTTAGGATATAGCTTAGTTGGTAGAGTGCCTGTCAAGCATACACAAACCTGGGTCTGTTACATTTGTTTAGTGTGTGTGTGTGTGTGTGTGTGTGTGTGTGTGTGATCTTCCCCTGGTTGAAGACATGATACAGCATGTATGTGGAGTTCAGAAGACAACTGGCAAGGGTTGGTTTCCTCCTTACCATATGTCCCCCAGGGACTGAACTCAGGTTACCAGATTTTGCTGGCAAGTGTCTTTACCCAATGAGCCATATCCACAGCCCAAGCCCTGGAGTTCATTCCCAGAAGCACATAACCCAGGTGTATGTGGTGACTGCTGTCCACCTACAATCCCAGCACTTCAGATGAAAAAGCAGCAGGATCAGACATTTAAGGTTGTCTTCAGAGCCCCAGGAGTTCAAACTCAGACTGGGTTACATAATTCTTTGTCTAAGAAAGACTAAATAAATAAAAGAGTAAATACCACCAGGCAGTGGTGGCACACACCTTTAGTCCCAGCACTCAGGAAGCAGAGGCAGACAAATTGATTTTTAGACCAATCTGGTCTACAGAGTGAGTTCCAGCCAGAATAACCAAGGTTACACAAAGAAACCCTGTCTTGAGCTCCCTCCCTTGGAGGAGTGGTGTTAGGGCAGGATAGCTGGCCAGGAACTCAGTATGTAGGCTAGGCTAACCTTGAATTTAGCAAGATGCAGATCCATCTACCTCTGCCATTGGGCGGAGCTGGGATTAAAGTGTGTGCTACTACATCTGGCAGGAAGGGCATTTTAAAAAGTTACCTGTATTTATAAAATCCTTAAATCAGGGTGTGGCTTCCTCTTTCTCCCTGGAGGCGGCTGGTGGCAACAGCCTGAGGGGAGAAAGGGAGCAGAAGCAGAGAACAGGGTTCAGAGGGGGAGGGCCGTGAGTATTGACTGAATGACCTCCGGGAGACCCGAAGCTGCAACATGAGTCTACTTTAGGGGTACGGGTGGGAAGGGCTAATTGGGCACGGTATCAAGCGAGCAGAAAGGGCTGATTGGTTATAGTACAACCCCTAAGTATCATGCAGTGGGAAGCCAGAGGAGACCGGGTACAGGCTACAGAGAGCTCTGTACAAAGTCACTTTTCAGACAAGGCCAGACAAGGCCAGCCACCTGTGTTCAGGGACGTTCTCCAGACAAAGACAGGCAGAGGCAGGGAAGCCCCGCTGAGAAAGGGAACCCTCCATTTTGGGCAGAGCTCAGAAAGCCATCTGGTCATGGGGGACTGTTACTTGAATAGCAAGGTTCTCCAACATCAGTGCTACTCAATGGGTCTGAAACTCATACCTGTCTGAAAACTTTCAGATCCAGAGGAAGTAAGTGCGTCCCCTTGGCTTCTCAGGGGATCAGTTCCAAGGCCTTCCCTTTGGGGCACAAAGGTTACCTGGCTTTATAATTCCTAATGCAATGCAAATTCATATCAACAGCTGCTTGACTTTATTATTCATACTCTAAGGACGGAGGAAAAAAAATCTGTACAAGTTCAGTGATGACAATTCTTTCAAATAGTTTACTCATGGTTTGTTGAACCAGCAGGTTCCAATAGAGAAGATTGGTGACAATGGGATTGAGAATGCTCTCCTTCTGAGAGCTCTGTTCAGCTCCTCAGCCCACCTGTTCATTTATGAAGTGTGTGTGTGTGTGTGCGTGTGTGTGTGTGTGTGTGTGTGTGTGTGTGTGTGTGTGTGTGTGAGTCGACCCATGCATGGTCACTCTGTTGTTCTACAGTGCTCGGAGGAGGTATAATCAATAGCATCGCAAATAGCCTAGAATGTTCAGGGGTGGGGTGGGTGTTGGATGGATCCCTTTATCTACAACTCAATAAGATGTAACCTATTCTAGGAACTAGTTTTGCTTGGCAGCCCATGATATCTAGTTGGGACACTCCCCCCCACTTGCACTGTACGGTCACCTCATTTAAATTTGTTTTATATATTTTAGGAAGCTTCTGGAATAGTGGGCTTCCACATGGCTTTTCAAATGGCCGTAGGTTGTACTTTTCCATGTTCCCTCCTTACGCTGCCCCCCCATCCGCCTCCCCATGTGACGCTCTTACTCTAGTTTCCCCTTTACCCTCCTGTAGCATTGTAGGCTACTTCCCCACCCTTGGAAGATCCCTCCCCCATCCTTTAGGAGCCGCCTAACCTGTGGATATTCTAAACGAAACCCACATCTTTAAAGCCTAAAAGCTAACATCTACATATAAGAGAAAACATGAGGTGTTTGTGTTTTGGGGACTGGGTCCACTCACACGGGTTGGTTGTTTCTAGCCGATTTACCTGAAAACTTAATTTTTCTTAACTGAATAATATTCTAGTATGTAAATGTACTACATTTTCATTACCCATTGATCAGTTTATGGAGATCTAGGCCATTTCCAATTCCTGGCCACTATGAATAAAGCTGCAATGGACAAGGATGAGCCCTTTGGGTATATGCTTGTTTTAGTTACCCTTCTATTGTTGTGAAGAGGTGCTATGATCGAAGTAAAAGAAAGCACTTATGTCTTTGAAAATGGAGAAATTGGGGCTGGTGGCCAATTAGAAGTTTCACCTTTCCAACTAGCTAATATTCCTAGTAGGTACTGGATGTCTCAGTCACTGTTCTACAGCCATGAACAGATACCATGACCAAGGAAACTCTATAAGAAAACGCATTTAATTAGAGGCTAGCTTACATTTTCAGAGGTTTAGTCCATTGTCATCATGTCAGGGAGCATGACAGCATGTAGGCATGGGGACTTGCTTATAGTTTCAGAGGGTGAGTCCATGACCCAAATTGCAGGAACATGGGAGCGGAGAGGCAGGTATAGCACAGGAGTAGTAGCTAAGAACCTAATCTGCAAGTTGGAAGTAGAGTGTGGAACTCGGCCTGGCATGGGCTTTTGTAACCTCAAAGCTCACCCCCAGTGACACACCTTCTCCAGTAAAGCTACACCCTGTAATCCTTCCCAAAATAGTTTCACCAACTATTCAAAAATATCAGCCTATGGGGGCCATTCTCATTGAAAACAGCACATTGCCAAGGGTGGTATAGCTGGGTTTTGTGGTAGACGCATTTTCAGCTTTTTGAGAAACCTCCACACTGATTTCCATAGTGGCCAGACCAGTTTTCACTCCTGCCAGCAATGAATCAGTGTTCCCTTTCCCTGAATCCTCACTAACATCTGTTGCCATCTGCTTTGTTAGTCTTGGTCATTCTGACTTGGGGTAAAATGGAATCTCAAAGTCGTGTTAATTGGTATTTCCCTAATGACTTAACGATGCTGAACATTTTAAAAGCGTTTCTCAGCCATCTTTTGAGAAATCAGTTTAGTTCTCTTAGGATTACTATTGTAATAATGAAGGACCGTTACCAAAGAAATTTGGGAAGGAAAGGGTTTATTTGGCTTACACTTCCACAGAGCTGTTCATTATTGAAGGATGTCAGGATAGGAACTCAAACAGGGTAGGATCCTGGAGGCAGGAACTAATGCAGACGCCATGGACCACCAGCCCAGGGATAGCACCTCCCACTATGAGCGGGGCTCTCCCTCACCAGTCACTAATAAAGAAAATACCTACAGCTGGATATTATGGAGGCACTTATTCAATGGAGGTTCCCTTCTTACGAATGATTTTAGCTTGTGTCAAGTTGACAGAAAATGAGCCAGCACAGTTCTATACTCCATTTTATTTTTTTTAAATTTGGTTATTTGTTTTCTTGATGTTCAGTTTTTTGAGTTCTTTATATACTCTAGAGACTTACCTTGTGTCAGAGGTGTAAGTGGCATTGTTCCCATTCTGTGGCTGCCTCTCTGTTTGAATGATGGTGTCCTTTTCCATATAAAAACACTTTAGCTTCATGGGGTCTCATTTATTTATTATTGGTCTTAATGTTTGTGCTACCAGAGTCCTGTTCAGAAAGTCCTTTTCTGTAACAATGAGTTCAAGTATATTTCCTACTTTCTCTTCTCTCTGGTCTTATATTGAAGTATTTGATACATTTGCAGTTGAGTTTTGTGAAGGGTGAAAGACATGGATATTTTTCATTCTTTTACACAAAGCTAATTCAGTTTGATCAGCACCATTTGTTGAAGATGTTTCTATTTCTCCAGTATGAATTTTTGTCTTCTTTGTCAAAACAATCTTGTGTCTATATGTGTGTGCAGTAATTTCTGGGTCTTTGATTCCATTGGCCAGTGTGTCTGTATTTATGCCAATACCATGGTACTTGGAATCTTGTTTAGAACAATGATACAACTAAAAGAGACCAAGTGGACACAAATAGGAAAAGAATACTTTAAAGCATCCTTATTTGCAGATGGTATGACTTCATACATAAAGGCTCCACATAAAAGTCTTCACCAGGAAACTTCTATAGCCAATAATACACTCAGCAAAGTAGCAGGATACAAAATGGAACCCTCAGAAGTCAGTAGCTTTCTTATATACAAATGACAAACATACTGAGAAAGAAATCAGGGAAACAGTGCCTTTCACAATGGCCTCAAAAAATAAGCTATCTCAGAATAACTCTAACCAAGCAACAAAAGTCCTTGTATAATAAAAACTTTAAAACATTCAAAAATGAAATTGATGACATCAGAAGATGGAAAGATTTTCCATGTTCATGGATTGGTAATATTTATATGATTAAAATGGCCAATCTCTTAAAACAGCCTACAGAGTCAATGCACTCCCCATCACAGTTCTAATGCAATTCTTCACAGAAATTGTAAAAATAGCATTAAATTTCATATGAAAACACACACACACACACAAAAAAAAAAAATCCCAGGATAACCAAAACAATTTTGAATAATGAAAGAACTTCTGGAGGTGCCACCAACCCAGATTTCATGGTGTATCTTTAGGGCTTATTATATGTAGAGTTATATCTACAAATAAAGACACTTTGACTTCTTCCTTTCCTATTTGCATTTCTTTTATTTGTTCCTTTTGATGTGGCTAAGACTCTAGCCCGGCCTGGGCATTGTGCCTTTAATCCCTGCACTCAGCAGACATGATCTCTGTGAGATGAGACCAGTCTGAGCTAAGTATTGAGTTCCAAGGTCAGCCAGGGCTGCCTAGTGAGACATCGCCAAACAAACAGACAAAAAACAACAAAAAGGATGTTCTAATTAGCTTCTCTGTTCTGTGATAAAATTCTGACCAAACCAACTTGAAGGAGGAAAGGGTTTATTTGCCCTATACTTCCATATTTATACCTGCACTTATGAGGAGACTATTGTATTGATCCAGTGGAGCAAGTTTAGAAAGGAAGAATACAAAATGTGTGGTTCAAGTATTAAAGGGGTAATTCACAGATACACCATGAAATCTGGGATGGTGACACCTCCAGAAGCTCTTTTAATATTCAGAATTGTTTTGGTTATCCTCTGTGTGTGTGTGTGTGTGTGTGTGTGTGTGTGTGTATCATTGTTGTGGTTTGAATAAGAATAAGGCCTATAGGCTCATGCACTTGAATGCTTATTGTGATGGTTTGAAAATGCTTTGCCCATGAGAAGTAGCACTATTAGGAGGTGTGGCTTGTTGGAGGAAGTGTGTCATTGTGTAGTTGGGCTTTGAGGGCTCCTAGTGCTCACACTCCACCCAGTTCAGAAGTGAGTCTCCTCCTAGGTCAAGTCTCCTCCTGCCTTTGGATCAAGATGGAGACCTCTCAGCTCTAGTACCATGTCTGCCTCAACAATGCCATGCTTCCCACTATGATGATAATGGACTGAACCTCTGAAACTGTAAGCCAGCCCCAATTACATGTTGTCCTTTATAAGAGTTGTTTTGGTCATGGTGTCTCTTCACAGCAATGAAACCCTAAGACAGAAATTGGTACCAGGAGTGGAATATTGCTGTGATAAGCCTGACCATGCTTTCGTTTGGAGGGATTTTGTTTGGGACTTTGGAAAGTACCGAAATGCTTTAAGTGGGGCCTAATGACTTGTCACACGTCATGCATAGTAGAAGCATGGAAGAGAGTGGTGCTGAGGGTGATTTGAACCGTGGGGGACTGGCTCTACATGTTTCAGAGGAGAAGAATTTTAGTACATGGTCTAGAGACTGTTCTTGTGATAATTTGGTGACAAATATGGCTGCTTTTTGCCCTTGTCCAAAGAGTCTACCTGAGGCTAAGGTGAAGAGATTCAGACTAATTGCATTGACAAAGAAAGTCTCAAACCAACCAGTTTAGACTCTGGCCTGTGGTTGACTCTTATGAGGAACCTTTTGATCAAGCCTTTTAGCAAGTTTGGAAAGGAAAAATACAAAATGTACAGTTCAAGTATTAAAGGGGTAACCAGCGGAACTAAATCCTGTGTTCAAGGATATTAAATGGGATTAAAGAAGTGGTGACTCGGGGCAAGCTCTCACCCAGCTAAGCTCATTGTTTATATGTTTGCAGTTGAACAAGGAACAGTTATATCATGTTAGGTATTATTATTACCTGGTTATTGTTTTCATTTGGACTTTTAATCTGAAATGAACTACAATCCAGAAATGCAGGGCACACCTGTGATCCAAATCTTGAAGTTGGAAGACATAAGCTTTTGATCTGGATCTTGAGGCATAGTGGGCACAAAAAGCTTAGGTTCAGGCATGGTACATGCCTTCAATTCCAAGAGACAGAGGCAAGCAGAACTTTAAATTAAAGGCCAGCCTGGTATGGAGCAAGTTCCAAGTAGAGAAAGGCTTAGGTCCACGCATAGTGGACTACACCTTTAATCCCAGGATTCAAGGGACAGAGGCATGAAGATCTATGAGCTCAAGGTCAGTTTACAAAGCAAGTTTACAAAGACAGCCAAGCCTAGACAGTGATGGATGTAATAAAACAAGAGGGCCATGTTCCAACCCGCAGCAGAACTCAAAGCAAAGAAGCTTTGACCACCTGGTTCTAGCTTTAGAGTCTAGAAAGGGTTACTGAGACAATTGTGACATCAACATTAAAACCAATCATTACTGGAGACATTCTTATCTTTTTCTTGATTTTTGTTGAAATTGAAAACTTTTTAGTGGAAATCTGGAAGTTTTTATAGCAACTTGATACCATTGTTATATCTACTGCCTGATACTTAGATTGGCTTTCTGTGCCTATTTATTTTCTTAGGAATGAATTTATTTTCTGTTTGAGTGCTGAGTATTTAGATACTGATTTCTGTGCCCAGACCTCAGTTACAGTCCTGATGCTAGTATTGTCATGATTATTGAACCATCTCACGTATCTATGTTGTGTGAAGACTGCTCCCCAATTATCTCTGATTGGTTAATAAAGAACTGATCAGCCTATGACTGGCCAGAGAAGGCAGGACTTCAGATCCCAGGGAAAGGGTCCCAAAGGAGAGGAAGGAAGAGAAGAGGAGGCCATGAGAAAGAGGGTCCAGGAGGAGTTATGATGAACAGGTGGCCAAGGGATTCACCACAAGGACAGGTGGAGGAGACCAAGCCAAGAAGAGACTCAGACTGAAAGTCACATGGGCCCTGTGGCTGGGAAATAGCCATGACAGTTAGAGTCGGTGACTATCTGCCCAGTCATAGTGCTTAAAGCTTAACTTAATAAATAGGTCTTTGTGTCAATTATTAGGGAGTTAGATCGGGACCAGATAAGGCTATCATCCTTAAATGACTGCCTACAAATTTCTGTATTTCAAAAGCACTGACCTACAATAGCAAAAATATTGTTTCTTCTTGAGGGCTATCTGAAGAGCACCACCCTGCATGCCCTCCCTGGGAAGCAGGTGCTATCTAAACTAACCATCAGTGGTTCTCTGCTTTTGGAAGTGGGCTGGACCTGGTGTTTGCATCTGAGAAACAGTATGGCAGAAACAACAGTGATACACTTCCAGAATGCAGTTACAGACCGACTTAATGGTGGCTGTGTTACTTACCTCCTTTTGGTCTCTTCCTCCTCCCTCCTGGAGCCTTGTTCTGCCATGGGTGGCCAACATAAAGGTTCCCATGGCAAGGCTCCAGTGTCACTGGTCAGCAGACAGTGTGAATCTGAGGCCTGCCACCCAGCCAAGAAAAGCTTGGAGGCAAACACTCTTAGAAGTCTCAAGCCTGGAAGAGCCTTGAGATAAGTGTGGCCTTTGCTGATTCCCCTAGTGAAAAAAAAAGTTTCTATATTGCATATGGTTTCTGGATCCAGAATTGAATCTAAGATAACACATGTTTCAAGGTACACCATTTGGGGATAGTTCAGATATTCTGAATTAGAAGGAAGGCAGAATAGAAGAGAAACTAGAAGAGAATCTAGAAGAGAAACAGCGATGCTGTACAGTGAGTGATAAATCTGATGAGCAATTTATAGCTATGATGTAACGTTACATCAGTGCATCCTGCTCCCTAGCCAGTTATCTGGCTTAATCCTGTAAGTGTAAAAATGATGACTTGCTTTAAAAGCTTTCATCACTAAAGCATAGGCTATTCCAGCTGGGGATAAAGAGAGGGCCCCAGTGAGCAATCCTAGCAGTGCTGGAGGGCTTCCCCAGTGATCTGAGCTCTGCTGCAGCAGCTGGGGCTGGAGAGACTCTGAATCATTCTCTGAGTGTAGGCAGAGACTGGGCTTCTGTCACAGCAGATCTCCATCCACTTTCCCCACTTTTAAAAAAAGACACCCCAGAAGGCATCAGATCTCATTACAGATGGTTGTGAGCCAACATGTGGCTGCTGGGACTTGAACTCAGAACCTTTAGAAGAGCAATCAGTTCTCTTAACCACTGAGCCATCTCTCCAGCCCCCACTTTCCCCACTTCTACTTCGACTTTGGGTGGGGCAAGGACGGCACCAGCAGCAGGGTTTGGAGAGCAGTCTAGTTCCCTTTCCTGATTGGTCCCATTTTACACCTCAATTTGTATGCAAAGACTCCCAATCACAGCACCCTGGTCTCTACATAGCAGGATACATGTTTACTGGAGGAGGAAGACTCAAGAGTCTAACTCTTGATCAGAACCCAGCTCCCAGCTGACTTCTGGCTCTGGCAGAGGCCTAGCCCCCAGGGTCTTCTTTGGAGAAGGAAGATTGCTCCCTGGACTTGACAGGAGGACATTCCTGAGTTCCCATTGTTTCTGCTCTAAGAGATGCTGCACCTGCTTCCCATGCAAGGAACTTGCTCCTGCCTTAGGAGACACTGCTCCTTTCACAGGACCCACCTTATCTGCCTCAGCTTTATAAACCTGCTGCTTCAGCTGCAAGCAGAGGGACTTGCCCCAGCTCTGCCAGAGGAGGGAGACCCTGTGGGTGGCCCACTCTATGGGACCTGGCTCTGCACAGATGGCTCCAGATCAGTATTTAGTACCCTTTAAAGTCTCTGAAGAAAGAAAAAGAAGAAGACCTCAGAAGGTGGAAAGATCTCCCTTGCTCGTGGATTGGCAGGATTAATATAGTGAAAATAGCTATATTGCCGAAGGCAATCTACAGATTCAATGCAATCCCCATCAAAATTCCAACTCAATTCTTCATAGAGTTAGAGAAATTCTCAAATTAATTTGGAATAACAAAAAACCCAGGATAGCAAAAACTATTCTCAACAATAAAAGAACTTCTGGGGGAATCAGCATCCCTGACCTCAAGCTGTACTACAGAGCAGTAGTGATGCATGGTATTGGTACAGCGACAGGCAGGTAGATCAATGGAATAGAATTGAAGACCCAGAAATGAATCCACACACCTACGGTCACTTGATCTTTGACAAAGGAGCTAAAACCATCCAGTGGAAAAAAGGCAGCATTTTCAACAAATGGTGCTGGCTCAACTGGTGGTCAACATGTAGAAGAATGCAAATTGATCCATTCCTATCTCCCTGTACAAAGCTCAAGTCCAAGAGGACCTCCATATAAAACCAGATACACTGGATCTAGTAGAAGAGAAAGTGGGGAAAAACCTCGAACACCTGGGCGCAGGGGAAAAGTTCCTGAACAGAAAGAACATCAATGGCTTATGCTCTAAGATCAAAAATCGACAAAGGGGACCTCAAAAAATTGCAAAGCATCTATAAGACAAAGGACTGCCAATAGGACAAAATGGCAAACAACAGATTGGGAAAAGATCTTTATCAATCCTACATCCGATAGAGGGCTAATATCCAATATATACAAAGAACTTAAAAAGTTAGACTCCAGAGAACCAAATAACCCTATTAAAAAATGAGGAGCAGAGCTAAACAGAACTGAGGAAACTTGAATGGCAGAGAAGCACCTAAAGAAATGTTTAACATCCTTAGTCATCAGGGAAATGCAAATCAAAACAAGTCTGAAATTCCACCTCACACCAGTCAGAATGGCTAAGATCAAAAACTCAGGTGACAGCAGATGCTGGTGAGGATGTGGAGAAAGAGAAACACTCCTCCATTGTTGGTGGGATTGCAAGCTGGTAAAACCACTCTGGAAATCAGTTTGGAGGACCCTCAGAAAAATGGACATAATACTACCTGAGGACCCAGCTATACCACTCCTGGGCATATACCCAGAAGATGCTCCAACATGTAATAAAGACACATGCTCCACTATGTTCATAGCAGCCATATTTATAATAGTCAGAAGCTGGAAACAACCCAGATGTCCCTCAACAGAGGAATGGATACAGAAAATGTGGTACATTTACACAATGGAATACTACTCAGCTATTAAAAACAATGACTTCGTGAAATTTGCAGGCAAATGGATGGAACTTGAAAATATCATCCTGAGTGAGGTAACTCAGTCTCAAAAGAACAAACAAGGTATGTACTCACTGATAAGTGGAAATTAGTCCAAAAGTTCGGAATACCCAAGATACAATTCACAGACCATATGAAGCTCAAGAGGAAGGAAGACCAAAATGTGGACTCTTCAGTGCTTCTTAGAAGGGTGAACAAAATACTCACAGGAGGAAATATGGAGACAAAGTAAGGAGCAGAGACTGAAGGAAAGGCCATCCAGAGACTGCCCCACCTGGGGATCCATCCCAAATACAGTTGCCAAACCCAGACACTATTGCGGATGCCGGGAAGTGCTTGCTGACAGGAGCCTGATATGGCTGTCTTCTGAGAGACTCTGCCAGAGCCTGACAAGTACAGAGGTGGATGCTTGCAGCCAACCACTGGACTGAGCGCAGGGTCCCCGATGGAGGAGTTGGAGAAGGGACTGAAGGAGCTGAGAGGGTTTGCAGCCCTATGGGGGGAGCAACAGCGTCAACAGGTCAGACCCCCTCCCGGAGCTCCCGGGGACTGAACCACCAACCAAAGAATACACATGGAGGGACCCAGAGCTCTGGCTGCATATGTGACAGAGGGCCTTGAACATCAGTGGCAGGAGAGGCCCTTGGGCCTAAGGGTGTTGGATGCCCCAGTGGAGGGGAACAGATGCCCCAGGGCAGGTAGGCGGGAGGGGGTGGATGAGTGGGGGAGCACCCTCATAGAGGCAGGGGGAGGGGAATGGGATGGGGGTTTCCGGAGAGGAGACCTGGAAGGAGGATAACATTTGAAATGAAAATAAAGAAAATATCTAATAAAAAAAGAAAAAGGAAAAAATTTAAACACATGACATTTGTCAAAAAATCTCTCAGAACCGGGAAGCTGCTGGAGGCACAGCTATGTGACTGCCTCTTTTGCTTGGCATCTTTGCTGCTGCCAAGAGTCTCGGAGCCTCTACTCTCCCACTGGAGATTCTACTTTCCCATGTGAATTGTTAGCCCCTCCCCCTGGGGCAAATTAAGTTCCTCTTGTTTTCCTTTCAGTTCCACTTTCTGTCCACTCCAGTCCTGGAGGCCAAGATGAGATCATCTCTCTCACTGTGCTAATCTCTTGCAATCATCTACATAGGACACTTTTTTTCTCACCTGATGTTCCTGACAATGAAGTAGGCGGTATTTCCACACTAATCTCCAATGCCCTGGGGGATGCCAACTGAGTACTTTACAAGCCAATTCAATGTTTTTATTCACATTTCACAGTTTAAAAGCCAGTCAGACAAGATTGCCCTCACTTCAGATGCCAATCTTCAATCCATACTCCCCAAACTTTGAATTGATGGGCCAAAATTGGGGACTCCCCTTGAATCGGTTGTCGGAGATCTTTTCTTATCCCCAGACACTTGTCTTACCCTACTTCAAGAATGGTGTGGGCAGACAGCAAGAGTAGAACTTTAAACAGGTTAGAACAATGGAAACGTTTCCATTTGAGATTTAACAGATCAGGGTTAAACTCTGTGGCAGCAGCATGGGTTCAGGCTAGGAGCCAGAACAGCACTAAGAAGGATGACAGTTTAAAAGCTGTTGGTGCACTGTGAGGTGTCAGCTGAGACCTACTCCTCACAGTCAAATTTGCAGCTCACCCACGGTGGCGGCAGCAGTGGCCGCCCAGTAGTGGAGGCCGCAGCAATAACAAACCTTAGGGGCTGGAGATCTGGGTCTCTGGGGCAGCAGGCCTTGGGAGCTGGCAATTGCTGAGGGACAAATTCTCTTTGCTTTTAGCAGCTGGCCAAGTTCTGGAGGCCCAGGGCAGAAGCCTCAGGTGCAGGGAACTTTCAAGTGTTGAGATTGTGTGGAAAAATAGGAGTTTTGAAACTGGATTAAATATATTTTGCATTATGACGTAGCTGCAAGCGTATGGGGGTCAGGTAGTAGAGTGTGGCGGTTTGAATGAGAATGGCTCCCATAGGTTCATATGTTTAAATGCGTGGTCTTCAATTGATGGAACTGTTAGGGAAAGAGTAGGAGGCGTGGCCTTGTTGGAACTGTGCCACTGGGGCAGGGCTTTCAGGTTTCAAAAGTCCACACCATTCCTAGTTAGCTTTCTCTGTGTTTCCAACTTCGGGATCAAGATGTAAGCTCTCAGCTGCTTGTGCCACCATGCTTTTGTTCAGTCATCATGGACTTTATATGAAATGTAAGCCTCACATTAAACACTTTATGTTATAAGTTGCCTTAGTCAAGTGTCTTCTAGCAATATAAAAGCAATTAAGACAGGCTCTAATGAACAGCATGGCAAAATAGTGTAGCTTAATTTTGAGTGTTCACACAGACACATATGGAGGAATGCTCACATATACCCCCAACATATACAAGCACGAGTACACTGTTACTAGTTGTGATGGTGGATTTATTTTATTTTTTAAAGGTTTATTTATTATATATAAGTACACTATAGCTGTCTTCAGACACTTTTTCTTCTTGCTTCGGCCACTGCTTGCTCCGGCCCTCGCTCACTTGCTGTAGCTGTCTTTAGACACCCCAGAAGAGGGCATCAGATCTCATTACTGATGGTTGTGAGCCATCTTGTGGTTGCTGGGATTTGAACTCATGACCTTCGGAAGAGCAGCTGGGGATCTTAACCGCTGAGCCATCTCTCCAGCCCTTGATGATGGATTTATTAATTATGTTAACTGGTAACCATTTCACAGTATATATTTCTTATCAAATGACCACATTGAATTCCTTAAATAGATACATTTTTAGTTACTGGTTGTGTCTCAGAAAAGCCATTGTACAAAGGAGTGGTCTCCTGAATAAAGTCTGGGTTGCTGTGGTTTCCCATGGTCAGGGGTGGGGTGAGGGGGTAGCCCAAGAGCAAGGCATAGTGGGAAACTGCTGTCCTAGGAGCTCAGCTGTTGGCACAGAGGAGGCTCCTGCTTGTTTCCTGGTGGTGCTGACAGCTGAGAGGGATCTCTGCTTTGGGGGGGGGGGTGTCTTTTCTGGGAGATTCCTCAGAGAGATCAACTCTTGTCCCTCATCTGCCAAAGGGACCTAACAAATGCTACCTCAGGCCACCTTCTTTCAGAGAATTTAGCTAAATGCTACCCGAGGCTATGTTCAGAAATAGAAAATGACATTTGTTTTCTCCTGGCTGTAGATTACATGTTTGGTGTTCATCACAGATACTACATAGAAAGAAAGAAAAACTTTCCATCACCTAGAAATCTACCACCCCAGGCAACTTTCTCCTATGAAATACTTACATGTTTCTATAGTTATTAGTTTCTAAAACTAACTTTTTAAATAATTAGCCTAGGATGGTCTTGAATTTAACAATTCTTCCTTACTTTTGCTTATTTCTTTATTTGTATTTTATGTGCATAGGAATTTTGCCTGCATGTGTGTGCATGTGTGTGCACTATGTGCATGCCTGATGCTCATAGAGGCAGTAGGGCACTGGATCTCCTTAGACTGTAGTTGCAGACAGTTGTGAGCCATCATGTGGTTCCTAGGTCTCGAACCTGGGTCCTCTCAAAGAGCAGCCAGTGCTCCTAACCACTGAGCAATTTCTCTAACTCAACAATTCTGTTTTGCAGGGCTGAAATTATAGCATATTCTATCATGTTCAGCTTTGAATGATAATATTTTTCTAAAAACATAAGAGTTTTGTGTTGTAGCATGTTTTAATTACAGCTTATTTATTTAGTGTGTGTGTGTGTGTGTGTGTGTGTGTGTGTGTGTGTGTGTGTGTGTGTAGGTCAGAGTACAACAGTGGGGAGTTAGTTCTCTCCTCCTAATGTATGGGTTCTGAGGCTTTAGCTCAGGCCATCAGTGCTGTTGACAGGTGCCTTTATCCGCTGAATCGATTCAATGTCCAAAATTCTTTTTGATGGTTACCTAAAGATAAAAACATAAAAATAACAACAGTCTTTATATCAGTGTCAGGAACCCCCTTCTTCTTGCCATGATCAATCATGCTGCCTCCAAAGTTAACAAACTGCTGCTTCTTCCTCCTAGGCAGGAAAACTCACTTCTTATGATATGTCTCTTGAAGTGGTTCTCGTCAAACCTAGTGTGCAAGGTTCCCTCCTAGTCCCAAGACAACTCACTGGAGTCACCAGCAACACTTCCCTTGATGTAACAATGCCCAGCGTGCTCCCGAGTGCTGAGAAAGGGTCTTAGCCTCCTGGATTTCTCTGGAGAAAGTGCGGATTCTTTAGAAACACACCATGAAGAGTAACTGGAGAGGTCACCAGTCGCCAAGCTTGGTTACAGCTTTCTGGGATCAGGGCTTTGTCAGCCAGCACACCACTCTGTGGGATGTTTGCCACTTAGAATCTTCAATCTGTCTGTGTGTCATCTAGCTAGTCCCTGAAAAGTGACAAATTTTGGTACCTCAAATTCTGTAGAGTCTGACTCTCCGATATTCTGCGATTCCAGCATTGCTCGGCCATGTCCGTTCTTCCAGGTTCACATGGGTGCTGCTGCTGCTGCTGCTCTTTAGCCCTTTGTTTAATCTCAGTGTCCCCAGGTCAGAGCAGCCATCCCAGACTCAGTGAAAGGCCCCAGCCAGGCGCTCCGGGCCAGGCGCTCCAGCTGCCGCTGCATCGGGCTGGAATGAGCTAGAAGAACATCACTTGTCTTCCAGGATGGCATTCAGCTCTCTGCAGGTATTTTGTCCACTTTAACTGACTAGATGCAGTAAGTCCAGAAAGACCTTGGTCACTATGTGAACATATCAATCCTCCCTTAGAGGTACACAGGGAGCTTTGTTTAATAGTCTTTTGGTTTGAGCTAAATGAATTATTTCAGTAAGTACGTGATGAGCATCTACTGCATGTTGGGGCTTGTTCTGAATACAGTAGTCGCCTACGAATAAAGCAAAGCCTTGGGGCTGAGGAATTTGTAATTCATTTGGCAGAGATAGATGATAAAGAAACAATTTGTTGGGGATACTGTGTACTAGAAAGAAAAATCAAGCAGGAATAATGGATGAAGAGGAGGAGAAGGCTGTATAGATATGGGCACGCATGCAAGCAAGCAGGCAGCAGGAGGCAGGCAGGCAGCTGGCAGGCAGGCAGGCAGACAGCAGGCAGGCAGGCAGGCAGGCAGCAGGCAGGCAGGCAGCAGGCAGGCAGCAGACAGGTAGGCAGGCATGTAGAATGTCTGACTTGGAGAAAGGAGAAAACCTGTTAAGTTGCCTGAAGGAAAGAGATGAACTGGTACAAGCCAATGTGCTGAGCCATCTGTGGTGTCATCAAATTGAGGCCTTACAGGGTGAACCAGTGATGCTCATGGTGCTCTGTAGGGCAAAGGCCAGAACTTCAGGCAGGCCAGGAGCTGAGCATGAGCTGCAAGAGTCATTTGGGAACAGAGTGGTTTGTGACTGTGATGGCTATTCTTGGGTGCCAACTTGACACACTTGGCAAGAAGGAGCCTCAGCTGAGGAATTGCCTCCATTAGATTGGCCAGTGGGCATGTCTGTGGGGTATTTTCTTGATTGGTGACTGATGTGGCAGGGCCTGGGCTTCATAAGAAAGGAAGATGAACGTGAGCCTGGAAGCAAGCCAGCATACAGTGTCCCTCTGTGGTTTCTGCCTTGGCTTCCCTCATTGACTGTAACCTCAGATGAAATAAACCTGTTTCTCCCTGACCCCTGACCCTGCTTCCTAGGCTAACCTGTTAGGCCCAGGTCAGAATTGGCTATGGTCTCTCCACCTCCTGACTTCCTCCTCTAGTGGCTGCTGTGGGTGTGGCATCTATATCTCTTTAGACCAGTAACAAAAGTTTTAAGTAAACTTAGTATATTAAGTTATAGCAATTTCTAATCACCCACTTGTTCTTTCTTTTTCTGCTTTGCATAAGAAAAGATCGAGTCTTTCTGGAAGGAAAGGACACCCTCTCTCGGATCAATGAACACACCTTTCCCTTTTCTTTACATTGTTGTGAAAGTGGGCTGGCGAGTACCCAAGTTAGTTGAGCCAAGATGTTCAGAGGTCAAATAAGGGTTAGAGACCTATGTGTCAGCTGACTGCCTGATCCCTCAGCACCCAGGGGCTCTGAGGCGTCATCATCCCCTTTTCAGGGGAGAAAACCGTTCTTCTGTTCTAGCCCCTCCCCAGCTGTCCAGAGAAGTTCCTCCTCTCATGATTTGGAGCTCTAGTTGTCTTTATTATATATTTGTCTAATGCTAGGCCAAGAGATAACACTCGTGTGTGTGTGTGTGTGTGTGTGTGTGTGTGTGTGTGTGTGTGTGTGTATGCACACAGATACACATCCAGGTGTGTGCATATTTGTGTGTGGGTGCCTGCATATGTCTGATCTGAGGCCAGAGGTCAACTTCAGATGTTATTCCTTAGCACTTCTGAGCCAACCTGCTCACAGCTGAACTATTCATATGTGGGCCCTGCACAGCCACTTCGTTCCTGTACTTGATCTGACTCAGAACAGAAGCACTGAACTGGACTCAACTGGATAACCCTGCTGGCAGCAAAAGTGAAACGTGGGAAAGATTGATTGTTGGCTCATGGTTAGAGGTTCCTGACACATCAAGGCAGGTCCCCAGTGGTCTATTCCTTCCAACTAGGCCCCACCTCCTAATAGTCTATTCAGCTGTGGACTCATCTGTGGCTTGCTGTGGTTGACAGTCACGTGATCCACTCACATTTCATTAAGGCTGCTAGCCGGGGGTGAAGCCTTCAACACATGAGCTTCTTGGGATGGAGGATGGGAGGCTTACTTCATATCCAAACTACATAGACACCATGCAGAGGACACCAGGGAAAGGAAAGATGGCTGTCATCGGGAATTCCTGAAGCTTTTCCTCTATAGCACACATTTCAGCTGACACCTGCCTTCCACAAGGCTGCTTTGAAAATTTGTTGGCATACACCCAAACTTCCAAATTTGCCAATTTAAATCTCATCCTTGTACTTTGTGTCTCATGACTGCTGAGAAAAATGTTTGAGTTAGTATAGTTGGCTTTGCTACTTTGTGGTTTCTTTTATCTTCCATGCTTTCAACCCCCATAACACTAGAAAGGAGAGAAAGAGGGATAGAGAGGAAAGAGATCCCTGAATAAAGTCAGGGGTCAGAAAGGAGGTGATGTTATCATTAGGCTACTTCCTGCTGATTAGGGGCATTTGATCTTCACAGTCAGGTTATCTAATTTCTTCTTGTTTCTTCTTTGTGCATGACTACTTAATAAACCACAACCAACCACCTGAGGCCCTACCTCTGAAAAGTCCCAGAATTCCAAATGCCACACAGTCTTAGAAACTATCTGCAGCTGGCAAAATCATGCCCCTGTTAGAGCATGAGGCAAACCATAGTCAGCTGCTGTGGACACTCTGAAGCATCCTCATATTCCATACCTGGGATTAAAAAGAAAACATGTTCTTTAAATATTTCTATTTTTTTAAAAACAACAAAATTCCAAAATTCTCACTACAAGTTAGTGTACTGGCTGGTTTTGTGTCAACTTGACACAAACTAGAGTCATCAGAGAGGAAGAGCCTCAGTTTAGGAATGCCTCCAGGAGATCCAGCTGTAAGACATTTTCTCAGTGATCAACTGGGGAGGGCCCAGCCCATTATGGGTGGTGTCATCCTTAGGCTGGTGGTCCTGGGCTCTATGAGAAAGCAGACGGAGCAAGCCATGAGAAACAAGCCAGTAAGCAGCACCCATCCATGGCCTCTGCATCAGCTCCTACTTCCAGTTTCTTGCCCTGTGTGAATTCCTGTCCTGACTTCCTTTGGTGATGAACAGCAGTGTGGAAGTAGAAACTGAACAAATCCTTTCCTCCCTTTTCCAACTTGCTTTTTGGTCATAGTGTTTCATTGCAGCAATAGAAATGGTATCTAAGACATGACTATATACAATTTTCATTGATGTAATTACTGCTTAGAAAAGAAGTTTCTAGTCATCTTCTCTGGCTTCTCCAAACTCAGTTCCTGGGATCAGTAGATTTGGGCACTGTGGAGCAGCTAGGGACATCAAATATTATATCATTCTTGGGCTTCAAGAGGAGTCCTTGTTGATCATTCAGTGAGCTTAAAGTGCTGAGTGATTAGCATGTCACTTTAAAGATTTTGGTATTATTACTAATTATGATGATGATGATGTGTGTGGGGGGGGGAGGCAGGTTGGAAGACAACTTTCTGAAATTTGTTTTCTCACTCTACTGTGGGTTCTGGGGATTGAACTCAGGTCTTCAGGGTCGCATGGGAAGCACTTTTACCCATTGATCCATCTCCCTAGTCCTTGCTTAGTTTTTGGACGGTGTTAAAAGTCTGCCCCGTGTGGCCGTTTATAAGGATCTTTACATCCAGTACCCGTAGGCTTTTATAAAATGCAACAGGACTTTCTTTGTAGACTGTGTTCTTTCAAGTGCTTGTGGGAGAAAATCTTGAAAAGGTGGGAGACCTGTTACTAGGGTACATAGCAACGAGTACCTGCCAGGGTAAGGAAAGGAAGAAAAGACGCATGCGTGTGCTGTGAGCAGCTTGTTATGAGTGGGACCTACGGCCAACTGTAGAGGCGGTTAAACCTAAGCCTTGGCAGCAGTCTTAACCCTCCAGGGGCTGCAACTTATGTGGAAAGGGATCATCTGATTTGTGGTAAGATCAAAGTGAGTTATGGCATAATTAAAAAATGCAGCTCAACATAAATATTGACTGAGAGATTCTGAGACACCCCGTGCTGGCAGGTGCCCTGGGTACCCACTTGCCTGCATTTCAATCACGCTCAGAGAGTAGGCAACAACGTTCGTTCTTTGTCATCTCCTCTGGCTTCCCCAAACTCAATTCCTGGGATCAGCTATTTAACAACCTGGTGGCTGAACATGCCCAGGTCCTCAAAGGCTACTAGCCCACAGGTGTTCACCTGCTTCTGGCTTCTGAAGTCCTTCCATAACCCTAACCCCCTGGGCCTGTCCCCCGAAACTTCCCAAAACGAATCCAACATCTATAAGAACATTTTCTAATGTTTGAAGTTAGGGCTCTTGCATCCTCTGACTTACCCTTTTCCTTTTACAAGCTAATTCAGTGAATCTGGATCCTCCTGATGTCCTGAAGAGAAGAGAAGACTTAACCGAACTGCTCTTCAGGCTCTGCTTCCCTGCCCTGCCCTTAGCTTCGTGATCATCTGAGATCACTACTGGTGGATCCTGAGAGGGGAAGTGGGATGGGAGCAGCAGGAAAAGCCTAGAGTGAAGAGACCTCAAGGCAACTTCAGTGAGACAGCTCATTGTAATGGGGGAAACGAAGGCTATTTCAAGTTCACGGGGTGAGTAGGGACTATCATGGTAAGTGTCTTAGTCAGGGTTTCTATTCCTGAGCAAACATCATGACCAAGAATCAAGTTGGGGAGGAAAGGGTTTGTCCAACTTATACTTCCATGCTGCTGTTCATCACGAAAAGGAAGTCAGGACTGGAACTCAAGCAGGTCAAGGAGCAGGAGCTGATGCAGAGGCCCTGGTGGAATGCTGCTTATTGGCTTGCTTGCTTCTCTCCTGGCTTGCTCAGCCTGCTTTCTTACAGAACCCAAGACTACCAGCCCACAGATGGTACCATTCACAAGGGGCCCTCCCCCCTTGATCACTAACTGAGAAAATGCCTTACCGCTGGATCTCATGGAGGCATTTTCTCAACTGAAACTCCTTTCTCTGTGATAACTCCAGCTTGTGTCAAGTTGACACACAAATCTAGCCAGGACAGTAAGTGTACAGCATTAGTCAGGGCCAGGATGCTGGGGATGTCTCATTAGCATAAGGAAGAATTCCAGGTGCTGCTGGATGTGACCTTATAAAGAGAGAGGAAGTTTAACCTGGCTGCCTGGCTACCTGGGGGCACAGGGCTATGAGCGCCAAGATGAGGCAGTGGGGGAGGGTCCCACTCCTACAGATCTCAGGACAAGATTTCCAGGGTTTGGACATGCCTTGACCCCACTCTTGCTTCAGACTGGCTCCTTTCTGTCCTGTGGCTCCCTGGACCCCACACTAGGCAAATGGTAGCAAGTGTGTTTATGAACTAGGATCTTCCAGAAATTCCTGTGCTCCCTATTCAGATTGTTCATCTGCTCCTCCCTGGCAGGATTTCTAGAGCATTATGGAGGTTCTCTGGGATCACTGGGGCTGACACAGTTCTCCTTTTCTTATGTAGTTCTCAAGAATCTCTGTGCTGGGAGTGGTGCAGAGGAGACTGGTTGGGACAGCCTGGGCTCTGCTCAGTGTCCTCCAGAAACAAGGTTGTCTCTAGATACTTTAGCCCAGTGAGTCATGTTCCATGAGATATAAAACACTGGGAAGGCTGTGTCTGGGGTCTCTCAGATGTAGTGCAAAGGGAGCACGTGTGAACAAACGTCATGTACCTCTGGCAGAGTTCCCACGCCCCAGGGGACTGGCTTGCAATAAATTCTGATATTGAAATTGGCCCCTGCTGCCTAGCTGTAAAAAATCTACTTCATGTTGCTTCTGCTGGAAGGATCTGTCTCATCAGATACTGATAAGCTGGTAACACAGCAAACCTGTTTTGAATATCCTGGAGGTTCTCAGCCATATGTGCATCCATTAGCCCATGGTCTCTGCCATGATGATAATGGATTAAACTTCAGAAACTGCAAGCAAGCCTCCAATAAATACTTTTCTCTTGTAAGAGTTGGCTTGGTCATGGTGTCTCCTCACAACAACAGAACTGTGACTAAGACAATGGTCAACAACCCCGAACTTCAGAACAGACTGACTCAGGTACTTGAAGTGACTTACACTGAAGAGAGAAAGTGCCCTAGCCCTCTAGTCGTGAAGTTACTAAGAGCTGTGGATTGAAATTCACAGTACGTTAGCCTACACTGTAGGCTTCATAGCTCAAAGAACCTGATACTACCAAACAGAAGCACACGTCTTTCCTCATTTCTGAAGCAGAATGAAGTAAAATTGATTGTCTATAAAGTATTTATAGTGCCAGGCTAGTGCTTGAATTATGACATGCTCTTGCAGGCTGTCACATGCCCTCTCTGCTTATTTCATTATTGATTAGGCAGAGTTTTCACCTAAGACCGTGAGTGTAACATGTTTACTGAGGTTAATTTACTCACATTTGAGGAGTAATTTAATTCTTTTATGATTTTTTTTCCCTAGGATTTCTCCCCCAAAGGGTGACATCCAAATTTATTAGATTGTTATGATGGGTCACAATAATTTGGATATAACTGAATAATTTATACCTGTGTTTTTAAGCCTCTTGCCCATCAGAATTACCCAGGGAATGTCCTAAAAAATATGAATATTTTAATTAGTTATTTAATGTCTTAAAATATAGCCCTCCCCCTGACTCGGTGACTTGCTCTGGGGCTCTCCCAGATAAGGAGCTTTCCCTGAAAGATGTCCCCTCCCAGATTCAAGTCTTAGCTCTCCTGGGTGAGCCTTTGGAAACTGACCACTAGAATCAACTTAAGGAATCTTATAGTAAAATGCTATTGTTACTAAATATAGGATTGTAGAATCCTATTTTGCTAATACCATACACTCTTGTTCCTTTTCCTCATCCCCCTTTAGAAAGTTCAAATTCCCCCCTTGTGGTGGTTTGAATAAAAATGGCTTTCATAGGTTCATAGGTTTGAATGCCTGGTCACCAGGGAGTGGCACTATTGGAAAGGATTAAGAGGTGTGGCTCCATGTACAGAGTGTGTCACTGGGGGTGGGGTTTTGAGGTTTCAGAAGCTCAAGCCAGACCCAGAGTCTTTTTTTCTGCTGCCTGAGGATTTGGATGTAGAACTCTTAGCTACCATGTCTCCCTGCATGCCGCCATGTCTCCCTGCATGCCTCCATGTCTCCCTGCATGCCACTATGTCTCCCTGCATGCTGCCACATCTCCCTGCATGCCGCCACGTCTCCCTGCATGCCGCCATGTCTCCTTGCATGCCGCCACATTTCCCTGCATGCCACCATGCTCCCTGCCATGATGAAAATGGGCTAAGCCTCTGAAACTGTAAGCAAGCCCCAATTAAATGCTTTTGTTTGCTATGGTCATGGTATCTCTTTATAGCACTAGAACACTGACTAAGACACCCCTCTACATTAGGAAGAAATAGCAGAAAAATGAACTATAAGATACAGAAGGTTTGCAGTGTTCACTGTTGCCACTGGCAGGTAGCACTGCAGGGAGAGGAGAAGGCAGCCATTAGCCGAGCAGCCAGTGGATGAGGCTGTCTTTCCTCCTCCCACTGTTGAGTTAGAGACCTATACTTGTCTGGATCTCCCTGCAGTCTGCACCTTAAGCGTTCCCTTAAAGTCTGTGTGTTAAAGGCTTGATCCCCAGGTGCTAGGTGCTATTGGGAGGCAGTGGAATTTTTACAAGCTCAGGCGTACTGGAAGGTCTGTAGGTCATTGGGGTGTGTGCTAGGTTGTGACAGACTGTCCAAATTGCTCCTAAGCGGTTGTGCCAGTTCATCAGTCCCCAAGAGTACAGGAGAGCTGGTTCAGGGGGCAACTTTCCTGATTCTAAATGCTTGTTGGTAGCTGATTTGCTTGTAGATTTTAGGTTCTGTAGTTTACCCTTAGGAGAGTAGAGTGGGACATTAGCCCCTTCTAGTCCCTCTGTCTCAGCCCCTGGAGTCTCTTGTGGCTCCAGGCCTTGCTTCTTCCCTTCTTTTCTACTTCCTGGCCATCAGGGAACTGGGGAGATGGCTCAGCAGTCGAGAGCAGGCACTGCTATTACAGAGGACCCGAGTTCAATTCCCAGCACCCACATTCAGCAGCGGATGGTAGCTAGATCTGAAACTGTCTTCTGGCCTCCAAGGGCATCTGAACACACATGCATATGCCTACACTACACACAGACACATAAATATAATTTAAAATAAATCTACTTGCTGGCCATGAGCTGAGTGACTCTACTCTTTTCACCATCATGTGCTGTCTGGTCACAGGCCAAAGCAATGGGGCAGACTGACCATGGACTAAAATGTCCAAGACGGGGGCTAACATAAACCTTTTCTCTTCATGAGCTGGCCATCACATCTGTCTGTTACAGTGATGGAAAGAAAGCTCATTTGCTCCCGAGTTAGGCATCTGAAGAGCTGCCGTACTCAGTGATGTAATGTGTTTTCTGACTACAGGACTTGATAAGCATCGTCCTATAAGCTTAACTGATGAGTACAGACAGAGGTAAGCTCTTTTTTCTGAAAGCTTAATTTAATTTAAGTTGTATGTATGTATGGTGTGAGCGGGCACACAGTGATCGGGGGACGCCTTCATGAGGTTGGTTCTCTCCTTTCCCCTTCGTATGGGTTTTGGGGAAGGAACTCAAGTTATCAGGCAAAGCAAAGGGAAGGCACATCTTCATGTCACACTTCACGCCAATGCCACGAAGAGCATTTCTTTCCTGGAAAAAGCCCATCCATCTGGTTTGAGATAAAAGCAGTCTCCTTTGGCCAACCATTTTAGGAAGATTATTAATCTATTAGTAAAGACTCCTCTGTGGTACCAGTAGTAAGCCACATTCTAGGGTACACATTTGGGGGATGGGGACTGCTCTGTCATTATGAAAGGAAAACATTGAAACACGAGCATGTGAAACGCCTTTCTGTTCTTCTCAGGCCTCCTTCTGTAAAGACACCATTGAGGTCAGTTTGACTGAAATATTTGTTTTTTACATTTATTGTGCATGTGTGTGTGTACTTGTGCACGTGTGAGCACATGCCCACACATGCACACACTTGCCACAGCATGTGTGTGTGTGTAGAAGTGAAAGACCAACTCTCTGAGGCTGGCTCTGTCCTTTGACCATGTGGAGTTTGAAGGTTGAACTCGGATCCTCAGGTTTGGCTGATGGTCTTACCTGATGGACTGAAACATCTCCCTGGCCCTGAGCTGTTTTTTCTTTATTTAAAGCAAAGCAGGCTGCATGTTGCCCAGGCTGGCCTCAAACTCCATATAGCTGAGGATGACCTTGAACTTCTAATCCTCCTGCCTCCACTACTGAAATAATGGGATCATAGGTATATACCACCATGCCTGGCATCTTGGCTATTCTTTGTGTGTGTGTGTGTGTGGGAGGGGGAAATCACATATTAGTTCACAGATATACAGGGAGCCTGTAAATAAAGCTGTTGATAGCTGTTTGTGGATGTAAAGCTGCCCTGAGGAACAGACACTCGTTCATTCCACATGCGTCCCTCCACCCACGGGAAGCCGTAATTGAAGGGTACGTTTCTGAAAGTGAGGCTTCGGGATCAGTAGGTTGTGATAGACAGTCCAAATTGTGCCTAAGTGAGTGTGCCAGTTCACCTGTCATCAACAGTACAGGAGAACTGTTTTGTGATGTGCTCTGATTGCTTCTAAGTGCTTTTTGGGGTGGTCTTGTGTTCTTGAATCTGCAGGAAAGGATGATTTTACTTCCTTCTTGTCAGTCTTTCTCCTTTACCTTGCCACCCCTTTCAGACAGGATCTACTACATAGCCCAGGCTGGCCTCAAATGTTCAATCTGCTTGCTTTGGTCTCCTGAGTTCTGGACTGCAGGTGTGCCACTGTGTGTGGCTTCTAGAGCTGCCCTAAGCAGCAGCGGTGTCTTCTTTCTCTTATGGAGAAGCTCCCATGATTTCCCCTTCTAAGCATGAACTAGAAGCTAAACAAGAAGGAAGGCCCAAGGGAGGAAGCTTGAATCTCACGGAGAAGGGGGAATAAAATAGTCCTAAAAGGCATATGGAGGGAGGGGTCTAGGAGGAATGGGGAGGGGAACGGGGTGTTCAGGGTCAGGTGTGGGGAAGGACAGAAGAGATGGCTAGACGGCCATGAAAATGAATGGAAATCTGCAACTGAAGGGGGTGAGGAGGTCAGGGGGTTACCTCCAGGACCAGACAGTGATTGAGATAGGGAGGCACCCAAGAATCAATAGGGGTGACCCTAGCTGGGACTTAGTACACTGGGATATGGAACCTGAAGAGGCCACCTCCTGTAGCCAGACAGGAACCCCAGTGGAGCGATAGACTCACCAAACCACCCACAAAACTTGCAACCCAAAATTATCCTGTCTGCAAGAAATTCAGGCATGGGGGATGGAGCAGAGACTGAGGGAATGGCCAACCGATAAATAACCGGCCCAACTGGAGAGCCATCCCATGGGCAAGCACCAGTCCCTAACACTATTAATAATACTTTGTTATGCTTACAGACAGGAGCACGTTGTCCTCTGTCAGGCTCCACCCAGCAGCTGACTCAGACAGATACAGACACCCATAGCCAAACAGTGGGTGGAGCTTGGGGACTCTTATGGAAGAATAGGAGGAAGGATTGTGGGCCCAAAGGGAATACGAATTCCACAAGGAGACCAACAAACCTGGACCCTTGGGACTCCCAGGGTCTGAACTACTGACCAAAGAACGTACACAGGCTGGACCTAGGCCTCCCCACACATATGTAGTGGATGTGCAGCTTGGTCTTCATGTGGGTCTGGAACAACCGGAGCAGAGGCCATCCCAAAAGTTCTTGCCTGTATGTGGGATATGTTCTACTAGCTGGGCTGCCTTGTCTGGCCTCAGTGGGAGAGGATGTGCCTAGCCTCCCAGAGACTTGATGTGAGGGAGAGCCAGAGGAAAAGCTTGGTCTATAGAGGAAGTTCTGGGGCAGCTAGAGTTACACAGAAACCCTGTCTTAAAACTGACAGCAACAAAGAAAATGACAAGTGTGTACAGTGTACGTTCTCACTTGCATGACCAATAAAGGAGGTGAGGACACACAGGCACATGCACAGGGAACTTTCAGAAGCACAGAGAAAGCATTAGTAGTATATGCTTGAATCGATCATTCGATCCTTGGGTGAGGTGGCTTAAGGTTAGTGAAGTCTCCTCTAGAATACTTCCCACAGGGTGAGGCGGGCACAGAGGAAACAAGCTGTAAGAAAACAGAAGGAGACGTATCTTGGAGTGTCAAAGTGGGACGCCAAAGAGAGCAAGGAGCTAGGTATCCTGAGTCTTTGTCTATCAAGCTGTTGTTGCTACTGCTGCTTCATCTTCGTCGTCTTCATCATCTTCCCTTCCTCCTCCTCATTGTCCTTCTCCTCCTCTCCCTCCTTCCCCTCCCCCTCCTCCTCCTCCTTCTCTGCTTCTTTTTAAAATTGAAATGGGCATGAAAACACCTTGGTCCTGGAGCCGTGTGGTGGGGCCTTGACTGAGAACACTACTTCACCCCTCCCCGCAATGCAGCTAGTTCCTCCCATCCTGGCCCGGGCTCCCTCCCAGCTGCTACCTCCTGGAATTAGCTCCCAGAATTTTCCATGGGTTCCACATACCTCTGCAGCGGAAGCTCATTCTCACTGGTCTGGTCTCTTGCTTCTAGGGGAGTCTATATGTTAGTTTGTTTTAAATTTATAATTTATTTTTATTTTACGTACCTGGTGCTCTGCCTGCAGGGCTGTCTGTGGGAGGGTGTCAGGTCCCCTGGAACTGGAATTACTAATAGTTGTGAGCTGCCATGTGGTGGTGGTGCTGGGAATTGAACATGGGTCCTTTGGAAGAACAGCCAGTAGTCTTAACTGCTGAGCCATCTCTCCAGCTCAGGCTGTAAGGTTTTATAGCAATTGTTCTCTGAATAGAACTCCCAAATACTGGGAGCTTCTTTGGCTTTGTTCTAGCATGCAAGGACTCTTCCCACCTGGATAGATGTTAGGGAAAGGACTTACTAATTTAGAACCAACAAACTGGAAGCATACACATTTGTTAGCTGCTACTATTACGAGGCTTGTAACAGGAGAAAATGCTTACCATGTACATGAAAATAGGAGACAAGCAGGCCACGTATAAACTGTGATTTTCATCTTGTAAAAGTAACAGGGAGCTGTAGTTTACAATAGTTAGTTATTTTCCTGTTGCTGTGTTAAAATACCATGGCCAAAACCAACTTACCGAAGGAACAGTTTATTTTAGCTTACAATTCCAAAGGGATAAGAGTCCATCATGGCGAAGAAGCTTGCCAGCAAGCAGGTGGCACAGCGGCAGGAGCAGGAAGCTGAGAGTTCATCTCTCAAGTGTAAGCACAAAGCGAAGTGACCTGGGAGTGGTGTGGTGCTTGTAGTCTCAAAGCCTGCTCCCAGTGGTGCACTTCCTCCAGCAAGGCCGCACTACCTAAGTCTCCTCCAGCACTGCCCATGGGGGACCGAAAATTCCGACACCCAAGAATAGGGGAGGTAGTTCCTACTCAGACTACCACGGTAGCTTTGATAGTGCCATTTGGTAAGGGGGTGCCCCAGCCCCCGCCAATACCCTAATATTGTCTTACGTCAGTGTAGTATATGAAAAGAAATGGAAAAAGCAAATAAATGTCAAGGTCCTGATATGAAAAGCCAACGAATATTTTGTTTCCTATTAATGTGTGGAGAAAAAAAGTGCCCAGGTTCCGGGTCACAGGAGGTAGCAGCTGTAATGAACGACTTTGTATCTGCATGTCAAAGCAAATGACCTGGGCTCTGCCACAGCAAGGTTGGGCATGTCATCCTGTCCTTGAGAGAATTCCAGTAGGTGCTTCCTGTTGAATGGCTGCCACAGGCTGAGGTTTTGGTTGGTGACGGGCCTGTGGTTCATTCGTCATTTGCAGGTTACCTGTGTGGCCGTGTCTTGGTGCAGATGTATATCCCCCAGTGATGGCTTTCTCTGGCTATTCTCTTGGTTGATATAAATTATTCCTTGTGTGAAGCAGTTATTCAGCAACTTGGAGAAAGCTCTAGAGAGTTCTCCCTGAGTGGTTAGGCCCTGACTCGGGGAGAGCTGATTGGCCACTATTGTGAGAGAGCGCAGTCTTAGGGTCTATGGATTTATAGTTAGAAGATTTCTCTCTCTCTCTCTCTCTCTCTCTCTCTCTCTCTCTCTCGTATTGCAGAGTAAAGTAGAGGCTGGTGTGCTAGCACCCTGTTTGTTAACTTTGAGCCCCACAGAACTGTGAATACATTTCTGTTGATAAGCCTCTGTCAGATAGGACTCCAGGCAGGCTAGCTAACCTCACTATGCCTCAGTTTCCTTAAACTGTAAATAGGGATAAAACTCTGTCTCTTCTGGTGCTGCTGTTACATGAATTAAGACAAGCCTATGGGGTGGGCACTTGTTAGGAAATGGGAACCCTTCTGGGCACATGGTGCCCTCGAAATGCAGTTCTAACTCCATAACTGAATTCCGAGGCCCCTCATTGGTTAAGAGCACTCAATGCACTTGCAGAGGACCCAGGTTGATTCACATGGCAGTTCACAGCCATCTTTAACTCCTGGCACACAGAAGGTGCGCATACATACATGAAGGCAAAACTCATACACATAAAATAAAAATAAATTTTAACCTTTAAAATTAAAAAAGAAAAGTCATTTTAAAATAAAACAAAACAGAACGCCAGCATAACCAAAGGATCAGGGACTTCTGCTGAAGTACAAGGTACAATGCTGTGAAGGCTGAGACTGAGACAGGGGCCCCCATGATATTTCTTCTTTTCAGGAAAGAGGGAGAAAATTCTGAGGAAGCTGGTGGTGATAGCAACCCCAAGGCAGGTGTGCAGCGGCTCTGAGATCTGGGCAGGGTGAACGCTGCACTGCGATCATTGAGATCAAGGACTGCAATGCCATCGGAGTTTGGCTTCCTCGCATCCTGGGAGAGCTGACTACCGGCACAGACCATTCACAGGAAATCAGGAAATCAGGCAGGGAATATTCAGCAGAGAGGTGAGGTGAGGAAAGGGCAGAGATAAGCAGGGCGACAGCTCCTTCCTTGTGTGTGCCTCCACTGGGATCTAGGCTTGGATTCTACAACATTAACAGAGCCTCAACCACCATATTTGTTTTGCTTGAATAGAGCACAAAACTTTGTTTTTAATAACAAAAAGAATGATCATAGGGTTGTCTAGATTAAAAAACTAATGCATGGTCTAGGCAGATATTTCTAGCCACTTGGGAGGCTGAGACAGGAAGATCACACGTGTAAGAGAAGATGTACCTAGCCCTGCAGAGACTTGATGTGCCAGCATGGGGGGGGACACACCCAGAGGAGCCTCTACCCTCTCAGAGGACAAGGGGAGTGGGGAGGAGGGGAAGGATTGTTGGAGGGAGTGACTGGGAGCGGGGGCAGTGAGCAAGATGTAAAGTGAGTAAATAAAAATAAAATGAAAAAACAACTTAAAAAAGAGTAATCTAGGCAACTTAATGAGACCCTGTCTCAAAATAATAAAAATATAATAATAAAAAGAAGGGCTGGACCACACTGCTCAATGGCAGAGCACCCTGGAGGGGGCTAGAAATGAAAGTGTTATTGAAAAAGTATCATCAAAGTGGCCAGCATGTAGCAAACACTCCATAAACATGTACTGCTATAGTGAAGTCTATGTATCAATGACACCCAAAGAAGAGCAAAGCCAACATTACACCAGTAAGTTACACTAGCTTATATGGTAGACACTGCTGTCGTCTTGAAGATAGTGTCAAGTTGATCATGACAGTAGGAAGATGTGGTGTTGGGCCAGGTTAGTACTGTCCCTGGCCTTGGGGGTCAAGTGCTAGTACAAAGGTGGTCTGTTACAGCGGTGAGTTTAGAACAGCCAGACTTCATAGTCAAGTTTATCTGTCTAGCACTCCCACAAGCATGTTTTCAAGGAGGCAGCTTGGTAAGCCTGGTCTGTTTTGTTCAATGAGAAAGGCAGTTTCATGGTGTCCTGGAGATCTGTGCTAAGCTTCTAATTGTCTAATTTCTAGAATGAGAACTAGAAACTCTCTCTATTGTTCTTTGATTGCTATGTTCTCAATAAAAGAACTTTGATAAGTCAGGAGGTTCGAACTGTGTCCCACGAACACCGTGGTTCTGTGGTTCTGAGTGCTACAAGGTTGCTTCCGGCCGGTTTAGATACCAAACAACTGAGCATGCTAAAGGCTTGGATGTATTTAAACTTATTTTGGACTATTTGTTGTTCCTTATCATGTGACATCATTAAAACTAAGTGAGTACGTATTTAATTGCTAACTTTATATGAAAATGTCATTAGAAATTATTCTTAAAGTGAAAACAGGCAAAACCAAGCAACATCAAAAGTCAAAGCAGAGCTCTTGGCAAGAAGTGAACATTTCCTGGGAGTCAAATCACTCTCTAGGCTGATGCTCAATAGATTCTTGTTTTTCAATGAAGAAGAAATGAGTGTGGGAAATGAAGGCATTCTTATGGCTTGGGTCAGTGTGTAGGGGGCAGGGAAGATCCTGGCTCTTGGAGATTTTGTGGATCCTCCACACCAAGCTTTGGGGCACTTTGAGAGAATAAAAAGGACCAGGGATGCCTGAGCTCTGGCTACAGGTCTGGAAAAGATGGCCTAATTACAGTCACGGTGGGTAGAGGGTGGGGCTGAGGTCTGGCAATTGTGATTGCTTCAGAACTGGGACTGCAGCTAGGGCTGGGGTGGGGAACAGTCTGGGGAAACCAGTCCGCTGCGGAGGAAAGGCATGAGATAACTCACCCGAGGTAGGGCGTGAGATAACTCAATCTGGGCGTCTCGTCTTCCTGGGCAGTGGGATAAATCATACAGGAGGTTTTCAAGTGAGTCCTCACGTTACCTGCATTTGGTTCGACTGGAGAAAAGTGAACACTGCCCTGTTCGGGGCAGAGCCCAATATTCCGAAATGGTCCCCAATAGCACAAGATGTCCTGCACCCATAGTTGTGTAGTGTCCAGGACCCTAGCTAAGGCGTTAGGCTTCTTTGTGTTTCCTGGGGAGACCTGGGTCTGCATTTTAAATGAGCTCGTAGTGATTTTGATGAGGGGCTTGTAGCCCTGCCTTAGTGAGTACCCATCCAGTTTCTACTCTTGTAAACACTCCACAGACCTGGGGTGGCTAAATAAAATGCTGAGTTAATGAGTTAGACAGCCAGGCTATCTTCATCAATTGCCTGTCAACTCTGCTCTGGGACTTAGTAGGAAAGGTGATTATTCAGATGCGTCTCTGTGCCTCCCTCCCTCTGTGCCCCATATCCAGCTACTGCGATCTTTTTCCTGTAATGACACCTTCCATGGTGCCCCAGTTTTATTCACTGGGCACTTGTATTCTCTTGCTCCAGACTCCATGCTGGTATTTGTCACTTCACTCTTCTGGAAGTTGGATGCCAAGTTGCCCGAAGGACTTGGGTCTCCTGGGAGCAGTGCCTGTCCCTGCTGTGGAGACCTCCTGAAGCTTCAGGATCCCTGGGTTAGTGGCATTTGTCTGCCCTCACGTTGTTTGCCTCACCAGACTCTGAAGTTTCCCCTAGCAGCAGCTGATGGAAACAAGTTTGACCTGAAGTCATCCTCATCCTAGCCGAGAGAGAGGCACATACAGCCAGGAGACCTGAGCCGGGAAAGAGCCTAGCAACAGTGACTAAAGACCTCAGTAACATGGCTGCTAGTTCTGCAAATTTGTTTGATTTATTTGAAGGTCGTTTGGTATCTATCTAGCTTCAAGAAACACGAGAAATACAAAGAAGAGACTGGCCAGAGCTGAGTGAGCTGGCATTCCTCCCGACATCTGACTGCTCATTTTGGTGTGGGACTTCGAGCATGTGTGTCCTTTCCTTAACCCCTGTTTTCCCAAAGTGACAAGCCCTGACTAGCACAGTCATCTGTATGCCCCACCCTGCTCTCCAGGCTAGCCAGAAGTCCTGGCAGCATCCAGGCAGTGAACAATTCAGGAAGCTTTCCTTGTTCCCAGGTACATGTCCCTCTGTGTAGGATGTGGCCTCAGGGGCTCAGTCCCCTTCATCTGGGCTGAGTTCATCCTGTGACAAACCCTGCCCCATGAGGAAGCCCAACATCTGAGTTCCACTGTAAAAAAAAATAAATCTGTTTTTAAAAGATTTGCTATTATTATTAATTATGTGTATTTGTGCGACTGAGTATTTGTGTGTGTATGTGTGTGTGTGTGTGTGTGTGTGTACAGTGTCTACCCTCACAGGCCAGAAGAGGGTATAAAATTTAGAGTTACAGGTGGGTTCTTGGAACTAACTTGGATCTTCGGCAAGCATCAAGGACAGAAAAGTGGCATCACTCCCTAAGGTATTTATTTATTTAGGTTTTGTTTGTTTGTTTGTTTTAGTTTGTCAAGAAGTGGTTTCTTTGTGTAGTCCTTGCTGTCCTGGAACTTGATCTGTAAATCAGGCTGGCCTCAGATTCAGAGATCCACCTGCCTCTGCCACTGAGTGCTGGGGTTAAAGGAGTACACCACACCACACTACACCACCCTGCCGTTCCAACTCTTCGTACCTCAGAAAGTGACTTCAGGTAGTGTGTGTCTGTTGATAGCTCCCTCACTCATCTTCTCCTGGCTTTTTCTTTGCTAGTGCATCCATTTCTCCAGCACTGCAGCAAATTGTTCCCCAAGCCAGAGTTTCACCTTACTAAGTTTACCCATAGGACTGTAGCCTTTGCTAGGCTGTCTAAATTCCCGCCAGTGGAAAGGCCGCATTCAAGAGGCTGTTTTCTTGCTGCCTGGGACAGTCACACAGCCCGGGGCTCCTTATTTATCATAGATGACTCCACAGAACATCCTTCTGGGTGAGCTGGAATGTAATGTTTATTGGTAGTGAGCCGAGACCCTGTGAACAGGCCAACTGCAACTTTTCTTGAAGGGTCTTTACAATAATTTTTATTATTTTTTAAAAAAAATGTTGTGATGGGTGATGATGTTCGTGCTTTTAATCCCACCACTGGGAGGTAGAAGGAGGCAGATTTCTGTGAGTTCAAGGCCAACTTGGTCTACAGAGCAAGTTCTAGGATAGCCAGAGTTACATGGGGAAACCCTGTCTCGAAAAACAAAACCAAGCAACCAACCAACCAAAAAACAACAAAAAAGAAAGAAAAAGTTGCAAAAATTACCAGTGTCTCAGAGGCCCACCTGCTGCCACTCAGCATAGGCAGGCAGAAGAAATCCAGAGGCCAGACTGATACTGCATGGCCTGCCTGCAGCAGGAAACATTATGATGTGCAAGTATGTGGTGCAGAGATGGGGGACAAAGAGAAGTGAAACGGTTTGAGCATCACGGAGAGAGGCAGAACTGGAGACTCGAGGGTGGAGAAGAACAGCCTGATGTGAGTAGCCTGACACTACCTGAGGCCATGGTGAAGTCCCAGCCCATGCTGTCACTGAAGGCCGTGTCTGGGTGCATGGTTATGCAGCAGCAGGGCTCTGTGTCCATGTCTGTGGCTCATGTTACCACCAAAGACCATACAGATATCCCTGGTCTGGCCTACTACATGGGACCATGATGTTGTCCAAGTGCTGTGCAGAGCTGGCCCCGCCCCTCACTGGCTGTGGAACTCTGGAGATCTGGCCCCACTCCTTGGCTGCTGTGAGGTGACATTGGGTGTAGGAAGGTGGCCCCTGGGTCATGAGAGATGGAAAACTGTCCCAATCTCTCATTGGCTACAGTATTCTGGAGAGCAAGCCCTGCACCTCACCTGGGTAGCACAGTAATACTGACTCTGATCGTGGAGGTGAGGTCAGGGCCGGGGTGAGCTAGCCCCGAGGATGTGAGAGCAGAACTGACCTTGCCCCTTGCCTCTGTGGCATTTGGTGAGCTAGCTGGGGCAGTACTGGAGAGCTTGCCCTGCTGGTGAGGGTGAGGGAGAGCTGGTGGGCTGACTAACTCAGCTACCACCAAGGCCAGATCTATCTACCCTATCTATGAACTGCTAGATGGAGTAAAGGAGCCGGTCCTGCAGATGCAAAGCTGCAAGGGATCCATGCACTTAGCAACAGCAGGCTACCTGAGGGGAGTTCTGGTGAGGTTCCAATAAATGAGAGTAGCAGAAACCAGAGGCATCAAAGCGCACCAATGGCTTCAATGAACATTTGTAAGTGAAGATGTGTGAGCAAACGAATATACTGTGGGACATACTGTGACACCCTGCAGCTTCCATGGTGAGATTTTTCTTTTTGAGGGGAGGTTGCAAGGGCAGAGGGCAGATACAAAGGGAGGAGGAGATGGAGTGGGATTGGGGTGCATGATGTGAAATTCACAAAGAATCAATAAGATTTTTATTTAATTTTAAAATAAAAATTTAATTTTAAATAAAAATATTTTTTTAAAATAAAAGTTTTTTAAAACGGCCTCCAAGTAGACTTTTAGGAAGCTATGTTGCTCTGTTTACCAGCGTCCATGTCATGTGTAGGGCAGAAATGAAGATACCTTCTGTAGCACTGTAAGATTTGGGCATCTGTAGCTTCTACACTCTCTCTGCCTCCTCTTCCACGGGGTTCCCTGAGCCTTGAGGGAATTTTAGGAGACATCCCATTTAGGGCTGAGCGTTACAAAATCTCTCACTCTCTGCACAATGTCTGGCTGTGGGTCTCTGTGTTTGTTCCCATGTGTGGCCTTTTAGCAGAACAACAGCATTTGGTTTAACCAGGCCCCTGGGCCAGTCTCAGGTTCTTTCATGGGTTCCATCGCATGGAGCAGGCCTTTGGTTAAATTGCATATTGGTTGGTCACTCCCACAAGTTTTGTGCCACCGTTGTACTAGTGTATCTTGAAGGCAGGTCACCATTATAGATTGAAGACACTAAGGAAACAGGGCCATCGAAATCAACCAGATTCTCCCACATATGAACTCACAGAGACTGAGGCAGTGTGCACAAGGCCTGCATGGTCTGCTCCAGATGGGGTCCTAGGGCTGAAAGGAGAAGTGGACACATGTCCCCATCCCGGACCAAGAAGCTATCTCTAACTGATAACCATTTCCAAATGAAAATTTAGTTTTCTACAAGGAAGTCTTACTGGGGAAACAAACTACTCTTAAGGACTAGGTACATGCCCAGCGGTGGATGCCAACAGAAAATGAACTCAACAGAATCTTTGGAAGTTCTTTGTTTCAAAATGTCATGTCAGGGCTCTTTTTCATATATATATATATATACATACACACACACACACACACATACACATATACATATATATGAAATATATATTGGGAATATATATATTCCCCTTTAGTGTTGAGAATATATATATATATATATATACATACATATATATATATATATATATATATTCTGTCTCTCTCTCCCTCCCTCCCTATAGGTCCTTTGTGTATGTATTATGGCTTCCAGTTTAGTGTTTTTATGGTATTCCTGAGTAAGTGAATGAGTGGGTCTTTGCATTTTTATCAGTTTCTTGTGTCTTTCCTTTTGTTCTTTTCCTTCTTTTATTTTGCCCTACTCTAATGTGTTAGGTTTTTTTCTTTTTCTCATGCTATGCTATGCTATGCTATGCTACAATCCCTTAGACACTGGTTAGTTTTTGCTCCATAGACCAGGCCGGCCTTGAACACAGGGTTCTGCCTGCCTCTGCCTCCTGAGTGCTGGGACTAAATGTGTGCACCGCTATGCCCTGCTACACCTGTTTGTTTTCTAATGACAGACAGAGAGGGGGTAGTTCAGATGGGAGGTGAGGTGGGGCAGAATTGTGTGTAGCAGAGGGAGGGGAAACCACAATCGGGATGTATTATATGAGAAAAAAAGAACCTATTTTCAATAAAAGGGGGGAAAAACCAATGTTGAACCTGCAGGACACTTGGCATCTCCAACTTTTGACTTTAAAGGTTGGCTGTAGCTCACACTAGCAATGCAGTTTATACTGAGGTCCAACATGGTGACATGCATACTAAAACACAGCTTACAAACAATACTTTCTTAACATAATATATCATCATCTTTAATATCTGTTACTTAGTTTTTCATTAGTTAAAAATACCATTTGCACTTCCAGAGAGATAGCTCAGCAGGTAAAGACACTGCCATGATACCTCATGCTCTGAAGTCAATCCTCGGAGCCCACATAGTAGGAGACATTCACATTTTGCAAGTTGTTCTCTGATCTCCACACATGTGTGGTGGTATGTGCCATCCCTTCCCCGTCACACATACATAATAAATAAATGTAATAAAACATCTAAAAATGTAGCCTTCGCAATCTACTTGGCTGAACTTTTTGACAATGAAGAGCGACCTGCTGTACACTCAGAATGTGTTGTACTTGACAGTGTAGAAGCTCTAATGTGGTCCAGCCCTTTACTTAACTTGTAGTAGCTCTGAGGTCCAGGAAGGAGGGGCGACCTGGCTCAAGTGTGTTATGGAATTTGAGGCTCAGAGTTTGCCTCTATTTTCTTCTTTTACCATGTTGAGGTAGTTGTTAAGTTTGGAAAAGCTAGTGTAGCGTGTAGCTTTTGCTACCCTGCCTAAGCTCTGGGATGGACTGCATTATCAGCCCCCACCCAGAGAACATTGGATCTGTGGATGAAAAACACAGACACACACAGTTGTTCAATTTCAACTTGCCTTATTGGTTCAACTGCCTGGTGCCTCCAATCTACTGCCGCTAGCATGTCCTTCCTAGCACTCCCAGCTCAGCACCCCAAGTCTGTACTCAACTTCAGTTGCTCAGCCATCTTTAGTCCCAGTTCAACACCTCCAACCTCCCGCCTCTAGAAGTGGTCTGTGGTCGTTCTGTCTGAGATCTCACATGGCTGATTGGTTTTTCTCCCTTTGAAGCATGGTGAAAACTCCTTTCCTCTCCTTGCCTCCCCTCAGGGACCCGGAAGTCCTGCCTATTCTTTCCACCTAGAAATTGGTCCTGACAACTTTACTGATAGATAAAGAACCAACGGGGGAACAGGACCTTAGTGCAAGACCCACCCCCTACAAGCTAGTTCTGGAGCGGAACACCAGCCAAATAGGCATGATGCTCTAACAGACAGTGTTAGGAGATCCATCTTCCGTCCCTACTGGTACTTCTATCTTCTGCCCACGATTAGGCACCTGTTTCCTTTGCTCAGCAGCTTGTTCTAATTGCCTGGAACTGAGGGTTTTCTGTGACAGACCTCCAGTGCCCGAACGAGGACAGTTGTAGGCAAACTGGGGTAGTCACTCTGGGGGACAATTTCCCCCTATCACCTCTGGTGGGTGAATAGACAGTACTTGAACCCCATATGCAAAGTCTCATAGGCCCAGAGAGCAATTGTTTAGATCTTTGGTGTATCTTTTGACAACTACTAGGGTGAAATTTGTTTCTATAAGATGTCACCAATCCAGTGACAGCAGCTCTTTCCTCTGTGCTGCAGTAAATGCTACATAAATCCTGCCTCTCGTTATTTTCCTACATTGGCTTAGGACAATAGTGCCCTATGATGGCATCTGGTTGCCTACAGATGTATTTTTCATAGATCATAGATTTTCTGATTGAATGACTATGTTTGGGTAAAAAAGACTAATAGTAAGAAATGTGAGAAACACTGACTCTGGATTAAAAACAAAGAATTTGGATGATGTTTCTCATGGTCACTCCTCTTCGGTCTTACAAAATTTCTTAGTTGAAAAACCCTCAGTGGGGCTGTCTTTACTAGAGTTCCCAAAGGGAACCAGAAGGAGTTGGTAAAATCTCCACTTGCAAAGCCCATGTTAGGTACTGTGCATGTACAAAGGTGAACCAAACAGGTTCCTGGCCCTCAAGAATTTACAAGAGTCAAGTCATACTAACCCTCAGCCGCTGTAAAACGCAAAGTAGAATGGGCCAAGTGTTGTAGTGTTGGCAGCTCTGTGGGAGAACAGATGGGAGAGAGATTAATCCCATATGCTGAATATTCAGAGGATGGAGCTTTGGGGGTCACTCCTTAGAAGATGGGGGGACAACAATCCACAGATAACAGAGTACTTCCTGCCTGAACAGTAGTGCTTGGTGGTTTGCCCAAATCCTTTGCCAGTTGTCTTCTGAACAGTAAATACATGCTGTGTCATGTCTTCAACCAGGGGAAGATCACACACACACACACACACACACACACACACAAAACAAATGTAACAAACCTGGGTTTGTGCATGCTTGACAAGCTCTCTACCAATTGAGCTACATCCCAACTCAAGGGGAAAGAAATGTGATTTGGGGCACCAACTGTGTGCAAGGAAGTTACTGCCATGACTAATGGCTCATCTATATTCTTATTTGGTTCACAGCAAACCATAAGTCACTTACATCAAAACGTTTTAGAACTCAAGTGCCATCTTTGTTTCTAAGAATTTCACAGATTTATATACACGCTCCCTAACGAGCTACAAGCTACAGAACTCCAGCATCCCATCTCATATTCTTCACAGTCTCCAACAGCACGCCAGGAAGAAAATCTATCTATAAAAATCTGAATGCAGCAGACATTTACTGAGCCAAGATCATCCTAGCATCACCCCCTACTCCCATACACATACCCTCATTCCCAATCACTCAAGACTTAAAGCAGAGCCATCTTCCGCCTGGCATGGCAGTGCACATCATGCAAGCCTGGTACCAGGGAGGCAGAGGCAGGGGGTTGGAGCATTTGAGGCCAGCTGGGAATACACACTGAGACCTTGTCTCAGAAAACCAAGGACTGGACATGTCTGTAGCCCAGGATCTCCAGCACCTCCTAAAAACAAAAATCTCTGCTTCTGCTTTTGCTGGACAAGATCTGTCACACTAGATAACTCCAGGAAGGAGAGGGAGGGAGAGGAGGGAGGGAGGGAGGGAAGGAGAGACAAAGAGAGACAGAGAGGGAGAGAGAGAGAGAGAGGGCGGGAGGAAGGGAAAGAGAGGGAAAGAGAGGGAGGGAGAGAAGGAGGGGAGGGACACACACACATACAGAGAGAGAGAGAGAGAGAGAGAGAGAGAGAGAGAGAGAGAGAGAGAGAGAGAGAGAGAGAATGGAGAGAAGAGAGTGCCTTGCTCTTCCATGGAAATATCAGTTCAAGGAGGGCCAATGGCTTGTTTTATTCAATGCTCCGGTCCTAGCTTCTAGAAGGATGCCTGGCATTAGGCAGTCTATATGTTCATTGAATAAGTATTCAGAAGCAAAGAGCTGGGCAGGAATTGCAACTGGGTGTAACTTCTGAGGCCAGCCTCCAGTGACCCATCTTTTTAAAGGAGTCAGATGTCCCAAAGGTTTCACCACCTCACAAGACAGCGCCACCACCTGGCAACCAAGTATTTAAACACATGAGCCTGTTGAGGACATCTCCGACTCAAGCCACAGTGGTGCTCTTGGATCAGGACAACTGTAATTGCTGAAGCCCGAGGCTCAGGTGTCAGGTGCTGTGCCACAGTGTGTCCTTCATTGTTTCAGCCTCTCTGTGGGAGTGGAAAGATTTACAAACCAATCCTTGACCATGTCTGGGCTGGGTGTGGCAGAGTCTGCTTGTAATCCTGGCACCTGGGAAGTGTAGGCACCGAGGTCAGAAGTTCAGGGTCACCTTTAAGTATGTACGAGCTCAAGGCCAGTGTGGACTACCTAAAACCCCATTCCAAAAACAAGCAAAACCCCTAACCCAAAGACAGAAGGCTTTTCTATAAACTTTTTTTAACTCCTCCAGTTTCAAAGTTCTGCAAGGAGATGGTTTCCATGACACTGTGCCACACTGCCTTCCAGTTAGTAACTGTTTAGTCATGCGTGTGTTCCTATGCCCTTTACCTATTTTGTTTTATTTTTGAGACAGGGTTTCTCTATGCAGCTTTGGCTGTTCTGGAACTCACTATACAGAACAGGCTGACTTCCAACTGACTGAGCTCTGCCTACTGAGCTTAAAGGCATATGCCACCACACCCAGCTTCCTTTTGCTGTTTTAAATAAACACCTTTGTTCTCCAAACATGAAATTTCAACACTATACCAGATATTAAATAACAGGCCTGGTTCTGTATAAGTTTTTTTTTTTTTTTTTTCTTTCGAGACAGGGTTTCTCTGTGTAGCCCTGGCTGTCCTGGAACTCACTCTGTAGACCAGGCTGGCCTCAAACTCAGAAATCCACCTGCCTCTGCCTCCCGAGTGCTGGGACTAAAGGCGTGTGCCACCACTGCCCGGCTAAGTTTTTTTTTTAAAAGGTTTATTTATTTATTTATTTATTATGTATCCAATATTCTGCCTACATGTATGCCTGTAGGCTGGAAAAGGGCATCAGATCCATTTACAGATGGTTATGAGCCACCATGTGATTACTGGGAATTGAACTCAGGACCTCTTTAAGAACAGACAGTGCTCTTAACCACTGAGCCATCTCTCCAGCCTCTGTGTAAAATTCTTGAGAGATTTCAAAACGCTTTGAGCCGTGACAAGATGCTGGAATAAAGATGTAGCCCCCAAGGCTGGAGAGATGGTTCAGTGGCTAGAGCACTTGTCGATCTTTCAAAGGACCTAAGTCCTGTTCTCACATCAGGCAGCTCACAATTGTCTGAACCTCCGGCTCCAGGGGATCTGAACCTCTGGTTCTGTGGGTACCTACAGTCATGTGCACACACCCGCAAGCAGACAAACACACATCTACACATAGTTAGAATTAATAAAAATAAATCTTAAAAAAAATGTGGCCTCCCAAGACTGTGTTCATGACAACAGCAAGTTCTGGTGCGTGTAGTCACATAATGTTTCTCTTTCAACAGATGAAATACTGAAAATAATGTGACTTTCAGCTGAGCTTGCTTTCGTCTGAAGCACTGCCTGAAGCTTTGGGGATATTTTTGTGGTTTATTTCTTTTTCTTTTTTGTTTTCTGTATTAATTTATTCCGAATGCATGTTGATATGTGTCTCTACACATACCACAGTGCACATACAGAGGTCAAAGTACAACTTGTGGGAATTGGTTCTCTCCTTCCAACATGAGGTCCTGGAGATTGAACTCAGGTTATCAGCCTTAGCAGCACTCTCCTTTCCCTTCTTAGCCATCTCACGAGCCCAGTCTCTCTATTATTAATGACACATGATCATTTTTAATAACTCAAGACAATCATGCCTTCTAATCCAGTATATTCTTCATCATTTTGGGATCTGGAACTGTTAGGGTAATCTGGTTCTTAAACCTGTTTCATAGATTTGAGCAAATAGAGTAACTTACTGGTTTTTCTAGCAAATATTTACTGAGCATTTACTGTGTGCGTGGGAGCCGAAACTTGAATGTTTGCTATCCTGCTTCTCTGACATCCCTTTGTAACCTAAGCCTGGTGTAGAAGTCAAGGGTTGTGAACACTGTTCAAAAGAGAGCAAAAGAGTCCCCATAGGTCATCTGTTACATAAAACCTTGCTACCCACAGGTGCTGGTTAACTTTCTGCCAACTCCACACAAACTAGCTTCACCTAGGAGGAAGGAACCTTGACTGAGAAAATACATCCATCAGATTGGCTTGTAGGAGAGAGAATGAAGAACCTTTTTGTTTTGTTTTAATTAATTATTGATAGAGGAGAGCCCCGCCCACGGTGTGTGTGTGACTCCTGGGCAGCAGCTGGGTGGTATAAGAAAACAGGCTGAGTAAGCTGTGGAGGGCAAGACAGTAAGCAGTGTCTCTCAGTAGTCTCCACCTCAGTTTCTGCCCTCAGTGGTCCACTGTGACCTGAAAGTTGTAAGATGAAATAAACCCTTTCTTCCCCAAGTTGGCTTTGGTCAGTGTTTCATCACAGAAACAAAACCAAACTAGGACACCAAACCGGGCAGGATAATTCTAGATGACGCAGGCAGTGTTCTTCTCCCTTGGTCTCCATTGATCAAAATATTAACTCATTTTGGACAAGCTTTCCCCAGCTCCAGAGACTTTCATCCCAGACGCCAAGGCTCCCTATAAACGGCAATTATGTCTTTTAACACCCTTGTTTGCCCCATTTAATGGAGAAGAAAAGTGAGGAGGAGAAAGACTCATTGCTTAAGGAGGAGCCACCAACAAGGGATAATGCCTGTGGCCTGCTGAGACCAGCTCTGTCTGAGAGCGAGCAAAGATGCCCAGTAGCTGGCTTCTCCAGTGTGTTGCTCAGCAGTCTCCGCCATCCTTGGTTTCTTGAGCCCCTGGGCTCACAGAGTGCGAATAGTAGGGATATTGAGATCCTAGACGTCCTCAGAATCCCCCTTCTCCTTGTCTGTAAGATATAGGACAGGTGCTTTGGTCTCTTTGGAGAAGGTAATCAAGCAATTACCATATTTCCAGAACCCAAACTGGAATACATGACCCAATATGAAAAATAGTAGGGACATTATAGAAACAGTGGAAGAGAAGTTAAAAAATGAAGGCTAAACCCTGTCCACATGGAATCCTAGGGGCTCACACAGTCAGGGCTAGCCTTGAACTGCTTCTCCTGCCTCTCCCTTCAGACTGCCGGGGTTATAGGAGTGTGACCGTCCTAGCTTACAAAGTATGCCTTTAAAAGAGATACAGATGATACAGAAAGGATTTACAGTGCACCAACAGGGCTGTGCATGCCTATAATTCCAGCTCTCAGGTCAGTCAGGTTGCACTGTGAGGCCTTGTCAGGAGTGGGGGTGGTGGGGGTGGTGGTATAGAGGAGAGGAAGAGGGAGGAAGGGAGGAAGGGAGGGAGAGAGAGAGAGAGAGAGAACACATACCACAGCTAAAAGTGATGAGAGGCAGGTCAGGAGTAGAGATGGATAGTCCCTCAAAGTTGAGGTAAAAGAGTGGACTGAATGCAGATTCATGCCAGTGCAGAAGTCAGCAGGACGTGGTAATTCAGGTCATGCATGTGATGGCTCAGCTTGGGACCTCCCTATCACCGTTGCCGGGCCTGCTCGCCGGTACCATGGTACCCTGGATTCTTTGGTTAGGCACAACTAAGAACTTCTAGATGGTTCCTTAGCTACAGGGGTAGTGCGAGGCAGCTGAGGAGCCCCCAGGCTGATTCTGCGGTCAGCAGAAGTACAAGGGTTGTAGACTGAGATGCCTCTCCCATGGACAGGGAAGGAGGAGGCCTTGCTCCCCTTGTGCCTCCTTCAGCACTCTTGAATAACAGACCTCTTTCCTCTGGGACTAAGAAGGGAGTTTGGGACACAGAGCTGACTCTTCATCCCTCCTTTGTTACCCCTGTTATCTTTCTTAAAATGGGAACTAAAGGAGATTAGAAAGTGTTTCCTCTCGACTGAATCGCATGTTCACAAGCAAGGTCACAGAGCTGGGGGTGTGGCTCATTCGAATGTTTGCTCACCGCACAAAAGGCCCCGGGTTTTACACCCATTACTGCAAACGAAAAAACAAGCTTTTACTAGTTACTCTTCTTTTGCTGGGATAAAACACCAGAACCAAAAGCAACTTGTAGACTAAAGAGTTTATTTGGGCTTAAGGATCCAGAGAGAGAGGAAGAGTCCATCACAGGGGTGGTGGAGGGGTGGGGTGGAGTAGAGGAGCAGGAGCAGGAAGCCGAGAGATCACATATCAGTTACATACAGGAGGCAGAAAGGATGAACTGGAGGGGGGGTGAGGCTGTAATCTCTCGACGCCGGGTGAGACTTCTTCCAGCAAGGCTGCATTTCCTGAAGGTTCCATAACCTCCCTAAACTGTGCCATCAACTGGGGATCACTTGTTTGAATACCCGAGCCTATGGGGGTCATTTCTCACTCAAACTGTGACATAAACCAAAAATTATAAAACTCAGAGAAATTTTACATTCAAAGTTGCTTAAACTCTGAGCCGTATTTTCAGACCTGTGATTAAAACAATTAAAATATTATGTGACAATGACCAGGAACAATCACAGACATTTCTTAGAGAAATATGCTGATAGAAACTGGGCACAAAGGGCACACACAGTATGAGTCCACTTAAATCTAGTTCAAAATCAGGCACATGACTAGTCTACAGTCAGATGTTAGTACAGGCTTTCTCTTGGTTTCATATGGTTATGTTGTTTTTTATTCTAGGTGTGTATCTTAGTTACTGTTCTATTGCTGTGATAAAAGGCCATGACCAAGGGCATTTACAAAAGACAACAATTAATTTGGGGCTTACAGTTTCAGAGGGTGAGAGTCCAGGAACATCAGGGCAGGGAGCATGGCAGCAGACAGGCATGGTGCTGGAGCAGTAGCTGAGAGCTTACATCTGTTAACTCAGAATGGCATGGGCTTTTGAAATCTCAGACAAAGTCCACCCCCCCAGTGACTTACCTCCTCCAACAAGGCCACACCTCCTAATCCTTCCAAAACAGTTCCATAACTGGGATCAAGTATTAAATTTATGAATCTATGGGGGCCATTCTTGCTCAATCCATAGTATATTTGTGGTGTGAAAATTCACTGAGTTTATAATTTGTTCACTTTTCTATGAATGCATTAGACTTTGTCACATCTCTCAAAAATAGCATGCATATAATGTCTGTGTGCTTGTTTGTGCCTTTGTGGGTGTATGTATATGTGCACATATGTGTGGTGATCAGAGGATAACCTCCACTGTAATTCCTTAGGTGAGGCCTATCTTTAAAATGTTTTCACTACATTGAGTGTGTGTGTGTGTGTGTATCAGTCCACGGTATGTGACCCAGGGCACATCTGAACTCAGATTGTCAGGTGTGGTGGCAAGTGCCCCAATCCACAGAACCGGTTTTTGCCAGCCCATTTGTTGTTGTTTTTAATTGAGACATAGCCTTACTGGTCTGGAACTCACTTAAGACTGGGCTGATTAGCTGGTGAGCCCCAGGAATCTGCTTGTTTCTGCCCTCCAGCACTGGGGTTTTAGAGTCTGTTGTGCGTGACTCACTCTTGCTTGCTTGCTTGCTTGCTTTCCTGCACGTGCTGGGGAGAGAACTCAGGTTGTTTAAGCTTTTTTTTTTTTTTTTTTTTTTCAAGACAGGGTTTCTCTGTGTAGCCCTGACTGTCCTGGAACTCACTCTGTAGACCAGGCTGGCCTCAAACTTAGAAATTCACCTGCCTCTGCCTCCCAAGTGCTGGGATTAAAGGTGTGTACCACCACTGCCTGGCTTGTTTAAGCTTATATGGCAAACACTTTACCAACAGAATTATCTCCACAGCTGGGTTTTCTTAATCCATTTTCCAAATGAAGAAATGGAGGCCTAAGTATTTACACAATGTGTTGCAGGCCAACAGTGAGAAACAATGACCAGGTCCTAGTGGGCTGCTTGGTCCTCAGAAGGGTCCTGGGAAGGGAAGGCCCCACAGCTCTCCCTCCGGGCCTCTTCTCTCCTTGGCCACGAGTGGGGTTTCTACAAAGAAACGTGCTCTTTCCCTCTCTGTCCTCTTCTAACACTGCGCAGATCTGCTGCGTGTGCTGTGCTGACCTCCATCCTAGCACCTTCTACCTGGTGGAATTTTCTTACAAGCTCCAGAAAGGGGGCAGCAGGGGAGGGCAGTGTTCACCTGTCACCTTAGAGCTTAGGGGAAGAAGAGAGGTGATGGCCTAATATCCCTGACTGACACACGTGCTTTCAGTGAAAGCTCTATCCTTGGTCAGCACGGCTGACTCTGCCATCCAACATGGCTGGAGATCCTTCTGGTCATGTGGTAGGACGCTGGAAGCCAGAATGGAGGTGGGGGGGTATTCAAGAAGATGACCCCGAAAGCAGTGTCCTCTGGAATACAAGGGAAAGGATTCCCAGTGAACGAGAGGACTCTAGACTTGCTTAGTTCAGGTGATTGAGTCAAAGCTGCATCCAAGGCCTACATCCCTTCCCACCCACAGAGTAGGGAAGTCCTAAGTTACCAGCGGCCTTTTGCTGGGGAAAGTTCAAAGCTCTGCCTTCCTTTCAAAATGCGTGTTTTCAACAACGATTGCTTTGATGAACTGAATTGGAATCTTAAGTGGAATTTTGAGCGTCTTCAGATATTTTGAGTTCTTAGGGCAGGGGTTTTTAGTTCGGGGCGTTACGGTAGCAGAGATCTTGAATGAGCAGGTTTCCCAACAGAACCGGGCAGGAGGAAAAGCAAGAGTTCAAGGCCAGCCTGGGCTATGTAGAGATCTCCCTCCCCCTGTCTTAAGCAAACAAGCCAATGAAATAATTTCCCAGCAAGGGTGGACCTGCTTGGGCATAAGGAATGCCATTTCCCCAGGCTCACGTGGATATCCTGAAAGCAGGGTCTAAGTAAGCTTATATTATCACATGGGGTGGGGCGGCTCAGCAAATAGTACTGAGTCTTTTCTGGATTTTTAAGTTTAGAGTTCTGGAGGAGCAGGCACAACATGAAAGGCCAGGATCTCTGTTTCACACACTGGGTTCTTTAAACGTAAGCTCAGTCCATCACAAGCTTAAATGTCTTCAGTATCTTTTCCATCCCTAGGACTTACAGAAGGAGATGTTTGACTTCCTCTCCCTCATGATGGGCTTTCTTAGTTCTTCACAAAAGGGGTCCAATCATTCTGAGCACCAGATGGCAGACTTTCATCTCTGGAATCCATCTGCTTTCCAGGCTCACGTTGCCAATTCGTGAATGGGACTTACAATGGGGGCTAGAGATGAGGCTTAGTGGGTTTTTTCTTTATTCGAAAGTTTTATTGTGATAAAAAAAATACATAACATGGATTAGAGAGATGGTTCAGCCATTAAAAGCTAGGCTCTTACAACCGCCTCTTCAAAATACAGATACCATAAAATTTACCATTAACCATTTTTAGTGCACAGTGTAGTGGTGTTAAAAGCACCCCACATTCAATACCGGTAACTCTTTTTAATCTTATAAAGCGGAAACTCTACTTTCTTTAAAAAAATGATTTTCCAATCTTCCTCATCTTAGCCCCCTGCAACTACCAGTGTGAGCTTGGTTTTTTATATGGTTCCCTGGAAATTACGATATGACATGTCAAAGCATGTTTTTAGGGAATACGGACGTAATTTCACCATATTTCTCCACTTAAAAAAGTAAGGAGGAAGGAATTTCTTTGTCTCGGACCAAAATTAAAGTCCCTTGGGACAAGGTAAGAGCGGATTTGTCGTCTTTAACTGCCTGCGGAGTATCGTGGCCAAGAACAAAGAGCCCTGTTCACGCAGGCAAAACAGCGACACCTGCTGGTAGATCGCAAAATTACTTTTCAGACAGTCATAAGACTGCGGAGGGTTTTGTAGGGACACATCCTGTCTCACTGTGTGCCAGCTTCTATTTGGAAAAGCTGTCGTCTAATCATGGACTATGAATGTTCGGGGGAAGAGATGGTACAGTTAGTTTACCGCGATGCGTTGTTTTAGTTGATCACCCTGGCCAGGATTCTTGGAGCAAATGCTATCTTCCCCAATTTTGTTTTCCCGTTGTTTTAAATCCACAGACTATAGTGAAAGGCCGGGCAGATATTCAGAAAGTGGCCTCCTTCCTAGGCCAGTCAGCAGACACTCAGAAGTGCACCGTGCCTGGGGAAGAGTAGTTTTGCTGGCTGCTCTTGGACAGCTGTTAATTCTGTGTGCTGCTGTTCAAAGAGACTCATCAACCAACGCTTGTAAGTCCACGATACATGTTGGAGGGAATTTTTGGATACATAGGTAGGATACAAAGGCTGGCCACTTCTCTTCCCACCCCACCTCACCTTCCAGAGGCCCTGAGCTCAAAGATGCTCAGTCGGTCCCCACCTACTCCTTTCAACTCCCTGAGCAAACAAGACCTGCCATTTACCTCAGACACAACAAACCTCAAACTGAATTTATCCTCTCCAAGTGCTTCCCTGCCCTCAAATGCCTTTGACAACAGAAGGAGGCTCTGTTAGTCATAGTACATGTTCTGATTCATGGTCTCAGTTTTCCTTTCTTGAAAATGGGAAATATAATCCATTCCCCGAGGATGCTTTCCTGGTGAGCTCACAGGCTCTCATCATACCCAGCCTAGCTGAGGTACAGAGCATAGTTCTTGCTATTATTATTGTTTTTGTTGTTGTTATTAGTATGCAGATTCACCCTCATTTCTGTTGCCTCCTGGCATGAACTGATGGAGCTGTGAACAGACATACAGACTTCTGGGCTCCTTCTGCTACCTTCTCAAACTGCTCCTGTGGGCTGTTTACACCAAGCCTTTTGTTGTTATTGTTAGTGTGTGTGTGTGTGTGTGTGTGTGTTTGTTTTTTGTTTTGTTTTTGAGACAGGGCTTCTCTGCATAGCCCTGGCTGTTCTGGAACTTGCTCTGTAGACGAGGCTGACCTCAAACTCAGAGATCCACCTATGTCTGCCTTCCGAGTGCTAGGATTAATGGTGTGTGCCACAACTGCCAAGCCCTCATTTTTGTTTTTTTGAGACAGGGTTTTTACTCAAGCTAGCCTTGATTCCTGCCTCAGCCTCCTGAGCATGGGGCTATAGCAGTGTACCGCCGCTGTGCCCAGCTAAACCAGTACCTTTTAAATTCAGTTCTTGCTGGGTTACTTCCTAATCAAAATACTAGGTGAAATTCTTCAAAAATCAACCAGACTCTCTTGCCTACCTGTAACTTATTTGTAGTCTGACTCTTCCCTGTATTATGCAAAGTATCTAGCTTCATTAATCCCTGGGAACACTGTCCATTCCTGGCACTGTGTGTGTGTGCTCTTTCTTTTTTCTTTTTTGTTTGTTTGTTTTGTTTTGTTTTGTTAGCTCTGGCTGTTCTGGAGCTCAGTCTTGTAGACCAGGCTGGCCTCGAACTCACAGAGATCTGACTGCCTCTACCATGGCTGTGTGTGCTCTCTGGATTCTGACTCCATATGTTTATGCAATCATTTGATCCCTATATCACCACCACCACCACCACCACCATCATCATCATCATCATCATGTTTGTTTTGAGATAGGGTGTCTGTAGTCCAGACTGACTCTGACCCTCCTACCCCCATCTTCTGAGCACAGAGATTGTAGGTGTGCCTAGGCTCACATGTACTAATCCAGTGCCTAGCCACTAGTGTTAATAGTGGTAGCTTTTATTGTCCTGTGTACACACACGAAGGGACCAAACAGCTTGTTTTATTATTAGGCATGCTTCCCAGAGAAAGGCACTGCCCCAGGGCCCTTCACATCCAGCTGACTTAACATCGAGTGGCTTTTAAGCGGGACACAGATTCATTTGACAAATATTTATTAAAATCCTAACTGCTTCTAGGTACTTACTGTATTATAGCTCCAGGGCTTAGTTTTATTTATTTATTTATTTATCTTAACATATGTGGCCAGCCAACTAGTCGCATCGAGACTAAACAGCAAGCATTGCAAATACCCTCATCAAAGGGGGTTTGAGTTCAAGTCCTGTCTTAGCCTGGGGCCAACAACCCGCCTAAGCAGGGCCCCATTCATTTCCTCCGCTGTGTAATGAACATAGAAGGCTGTGTCTACTTTGTCATTTATTAGAGTCAACTCTGGGCTTAGGCACACGGTAGCCAGGCTCTCTCAGGCCCGGTTCACAGCAGGTGAGTGTGTGTGAGCTTGCTTGTCCTGATCCGCCTCTTCCCCAGCTTGCCTGTGGCTGCCAGCTCCTCTCCTTCCACTCTGTAGGGAAAATTGTCTCTAAGGACCCCAGATCCTGCTCACACTAACTGCCTTTATATTGTCTTAGAAAACAGAGGCCTCGGCTGGGACCTCACCCCCTAGGAAGGAAGAGCGTACAAATCTTCTCCGCTCACCTTCTTTCTCTTTATTGCCCTGCCTTTAATTAAATGACACCTGTACATTCTGTATTATGCACATGCACTGCGACTTACAAATATGCTCTCGGGATATATTTAAATCCCAACCTTACCTAATATGTCCCTAGCACGTTCCCAGCCTCATATGTTTGCGGTTACCCAAGCTTGCTGACAGATGGAAATCTCCTGAGCTCTTGCTGTGGTGGGTTTGGAACACTCCCCTTCCCAGTGGTTTCCAAGTGGGGATGGCTTGTGAATTCTGCCACCTCCCTCCCCCCTCCCTAATTGAATCAGAATTTCTGGAGTTAGAAGTCAGGAACCTGGATGTCTGAATAGCACCCAGGTGATTCCTCTGTACATTTGCTATATTGCCAAGGGTGACCTCGAACTTTGTGTGTGTGTGTGTGTGTGTGTGTGTGTGTGTGTGTGTGTGTAAGGGAGAGAGAGAACGCGAGAGAGCGCACTTACAGCATGTAGAGGTCAAAGGACAGATGGAAGTTGATGCCAGTCCTTACATTCATCTTGCTTCACAGAGGATCTCTTTGCTGGTTCCTGTTGGGTGCCGGGCTAGCTGGGGCACGATCGGTTCTCTGCTTCCCCTCTTGCCACAGATGAGTACTATTGCCCTGAGCTTCAGGTGGATTCTGGGGTTCTGGGTTCAGTTCCTCATCGGCAGAAACTTTACCCACTGAGCACCCACTTTCCCCACCCCAACCTTGAACTTCTGATCCTCCTGCCTCCACTTCTGGAGTGTGAGGGATTACCTGCATGCCTTTTCTCGAGGTGCTGGGGATGCAACCCAAGGCTTTGTGCATGGTATATCACCAGTCTCTTGACTCATAGCTTGAGACATTTTTGTTGAGTCTTGGGGTATATATACAAAGACACATGCACAAATATGCCCAGGAAACAATTGTATATTTTAAGGACTGATCCTTCCTCTTCTATCTCATCAAAAGATGGTCTTTAGGTGTAGAACCTGGGCCTCGAGTCTTTGGCAAGAATCTGCCAAATATCATCCTGAGCGAGATAACTCAGTCACAAAAGAACACACACGGTATGTACTTGCTGATAAGCGGATATTAGCCCAAAAG
>CM052700.1:86153596-86187012 GCA_028551405.1 Uromys caudimaculatus
TGGTTCGGACCACATATGTGGCAGAGGAGGGCCTTGTTGGCCATCAGTGGGAGGAGAGGCCCTTGGGCCTGAGGGTGTTAGATGCCCCAGTATAGGGGAATGCCAGGGAGGGAAGATGGGAGTGGGTGGGTGGGTGGGTGAATACCCTCATAGAGGCAGAGGGAGGGGGGGATGGGATAGGGGGTTTCCCAAGGGGAGACATGGAAAGGGGGAAGCATTTGAAATGTAAATAAAGTATTAAATTAAAAAAAAAAAGTATCTGCCATGACAGCTTCTGTTCTGCCCTTCACTGTTCTCACAGGACTCCAGAGATTGCAGTATGGCACGCAGCCCTGGCCAATGCTCTTTCTTGCTTAGCCACTCCAGGAAGGACATGTCACTGCCAGTGAAGGAGGGCAACATTACATCTAATACTTTTCAGATGTAGTCACACAGTTACCCCCTAAACAGGTATGGCCTCTATCTATTTTCAGATCATCTGAGGCAAAGTGGGGGTGGGATCTCTACCCAGTGCAGGTGGACTGCACAGTGAGTTCAAGGCTAACCTGGGTTACATGAGGTTCCGTCTCAAAAACAAACCCCAATATTTTAAAATGAAAATTTCTACCTTTGGTGCTTACTAGCTTGTAATTGATAGAATGTTGTTTGAACCCCCCCCCCCCCCAGGACATATTGGTTCACATCTGTAACTCCAGCATTCAAGAAGCTGAGGTTGGAGGATTATGAGTCAGTTAGATGCTAGCCTGGGCTATAAAGTAAGACGTTGTCTTAAAAATGCTGTTTGGTTTTCCAAATCCTCAGTTTTCTCATCTGAAAAATGGAGTCAAGAAAGCCATAGTTTGTCCATATTGGGAAAATGGGTAAAGCAGGTCAGCCACAGTGCTTAGCAATCTGAGTGTATGCTGATTGGATGGATTGTGACCAACAGCTGTTACCTGTCACCTGACCGGAGCCACAGGGAGTCCCTTCCTTTCTCATATGTTTTTAATGGAATTAAACTTTCTTTTAAAATTAAAATTTAATTTTTATTTTTGTACGTGTGGGGGTGTCTGTGTGTGTAGATGCCTCATGAGTGTGGGTGCCTGCAGAGGCCAGAACGTAGTGTCGGATTCCCTGGATTTATAGGTAGTTGTAAGTCACCTAGCATGGGACCTCATCAAGAGCAGGAAGTACCCTAACCACTGAGCCGTCTCTCAGCCCTTGACCCAATGGCTAGAAGCACTCGAAGCAGTGCTTGCCATTAATGACATTAGCCATTCTCAGAGTCTGGCTGAGAACAGTGAACCAAACTGCCTTTGTTAGGTAGGGGCGGAACCTCTTCATTTCAGCCACTGGGTAATCCTTTCCTTACCCGCTCTAATCTCTGTTCCTTCAACTGTTTGTTCTCTAACCTAATCCCTCTGGACCCCTCAGCTGACACTAATGAGTATTTTAAGAAACTGGAAATTCTTGAATGCACAGGCGGTTCTGGGCGGTTCTGCCCCCCCCCCCCCCGGACTTTTGACTTCCGGCAGGGTTTCTGGCTGCGTCAGGAAGAGCTGTCAGCTCCTGTGGCCTGACCCTTCATAACTTGGTCAGATTTAACTGTGAGTCGCGTCAGCTCTTTGACCGTATTCTTTGCCGTTAGCGTGGTTATAAGATGGATTCTTTTGATTTTGGTAAATCATGGGAAAGAAGTAGATGTGAGAAGAGGATACAAAGTGAAGATTTTTGGTAGTGGTGGGTGTACAGAATCGGGTTACTTTCCAGATCCTTATCTGAGACGATGATTGAATTCTAACTTGGAGTGAGGCCAGCGATACACGGAAGAGGGCCATTCCTAGTTGGCGTCTAAACACATTTAGACGCACGGATGCCTGACATGGGACACTCACTCTGCGCTGAGGCTACTTCTCATCTGAACTCTGCTGCGACTTGTCCGTGTTTTACAAATGAAAAACTTCAGTGACTTGCCTGAGAAACACCTGAGTCCCCACCGCACCCTAGTCACCGAGTGCAAATCATAAATCATTATCTAGATCCTGGATCAACATGCATTTTCTGATTATTTTCTTCAACTCTTATAGGGATGAAAGCAACGATAGATGTGTAAATGAGTGGGTGTGGTCATGTTCCAGTAGAAAATGTTATGGGCAATGAAATTAGAATTTCATATAATTTGGAAATGTTACAAAATACACTTTTCTTTTGATACCCCTCCCATCACTTAAAAGCAAACGATTCTTACCTTATAGGCTCAAAACATACTGCCTTGGCCTCTGGATCCTAGGGGCTCAAACTTGAACAGACTGGACACCTGTGTGAGCTTGTGCGTCTTCTTGAGGTCATCGGCTGCCTTGGACACTGCCTAAAACGAAGAGGGGAGGGATGGTGGGTTCCTAATCTCCTTGATTCTTTCACTTAAAAGTTCCTTTTACATTTTTTTGTCAGTAGGCTAACTGTTGTAGACTGATTATTATTATTATTATCATCATCATCATTATTATTATTGCTAGTTAAGTGTGTATATGTGTATGTGCGTTTAGACCCCAAAGCAACAGAATGCACTGTTATATTTTAGTTTTCCTAGATTTATTTTCTGTCCTCAGATTATGTCAGTTTGTACATTCTAAATTTCCTTTTCCTCTCTTGGGAAGGAAAAAAGAAAAACTGAATAGTTGACCTGTGATATTATCTGACATTTCTATTTGACTTCAGGAAGGAAGTGTGTAGAATAAATATCTTTCTCTTCCTTTTCTCCCTCTTGGTCAACTGGGCGTCCAAATGTGGCCTAGAACATTTTTGTACGGAAACACATCAGTACTGAGCAGCAGTCCACTTGTGCTGCCGGAGCAAGCGCCAGCAACATTTCCACTTTGGCATGTGTGGGAAGCACTACACTTAACATCTGGGTCCCTCTTGGAGGTGGGGATTTCAGATGGACTAGCTGACACTGACTATGAAGCCTAGTAATAAAACTGTGGATGGCTCTGAGCTTGGAGCTGCTCTAGACATTCCGGAGCTGAGCAGGCTTTTGTAAAGACTTGTGCTCATTTACTACTCCCACAGATTCGTCCTTGTTTGAAGGGAGTAACAGATAAGATAAAATTCAAGAGCAAGAAGCCCACTTGCTGTACCCATGTCCACACCGACGTAATTCTTCAAGTATCTAAAAGACGGATACGTGTTATTTAAATTTGTGTTTAATTAAATTGTCTACATAATCAGTCTAAGGATCTTGATGTTGCTATGGTGATGTCACTTAGTGCTACGATGGTATCTGGTAATAGCAAAAAATTCATTGAGCGTCTATCGCATACTAAGAAACCACACGCTGTCTCTTTAGCTCTGACACTAACCTGGGTACGATGGCATTTACTTCATCTGGCAGATGAGAAAACTAAGGCTAAGCGACATTCTGCCATGTGTTCCCAACCATACAGCCGGGGAGGGGCAGAGCTCAGGCTACCCATCCCCTGGTGCTTTCAACTCCCTGCGCCCCCCCCCCCCCCCCGCGCACCTGCACCCGCCGAGCCGCGCATGCGCCACCACAGCGAGCGAGCAATGGCTCTGACTTCTTTGTGTGCGCCAGGATCTGCGCGCGGCCTCCGCGATCTCCGGTTTGTTTTCCTCAGTGCTGTTTTGTTTGAGAGGCCTTTACCCCTGGAGTAGGTTTCTTGGGGTCACAGTTAAGAAATGTAATCTTATTGAAATCAAAGATGTCCTTGCATGAAGTGGTGTGTGGGTGGGCTGGGACAGGAAAACTGGGTGACACAATTGGCTGCAAGGGACTGGCTGAGGGAATTGCTCCAGAAATGCTTAACAACGAATTCTGTGCGGAGGAGGAGCGGGCAGAGTGAGGCTCATTGATAGAGGCTTTCTTCGTTGTGGGAACACCTGGCAGTGGCGCTAGTATAATGCCTTTAACTTTAGGGTTCAGATTTTAATTTACAGCATATTCAGTTTATAGATTTTGTTCCTTTGTTTCTGTCTGTCTGTCTTTGTTCACATGTTTCTTAAAAGTCCTCCCATATTCTTTCTTTAAGGATTCTTCTTTTTCCTATCAAATATCAATTAACTACATTGCTTTGAGAAGCGTTCGGGATGGCTTAGTATTTCCTAAGCCAGTTTATCGAGGTCCCTACTGAAACACCATTCCTGCGGCTGTGCTGGCTAACGCCTGCATTCCAATTTCCATATCCATGGACGTTAACCGGAATCCTAAACAAAGAACCAGGAAGTGAGCCAGGAAACTGGAAGATAGGAATTTTTCAATTTTCTCAGTCATTTTATTTTATTATTATTTAAAAAAATATTTATTTGAAACAGGGCCTTCTACAGGACAGTTTTTTAAAAAACACTCAGTGCAACTGAGGCTGGCCTTGAACTCCTTGATCCTCCTGCCTCCACCCCCCAAATTCAGGGATTGCAGATAAGCACCACTACACGCAGCTAGTCATTTTATTTAAGAATACTTTCAGTGATAAACACCGCATTCATTGACCATTCTTCCAGAGCACTGGTTCTCAGCCTTCCTAATGCTCCAACCCTGTAATTCAGTTTCTCATGTTGCAGTGACCCCCCAATCATAAAATGTTGTTGCTACTTCATAACTGTAATTTTCCTACTGTTATGAACCATAATGTAAATATCTGACATGCAGAATATCTGATATGCAACCCCTATGAAAGGGCTCTCCAACACTTGGGGTTGCGACCCACAGGTGAAGAACCACTGCTCTAGGGACTCCGCTTCCCTTCCTAGTACCCACATGGTGACTCATAACTGTAAAAGTCCCAGGGGATCCTTAGCGCCCTCATCTGGCTTCAGCAGGCACTAATCACACTGCAGGCACACTGCAGGCAAACACACATACGTGTAAAATAAAAAATAAATAGAATCTTAAAAGCCAAAACAAACAAAACCCCTCCACAGTGTTTCACATGGTACTTAGTTTTGGTTCCCATCAATTTTGGTTTTGTGGCATTTAAATTTCCTAAATATCATAATAAAAATTAGCATCCTAAATATTGGAAGCTTAAGCCATTTTTTCCTTTCCTCTCTCCTTCTTTCCCTTCTCTCTTCCTTTCATTGTCTTTCCCTCTCCTTTCCCTGAAAAAAAGGAGGCATTCTAATATTAAATTTGTTAAGAGATATCGTTTGTAATGAAATTTTTATGTTCCTTTATTCTAACAAAATAGAATGTTTCTCTTGAGCAAGTCATTGGGAAGTCTCCAGGGCAAGACATATTTTAGTTAGAAGGCATTTTAGAGAGACTCAGATAGCAAATGAACTGAAAGAAACGCTATCTGATGTGTGGCGGGGACGTCATGTTATTGTCTTGCTGTCAGCATACCCTAGAGTGATCGATGGCTACCTCTCCCTGGCATGGGAGATTGATGAATTGTCTCTAATTTTGGCAACCTTTGTACACTGAGGTGGGGGTGTCACATACTATAAGTTGATTTGTGTGAGTGACAGGGCAGTCTTTGAGCAGAGTGTCTGATCCTCTAGGCACTGGTCACTAGTGCTGTTTCGCTCTGGTTGGAGCAGGCTGCCCTGTGCACCCACATCTGTCCATGCTTACATGGCCTTCGAGAGTCAACTTGCGTCTTTTGTAAGAGGCTATGCATAGTCAAGAACTGTATTTGCCAGTTAGTTAAGAGTTATTTGGTCTCATGATTAGTTTTGTAGAGGTGCATCTTTTATTTTAGGGGGCTGAGGAGACGGGCTAGGTAGCAGGAGAACACGCATGACCGTGGGAGCTTGCGTTTGGATCCCAGCGCTCATGTAAAAGTCAGACATGGCAGTGTGAGTAGGTAACCCCGGGGCTAGGTTTGGGGCAGGTTAATGGCCAGCAGTCTAACCAAATTGGTGAGGTCCAGATTACGTGAGGGACTTTGTCACAAGCAATAAGGTGGCAGACCGCTGACATCAGCCTCTGTCCTTCCCATGCATGCACACACGCCTACACAGGTCTGTGCACACACGTGAGCATGTACACAGTCGCAGAAGAGTCAGCCTAACAAAACTACGGTGTCACCTCTACCCCTTTAATTACTCCTGTTACTTAAGTCAAAGGATTCTTCTATTGTATTCCATATGCTGTTCAAGGCAATTATTTTCTTCTTAATTTTTTTCTTTTCTCTTGTTTTCTTTTTTTGTTTTTTGTTTTTTGTTTTCTCGAGACAGAGTTTTTCTGTGTAGCTCTGGCTGTCCTGGAACTTGCTCTGTAGACCAGCTGTCCTTGAACTCACAGAGCTCTGCCTGCCTCTGCCTCCTGAGTAGTGGGATTAAAGGCGATTGCCAATCATTGCCCGGCCTAAATTTTCTTCTTTATTGCATTTATGTATGTATGTATGTATGTATGTATGTATGTATGTATGTATGTATTTATGTATGTATGTATGTGTGTGTGTGACAAATGTACCAGAGTGTTTGTGTCGAGTTTAGAGGACAACTTTAGGGAGGCTGTGAGGATCCAACTAAAGTTATCAGCCTTGGAGGCAAGGTCCCTAACCTGCTGAGCCATCTTGCTGGCTCCACGTTTTTTCTTTCCTTGAGATAAGCTATGAGCTATAAAACACAGATGGAAAAAATTTCGTTTTTTTTAAGAAAGGACATTATGAATATTTTTGATAGGGCTCAAGAGGTGGCTCAGCAGTTAAGAGCACTAGCTGCTTTTGCCAAAGATCCTGGTTTGATTCCCGGCACCCACAAGGCTCATAACCATAAGTAACTCCAGTTCCAGGGGATTCTATGCCCTCTTCTGTCTCCACAGACATGAGGCATGCATGTAATATACTCATCCATAAAGATACAATTAAAACGTTGTTCTATGGATTTCTCTAGTCAGTCTGTAGTAACAAAACTTTACAGCTGCTCACTGGCCACTGACATCGTAAGAAGAAGCAGGCAGCCACTCAGGGTGGTTTAAGCTATAATCTCAGCACTGAGAAAGCTAAGGCAGGAGGATCACATAATTTTAAGGTCAGACAGGGCTACACAGAGAGATTTTGTCTCAAAAAATAAAACAAATGAACAAAACAGAAAAAAGGAGGCAAGCAGACAACATGGCCCTTCTGGCATCGATACACAGTGGCTGGACCAGTTTTGTCCAGCATCAGATCTGAGTCTTCAGATATTCTACTTTAGCTTCTCAGACATGAATGGTACAGAAGACAAAACACAGAATGTGGGAAACCATGGGCAAAGCACCTCCACGGCTTCAATATGTGAACGGCCTGGAAAAGCATGCTGCATAGAACCCATAGTCTAAAAGTAGGCTCAAGAGATATAGCAACCAATGGTAGCTGTGGACCACATTTGAACCTATATTTGAGCAGCTAGCAGATGATTGACCGGCGTGACCAATGAACACACATTTGGTGAAATTAAAGACTTTCACAGAAATGATAATTATTGTGGGTTGATGTTTTCAAAAGCACTTAGAAATATGCACTTTCAGGCTGGAGAGATGGATCAACAGTTAAGAGCACTGGCTGCTCTTCCAGAGGTACTGAGTTCAATTCCCAGCAATCACATGGTGGCTCACAACCATCTGTAATGGGATCTGATGACCTCCTCTGGTGTGTCTGAAGACAGCTACAGTGTACTCATACACATACAATCTTAAAAAATTGTATATGCACTTACACATTTATTTCACATCTACGCATGAAGCGGTGTGATGTCTGAAACAAGATGAAGCAAGGGTAGCCTTACTGTGGAGATTCTCAAAGCTCTGTGGTGGGAAGGTGGAGTTTCCTGCACTGTGAGCCCTACTTTGATAAATCTTAAAACCTGTCATGAGAAACACCAAACCCAACGAAAACAAAGCGAAACAATTACAAAAACCAAGCCCTGTCAGAATCTAGTGGACCTTCACTGTCCAGCAACACCCAGCGCATTTGAATTCTCGTGTGTGTCTCTGGGTCCCAGATGATGGAAAAGAAGCTTCCCCAGGCTGGGGGATGATTTCTCCTACCAATTCTGTCCTTAACAGAATTTGAGAAAATGGCTGTTTCCAGATGCTGTTGTCACCTGCCTCTGAGGTCAACTGCTGCTATCAGAACTTGACAGTTGTTATTTGGCTCAAAGCACTTAAGGTCAGGATCACTGCATTATGTTTCCAACACAGTCATTTTTGGACCTGCATTGCTAGCTATCAGTTGGTCATCTTTTTATAGATGACATCAATATCAGCGGGCACATAAAAGCTTTCCTGACCATGATTGCCTTATTAGTCAGTTCATAAAGCTGATCAGGAAATTGTTATCGTGCCTGGTAACTTGATAGGTAGAAAATAAATCTTAAAACCCGTTTTTGTTGGCTAAGTAGGTATTTTGGGAGCTAGGAATGGGGACAGAGTTCAAGCACAAAGAAATGCATCTTGTATTTCATTTGCTTTTCTGTCTCTTAACCTATACGTTTGCTGCAAGCTACTGTCTCCAGTCAGCAGCTAAAAACACAGCTGAGTGCAGATAGCCATAATTTGACAATCTGGATTACCTTTGTTGTTATTTTCTCCATCTTGGAGAAACAAAATAGACAATTTTGAGGTTATTAAAAGATAACCTGTGCTAAAAATCGTATGTATTTTTGTATTTTAAAAATCAAAACTTCTGGACATTGTGATGTGTGTCTGTAATCCCAGTGCTTGGGAGACAGAGGCCAGAGGACTTCCACAGTTGAAGGCCAGCCTGGCTCAGTGACCCCCGTCTCAAAGGAAGTTTTTGTTCTCTGCGGGCCTTGGAAGTTTCTAGAACTCCAGAATACTATGTCATCTCCTTCCACAAAGCTGTTCTATGCGCGTGCTCCTGGTTCCCTGTATCCTCACGGTGCAGGGACAGCTTGGTGAGGTCTGGGTTAATTCTGAGTCTCTCTCTGCCAATTCTATCTTCTATCTAGCCTGGGTAAATGTTATGTTTTTTTCTGTTGAATTTTCTACTTAGTACACTATCACCTCAAGTGCTTAATCCGATATGTAAACAGGGTAGGAGTTTAGACCATTGTCCACTCCCACCCCAGGACTGTAGCTGCTGTCTCAGAAGCCCGAAGGCCCACAGGGCTCCTGGGCCTTGGCTGTAGATGCAAGTCTTTTCGGTTTTCACCTCCTCCTGCATTTGACTTTCTGAACCTTTCCTGATTTGCATTTGTGTGGTCATGTGTGGCCATGTGTGTGACTACTCAAGGATCCTTCAGTGCTTCCTACCAACTGTGGCAGAAGAATGCCAAACACCTACACTGGGGGCCTACATTCAGTTTGTGGAAGAAATACAAATACAACCTACGTTGCTTTGCTCTTTGAAGATGATTTTTTTCTTCACCAATCTGCTGTCAAAACAACAACAACAACAACAACAACAACAACACAACACAAACACAAACACACACACACACAGAGAGAGAGAGAGAGAGAGAGAGAGAGAGAGAGAGAGAGAGAACTTTTTGTTTTTTAACAGCTCCATGTTGAAGCTGAGACTTATCACAAACAATCTGAGTGGCAGACCTGTCATCTTGTTACATAAAGCTATTGCCAGAATCTTAGTAAATATAATGTTTTTAAAAATAACTAAAGCAGTCAGTTATATTTCCCACACGTTCCAGTCTCCTGAGAGATAAGATGCCAAGCAGCCCCTCACTTCTATGAAGTGAACCCTGCTGACTCTGTGCATAATCTCAAGGAGGCATCAGCTCTCCTTATGACTAGGAGGCTTGGGGAAGTGGGGTATGCAACTTAAGAGATTGATAGGTCGCCCCTGAGAGCTCTGTAAGTTCAGACTTTGTGTGGTCTCACACTGGGGAGAGGAGAAGAACAGTTGTGGCATGTCCCTTGGACTCCTGAGCACCTCCCCCAAAGCGTGTCAAAGCAATATGACACCCATATCATCTCCATTTCATAAGTTGGGGTGATGAGAACTGAATAAAAGAGGCTCGGGCCTGGGGCCAATGACTTAGGACTGAAAGCCTCAGGCCGCGCTGCCTTTTGGGTAATGATGTGACGAATTTCAAGGCTGAAGTTAGATGCATTTCTTAAGCACATGCTGCCATCCAGCTAAAGGGTTAGGGCGAGAACCCGGTGTGTGATTTGCACATGAATCTGCAACTGGTTTACAATAATCGTGTAATAAAAATTGCTTAGCTGAGAGCCACTGGGCAGCACTGTTTAGCTGCTTGCTTCCAATATTGCATTTACAAAAATTACATATTTCATATAATCAGGCCTGTCTCTTACTTAATCACCCCACACATCATATAAATCTTTAAAATGGACAGGTCTATAAATCACTAGCATTTTTCATTTACCACTTATTCTAAGCCAGGCAGTTTCTTATTTAAATTGCCATATGGATAAATCTAATAATCCCTATTCACTTACATCATCTCAAACTTTAAATCTTATTCTCGCTGAGGTCATAAGTGAAATCAGTATTGAGGGCAGAACTAGCAGCTGTAACAACTATAATAGCTCTCCAAATTAGATTAAAGGGCCCAAATAACATTAAAAAATGAGGAAAAATCGAATTACGTCATTAAAGTGTGATCTGCTGAATCAGGCAGATGTAGGGCCTGAACAGAGCTCCCGACTGGGGTGTGGCTCTGTTGGGAGTGTGTGCCAACGGGAGTCACTGACCACCCCTCCCCTCCTAGTCTTTGCACATTTTGACACAGATCTGGATTAGGGCTTCTCAGCCAGGTACTGCTGACTTCTGGCTCGTACAGGTCTTTGTCGGCTGTTCTGTACACAGTGGTAGGATTAGGCATGCCGGGCCACTGCCCATTAGGTGACAGCAACACTCCCCAACCTCAGTTTAATAACCCAAAATGGCTATGGCGTGTGGGGCACATCCTCTTCCCACTGCTGGTAACTCCTAATGTAAATAATTGGATAGGATTTAATCAGACAGGATTGAACTGGCTCTAGGTCTGTGCCCTCTACCCCTTTCCTCAGTGTTGGTGCTGCTAGGTCAGTGGACCCCAGTGTGCTTCCAGTGTTCACTGAAGGGTGTTCTGGAAGAGCATGCTGGGAGCCGGATGAGGAGAGTTGGGAGTCTTCCACAAACAGGGAAGTCTTGAATTCCAAGCAACTGGGGCAGTGGATTTCCTCACCCTTCTCAGGTGATGGGGCAGCCTACGCTAGACCCCTTCTGAAAACACGAGGACTTTGTAGATCTGGTGTTTGTAACACTACAACACCGTGGTTGCAGTATACATATAATTTTTATATGTATCACAGATGGCTAGGAAGGACAGTGTGATTTTGTGACGACTAAAGAAAATTAGTGACTATTTGGGAAGGAGACATTCAAATTTCAACCACTGGCTCCCAAACAAGTTTGTATCCTCGGGACTAACACAGAGGCCGCGGGGCCTTCCTCTCTTCTTACAGTGGGTAGATTGCGTCTTCTGATGGCTGGCGGATGAAGATAGTTCATCTCGGAGCTATGAAAGGAACCGGCTGCAATTAGTTTCCCAGGGAGATTCTGCCAGGTCTTTGACAGCCTGAGGAGTTATTCCCCATATAAATCATCCCTGCTCTGCCATCTTAAATGCACATGCTTTTCTAGAGAGGCATCCATCCTCCGTCACCTATGACCAAATAAAGCGAGTGGTGCCATTACAATTTGGAGATGAAGCTCGCTGACAGCATGGTGTCACAGAATGCTGAGGGAAGGTATCTGTAATTATGAGTTGGCAGCACCCCATGCCTAACTAATGGGAAGTGTGACATCATTTATACTGGAGATCAAAGAGACAGAACTAGGAAACAATATTGGGATGAGAGTTGCTGTGTCCAGGAACTCTGCTTTCTGAAAGGCCTTTGACCAGCACTAAGCTTGACAAAGTCTTTCCAGCTATGGCGACTTCTGACGCATTGAGGTGTCAAGCTGATTCACTTTGTATGGGAAAGAGGCCATCCATCCAGTTCAGTTTTACCTATAATTTGTGGAAACCCACACAATCTTTCCCTTTTATTTCTCTGTATAAAATATTCTTTTCATTCACATTCTTTAAAGATGAGATTAAAGTGCTCAGCTACTTCGTTTAATCACCCCAAAGCGGATAGGGATCATACCTCTGGTGTCTTCCCACCTAATTAAAACGTTGCAGGATGCCTGCTGTGTAAGATGGTGGGATTACTTCAAAATCACAGACTATAAATCTTTCCTCAGATGATTTTCTACCTCCACAGAGCCAGAGACAGGAGAAAGACAGGGAGTATGAGACACTCTCAAGGTGTACTGGGTCACTGCGAAGGTCCACTTGGTAGCTCAGCCCCTACTCCGTCTCTCTACTGACCATGAGTATTAGGAAGGCTTGCTTGACTTTGGTGTTTTCAGAGTAGACACTGAATCTCAGTTGAGCACATTCATGTGTTTTTTGGGTTTTAGCGCAAATGTTCTGTCACTCCCAAGCCAGTGACAACAAGGAAAGCGGAGACAAGATTTCTTTCTTTCTTTCTTTCTTTCTTTCTTTCTTTCTTTCTTTCTTTCTTTCTTTCTTTCTTTTTAATTTAATTTTTTTTTGGTTTTTCAAGACAGGGTTTCTCTGTGTAGCCCTGGCTGTCCTGGAACTCACTCTGTAGACCAGGTTGGCCTCGAACTCAGAAATCCACCTGCCTCTGCCTCCCAAGTGCTGGGATTAAAGGTGTGCGCCACTACTGCCCGGCAAGAGATAAGATTTCTTGGCGTCTATGGCAATATCAATGAACTCATGTTCCTCTGCCCCTCTCTGTAGCCAGGACTGACTTTATGAGTGGATAGTTTTTGCCTCAGTCTCTTGAGTACTGGGATTACAGCCGACACTACCATGCTCTCCTAGAAAAATGCTTGCTTCAAATGAGTCCAGACATGCAGTCAGCTGTACAAGTGAGTGATACTCACCAAATCAGCCCTCAAGAAGTATTATTTTGTGTGTGCGCATATGCTTGTGTGAGTGTGAGTGTGCATGTGTGTGTGTCATGTGAATTCAGGTGCCTGTAGAGGTCAGAAGTGTCAAATCCCCCTGGCTGAGTCACAGGCAATTGTATATCACCTGTCACACAATATGGATTCTAAGAACTGGACTCAAGACTTTTGAATGATCAGTATGCACTGTTAGCCAAGGAGTCAACTCTCCAGCCCCAAGAAGTGAGATGGTTGAGCCATTTTGTATCTCACATTAAAAAAAGAAGATTTTAATGACTACCTTTTAAAATTTGAGACAAGGTCTCACTATGTAGCTTTGGCTAGTCTGGAACTTCCCATGTAGATGTCTTGTGCTGCCAGAGATCCTCCTGCTTCTGCTTTTCACGTGTGGTGATTAAAGGTATCTACTGCCACACCTGGCATTTGCTAACCCTTTTATTCTAGGAGAATGGAACACTTATAAGTCGACAGCGGCCCACTCTTCTCTGTAGCTGTGGGCATCTGATGGGATGCCGGTCATCTGTTCACTTTAGCTATCTGGGTCCATGTGGTAGGATAAAACTTGCTAAGAGAGCCACTCCAGAAGCTGAGGAGTGCATCACAGCTAGAAAATGAGCCTCTACCTCTAGACTGCCTGCTATTTGAATCAGAGTCTATGTTTTAATTACCCATGTGTAGTGGTAATTTTGGCTAACCACTCCGTGTTCCCTGCTATGTATAGGAACAATGGTAGCTTTTGTCAAGTGTGGTTACAAGCCAGGCACAGCGCTAAGCACTCTAGGTGCAGAACTATTTAAATTGCACAGCAGCTCCATAAGACGCTGATAATTTGCCGGTTACTCACAGGCCCCTTCTCTGGCTCTTTCATGTTGGCTGAGGTTAAGGGAGGAGGAGGATATTTTGTGGAATCCTTCTTTGTTCCAGTACAGCATTAGTTGTGGACACAGCTGTGTCTCCTTCCTGGGTGCCACTCTTCCCAGCCCTGCTTCTAGGGTCTGGTGTGACTGCCTGCTATGGTTGTGTCCTCAGCCCTGCAGAGGCTTCCTGAAGCAGCTAATCTCCGTGTGTGATGGTTTGAATAAGAAATGCCCCTCCCATAGTCCCGGCATCTGAAGACTCGGTGTCTAGTTAGTGGTGTTTTGGGGTAGATTTAGGTAGTGTGGCTGTTACAAAACCTAATGTGGTGGGGTGGGGGTACCTCGTGGGCCATGCCAAGATGTCCTTCTGAGGAATCAGGCCATGTAACAAATCTGCTAAAAGGAGGTTTATTTGGGGGAAGGGAGGGGAGTGAGGGCCTGAATAAGGGGTGGAGGCAGACAGACAGGAGCAGAGCGATGAGGCAGAGAAGGAGGGGACAGAAGAGTATGGAAGGAGGGAGGGAAGGAGGGAGGGAGGGAGAACAGAGGAGTATGGAGGGAGGGAGGGAAGGAGGAAGGGAGGGAAGAAGGGAGAGAGAGAGAGAGAGAGAGCGAGCTGAACTAGTAAGCGGTCCTTTTATATGCCACTCGCACCTGGCATCTCCCATACCTGGTGGCCACAGGTAATGGCAGCAGATGATGATGTAAGCTGTTGCTAGGTCCCTAGGAGGAGCCTAGTGGACACCTTTAAGATAACTTGGGCTGGAGAGATGGCTCAGTGGTTTAGAGCACTGATTGCTCTAAAGTCCAGCTCTGACTCCAGAGGTCCTGAGTCCAATTCCCAGCAACCACATGGTGGCTCACAGCCACCTGTAATGGGATCCGATGCTCTCTTTTGGTGTGTCTGAAGAGAACGACAGACAGTGTATTCATATACATAAAATAAAATCTTTAAATAAAAGCTAACTTGCTAGAGGAGGCTTGTCACGATGGAGGGAGGGAGAGTGAGGGTGGAGGGTGGAGGGTGGAGGGGATAGAAGGAGTAGAGTAGGTGAGCTTTGAAGTTTCAAAGCCACTCTTCATCTCTTCATTCATGACTGCCACCTGCTGCTATGTTTTCCTGCTACCTCTTACCTTGAAGAAACCTGTGATGGTTTGCATATGCTCATACCCAGGGGGTGGCACTATTAGAAGGTGTGGCCTTGTTGGAGGAAGTGTGTCACTGTGGGGGTGGGCTTGGAGACTCTCCTCCTAGCTGCCTGAGGATGCCCAGTCGGTTCCTGGCTTCCTTCAGATGAAGATGTAGAACCCTCAGCTCTTCCTGCACCAGGCCTGCCTGCATGCTGCCATGCTCCCACCTTGATGACAATGGACTGAACCTCTGAATCTGTAAGCCAGCCCCAATTAAATGTTGTCATTTATAAGACTTGCCTTGGTCATGGTGACTGTTCACAGCAGTAAAACCCTAACTAAGACAAAACCATAAGACCAAATTCTTCTTTTTCTAAGTTTTCATGGTGTTCTATCACAGAGATAGAAAAGTAACTAAGACACCATGTGGTCTTACAATCTCACCTGGCCTTTCTCCCCCTCTCCCCATTTCTTTACTGAATCCCTTGGTTTGAAATTCCTTGAGTGGTTTCTTCTTTCTTGGTGGATCTGAGTGATGTAGGACACTGTATTAACCATGATTTCTGTTTGAGGAAAACATTCCCAAGTCTGATCGATAGCTCATACCACTCAACCACAAGGCAAGTCTTCCTGGATGCACAAGTAAGTCTGGACGATTGACAAAGGAACTCTTGAGCCTGGGTTCACTGGGCTAAGAAGTTTCTGGCTACAAAGTGCTTGCTCAGCCAGCTGCAAACACCCTGTGTCCTTGGTGGATGCAGTTCTTACTCCAGCAAGCTGTGGGATTGGGAGACATTCCTGAACAGATACGGAAGCTGCCATGTGACACCACAAGGCAAGTTTACTATAAAACACAAGGCAGAAGGCCTCAGCAATTTGTGTCTTCTCATGAGCCCATGTCCTGGAGGTGGCATCTTAATTGTGCTATGAAGTTTTTATGGTCCCAATGAAGGGGATGCTGTCTATTTCATTTTGGTTCAACCACAGCTCGACAACTACTTTTGAGTGTCTACCATGTGCTTAGTATTAAGGCTGTGAACAAAACATTAAAAATTTATTTTATAGCCTGTTTTCTGTTCCATTATATTAAAATATTATTCCTGGGCTAAAGAGGTGGCCCTGGCTGCTCCCTTATAGGTTAAATTTCCATCACTTTTGTGGCAGCTCATAACCATCTGTAACTCCAGTTCTGAGGAACCTAACTGTTGAGGTTTGGTCTTTTGCTATGTATTGTAATACTAAATTCTATACCCAAAGGTCTAGGCTTACAGTGAGTTTTCAGCTTATTTACTAGCTTTTGCTGTGTAAACCTTGATCCTTAATTTAAAACTGTTGATTAAATAAAGTGGCTACAGCCAATTACTAGAGAGATTAGAGTTAGGCAGGTTTTGGGTTACCTCATTGGAGTGGAGAATCAAGGAGAGAAAGAGAGAGAGAGAATGAGGAGGAGAGAAGAGAAGACTCCATGAGAGAAGATGGACCATGAGCCAGGAGAAACAGCAAGCATCTGGGTTATACAGCTGGGAAGGTGTCCTAGTTTGGGTTTTACTGCTGTGAACAGACTCCATGACCAATGCAACTCTTATAAGGACAACATTTAAGTGGGGCTGGCTTACAGGTTCAGAGGTTAAGTCCATTATCATCAAGGTGGGAGTGTAAGATTCTGATGAACCTTAGCTACCGGGACCCCCCACCCCCAGTGGACCACGTGGAGCTAGAGATTGATGCGAAATCAAGAGGAGTTTATTGTTCCAGCACGCTGGGGTCATCCTGCACACAAAGGAAATCCTGGGCAGTCCATTTGGCCAGTTTTTATACAGGTTTTAGGGGTAGAGTAGAGCAGCAGCCACTAGGCACAATGTGATTGTCAGAACAGTGTAACTTTTAAACTGATTGGTTCTTAGGGAATGAGGTGGCTGGGGCTTCCTTATCTGCAGGTGGCCAACAGTTGGCCCCTCTTGTAGTCTTCCTGAGGTCTGTAATCAGTCTCTCCCTTCCGGAGGGGAGGAGTGCCTACATGCTCCATGACCTCTCTCTCCTGGTAAGGGAGGAGCCTTCATGCCCTGGGGTCTGGTGGAATTTTCCAAAGGCCCTGGGCTAACATCTTCAGGAGCATGGCAGCATCCAGGCAGGCATGGTGCAGGAGGAGCTGAGAGTTCTACCTCTTCATCTGAAGGCTGCTAGCAGAATACTGGCTTCCAGGCAGCTAGCACGAGGGTCTTAAAGCCCACGCCCACAGTGACACACCTACTCCAACAAGGTCACACCTCCTAATAGTGCCACTCCCTGGGTATGAGCATATGCAAACCATCACAGAAGGTAACCAGGTCAGCAGTGGAAAGTAGATTAGGGCTGAGCCCCCCAGTAATTGTCAAAGCTAAATAAAATAACCACAGTCTGAGTCTCATTTATTTGCAAGTAAGACGGGGTAAAATTTAAATTGGCTGTACTGCATCCAGCAACCTCTCACTCTGCGGGTGAATGTGAGCAGCTCGCCATCACCATTCTTAAGCTCTGGGTGAGGGAGCAGGAGTTGTCACACATGAAGCTCAGCGGCTTTACCGCACCATGTGAGCGCTTCCAGCCGCGGCCACTGTCACGTATTTCCAAGCTGGAGCATCGAAGACATTTGAATCCAAAACCCAGCTCCTGGGTAGCTGAGACTTAACTGTGTTCCTGTGTATCAAGAACATGGACTCTAGATGCTTTGTTCATATAGACCTGGGCATGTTGGAGCATCTTTCTCGACTGCACTAGTCAGTTACCTCAAGTCTTTGAGATTAAGGTGGCAGTGTTTCCTAATGACACACAGTAAGCATGATCATATAAATTTCTAGCCTGTATTCTGGCTGTTCCCACTGGTAAGTCCTAGGCTGGGCATGGTGACACACATCTGTAAGCTCAACATTTGGGAGATTGAGAGAGAAGGATGGTGAATTTGAGGTCAGTTTGAATATTTCGAGACCCCACCCCCCACCCCCTATCTCAGAACCATTAAAAAACCAACTGGGTGTGGTGGCTCATGCCTATAATGGCAGCACTGGGAAGGCTGAGGCAAGAGTTTGAAGCCAGGTAGGGCTACATGCTCCTAATGAGTCTGATTACGAGCCATCTGAAATGGGGACTGGGAACTGAACTTGGGGCGCCTATACATTCTTAACCCCTGAGCCTTTTCTGCAGTCTGCCAGCAGTGCTGCTGAACCACACGGAGCCACTGAGAGGATCAGATGGGACTAGAATGGTGGGAACAGCTAACTCCATTTCCCCTACTCTGACTGAGAGAGAGGATTTCACGTAGTCTTCCAGGCTAACTCTTGACACTTTCAAATGAATAGTTTCATTAATGTGGGGCATTAATGTGATCATTTTCCCCACAGTCCCGCTCTTTGCATTTCTTTCTTCTCATAATTAGAAGTTGTGGCTGTCTTTGTTCTCCTGGAGCTCCTATGCTGCGTGCTAATGATGACAACTGGATCACTGAGGGAGCCATGGAGACAGACATCACTAAGATGATAGGGAGAGCTCAATTTAGTCAGAACTTAAACAGAGCCTAGGGAAAGCACTGGGGCTGGGGGAGGGGTTAGGACAAAGTGTAGTGATTCCTGTTTGAAAACACCTTAGTGAAGGCTGATGAGACGGCTCAGTGGGTGATGGCACTGCCCACGATGCCTGACAACCCAAGTTTGATATCTGGGTCCCACAGGGTGAAGGAAGAGAAAAGATCTGACTCTTACAAGTGACACACACACACACACGCGCACACACACACACACTCACACACTAAATGTAACAAAAATGATAAACACCACACTAAAACTCATTCATTTGTATGTTAACTTCAAAAGCAATTGATAATAAAATGATGATGAAGATGATAATAATAAAAATAATAATAATGAACTTACGTGGGGCCAAACAAGCAGCAGTCCCCATCCTAATCTATATTTTTTGGTTGTCTTAATTACCTCATCAGTGATCCTCCTTGTACCAATTTTCCAGCCATTGAGCTCTGCTGTGTCTCTGGGTAGCCGTGCTTGAACTGGTGTGACCTACTCCTCTGAGTGTCTGAGACTCAGGGCGGTGTTGGGTACGGTTTGAAATCAATCCCTGTACCAAGAAGGGCACATCCCCTCCCTGACTGCTCATGAGCAGATGCTCTGGGCTGGTGGAGAAGTCTTTCCACCGTAGGACGTGCACAGCCCAGTGGGCTAGGGAACCAGTAGACATTTTCTTCACGGTGTTTCAGGATCCCCCGGAGCTGCTTTAGCCCTCTGCCCACCTCCCTCAGTTGGGAGGAGAGGGCAGGCGGTTCCAGGAGATGACTGTTTACCTGAGATGAAGGGCAAAGGGGGACCTGAAGCGGCCTCCGAAGCCCGTCTGAACTGATGGGTGAGAGAATGGTGGCCCTTTGTGCGCCGGGATCTGATTGGATGCATTCATCTCCTCGGGAGACAAATGAAATTAATCCTCTCTCCAGATGGCAGCAAAGTGACAGGAGCGCGGAGATTAAAAGAGATTGTGAGGTTATACGGGTGACAGCAGCCATCAATCGGGTTATGAAACCCAGCACCACATGCTCTACAAAGGTAAATGGCCCGTCTCAGCTTTGCAAACCTGAAAGGTCCAGGGCCTGTGGGAAAACCCTTCCATACTGACTTGCCTCCTCTCTGCTCCTCTAAATTCCAAATTCCCACATTTAAGGCTACTTTTTATTCACCTGTTACAGGCCCTTTATGATATATATATATTTATCGAACCTTTGTGATACTGTCATGTTTTGTTTTTCTTTGTTTATGTTAATAAACTCCCTGAAGCTACTAGGTTCCTGGAGAAGTTGAGTCTGGCTTCAACATTTCCAGGGCAGTTTCCCAGGATCATTTCTTTTCACCAGCATCAGTGTGTAAAGGAGGGAAGAGAAAGGAACAAGATGAACGGCACGCAGGGTAGCTATACTGTAGTCATATTGTCATTCGGGTGACTGTCACGAAGGAGAGCACTGGAGCAGTGTGGCCCTTCAGAGTTGGCCTTTTTTTGGGAAAAGCAGTAGGTCTTATTAGCCAGTCATTGCTGTGGGCTGTCCCCAGGAAGGAGACATGGCCTAGGGCAAGGTAACCTTCCCCAGGCAGGAGGTAGGGGACAGACAGCCTATGACCTTCCCTTTAGGTGAGTCCTGAAGGGGAGATCTGGGTAGCACAACACAGCATACGTGACAGACACTTAGCTGAGGCTCTGGGAATAAGCCGTGCTTGTGATCTGTCCTCACACTCCTAGGACTTCAGGAAGTGGTGACTTCTCAGTCTCCTTCATAAATAGTATGCTGCTCTTCCCAACACTTTTGGCTTTTCTTTTGTCCTTTTCGGTATAGGAGATAGTACCGAGGGCCTTCCACATGCTAGGCAAGTACTGTGCTACTGCGTCATGCTGACTGATCTTCCTTCAGCCATTTTTCTTAAGGGTCTCTGAGTCATTACCATCCTTCAGAGACAGCACCCATGGGAGGGGCTTCTCAGTCCATCTGCAAATCCTTTCTCTGTGAATATGTCCCCGTCTGGCATTTTGAAACTTTTCTACTCTGAAAAAAAAAATTTTTTTTTTTAAAAAGGTTTACTTGTTGCTTTTATAGAGGACATAGGTTCAATTTTCAGCACCCATGTGGTGTCTCACCATTCAAAATCATCCGTTACTTCTGTTCCAGGGGATCCTACACTTCTTTTGACTTCTGCCAGCACCAAACACGCATGTGTGCATATACATATAAGCAGGGAAGATAGTTGTCACATAAGTGAAATAAATATAGAATTTTTGAAGGTTTCTTTTTTATATTTAATTACATGTGTGAGAGGGTCTGTGCCTATGACTACAGGTGGCTTTGGAGGGCAAAAGAGGGCCGTGGACCCTCTGGAGCTGGAGTTTTAGTTGAACTGCTCATGGGTGCTGGAAACTGAACTCAGGCCTTCTGAAAGAGCCACAGGCGATCTTAACTGTTGAGCCAGCTTTCTATTTCCTCTTGAGCGTTTAATTTGAGGTGAGTCTACCTTATTTCCTCAAGTTGTCTAAAATCTCTGTGAGGGCAGAGGGCCTATAACTCTTCTTTGAACCACTGGTAAGATTCATTAAGGAATTGTTTGAACCGCCACACCAGTAAGTCCTAATGGGGCTCCCAGATTGTGCATTGGCAGTCTCTGTTCCCTGCGGCACACAATATGGCCTTTTACAATGCAAAAGAGATTTAGTCAGGTTTCTGTTCAAGCCTTCTCCCGGATTCCCGTGAAAAATCAAAATTGTATTCCGGGAGGCTCTAACTCCCACCTCAGCACTCAGAGCTCAGCTGACTCCCTCTCACGGCTGCTACTGGGATCTTATACTGGCCCCGCCCCTTGCCCACAAACCCCGCCCACAGATCATCCTCCGCCTTCTGACTCAAGCAGACCTCTCTTATTCTTCACTGCTCCCTTTCTCAGCGTTCCTCACGGGTTCCACCTGTGCATGACATTCTATTTTCATTATCTATTTCGTTTCTCCGTTTGCAGCGAAGATTCCTGTAAGACAAAGATCTTGTCCGTCTGCATTGTTTAAGATTTTATCTCTAGAGCTAGAACACTGCCTAGCATAGCAAGCCCCAACCAATGTCTGGTGGTGTTTGCATCGTGGACTAGGGAAGTGGGAAGTCTCAAGATGACTACTATCCTGCCCTCCAGGCCTGTTCCTCCTCCGGCCAGCAGGGGGCTCTTTCAATTCAGAAGAGCAGCTTATTGGTTCACCTGAAATTCTGTTTCATACAATCAGAAACCCCCACTTTCCCCTAATTTGGCTGTGCCAAACCAGGCAAATATTCAAATTTGTGTTAACAAGCACGTTTTGCTTTTTTATAGGTAGCCCTCCAAGGACTTTTTGATTTTGGTTGTGGAGGGGCGTAAGGTTTGCTGTTAGAACCTCCACTTTTTTTCCCATTCACCCAACAAAGACAGCTACAGAAGTAAAACGTGGGTGGAACAACCACGCAGCGGCGGGGAAGCTTTATGGCAACGCTTAAGCTCAGCAAATGAAGCAGCTGACTGAATGAGGCCAGTCAGCTACAATGTGTATTTAGCCACTGGAAAGGGAGTTGTTGCTCCCGCCCTCTCCCTCCCCACTTTCCAACAACAATAATCTGGCAATATTACGTTGCTATATATAACTTTTTTTGGAAAATATACACTCCCCTTAAAATAGGGTGGTTTTAAAGTTTGTATCAATTTAGAAATTGAAAAGTCCTCACTGGAAGAAATTGCTAGTACGTTTGAATGGACTTATTGTCTGTTGGCCCTTTCCTTTAGGGTAGAGTCTGGCAGGAGCGCCAGCTTCACTGCCAAGACAAAACGAGCTATATCTACCGCTCATGCTCGGTCAACACAAAGCAACCTCAGTTTGGCAACACTCAGCGGTTGTTGGGAAGGCCCAGGTATCGTCGTCGCTAAGCCATTAATATGGCTTATGCGCTGTTACTCATGTCTATTTCTGGATAAATGCTCCTTAATTCTGTACCCAGGAAAATTTGCCTCCCTGGTCAGGCAGCAGTTTCCTGGAAAAACCACAGTAACCTTCTGTGAGCGAGCCATAGTGAATGCATTCTTACAGAGGATGAGGCAGTGGAGCGGGTGTGGAAGGTGCTTCTCGGTCTAAGAGTGTTGCTCCGTACAGTAGAGCTAGCCAGGCACCGTCAGAGTGCCTAAAAGTACAGTCGTTGAAACCTAATGTTCCAAACTGTAAACCAGCCAACCCAGATTTGTTTATTTATTTCTGATAAAAAGGACTAACTCTAGGCAAGAGACAATGAACCTGATGGTTTGAATGAGTTGAAGAAACAGGACAGGGTGAGTGTTGAGTCTGGGAACAAATGGCAGGCACTGAAGGAGGGGATTCTTTGGACAGGAGGGCTTCATAACTGCCTGTGGCAGACAGACAGTGCGCACAGTCAGTGACCAATACCCGTGAGGAATGTTTTCAGAGGTCCTTGCCGGGTAGGATATGCCAGTAACAAAAATCTCAGAGAACTTATGAAACCACATGGAGGACCCTGCACACTCAGGAGAGGCGTGGGACACTCCAGAGCACACTACTAATTACCACGACCCACATTCATCTCCATCCAGAAGTAGCTGTCGCCAAACAAACTCATCTTCCAAAATAAAATGGGCTGAAGTTTGGGTATATCTGATCTCTAGAAGAACACCACAATATATGTCAAGGTATACCATGGCTCTCCTGAGCACAAAGCCAGTGGTCTGTCAGTGTATTTGAAAAAAAAAAATCAAGTGGTCTGGGGAGGTGGCTCAGTGGATGCTGGAGGATTTAAGTTTGAATCTCAGTATCCACGTAAAAGCTGGCAGTGGTGGTGACTCCAAACTGGGGAGGAACAGACAGGTGGCTTTGTGGGGTTTGCTGACCAGCTGGTCTCGATAAATCAGTGAGCTTCTGGTTCTGTGAGAAACCCTCCCCCCCAACTCCCCCCTCCCAAAATAAGGCAGAGAGTGAAGCAGGAAGACAATCCATCTCTGGCTTCCACACGCTCACACGTGTACACATATGTGTATGTGCATATGCACAGTATTAAATCACAGGCCATTCATTTTCTAAAGGGTTTACTGAGCACCTACTGTGTGCAAAGTACAGAATTTAAACACTTGAGTTACTCAAGAGAATGAGGCAACATGACTTCTACGTACGATGCTTTCATATAATAGATTCTGGGGTGGGTGTCTGCAGAGAGGGCATATGATGTGGTGAGGGCACTCAGAGGAATGTGAGAAGACTATAGAACCATCTCTAGGAGGTGGCTTCTGTGTGACAAGCAGGACTTGAGCATCTGGAGACAGCCACCAGCCTGAGGGCTGAATACAAGAGAAACCAGTTTAACTCCACACGCCAGTCATCCCATTCATAGCGCTCTGTCTGTCAAATCTTCCGTAGCGTTTCTTTAGAATTAGTGTATCTGCTAATACAGAGGCCATTTCTTCTGGTGGAAATGAGTGAAGAAATAGTGTGCACTTTCCTCCATGGGGGGGGGGGGACACTTTTTACACAGATGGCAGTTGTCACTCAGACTTCTATGGACCCTTTTATAGATGTGGCACAGCCCTGACCCAAAGGCAATGGGCTCCAGGGGCTTCTTGATTCTGTACTGCTAACTCTTGTGATGATCTTTGTGTGTTGTGAAGGAAAGTGAGGACTTCATGCTGTCCCCCTTTTCAGCTGCTGAAGAAAATGCTGACGAACCTTGATGAAGGAGAAAATTGCGGCTTAAGTAATAACAATGAGCAGTGTTAGTTTGCAATACTCTGGAACCCAAAAGCCTTGAGTTCCCTGGTATCCTACACAGCTCGGGCTTGGGGGAACGAAACTTCTGAATAACAAGTTCGTAAGATGCTGCTAACATTCCTGCGAGATACAGGCTCCCATCAGTACACCCAGGTCTGGAGTAGATTCGCAGCGCCACCCTGAATCCTATTTTACATAAAACGGCAAGAAAGTAAGACAGGGCATATTGAGTCCACCAGCCAGGAATAGATGACTACCTCACAGTCACAGACAAGCTTACTTGTCTCAGAGTTGGAGGTAAACCAGTAAGCAGACAGTCTTGGAGCTGCAGGCACACCAGCAGGAACACTGACAACAGAGCAGGGCTTGAGGGCTCCATCCCCACTGGATACTTTACAGATTTTCTGTGGGTCATTTTGTTTATGCCAAGGATGACTTTATGGATGACTTAGTACTCCTGTTCAGCTGCTGCCTAAGGCCCTGCTGTGACAAACCAAACTGTTGTCAATCTTTGACACTGGTCCCTGGACCATGTGGTTTTGGAAACCATTTCACGGCACAGAATCTCATAAAACAGAAAATAAGAACAATCCACTTTGCTGGCTGCTTTATCTACTTCCGAACAGCTGCCCCTGCATGCCTGCCCCCTGCATGCCTGCCCCCTGCATGCCTTGGCTGCTGTTTTCAAAGTTGCCCACCCCCCTCTTGCTCATCGTTGTGCACCAGTGAGCTGCTCAGACATCACTGTCCCCCAAATCTCCTATGCAGTCATAGACTTGCCCGGGACACATGAGTTATACAGCTCTTTGCTAAAGTCCTCTGCAACAGGGATTTGCTGTTGGTTACTCACGCTGCTTTTCCTTCAGGATGGGTTCGAACCATCCATTCCACACTCTCCGCTGGTGAAAACCACCATCTCTTTTGGACACACAGAAAGAAATGCGTCCATACCCTGTACTTCCTTAGGCTCAGCTAATAGTGGAGTTAGGATCTTAGAAAGAATCATGGAATGGTCTTCCAAAAAATAACAGCCAGGTTTCATTTCATTATCTGTGAGAGAATTAGATGCTACTTTTGCTGAAGGGTATAAAATCCACATTTTCTTCTTCTTTTTAAAAGGCTCTATTGCTCTTAAAGCTGTCTAGGTCTTGGATGAAAGGCGTTCCTGCAGGGCTCAGTTCCAATAGTTGCTTTCCCCAGTTATTAGCATGGTTTCTCCTTTCTTTAAACCTATTTTTCATTTGTGTAAATATAGTATTGGGGGAGCTTCCTGGATGAGATCGTCTCTCGGCCTCTCAGTGCCCTTGACATTAATAGCACTTTCCTGCTGAGGCTTGGTGAGACATTAACACAGTGGCTTTTGCCATTCCAATTCTGCTCGAAGGTCTGTAGTGTCCCTTAACTGCTGTTGAGATGAGATATGACAATTGTTTTTCTGGGCTTTGTTCCATGTAAAACACCATCTTCTTTCTCTTTGGGGTGACCAGATTTTCTTCCTTCTGGATGTCAATATTGTCATTCACAAACACTTACATTTGCCTCATCTAGCGCAAGGCTGACTGGACTAGGTTCTAGGGCTACCTAGCAAGTCATGGGCCTATTGTCTTCCAATTCAGCTCAGAGGGTATCTCCCTGAGAAACGCTGTCTGCCACTTGCCCACCTCAAGCGGTGTGAGCATTAGTTATTTTTCTCGTTGCTGTGACAAAACGCCTAAAAAAGCATCTCAAGAGGGAAAGGATTTATTTTGACTTAGTCCGTTGTGAGGGGGAGGGCAGGTGGGGGGCAGCTGGCAGCTGGTCACGTGAGTCCACAGTCTGGAATGAGAGAGAGAGAGAGAGAGAGAGAGAGAGAGAGAGAGAGAGAGAGAGAGAAAGAGAGGGAGAGAGAGAAAGAGAGGGAGAGAGAGATATGCATATTAATGCTTGGTTTGCTTTCTCATTTCTCTTCAGTCTGGAATGCCAGCCTGTGGCCTGGTATCTCCCACATTTAGGGTGAGTTGTTCCCTTGAGCTATGACCTAGCAGGAACAGCCAGGCCTCATATGAATTGGCACAAGTCATTGGGAGGGATTAGGACCACCAGGGACTCTAGAAGTTCTCCTGTGTTCCTCTCTCAACATGCTTGTCATTAGGAAAGAACCCTTCCTCCCACGTCCTTTCATGTGTCTGCTTCAGCGTAGCTGCCTTAGTGACACCTCCTTTTCCCTGTGTGTGCTTCAGTGAGACTTTCCTTCATGTGTCCGCTTTAGCGAAACGTCCTTTCAGTTGTGCCTGCTTCAGGAAAACACTCCTCCACCTGTTTACCCCAGCCAAACACCATCCGGCACAACTGGCTTTCCAAAGAACCTTAAAGTTTCCACTTCAGAAGGCCATCTACTTAACTATAGGAAAGTCATTCTCCATGCTGGGAAAAGACTCTTCAGTGCTGCGTCAGTAGCCCCTCAGCCATATTTTTTTAAGTAAGCCCCATAAACTCATCGGTTCCCCAGGGTGAATTTTTGGGTGGAATTGAACTTCTGCTTGCCATTTGGACCACATGAGGACAAGGGTAGGCACTGCTTCTTTAGGGAATGGCCAGGCCTGGATAGACAGACACCATGGAAGGCAGAATGCCTGCAAAGCCAGCAAAGGCCACCGTGGACTCAATCAGCAAAAGAAGTGCTGCAGCTCCTAATCAGACTGACAGGTAGGTAGACCATGAGTCACATCAGTGGCGGTCTTCCTGAGCCTAGGCCAGGTCCTCCCTGAGAACTCTAGGCTACAAGCAGTTCAGGAAGCACAAACCATGGCTGAGGGGAGTTGCTGGATACCCAGGTGAGGGATCAAATGACCATCCCCAGCCAGTAATATCAACAGGCCCCAGGCTCCATACTGATGGACTCTCGAAGTGTTTACTGTTGATCCCTTGATGTGGCAGGTTTTTGGTTCTTGGTGCCTTTCACTGCTGCGTGGCAGAGAAGTATCATCCCACGCCCAGCCTGTGTATTCTGAGCTCCTCTATGATTGTTCTAGTCTGATGGCCGGATAGGCCCAGGGGAGGCAGAGTCTCTGAGAGGCTCAGGCTATCTTTTGGCTTCCTTCTCCCCCACCCATCTCCTGGAAGGACGTCTCCACACTTGCCCCTTTTCTTCCCACAGTCTCATGGTTGAGCTATGATGGAGCATAGACCTCAGGAAACAAAACCACCTTCCAAATAGGAGAGCTGAGTCAGGAATTAACTGAAAAATATTATCTCCATTAAAAATCATGACATGAAAGAACAAATGAATATATTTTACTCTACTGACATTTAAACCATATGAATGAACCATGGGTGACACACACACACACACACACACACACACACACACACACACACACGCACACACACACGGATTAGTTAGTGTTTTTCAGAGAACAACAGAATGAATATCTATTAAAGGGGAGGTTTATTAGATTGGCTTACATGTCTGAGTAGTCAACAATGGTTGTCTCATACAGGAGCAGCCAGGAACACAGTAGTTGGTCAGTCCATGAGGTTGGATGTCTCTTCAGTCCCAATCTGGCACTAAAGGCCTAGAGAATTTCTGGAGAGTTGATGGTCTTCAGTCTATATTGGAAGCCTGAAGCGAAGGAATGTTGCAGCGGCAGCAATAAAGTAGATGAACTTGCCAATGAGAGTAAAGGCAAGCAGGCAAAGCAGAGCTGTCTGGGCTGTCACTGCAAGGTAGGACCCACATTCAGGAGGAGTTTTCCTGCTGCAAATAGCATGACCAAGAAAATCTCTCATGTCAGTGTCCAGTGGCTTGCTTTTTCGTTCATTCTAGATCCAGTTGAGCTGAGCCAAAGTCAACTATGGCAGTATCTGTGTATGTGTTTAATACTGCTTATAAGAAAATTATGTTTTAATTTATTAATTCAATAATTAAGATTTATTTGTGTGTGTGTATAGCAAATGCATGTGGTTGTGTGTGTACACGTGTGGAGGTCAGAGGCTAGCCTTAAGTGTCTTTCCTTAGGCACTGTACACACAGTTCTCTTGCAGTCTCTCACTTTGCTTTCTGATTGCAAACCGGTGTGACCAGCTGCCTCACGTCCCACTGCTGTGCTTCCCCCTGTGTGACAGACTATACCTTTAAGCAGTAAGCCCCAGCCCCAAAACCTTCCTTCCTTAAGTTTCCTTTGTTGGGCATTTGGTCACAGCAGTGGGAAAAGCAGCTGATACTGTCCATGCTATACCTCAGCTTTGCTGCCTGTGACACACCAAATAATCCTGATTTCACCTGATAACATGACCACTGCCAACCGCTGCTCCTTGCAGTCCAGTGTTTTCTTATTCCATTTATTTATTTATTTATTTATTTATTTATTTATTTATTTATTTATTTCGTGATTGTATATATTGCAGGCACCAGTGCCATGGCATGTGGGCAGAGGTCAGAGAACAACTCAGGGATAAGTTCTCTCCTTCCTCCATAAGAGGCTGGGAGATAACAAGAAGTGACCTTTCCTACTACCACCCCGCAATCTCTACAGCCATAATATATAAACGCTTATGTATTTAGGCTCCCCCCCCTCGTGTGTGTGTGTGTGTGTGTGTGTGTGTGTGTGTGTATAGAGGTTAGAGGACAGCCTTGGGGAGCTGGTTCTATCCCTACAGCATGTGGACTCAGGTTGTCAGACATGGCTGCAAGCACCTTTACCTGCTGAGCCATCTCACCAGCCTCCTTATACCAACCTTAATTATCAATAATAACTCCCAGAGTACCCATTACACTTCCCACACTTGTGTGTGTGTGCGCGTGCGTGCGTGTGAGGGGGGTGCGGGTGGAGGTAGGGACAGACAGCCAGTTCCAATGTTTGCAGGTCCAAAGAGTCTTGTAGGGTAGTAGATAAAATGTTTCATGAAGCTACAAGGCAGACACAGTTGTCAGATGCAGGCCTGGATGGTAGGCAGGCCATTTGAAGGTCAGTTTGACGTAGACGGTGCCAAGGGCAATAGGTACAGTCCTGTGTGGGAACCTGGAGATGGAGGCAGATTTGGGGTTAGGGGACTTTGAACTCAATGCTTTGCATGTGCTAAGCCAGAGTTCTATCACTACTGTAGTTTTCCTGAAGGAGGCTCATGGTGAGTGACCAGGTCAGTGCATCAGTAAGGCTCAGTCTTGGGTTGGTCCTTCTAGAGCCCCAGGGGCCAGGTTATAGCTGATGTGTTTAATAAGTTTACCAGCTACATTTTCTGCTATGATTTTGATATGGGTTCATGTGTTCCAGTTTACTTTGGTAAATTCCTAGATGATTCTTGCTCTCGATGAGCAAGAAGAAGCTATTCTATACCCTGTGGTCCATAAGGGGCAGGGTGGTTGCTTGCTTGCACACACAAGATACTCACTTTGTGTTATCATTTGCCCTCTGAACAGAGCAAATTGATGCTTTATAAGATGACGTCGCTCAGGGCAAGGCACAGCCTGGAAGCCACAGTGTTATAGAATATGGGCTAACACAGCACAGAGAGCAGAGAGAACTCCAGGGAACTGCAGTCAGTGCTGATACTTAAGCCCTTGGATCTGTCCCGTGTGTGGAAACTGCACCCTCCCCGGACTTGGCATTTTCTCTTTGTTTCTTCTCCAGTTTGCCCTCCTTTCGTGACGTCTAACTACAGAATTCCTAGGTAAGGGTGTGTCTTGCCTGCCACACATGGAGTGGGTGCAGTAGATGTCAGATGTTTCCGAGTTGGAGTGTACTGCAGTAAAGTGTGTGGGTCACGGACACTGTTCGATCAGGCGACTTACTGATTACCTGATCTCCTTTGAGCATTCGCTGTACCTGCTTTACACACTTTTCAGGGTCATCACAGGATGAAACGAGACAAGAAAGGCTGGCATGACGATATACATCTTCACTCAGTTCTGATTTAAAAATCAACATGTGCCCATTATAAAATAAAGTACAAAAATGGAATTGAAAAGCAAAATTTCTGAAAATAATAGCTGTTATTGCTTTTTTTTAACTATCTAGATTTTTTTCTTGCTATACTAAATTACAATTTATTTTTATAAAACTCAAGTTCATTCTATACTGTTTTTATATTTAGTTATTTAAGTGTGTGTGTTGTGTGTGTTGTGTGTGTATTGTGTCTGTGTGTGTTGTGTGTATTGTGTGTGTTGTGTGTGTTGTGTGTGTGTGTGTGTGTGTGTGTGTGTGTGTGTATGTGTAGGAGACTCCTGCATACCATGATGCTCATGGTCAGAGGACACTTTGCAAGATACAGTTCTCTTCTACCAGATGGTGGGTCAGTATATCACTACGCCTTAGTCTTGGGCTGGTCCTTCTAGAGTCCCAAGTGAGGGGTTAAAGCTAATGTGGTGGTCAGGAGGTCACAGTGCCTCCACCCTCTGAGCTCTCTCAGTGGCTCTTCATTTCTCATTTTATCTTGCTTTCTTCCTTTCCTGGGCTGACATATTTCCAGGTCAGTGCACAGAGAGCTGCTGCAATCTTTTTCATGTTTCCATGCACCCGTAATTGCATGGGTGTGCTGTAAATTATTTAACCAATTCACAGTGGTAGCTGTTTAGGCATGTGTCAACTGTTCATTTTTTAAAATAATGCAGTATAAATGTGCTGTACTGGGATATTTTCTGCACATTGAATGCTTACCCATGTGTATTTCTTGGAAAGAAATGACTAGGTCAAAGATATCTACATTGAAAATTTGAAGGACATTGCTAACTTCGAGAAATATTGGGGACCTCTCAAAAGTTGATGAAGGTGGTGGTGCCCACCTTTAATCCCAGCACTCGGGAGGCAGAGGCAGGCTAATCTCTGAGATTGTGGCCAGCCTGGTCTACAGAGTGAGTTCTAAGACAGCCATGGCTATACAGAGAAACCCTGTCTTGAAAAAAACTTAATTAATTAACTAATTGATTGATTAGACTAGATTCTAGAAAGAAGCAATGACTGGAGGAGAGAGAAGGACAGTGGAAACGCTGTAGGCAAAGACTTAGTCTCTTTGTGCCTCAGTTTCTTCATCTGCAAAGTAAAGAGGAGATTATTCCTCAGGTATAGCTGTGGTGATGATCAGATAAGGCTAAGCACTCAGAATCCTGTCTGTGTGGAGAAGGGTTTTAGGATGGGTGCTGCTTTGAGGCCATCTTAAGCCAGAACTGCCACTTTGGCATGACTAGTTGTTGTGTGACAAAACCTTTCCCTGGGGAGATGTAGCACACATGTCTGCTCACCCCAGTTAGGGAGCCCATGACAGACCAAAGTATGGATGCCACCAAAGTCCAACCTGGAGGAACCAGTGAGATCTACTGGGTTTACTTACAGGCATATGGGTGAGAGGTTACTTACAGGAGCAGAAATGACTCAAAGACAGCTGCATCATAAGGCCCACCCCAGGGTGGGTGACATCTCACAGAGCTGGGAATCTGGAGCTCATTGCACAGTCTGCAGGCAGCTCAATAGGTTGGAGAGTGTCTTTTCCAGGTGCCTCAGTTGGTCTAAACCTTTCCCAAGCAGCTTGGCTGGTTTTTGTCTCTTCCAGGCAGCTGGTCTGGTCTTGGAAGTCTTCTTAACAGCTCTGCTTGTCTGGGAGTCTTCTGTGCAGCATGGCTTGGTTCTTCTGAGAGGGACTCTTAGTTTTTATTGGTATGTGTGTGGGTCTGTGCAGGTAATGAATTCGATCAGTTTCAGGGACTTCCTGAAACTCTTTGAGTTATTTACCTTTCTGCTTAAGGAGCTTCCCTGCAAGGATGGAAGGTTTCAATCTCAGAGGAAAGTACTATGCAATACTGGTTTATTATCTCCAGGGGAGGATAAGCATGTGGTCAGATTCCAGGAATTATGCAAAACCATAACTTAGGCAACCTGATTCTTTTCTTCCTCTTCTGTATCCTCCAGGAGACCATAATCTAGTTCATCTATGGGTTTGGTATATGAGGAACCAGAAGTTTTACCATTGGCCTTGATTGGCCTCTTTAAAGGTAGGGACAGTTCTAAACTCCAGGAAGGAAGATGGTTGCTGCACCCCTGTTGTGTGCTAGATTTTATTACCCCTTGTAAAGAGAGAGTCACAAATTCTTGCATTTTCACACTAACGAATAATGTTAGCATTCCTGGGCAGTTTGGCCCAGGCCACGCAGTAAATGTTAGAGCAGAGACTGAACCTAAGATAGCTCTCAAAGTTGCTCTGGTTCCATGTACCCCAGCTCTAAGCCCTGAGATTCACATCATATTCTCACACACAGTACCATGTTTTAGAACAACTTCTAGCTTAATTTGTAAGTCTTTGGTGTCGAATCTTGGTTTGTGTCTTTTGACACCGAGATGACCTTCATAGATGGTTTGAGCTTGTCAGCAATTCTCTTCATCACAGAAGCTGAGTGTGATTGGCTCCGTGGGCAGGTCCTTAGCCACAGTGATGCCTTTCGTTGACAGCATCATGCTGAAGGAAGTTGTCATGTAGTCACTGGGGTTTCTCTGGGTAAGTGGGCCTTGGCATCCTGTCACACTGGTCATGGTTTGAGTTGTTTATCTCCACCAGATGATCAGGAATAGGAGTTTCACCCCTCTATTTAGACCGAAGCGGAAACTCATGGGTTTGATTTTCCATCATCCAAGTGATTGTTTACAGCATGATAATCAGCTGGCCAAGGATTCGTGAGTAGGCTGCCATGTGTTCTCTGTGCCTCTGTGGCAGACAGGATCACTCCGTCTCACCTGCACCTTCATTATCCCTCTGTCGAGATTTCAGTGTTCAAGCTGCTGGCCCCTCAGCCTTAACAACTTACAATACCTCCTGGACCAAACAGGTCCTGACTGGTCTTTGCCCTGGTGGGGTGTTGGCTCTGCCTGTCGATCTGTCCAACTTCCTTCTCTATATCCTTCAATAATAACACTGAAGTGAGGTCAGACTGCCTGTCTTAGTTAGGGCTGCAATTTCTATGACGAAACACCAGACCAACAGCAAGCCGAGGAGGAAGGCGTTGATTTGGCTTACACTTTCACATAATAGTCAGTCACTAAAGGAAGATGTGAGGACAGGAACTCAAACAGGGCAGAGAAACTTGGAGGCAGGAGCTGATGCAAGGGCCATGGAGGAGTGCTGCTTATTGGCTTGCTCCCCGGCTTCTTCCCCGTGGCTTGCTCAGCCTGCGTTCTTATAGAAGCCTTGATTACCAGCCCAGCGATGGCACCACCCACAATGAGCTGGGCCCTCCTTCACCAATCACTAATTAAGAAAATGTCTTATGGGCTTGCCT
>CM052700.1:86195268-86222677 GCA_028551405.1 Uromys caudimaculatus
TGCTGTGCTCACCACGACTGTACAGACTGGAGTTAGTGTGCTGTGCTCACCATGACTGTACAGACTGGAGTTAGCATGCTGCGCTCACCATGACTGTACAGACTGGAGTTAGTGTGCTGCGCTCACCACGACTGTACAGACTGGAGTTAGCCTGCTGTGCTCACCATGACTGTACAGACTGGAGTTAGCATGCTGTGCTCACCACGACTATACAGACTGGAGTTAGTGTGCTGTGCTCACCACGACTGTACAGAAGACTGGTAGCTTTGAGAGTTTAATGTTGCCCAAAGTAACCTTTGAGCTTGCTTCTAGGGCTAGGAAATAGCTAGCAATCTTGCTTTATTTGGTAAAGTTTGCTACCAGAGTAAAATTAGACCCAGTGAAATAGCTGAACTATCCTATTTGCCTTTGAAGTTAGCAAATAAAATAGATGAAACTTTTCTTCTACCCTCTAGGAATGTCAACTGAGAATAGAGGCCAATATAATTTTTTAAACAGCTTAAAAACGTATTTCTTTATATATGTGTGTATATGTGTTTTACCTGCATGCATGCCTGATGCCCACAAAGGTCACAATAGGGTGTAGATCCCCTAGGACTGGAGTTATGAACAGCTTTAGCTGCCATGTGGGAACTGAGAATTTAACCCAGGTCTTCTGGAAGAGTAGCCAATGCTCTTAACTGCTGAGTCATCTCTCCAGCCACTGTTAGGAGATTTTGCCATTTTGCCTGCCTGCCTGCCTGCCTGTTTTCCCTCCTTCCTTCCCTCCTTCCTTCCTTCCTTCCTTCCTTCCTTCCTTCCTTCCTTCCTTCCTTCCTTCCTTCCTTCCCTCCCTCCCTCCCTCCTTCCTTCTTTCCTCCCTCCCTCCCTCCCTCCCCCCTCCCCCTTCTTTCTTTCTTTCTTTCTTTCTTTCTTTCTTTCTTTCTTTCTTTCTTTCTTTCTTTCTTTCTTTCTTTCTTTCTTTCTTTCTTTCTTTCCTTCTATCAAGGTCTTTCTATATAGCCCTGGATAGCCTTGAACTCATCACAGCAATCCTCCTGCCCCAGCCTCTTGAATGCTGGGATTATAGGAGTTCACCCCCAATCTTGGCTTAAATATCTTGGATTTAGGTCACCATTTCATCCTAGATCAGTGGTCCCCATCTTCAACTGCAATTAGAACTACTCGGAGAACTTATATAGGACACAGAACAAGACAAAAAAACAAAAACAAAAACCAAGTCAATTGTCTTGGGGCAGGGGTGAGTCTAGGACACTGGTATTTAAAAGCAACAAACTGACAAGTGTGCAGGTGTTTTCCATATGTATCTGAGAAACAGAACTTCTGATAATCTTGCCAAAGAGAACTTCAAGTTGTCCAACTAGTTTGCAATTAAATCATGTCTATCATAATTTTGCTTTAGCTAGAGTACAGGTCGTCCTTTAAAATTTAATCTCAAGATAAAAAGAGGGTGTAACTTGGGTTGCCCTACGTGTGCTCTGAACCTTCACACACACAGCTGAACCTGGCCCTGGGCATCTGGGGTTTCTGAGGTGGTCAGTCCATGGAGATGATGAGGCTCTGAGGCCTCAATCATCCTTTTTTTTCCTGACTCCTTGTGAAGTTCAGTAGCATTTCTGAGAGACTCTCAGAGTGACAAGAAGCTATGGTGGTATTAAATCTAGGAAATCAGGTGTTGAGTGACAGCCCTGCTTCATGCTAGTCCTGACTAAGGACTGTGACCTTGGCCTGGGAACAGGTTGCTTACAGTGCAGAGTCTTGGCTCTGTGCAAACCCAAATGTTCTGCAGAGTGACCAGATCCTTGCACAGATGCAGAGCACATCACCTGACTTCTCTGAGTCTCATTCTCCATATCTTTTTTTGGTCTGTATTTTTAATTTTTTTTTAAAAATTATTTGTTTGTTTACATACCAAACACTGTCTCCCTCGTGCTCCCTCCCTCACTAAGCACCTTCCTCCCACCCCCCATCCCCTTCTCCTCTGAGAGGGTGGGCCCTCCTGGGTACCCTCCCACCCTGGCACATCAAGTCTCTGCCAGATTAGGTGCATCCTCTCCCACTGAGGTCAGACAGGGCAGCCGTGAAGATCGAGCTGCTTCGTTTCAGCCTGTGTCTTAGCCACAGGGGACTCGAGTATCATCTTTGTATCCCTACAAGGTGTTTGTGAAGGCCGAACGCATGAGGTGAAAACATGTTCTCTCTCTCTCTTTTTTTTTTTTTTTTTTTGGTGGGAAAATATGTTACAATCTTATCACAGCTCTTTAAACATTTTAAATCAAGACATAAAAGTGTTTGGAGTAGGCCAGAGAGTTGTTGGCTCAGAAGTTCAGAGTGCTTTTGCTCCTGTACAGGACCCAGGTTTGATTCTCAGCACCTACACGGTAACTCACAACCATTTGTAATTTTAGTCTCAGGAGATCCGATGTTCTCTGACCTCCTCGGGCACCAGGTTCAGCGTGTACGTGGTATATAGACATACATGCCGGCAAAACACTCATACCCATAAGATAACAAAATGGATATAATAAGCTGTAAGATGGGTATGTAGTTATGGGCTGTGACGTGATGTTTTGTCACATGTATGTATTATGTAATGCTTAGATCAGGGTAAACATTGTTTTTTAAAATTGAACTATAATTATCTCCTCTTCCTCTACCCTTTCCTCCCTCTGACCCCTCCCACATACTCACCCTTCTCCCTCTGGAACTCATGGCCTCTTTTTCTTTAATTGTTATTGTTACATATACACAGGAACACCTACATATAGATACAATCTGCAGAGTCCGTTGGCGTTGCTCACTGTAGTACATGATCTCAGCACTGAACACTGGTATTGGATAACCGATCAGACAGGCTCATCCGTGGGGAAGACTGTTTCTCCCGTCTCCGCACTCTTGAGTTGTCAGGAGTTACTTTCCTGCGTGGGGCCCCCGTGAGAGTCCCCCCTTCCCTGTTAGTCTGTCTATTGTGGTGTACTTATTCAGGTTGTGTTCAGGCAGCCATGTTGTTGAGGTATCACTTTTTGGAATATATTGTATACAATTGTCATGTATGGCCACCCTTCTCCGCAATAGCTCACTTCCTGTTGCCGACTAAGTGTGTCTAATACCACTGAAGAGTCTCTCCCTCTGTCTGGGTAACTACCATTTCTTCTTCAGATTGCTACAAGACTGGCTTTTAAACATTCCACTCACACAGTGCTTAGCTTCCTGTGCCTGGCTTAGCGAGTTTAACTTTAAACACATCGATTTCTGGCTTCACCAACATTGTCACAGATAATAGGATTTCTTTTTTTTTTTTTTTTTTTTTTGATGGTTTAATATTCTATTGTGGAGAGACAACACACTTTCTTTCACCATTTGCCAGTTGTTTCCATTTCTTGGCTATTGTGACTGGTGCTGTGCTAAAAGGAGGAGTGAAATATTTCTCTGACATATTGTTCATACCCAGTAGGGAATTGGTAGATCGCGTGGTTACTTTCAGCAGCGTGTTGACAGCCCACCATGCTGGCTTCATAATGGCTATGCTTATGTTCCTATCTGCGAACGGTATTTGAAGGTGCCCTTCTCAGCTCCTGGCCAATATCTTTTGTCCTCTTGATAACAGCCTTTCTGGGTGAGATGCTATCTCACTGAGGCTTTGATTTGCATTTCTGCTATGGTTAGTGATATGGAGCATTTTAAAATGTAACTGGTGGCTATTTGTATGTCTCCTTTGAGAACCGTCTGTGAAGTCTACTGGCTGTTTTTACAGTTGGGTTATCTGTTCATTCATTCATTCATTCATTCATTCATTCATTCATTCATTCATTCTTCCATTGCTATTGAGATTGGAGACCCTTATATGTGGCATTAGCATCTTGTCAGATGTGTGCTTTGCAAATCTTTCTCCTACCTTGAAAGTTGCCTTTCTGCTGTTTTGACTGTTTTCTTTACAGCAGGGAGGCTTCCGAATTTAAAGCAACCCCATTTGTCTACTTTGATTTGTTTCTCATTGCTTATAAAGTCTTTTACAAAAAAGGCCTCTTCCACTTCAATTCTTTCTCTGTTTTCTTCTGCTGTTTTCATAGTTTCAGACATTGCATCTTAGTCTTTAATCTATTTTTGAGCTTGTTTTTTTGAAAGATGTGTTTTCCTCACGGTCTGAAGGCACCGTTCTGAAGATTCTCTGTAAGTCTGAGTTTGCTCCTAGCTGCTTCTCTCTTCTGTCCACTGGGGCCCTCTGTCTGTTTTTATGCCAATATTATCTGTTTTGGTTAGCTTTGTAGTATATTTTGAAGTCAAGTAGTTTAATGCTGCCTGCTTTGTTCTTTTTGCTCAAGATTGTTTTGGTAAAGATTGTGAGAATCAGAGGATGAGGATGTCTGTTCCAAGATAGACTCTTCTAAAGAAATAGGGAGGATATGGAGTGGAGGAGGGCTGACCTGGGAGCACGGGGAGGGGGAGCAGGCAGTGATGAGCAAGAGACATGTATGAAATTCTCAGAGAATTACATATTTTAGGATTTTTGTTGTTCTCACAGTATTGATTTCATTTTTTGTTAATTTATTTAATCAATATTTACAGCTTTATTGTAGAGTTTTTTTTTTTAACCTCTTTTCGCTAAATTTATTCATAGGCACTTTACTATTATTATTTTGTAGTATCATAAAAGAGATTTCTTGATTTGGCTTCTATTTTAGATATTTTACTGCTACAGAATAGCAACTTTAGTGATTTTTTTTTTATATGTTTATTTTGTATCCTACAACTTTTCTGAGTTTATCTATTCAGTTTTTAATTTATCCAATAGTTTTTGGTTAGAGTTTTCTTTTAAATCTATGCACAATCATAACAGCAGCAGACGGCAGACAGTGACAACTTGACTTGCTGTTTTTCAGTATGGATCCCTCTTTTTCTTCCCCTTGCCTAATGACTCTGGCTAAGACCTTTAGTACTTCATTACATGAAAACAGCGTTCTTGTCATGCTCCACACAGAGAAAGGTTTCAGCTTTCTCCATGCACTACAGGGTCGGCTTCCATTGCTAGCACACACCCTTTGCCATATTGAGGCACGAGGCATTTCTAGCTGATTTGTTTCTGACTTTTCTTTTTTGAATCATGAAGGAATCTCGGAATTTATCACCTGCATTTCTGCAGCTATTGAGGTGAACATATGGATTTCGTTGATCTTGTATAATGTGTTTATTTGTTTGTGAATGGCAAACCATCCTGTGTCCTTGGGTTGACTTTCACTCCACCATGGGAACAACCTTCCTTAGGGTGCTGGATTCAGACAGATTTGTTTGCCTATCTTCACCGTGGACACTGGCCTAGAGCTCCCATTTTTGCCTACATGTCTCCCTGTACAGTTCAGGGCATTAAGCGCATGCACACTGCTGGGCAGCTATCCATCTTTCCAGAGTGAAGCCATGGCTACTGCCCACTGACATCCCAGGGCTCCTTTCCCTTGGTCCCTTGCAACCACTATTCCGTGAGTGTCTGAGTCCAGCTGTCACATATAAATGGAACCTACAGTATTTATCCTTTTGTGATTGGCTTCTTATTATGATGTCCTCATGGTTCACCTGTGTGTTCAACGTCCTTTCTTTTAAAAGGTGAATAGCTTCTTAAATTTTTTGATGCATGCATCTTAGTTCGTTTGTCTCATTGATTTGTTTATGGACATTTGCATAGTTTCTACCTTCTGGTTACTGTGAAGAATGTTGCTATGGACACAGAATACAAATATTTCTTTGAGTCCACTTTCTGTTTAGAAGTGTCATTGCTGGATCCTATGGCTGTCAGAGTTCACTTTTCTAGAAGCTTCCATACTGCTCCCTAGAACCTATACCAGCTAATATACTGCCAGTTTGTGCCTAAGGACTTGTTTCTCTACATTCTCACCAAAGCTGTTTGCTTTTCTCAAAAAATAATAGGCATCGACAGGCATGAGGCAACAACTCAGCAACTCAGCATGGCTTTGCATTAGTGATGATGGCTACCATCTCACGTGTGTAAGGGCTGAGAAGTGTTTCATGCCATAGATGCTGCAGTTTGGGGATTACAGTGACGTTCAAACGTGGTGATTACTTTGTTCCCCCAGTTGTTTCGGGAGCAAATCAGCCATGTTTTCTCATGGGGCGTAAATGAGCTATACAAACTGAGAACTGACCCATACAGTGGGAGAGCTACAGCTTTTGCCTTATTTTCCTCATCCGTAAAATTGAGGCATAATCTTGCCTCACTGGGTTGCTTCAGGGGTTAAGGGAGGCAATGCATTTCAAATTTTAATGGATGCAGATGTTCCTCCACTGAGTTGGGGTTACTGCTTGGGAGACCCTTTGGAGTTGGAAAAGATCATGGGTGGAAAATGCATGTAGTGTACCCAGCCCACCGAACCTGAGCTATCGGCAGCACAGCGTACCGTGGAGCATAAAAAAATTAACTAAAATTCAGAGCACAATTTCTGCTGGATGGCTATCACTTTCAAACCTCTGCCAGGCTGAGAGCCATTAAGTTGAACCATTGTACATCAGAGCTCATCTGTATACAAGACATATTCACTGTGGTTTTCTTCTTACAGTGGGTGGGTGGGTGGAACAGCACACACTGCTTCTGAGAGGCGATGGGACCTGGGCAGGTCAAGAGAGGCAGAGGAAGAGACAGAGAGAGTACTTTGAGGGTAAGAGGCCATTGGTGCAGGCATGAGCTATGCTTATGTGACTGGGGATCTTGTTCCCAGTGTGGAGACAGTGAGGTTGGGAGGGTTGTTTGAGACCAGGAGGCAGGGGCACAGAGGTCAAATCCATCAAGAAGTGTGGGCTTTTGAGGGTAGTGTGGGACCACTAAAAGTCCTGTGTTGGTAATGATAGGATCAAAAGCAGCCTGTGTTTATTGTTCTTTCAGACAGGCATGCCCCACAGACTGTAATATCAGCACGCCATCCCCCAGACTTTGATCTTGACCATTACTGATGTTTACCTTTTGGGGAGTACCTTGGATCTTTACAAAGTGCCATGCACTCAGTTTCATTAGCTGAGAGATAAGATTAATTAGACGAATAAGGCAAGTAAGGCCTGGACGTGGCCTTGAAAACTCAGGGGGGAGAGCAAGCTGCTCTGAGGCTGGGGCGGGTGGCATGGTGGTTCTTTTTCTCTGAGTATCCCAGACTCCTGGCCTCCTCTGCCTGGAAAGTGCAGAACAGCACAGAGAGACTCCCCATGGGGAAGCTCTGGAGCCTGCCTTGGAGATCAGCCTCTTCTGGGAAGGGTGGAAGTGTGTGCTCTACAATTTGAGTGGAAAGCCACGGCCTAGGAGCAAGGCTGCTCTGAGGGAAGCATGGAGTCATCTTCTATCCTACTTTACCTTAGCATATCTGACAAACAACCGCTTGTCTTCAGGGGAAATCAATGCAAGCTTCTCAGCGCTTTCTGCTACTTAACCAGCGCTTGTTCTCGCAGAGACAGGGCTTCCTCCTCTACTCAGGGCTCTGATCACTTAAGGTAAAGAGTTTGTCTTAAGAAGTGATTATCAGTGACTCTTGGAAAGGGAAATAACATTGAATTCCTAGATGTATGCTTATGTTATTCATTTACTTATTTGTTTATTTATTTAGTGTGTGTGTATGTGTGTGGTATGTGTATGTATGTGTGGTGTGTGTGTGTGTGTATGAAAGAGAGAGAGAGAGAGAGAGAGAGAGAGAGAGAGAGAGAGAGAGAGAGAGAGAGAGAGAGGGGCAGGCAAGGCAGGTAGACAGACAGCATATCTGGAGACCAGAGGCTAATGTTACGATGTCTTAGTTACTTCTCTATTTTATTTATATTCGGGACAGGGTCTCCCTGAGCCTGGACATCACTATTTCAGCTTGGCTGACTGGCCAGTGACTCCTGGGATCTGCCGGTCTCTCCTCTCTCTGTTCCCCAAGCTCTGGTATTGCTGGCTTGTGCTGCCACACCTAGCTTTTTATGTGAGTGCTGAGGCTTGAACTTAAGTCTTCATGTTTGCACAGTAAGCATTTTACGCCACAGCCTGTGTTTGATTTTATAAGCTTTCCTTTACTTGCTAAGAAATCTTGTTCAGCTTATGTACTTAAAATTTTTTTTATGTGTGTAGAGGCTGGAGATATGGCCTAGTGGTTAAGAGCACTGGCTCCTCTTCCAGAGGACACAGGTTTGATTCTCAGCATCTACATTGCAGTTTGAAAGCATCTGTAATTCCAGCCCCAGGGGATGTGAGACCTTCTCCGGACCTCAGATAAACATGCAGACAAAACATCCGTATTCATAAAATAAAAGTAAAGAGAAGAATTGTTGAAGCTATATGTGTGTGTATGGTGTGTTTGCATGTTTGATATGTGTGTGGGAGGTGCGGGTGTGCCGTGGTGCATATGTGGAGGTCAGTGCTCTGCTTCCACATCTGGGGCTCAAATGCAGGTCACTAGGCTCCCGAGGCAAGCACCTTACCTGCTGAGACACCTCACTAACCCCGCGGCTTATATTGCTACATAATTCTATACTTCAGTTGGTAGAAGACCCATTCTAACTAAATACATGTTTTAAATTAAAGTGTCACTGTGACGACTAATGCGTCTGTTCACTTACCACTGCTCTGGAGGGCTCTGGAATTTTCAGATCCTTAGACTCTATAAATGGTTGGGCACGTGCTGAAGGACTTCCAAGCACCATCCATTCAAGGGTCCTTTCTATAAAAGTGCACTTTGGGACTGTGCCTTATGCGCTAGTAGTTATTACTCAGGAAAACAGAAACCATTGTAGTTATTTCATGCAGAAATAGATTTAATAGAAGCAATTAAAAAAAATGTTACAAGGGCCAAAGAAGTAAAAGATGAGAGGGGGCCACGCCCATGTTCAGGTGGGCCATGGCTGTCTAGCTGCAAGCCCTGTTCTCACAGCTCAACACAAATGAACACGATGGCATCTGTGGAGGTTCTTTGTCTTGTCTTGTTAAGTCAGGGCGTTTAAAACAAGTCTTAGAGGTCCTTTGTGTATATAGTATGGCTTCCAGTTTTGTGTTTTTATTTATGGTATTCCTGTGTGTGAGAGTGTGTGTCTATATGGATTTCTTGAGCTTTGTCTTTGGCTCTTTTTTTCTGTTTGGTACCTTTTTATTTTCCAGGAGAGACAGAGAAGGTGTGGGTCCAGCCAGGAGGGAAGATGGGGGGGAATTGGGAGGAGAAGGGGGAGAGAAGCCGTAATCAGAATATATATGGTATGAAAAACCCCTATTTTAATAAAAGAAAAAAAAAAGCCATAGGAATTTGTTGCTCATGGTCACAATGTGTCACAGCACCAGGCTGGTAACGAGAGAGGGGAAACTTGACCTTGCTGTGAAACGTCACATCTGTTGAAGCCCCAAACGTATTTCTTGTCAAGAACTATGGAGGGTGTGTGGAGGAGGGGACAGTTGTTTCTGAGACGTGTGACCAGGCTGAAAGTCCTGAAAAATAGGGGAAAACATTGGAACATGCAAGAAGGTAAAAACATCGTTGCCAAAAACAACAGTCAAAGAAGCGTGGGATGAATAATATACCCATTTCTCACACGGGTACACTGAGGCATGGAGATCAAGTAGCTTCCTGGAGCAAGTGTGAAATTCAAGTCTTATTGCAGGACCACAGTTTGCTCACACATGTTATCCGAGGGGTGCCTTCAGATGGCACACAACCCCCGAGCCTAATCTACTTCCTTGGCTTTGACTAATACTTACCAGCTCACGGTTTTAAAATGGATTGTCAGGCCCCTTCTTCTTTGGTGGTATTTCAAAAGGGACTGCCCTTTCCAGCTCCTCTCAGAAAGTGTGATCTGACCAGCAGGCAAATGAAGGACAAAAGAGGCGAGAGGCACAGCCCCTCCCTTCCTACTTGCACTTCATCTCTGGTCCCTCTGTGGGATACCATTATGTATCCATATGCTCCACGACTGTGATCTCAATTGGACAGCCCATGGCTCTACAGTTCCCATTCACACTGTGTTCTGGGGATCGTTCCTTCCTTGTCTCCTCAGCCGTAGGTGTATGTCCCACTCCGGCTATTATCGGGGTTTCACTATTCCTGATTTTAGAAACACTCCCAACTTCTGTGATTAATTTTATCCTCACTGAGTCCATCTTAGGTGCCAACTGCTGAGGTTTCTAAAAGACATCAAAATCCCTCACCTCATGAGTTAGTTATTTACTATGAAAAGGGACAGCATCACATGGGCTCTTGGTGGTGTCTTAGAACGGAGGATTACAGAATCTGGGGTCTGAGGTCAAGTGGTTTAAGGTGGGTCTGTCAGTTAAGGTCTCTGATTAGACTTAGGCTTCACTTATGAGGAAACTGCTTAGGGCTGGTGGACATAAGCAAGCGGGAAGAGTTATGAAATAAGATCTGATAAATAGCTATTTGATAGGGGAGCAGGTTTGCCCAGGTGAGTCACATACTGTCCTAAAAAACAGAACCAACAGGATGTGTGTGTTTGTGCGTGAGTACATGCAGGTGTGAGTGGCAGGAGGCGGGAGACTGAGAGACGTTTTGAGAAATAGGCTCACAGTGATAGAGAGGTTGTAGAGTCCCGAGACTGCTGCTGGCTTAGAAGAGCGAACCTGGAAGCTGCAGTAGGGAGACAGCCTTCTGCAGAATCGTTCCTTAGGGAAGTCAGCCTTTTCCTGAAGGCTCTCAACTGGTTGGATGAGGCCCACCTACATTACAGATCCGTTTTACTCAGACACCACTGGGTTAAATGTTAATCTCATTAAAAAAAATTTGTATGCCAACATACATAGGTGTGTGAACAAATTATCTATGCACTAGGACCTAGCCATGAATGAGGAGAAAATATTTGTAAAGCATATATCAGATGAAGGACTTCTATCTAGGGTATAAAGAACCCTCAACAATAAGAAAAAAATACAATCTAATAAAAAATGGACAAAAGATTTGACCAGACACTTCACAAAGATGACCTGGAACACTTCACAAAACAGGATCAGCATAAAAGCGCATGAAAATAAAATCTTAATAGCATTAGTCATCAGGGAAGTACAAAATAAAACCACAATGAGATACCACCACTCATCTATTAGATCAGCAATATTTAAAAGGTCGACCTTGTCAAGTGTTGGTAAGGATGGTAGAGGAACCGGAGCTCTCTGACCCTGCAGCTGGGAGCATGATATGGTATAACCACTTTGGAAAAGAGTCTGCAGTGTACTTAAAAGTTGGTGTATTATTTTCTTCCCCAGTTGCTTTGGTAAAATTCTCTGAGAAAAGCAACATAGAGGAGGGTTTAATTTAGCTCAAGTTCCAGGTTCCAGCCCACCGCTGCAGGGAAGTCATAGCAGCAAGAGCACAAGACGGCTGTTCACATCGCATCCACCTAAGCAAACAGAGCATTGAATGGATCGTGCTTGTTCTCAGCTGGGTTTCCTCACTCTTACATAGTCCAGGATCCCCTAGGCCCAGAGTCTAGGGAATGATGCCGCCTACTGTGGTCAGGTCCTACTAATGTAATCAATACATTACACACAACCCCCTATAGGTATGTTTACAGGTCCAGCTCCCAGGTGATGTTAGGTTTCCTCAGCTTGACAGTTAGTACTAACCTTCACAGCTGAGCATATAGCATATGGTCCAGCTAGTTTAGTCATATATTTACCCCAAATAAAATAAAATATATGTTCCTAAGGGACATCTGTGATTGCTTATAGCTATCTTTTTGGTAACAGAGCTTTTAATTTTTTTTTCTACTTATGCCCTTTTCTTGCCTGAGAAATTTTGATGTGGCCCTGGGTATGTAGAGATATAGAATAGGCATATAAATTAAAGAGTTACTGATAGTAAAGTGTACATTTAATTTAGGGCTTGGAGAATGGCTCAGTCAGTAAAAGGTTTGCCTTGCTTGAGGACCTATTTCCATCTTTAAAAAAAATCCATGTAAAAACTCTGGGCATGGCAGTGCACACTTGTAATCCCCAAGGATTACAAGTCCCCGAGGAGATAGGGACAGAGGAACACTTGTGGCTTGCTGGCCAGCTGATCTGTCCTAACTAGTGAGTTCCAGGACAGTGAGAGCCTGTCTCAAAAGGAATCGATAGCATTCCTGGGCTTGCCTCTGACCTCCACATGCAGATGCTTGCATGTACACGCATGTTTTCGCATGCACACTTGCATGCACCTGCACTCACACACACCCCTGCACAGACACAAACACACATGCACTTAAAAATAAATTTTAAAGCAATTATTTGGTATTCATATAATTTTACCATTGTATCAAAGATGAGAGTGAATTTGCACAAGGTATATTTGTTTATTTTTACCTGAAGAGTTGAAATCCTGGTGGAATATTTAATACTGCAGGACAAACCATCACCAGCCTTTTTCAGAGTTGATTGACATTTTGATTTTCCATTTGTTAATTATGCAGATGCATTTTGTGTCAATACATAGTACAAAGTGGCAGGAGTCCATTTAGGGCCATTTTAGACAGTCTGTCTTATATCCAAGTCTAAAATCATCTATTTTATAAAACTCAAATCAACAACTCAAATAGGAACTTTTAAAAAAATACAATGTGAGACATTCACCTGCGGAGGAATGATAGGAAACAGAGAGCCTGGGTCTTGTTTTCTCCTAGAAACCATGTTGTTTCTGTAAGGGCAGAAAACTGGTTATAAAAACATGGTGGTTCATGCATAGGGCAGTCTTGGAGCTGAACCATGGTGTTTTGAGGGTGTTTATTGGTGAGTTAGCATGCACAGTACCAAGGGCCTGTAATGTCTGCTCAGATCAAGACTTCAGTGGGGGTCACATGATACAACATGGCCGAGCTCGCTCCCCGAAGCACTTCAAATTCTCTTCACGTTTTATTTTGAATTGTTAGTTGTTGCCTGTTCGGCAGCCTTTTATTCTTGACATGTTCCCCAAATCCCCACATTTGTAGGTTCACAATTCACAGTTTAAGAGGCCAGCTTTCCGACAACCCAAATGTCCACAGCGGGTGGCTGGATAAGCGAACCACCATGTCTGTCCTCTAGTATATAGGAGCGGCCACGGCTTCCAGGAAATTCAGAAGCTCAAAGAGAAGTGGAGCGAAAAACTAAACCCTGCAATTAAGACCTAGAATATAGATTTCATCTAAATAAAACTTGAAAATGCAAAGTAATTTACAGAGACAGAAAATAGGTCTGTGGTGGTTTTTTGAAAGGGTGGAGCAAGGAGGGAAGACCACTGAAAACCTCTGGCATGGACGGTATATTGCCTGTGGGGACGGTTTTATGAAACGCGACCAGATATCAAAACTTGGTCAAATTTTGCATTTTAAATGTGAGTAGCTTATATTTCAGTTTATACCCCCTCCTTAAAAAGCTGGCAATAAGCTTCTTTTTTGCTCAGATCAACTTTCTTCCCACAGCTAGAACTATTGCTGGTAAGCCCTGACCCACTCCTTGCTTCACCAGCGGTGACAAAAGGCCCTTCCTCTTCTGACTTCAGTTTGGAAGCTTCTCACTACTGGCTGGCTGGCTAGCACGGATCTGCTGTCAGGCTGAGAGAAATGGAGAAGAAACGGACTGGGGTATCATTAAAGCCATGGGTAGAGGACAAGAAGGATAGTCACAGCCTTCCGCTCTCTGGTCCCTGGATGACAGGCTGTTCTCAGAACAAAGACGTTGAACAGAAAAAATCTTAGCTATGCACCGCAGCCTTTCCCACGCCTTCCTTCATTTAATCTTTATGTTAAAGCCGAGTGGTGGGGATTAGCCCCTCCGTTCTCAGCACAGGATACCGAGCACTCCCCACAACGCTGGGTTAACAGTGTTCCCTCAAGTTCTATCTGTCAACTTGGCTAGGTTTCTTGCACTGTGAGTTTTGTCTCCATATTGGTCACAGAACCGAACGGGGCCACAAAAGGTTAATAATAGTAAAAAGAGGCTTCTGATGCTCGATAACCAAAAGTTAATTAAGAAGTCAAACCTGTGATGAATCTGATGTATTTCTGCAGCTTGCCCCTCCATGCCGCATGGACACTTTATAGCAGCCTTGGTTTCCAAAATTGAGACGGGCCCTTTGCAGGCCCATGTCACCAAGACACACAACGTTAACCAACGCTTCTTGAAACTCCCAGCCCAGACTGGAGATTATTGCATGTTAGGTACTGCAGATGAATTTTGGCCTGGGATTAATAGAACAATTTCTGAAATGGCCTTAAACCTACCTCCGCCATTTTATTCTCTGTATTTATGAATCGTTATATTTTACCTATGTATTCATCTCAGCACTGATGTTTATAAAACCAAAATATCAAACAACTTTGACAGACATTGAAGATAGACTAATCTTGCAGTCTCAAACATTTGGCCAATATTTAATTCTTTATATGAAAATAATCACATACATCTCATTAGTATGAAAAATTTGTAATTGTTAATCAATTATAGAATTATATGTGTATTAAAGAATTCTCTGAATAAAGAATTCTCTTTCTTCTTGGCAAATGTGCAGGTGAATGAATACCTGCTTTATATAAATATACACTCAGGGTCACATAAAAAGACGCTACTGTGAGTGAAAAATTCTTTTATTGTGTGTGTATACCTTTAAATTTTATTTTAACTAAAAATAACTTTTTTTCATACATTATATAACTTAAAACTCACTCCACAAGATAGAACCCATACCTGACACAACTTGGGTGACCAAGAACCTGAGACTAAATAGCCCAGGGACCTAGGGTAAAACCAATACTACTGCTCTAAAAACTGGAGTGATAAAATGGCTTCGAGTGATATTCTGCTACACTCATAGATCAGGGTCTTGTTCAGTCACTACCAGAGAAGCTTCCTCCTGCAGCAGATGGGAACAAATACAGCCAAACATTCTGCTGAGAGTGAGAGGCCTCCAAACACTCAGCCTTATATGGGATGTCTTCATCAGATTCCTTCCTTCAAAGCTCAGGGGACCCTGGGGAAGAGGAGGTAGAAAGGGTCTAGGAGCCAGAGGGGATGAGGACACTGGGAAAGCAAGGCCTCTGATCAACACGACCCAAGCTCATGTGAACCCACAGAGACTGGAGCATGCCCAGGGCCTACATGAGTCTGCCCCAGGTCGTCTGTGGATACATTGTGGCTTCCAGTTTAGTGTTTTTGTGGGATTTCCGAGTGTGCAAATGAGTGGGTCTCCGGTTCCTGTGCCTTCTCTTGGGCTCTTTTCCTTCTGTTTGCTTGTCTTGTCAACTCCAATGTAGTAGTTTTTGTTTTATCTTATTATATGTTATACTGTTATATATTTTTAAATGAATGAATGAATGAAAACCAAGCCACCATGGTAAAGGTTAATAACTGAACTGAACCTATACCTGCCAGGAGAGGGAAAGTCAGTTTTCTCCAACAGAGTGACACTGGATACATCAACCATTCCATGAAAAGTCCCATGTTCAGGAGTAGTTGACCAACATAGAATTGGACTCCATAGTTTTTTTCTGTGTGTGATTTTATTTAGTTACAGTTTGGTGATTTGTTTTGTTTTTTTCTTTTTTTTTGGTGTGGCTTTTTATTTTGTTTTCTTAGTTTGGGGGACATTGTTGCATTGGGTTTTTGGTTGTTTTGAGAAAGAACTTAAAGTTGAATGGGTAAGGAAGAGGAGAGGATCTGGAAGAACTTGAGGAAGGAGAAGAATATGATCAAAATATATGTAAATTTTAAAATGTTTTAATCAATAAAAAATGTATGGGTGGGTAGGTGGGAGGAGGAATTCCCTCACAGAGGCGGGGAGGGGGAGGGTACACGGGGTTTCCAAAGAAAAGGGGAATCATCGGAAATGTAAATAAAGTATCAAAAATAAAGAAAAAAAAATGTAAAACAAAGCCCCCTCTTTTTTATACACTATTTTCTGATCATGGCTCCCTTTCCCCACATCCTCTCAGATTCTCCCTACCTCTCACCTATCCAGTTCCAGGACTTTCTCTCTCTTCTTAGAAAACAAACAGGTATAGTATAAAAACAAAAATGAAACAAATACGATTAGCCCCCCAACAACAAAGAAGAAAGCACATATACACTCACACACACATATACACAAACCCAAACCCCATAAAAATACAAAATCCAAAACCATGATATACAAGTAAAGGACCTGTAAGGTTAAAAAAAAAATCTTGTAAAGTACCACTGAGCTCATTTTGTGTTGGCGGTCTTCTGCTGGACATGGGGTCTGCCCTTAAATATGGTTTGTACACCCAGTGAGACTATTGGAGAAAAATAATTTTTCCTTTGCAGGTGGTTATCAATTGGAGGTAGCTTCTTGGTCAGGCATGCGGGCTTGTGTCCACTTCCCCTCTCATAGCTGAGACGCCATCTGGCCTGAACCTGGGCAGGCCCCGTGCATGCCGCCACAGTTTCTGTGAGTTCATTTGTGTGTCAGTCCTGTTGTGTCCCGGAGGTACTGTTTCCGTGGTTTCTCTGGGTCTTAGGATCTTTCTGCCTCATCCACAGCTCCCTGAGCCCTAGGGGAGGGGTTTGATGACGTCATCCCACATAGGACTGAGTGTTTCAGGTCTCTCTGTATTAGTTCCCGTCTTCTGCAGGAGTATGAGTCTCCGATGCTGGCTGTGTGAGACGCCGATCTATGGGCGTGGCAGAATGCCACTGGAGGTTGTTTTATTATTATGTCTCTTTAGCAAAACAATATTATAAACATTTTAATTAGGTTATAATAATTGTACCCCATAAGAAGTTTCCTTGTGACAATGTCAGACATGTATGTAACATAGTTTGATCATAGTACTACTCTGCTCCCCCTCTCGGATCTCCTGCCCATCTTCATTACCTTTCACATCTCACATAGCCTCCCTTTAAAATGTCTTATACTCTAGATTCCGCAAATGAAACAAAACAAAATGAAACAAAACACATGAGGTTTCTCTTACAATGATGATCTCTAAGTATATCTTTTTTTTTTTTTTTTTTGGCAAAGAACATGATTTCATTCTTTGTGGATAAGTAATTCTTCACTGTGTATAAGTGCTCTCTCTCTCTCTCTCTCTCTCTCTCTCTCTCTCCCTCCCCTAGATGATAGAATCAATAAACTTAACAACAGTGTAGTATACATGACCAACAGGCAAAACTTTATTGTATTTCTATATTCTGGCAACAAACAGTCAGAAACTAAAAATTTTAAATACCATTCAGAATGTGTGTGTATGTATATGTGTGTGTGTGTGTGTGTGTGTGTGTGTGTGTGTGTGTGTGTGTGTGTGGTGTGTTTGCCTGTGTGCACATGTGTATGTTGCTGACGGTGGGACAGGAGTCTTGCCTGTGTACGGCCCTGACCTCCTGCAGCTTTGTTTATTTTTGTGCTTTTCCATTTTCTATAGTCAGATTATCATATCTCGTGTGACTAAAAATGATTTCCTTTAGTGCATTTTACTAGATGAATTCTCTCTTCTTTCTCTTTAATCTGACGACCTGTGCCAGACTTCTAGTACAGTGTTGGATAGAAGTGGGGGCAATGTATAGACCGTCTTGTTCTGGATCTCAGGGATGCATTCAGTGTTTCAGAATTAAATATGGTGTTTTTATTCAATATATAGTTGTTTAGAGATGTCCTTGATCCAGCTGAGAAAGGTTCCTCCTATTTCTAGTTCTCTGAGAGTTTGCTTAATTTTTTTTTTTAATTGGTTTGCGAGACAGAGTTTCACTGTGTAGCTTAAAGTGACCCTGAACTTGTGCTAATGCATCTGCTCCAGTCTCCCAGGTGTTGGTGCCACACCTGGCAAGGTCTTTATTTTCAGTCAGGAATGGATGCTTGATTTTTGTCAAGTGCTGTTTCTTATACATGCTGAGATGATCATAGGGCTTTTATTTTTAACTTTTCTGTTATAAACTGTACTGATTTAATACAGTTTTAAATTTCAATGTATTCATTTATTTTGTACATGTGTTTGTGTATTTATATGTGCATGCATACCTGGCATGCATGCAGAGGTCAGAAGACAACCTGTGGGAGTCAGCTCTTTCTCTCCCACAGTGTGGGTTCTGGGGACCACACTCAAGTCATTAGGTTTAGCAGCAATCACTCTTACCCATTAAGCCATCTTGCTGGCCCCTGATTTAATTGTGAGTGCTAATTCAAACCTGCATTCCTGGCATAAACCTCTCTTGGTTGTGATGTAATATTCTTTTAGTGTACTATGTGATTAAATTACATGGTAATACTCAACTCAGAATAAGTTGTGAATTAATCTTTTTGATTCAACTTTTAAAATAAAAGTTTATATAAAATAGCATTGTCTCATCCTTAAGTGTTTTATTTAAATGTTTTTAAAATTTTATTAAAAAATTTATAGGCGATTAAATTACATGGTAATACTCAACTCAGAATAAGTTGTTAATTATTCTTTCTGATTCAACTTTTAAAGTACAAGTTCATATAAAAATATTAGTTTTATCCTTAAATGTTTTTTAAATTTTATTTAAAAATGTATAGGCTCTCTGGGCAAGGGATTTTCTTTGTGAGAAGAAATTTTAAAATATCATATTTAATTACCTTTTTGGGAATTCCCCATATGTGCACAATGCATTTAGTCATAGCCATTCCCTCTCCCCCCTTCCTCCTCCCGACCCTCCCTCTCTCCCTCCCGGTGGTTGCTCTCTCCCCTTTTAATAATCCATCGGTTTTGTTTTGTGCTGCTCATATATTAATGGGTGTGGAACCGTCCGCTGGAGTATGGTTGAACTACCAGGGGTCAAACCTTAAGAACAAAACAAAATAAAACAAAACCGACCCTAAGGCTGGAGAGAGGGCTCAACCCTTAAAAGCACTTGATCTTGCAAAAAACCCAGGTTCTGTTCCCAGCACCCCCATCAGGCAGATTAGAATCTCTGGAAACTATAGTTCTAGGGGATCTAACCCCTCTACTATAGGCATCTGCATACATACAGTGCCCATATAGATAAACAAGCAGGCACACACATTTTTTAAAGGCTTTTTTTTTTTTTTTTAATAAAACTGCCTCTCAGTTCCCCTATCAATTGCTCTTCAGGTAGGGCTGTTACAGTTACACAGTAACTTTATTGTGCAAGTGTAGAAGTAGTTGGATGTGTAACAACACCGTAATTCACACTACACAGACGTTTTCTGTAACCACCCCTGACAAACAGATGAGCCTGTTACTCAATCAAGCGCTGTGCTGGTGATTTATGGGGGAGCCAGCTGAGTCTGAGCATCCAGCCACCCTTCCAATCCTGGGGCCTCCACTGCAACTGTCTTGATTCTTACCTCTTGGAAAAACAAATATGGAACTTATTTTTTATTTTACAGGAACCTATAGTTGACAGACTTTGCCTTTTAAAGAGTTGTTGGATATTTTAAGGAGATGAAACTCTTACAGTGTTTGTTTGAATATTTTAAAGACTGTGGGACTGTCTTTAAATGTTATAAATGTAATATTAACATGAGATTTGGGAGATAAACAAAAAAGGAAAGGTGATGTGTTTGTGTGTCAAGTTGACATAGGGTCATATATGTATTAGTGTTACATACATGTGTTAGTTTTGGTCAACTTGATACAAACTAGAGTCACATGGGAAGACGGAACTTTAATTGAGGAATTGCCTCTATCAGATTGCCCTATGGACATGTCTGTGGGGCATTTCTTTTTCTTTTCTTTCTTTCTTTCTTTCTTTTTTCCTTTTTATTAATGACTGATTTTTGGAGGGCTCAGCTATTCGTGGTACACTTGAACTCAGTGCTGAAGCAAGCAAGCACTATAGAACTAGAGGCCAGCCTGGACCACTAGGAACTGAGCCTGGAGCGCCAGGAACTGAGATTGGAGTCGGAGTTGACCACATCTGCAGAAAAGCATGGCAGAAGAAGGCTAATCTTTCAGCTGTGTGTTTCCAACCAGAGGCAAAAGCAAAGAAAGTTCTGAGCTAGTGGGACAGGGTGGCAGCAAATTTCTTCTGTTCTGTTGAGTTGCCAGATAAAATATATGATTCCTGATTAAACTCAAATTCTCCATGAGCACGAATAACACTTTAATATAAACATATCTTGTGCAACATTGATAAAATATTATATAACATAACAAAATACAAATTGCTATATAGTGCCAGATACTTGTGGCATATCTGAAATTCATATTTAAATGGATATATTATTTTATTTCCTAAGTCTTGCAGCTCTGCTGTTTCAGAGTGATAAGAAATGTGATCTCTCCATGAGGTGGTGAAGGTTCAGTAGGCTCTTGGGAGCCAAGAGGAGGCTCTTTCTGGCATTTCTACTCCCTGAGTGCCCTCACACTAACATTCTGCTGGAATTTTACCTTCCCAGTTGAATAAATAGGATTCAGTATTATAGCAGGCTCCATTCTAAAGAGGGTTTGATGGTGAACGTTAGACTTTTATGCATGTCTGCATGTTTACAGAGGAGTGTAAGTTGGCACAGCGGGTGTGGAGTCTGCAGATGAGAAAGGACCGTTCCTAGCATAGAACAGCTACGGGTGATCAAAGACTGAGGAATACTTCCTGCCTCCAGCAAGGAGCAACTGACTCACCAATTAAAGCTAGGGTGTAGGCTCAGTCAGGTAAAACACACACACACACACACACACACACACACACACACACACACATACACACACACACACACACAGACACAGAGAGAGAGAGAGAGAGAGAGAGAGAGAGAGACTGTGAGGGAGATTTGTACAAGAAATTTTGATTCTCCATTAAGTTAGTTCAATAACTGAAAGAGAAAAGTGGCGTGTAGATTCTAAGCTTACAAAGAGGCAGAGTCCTTGGTGTTGTTATTGCTGTGCGGCTGTATCGCAATGCTCCTTGCTTCATACATCCTAGCCGAGAACAAAAAGAAGGAAAAAACAGAATGTCCGACTCAGGACACATGGCTGAGTGAATTATGATAAAGTTACACTATGAAATATTTGATAGCAGTGGCTGTTATGAGGCGTGAGAAGGCAGAACTGGAAGGGCCACTCTGGGAGAGGGAGGTATTTGTACCATATTGCTCAGTGAGATAAAAATTACTGAACATAGTATAATTATTTAATTTAAAGAAAGAAAATGAGAACTGCAACGGCACCAAGTCTCAGAGGCTCATGTGAATACTTTATGCACTTTCCTGAGAAGTAGGTGATAGGGTTGTAGCAGACTGTCCAACCACTTGCCATGAGAGGGGGGCTGGCTGAACTTTGGGGGGCTGTGGGAAGATGGATTCTTTGGTACTTCTCTGAATTCTTTGGCAAGTATGCATTACTGTTAGTTATGGAATTAAAATAATGAATAGCAAATTAAATATAAAGAGTTTTATGACTAGTAGATTAAATTTTTATCAAAAGTTTTTTTTTTCTTTTGAAAAATCCTTGCTTATTGAGACCTTAATAATTATTTTAGAATGTCAGTGGATTCTCGGTGAGCTTAGAGATGTTGGTATGTAGAATCTTCCAAATGTCTGTTTTAAACTTCACAGGTCCTGTATCCTTGGCCAGCTAAACACATACTCTACGGATGCTAAAGAGTATTTTAAAACATTAAAATACCAGCCCAGAAAAGGAGGAGGGGGCACTAAGTCCCATCCTAACCAAGAGCTATTGCAATTGATATTTGTTGGGAGAGGGAAAACCAGTTTTCTCCAATGGAGCAACACTGGGTTTATCAACCCCACTCCAGGGCAGACCTTATGCTCAGCATTAGTTGGGCAACACAGAACAGACTTGTTATTTTGTGTGACATTTTTGTGTGTTATTGCTTGTTTTTTTGTTTGTTTGTTTGTTTGTTTTTTTAATCTTTTTTGTCCTCCTGGAGGCTGGACCACCAACCAAAGAATACACATGGAGGGACCCATGGTTCAGACCACATAATGTGGCAGAGGAGGGCCTTGTTGGCCATCAGGGGGAGGAGAGGCCCCAGTAAAGGGGAATGTCAAGGTGGGAATATGGGAGTGGGTGGATGGGTAGATGGGAGGTAGAATTCCCTCATAGAGGTGGGGGAGGGGGAGGGGATAGGTGGTTTCCAAAGAGGAAACCTAGAAAGGGGAAAACATTGGAAATGTAAATAAAGTATCAAAAAATAAAAATAAAAAAGATGCTCATACCAAAAACAAACAAACAAACAACAAAAAACAAAACAAAACAAAAAAACAAAAAAAAATCTTTTGATTTTGTTTTGTTTTGAGACAATGAGAACATGCAGTTGGTTGGGTGGAGAGGTGGAGATGATCTGGGAGGACTTAGAGGAGATGAAAGAATGAGATAAAAATATATTGTATCAAAAAATTAAAAAAAATTAAAATGTATTAATAAAAGTATATTTTTAAAAAGCCTGTAGACTATTGATCAAATTCCTTCTTTCTCATTTCACATCTAATTATAGGCTAAGATTTTTTTCAAAACCTACTTTAATAGTGGTTCTTAAATGCTTTAATTTCCCTTCTAGCCCACCATCCACTAGAGACAGTGGAAGGGAAATAGTATTAATAGGGCAAAGGGTGATGTGGACCTATTTAGAAATATTTCTTTGGGGCAATTCCAATCTTGGTTGTCCAGATATCAGAAGTTCAGTTCACATGCATCAGCAGTGGCAGCTTGATCCACTCACAAACACCATTTGGAATCAGCAATGGCAGTTCAATCCAGAAGAAACTGCAAGGCTCTGCCAATCAGCGTGACTCTCTGAAGGGGCAAGAAGCTGCCTCAGGATATCACAAGAAGTTCTTTGATGTGTTTCTCTCTACAAAGTTCCCGACAAATGATGATCAGTGAAGAACGTAAGGTGAACCAATGCCACAGCATCATCAATGAAGACCAGCATCAGCAAAGCCCAAAGAAGACCAGCAAAGAGTGGCAAGGCGAACCAATACCACAGCGCCTGGGTTATACTTACACCCTTTCCAAACATCGTGCATCCTCTCAAGTGTCTGCTCTAGCAAAACATCATGTATCCCTGTTCCAGAAAAAACACCACACGACACAACTGAGTCTCCAAAGAAACCAGAAATTTCTACTTCACCTTATACACTTAAAACATGGTTCACGTTACCTAATGTTAGTTGATAGTTTTCCAGGAGTGTATTTTGACTCTGTGGCATTCTTATGCCTTTTCTCCAGGGAAGCTACAGAAGCAGGATTTTAATCTGCTGGGGGAAATGCTAGATGTGACAAAATGACTCAATGGTAACAAATGAGAGTTCCCAGGAACTACAATTCAGAAACTTAAGTTCAATCATCAGGAAAGGCACTTAGGAAACACACTTGTGTTTTCATGCTTGTCTGTATTGTTGACCTTAATTTTTTGTGATGACTCTAGAGTTTCTGTTTACATCATTCAGCCAGCACTCAAAAGTCCAATTTGGGGTTCCTATTTTCAGTGCTAAGTATTATGATTGTCTTAGTTAAGGTTTCTATTGCTGCAATAAAATATCATGACCAAAAGCAAGTTGGGGAAAAAAAGGATTTTTGGCTTACACTTCCATATCACTGTTCATCATTGAAGGAAAGCAGGACAGGATCAAACAGGGCAGGAACCTGGGGACAGAAGCTGATGCAGAAGTCATGGAGGGGTGCTGCTTGCTGACTTACATGGCTTGCTTAGCTTGGTTTCCTACAGAACCCAGGACCACCAGCCCAGGGATGTCACCACCCACAATGTGCTAGTTCCCCTCCTATTAATCACTAATTAAGAAATGCCTTGTAGCTGGATCTTACGGAGGCATTTCTTTTTCAGCTAAGGTTCCCTCCATTCAGATAACTCCAGATTGTGTCAAGTTGACATAAAACTAACCAGTATGATGCTAATTTAGTGTCTTACAGGTTGACTCTTCTCTAAGTCTCTATTCTAGAAAGTTCTACACACTTAGATCCAAGAAGGTATTGGAAGGTTTTTGTATTAGTCAGAGTTCTCTAGAGTCACAGAACTTATAGGTAGTCTCTATATAGTAAGGGAATTTGTTAATGACTTACAGTCTGTAACTGTAACTCCCCAACAATGGTCAGCAGTATCTGTGAATGAAAACCCGAGGATCTAGCAGTCGCTTAGTCCCACAAAGCTCACAGGCGGAGAAGATTGAATCTTCCTCCTTCCAATGTCCTTCCAGTAGGTTTTTGCTTCTAATGTATTATAGATCACTAAAATTTTCAATCACCTTTCCAGTCCATAAAATACCAGCAAGGGGCTGTCAATACCCAAACCTCAACCATCTGGATAGTTAATGTGAAGGAAATGAGTGAAAATGTAGAAATAATTCCATGACTCTTGGAAATGTATATATCAACCCAAAGAAGACCCCCTGTGATGACTGCTAATCCCGATGACCTGTAGAAGGAAAGGAGAGTATGTATTTCACATTTTGTATTAGGTTAGATGTTTGTCAATGTGAGATTTGATACAAAATCTCTGAGTTCCCTGTAGGCCAAGTGTGAAGGCTCTTGGGATTAAACTTGACACAGGGCAGCCTCTGAGCAGTGTAAAACATTAGGCTTACAGCCTTCTCTGTGCTCAGGGGCTGGACTGGACCAGTCAAAATGTGTCTATCTGTTTTAGTCCTCTGAAGTGGAAACTTAAGGTTTCTTTGGAAAGTCAGTTGTGTCGGATGGTTTGTGGGGCAAACAGGTGATGGAACGTTTTGTTAGAGTAGACACGGGTGAAAGACTAAGGCAGACTCGTGAAGGAACGTTTTGCTGAAGTAGACCCAGGAGAGAGGATGTTCTACTAAAGCAAGCATGTGAAAGGACACGTGATGAAGGAGTCTGTGCTAACGATACACAGGTATTGGTCCGCCTTACATTGCGTAGTTGAGTTCCATTTGTCAGGACTCCATAGAGAGAAATGCACCAAAAGACTTGTGGTGGTGTGCTGCAGTTTGTTGCTGCTTCCTTGGACTTGGGCTGATTGTCAGAGTGATGTCAGCTGAGACAGATGGAGGACACGTGATATTTGGAAAGAGTATAAATAAGACTCTACGGACGGTGATGGGAGCTAGGTTTGCTTATAGAGCTATCTGTACAATGCTTGTGGGTCGAGTCTTCACTGATCTTTGTTTGCTGGGAGAGGCACAGCCCAGAACGTCTCCATTGGCCCTGGTCCCTCCTGCTGACTTGAGCTGAGGCTGAGGCCTGGCTGTTTCTGTTAGGTAGTGCACCAGTGCTGATTTGTGTTTGCTGTCCTGACTGTACTGAACTGGACTGCTGGTGTATCTGGAAAGTGTGAATGGACTGAGCTGCCTGCTGCTAACCTGTGAACTGAACTGCCAATTTCCAGACAACACAGATGGGGGTTGCTCCAAAGAACCTTTCTAAACAGGTCCACTTCCCCCATATTCTTTCTTTTCCACTATCTCTGGTGGGTAGTGGGCTACAAGGATGATTAAAGCGTTTAAAACTATCATTAAAAATAAAACCAATAAAGTTACAGTACTTTCTGCCTCTGGGTTCTTCCCAGACTCTTTGGGGGGGGGGGGTGTCTTGAACCCTTCACTGTGCTCAGGGATGAGACTGGACTGGTTCTATACACAGAACGTGCCTGTCCATTGTAGCTCCTTTTACTCCAGGTCTTTCCCCAGCCTCCTTGGGGTTTTGCATGAAGGTCTTAGGTATATGGTCAGATGTGTGCTAGATTCTTCTGATTTCTAGAATTTTGAAGCCAAGGCCATAAAACAAAACAAAATCAAAAGAAACATGAGATTGGAACTTTGGGGGTGTACTGTCTGGTTTTGTGTGTCAACTTGACACAAGCTGGAGTTATCACAGAGAAAGGAGCCTCCCTTGAGGAGATGCCTCCATGAGATCCAGCTGTAAGGCACTTTCTCAATTAGTGATCAAGGGGAGAGGGCCCATTGTGGGTGGTGCCATCCCTGGGCTGGTAGTCCTGGGTTCTATAAGAGAGCAAGCTGAGCAAGCCAGGGGAAGAAATTTAGTAAACAGCATCTTTCCGTGGCCCCTGCGTCAGCTCCTGCCTCCAGGTTCTTACCCTGTGTGAGTTCCAGTCCTGACTTCCTCTGGTGATGAACACCAATGTAGAAGTGTAAGCTGAATAAACCCTTTCCTCCCCAACTTACTTCTTGGACATGATGTTTTGTGCAGGAATAGAAACCCTGACTAAGACAGGAGGAAATTGGAATATATACAAGTTTAACACTGCTTTTCTCAGCTGAGCCTGTTTGTCACAGGTGGAGAAAGCTGAAAGTTACACAGCTTAGTTCACCCAGAGGGCTCCTGGATTTGGAATCCTTGGGTCTAGAAGAACGGAAACGTTTTTGTGTGTTAAAATATTTCTAAGTATAAGGTTTAAGGGGAATTATTTATTTAATCCATTTTTGAACATTGTCACCATTGAGACACTCTTTTCCCACGGAATGAGACAGGTTTGTGCAGGTAGTGTGCCCCTTCCCTTTGGTGAATGAAGTGGCTTTCCCTGTGGTTCCTGTTGCTGTCCCTGCTTTCGTTCACAACACTACAGTCTATTTGACACCTTCTGTGGGGAAGTGGGTTGGTAAATCCAGGGCCCAAAGCATCGCCTTCCTGTAGAACTGAGGAAATAAGAAAGCTGTCTTATCCTGGTTTATGTCTATTCAATTTTGCAGGGCTCCCTGGCCAAAGCTGGAGGGGCCCCTTTGCTCTACTCCACACACCCAGATACTTGGTTAGGCAAGGACATCTAATTTATGTGGGTTTCAGGTATATAAGTGCGTGCAGGGTCTGATACATGTGTGTAATAGCTTAGCATACAATTAACTCTATATAATTATTCTAAGGTTCAAATGTAAAACCAAACCAAACCCTGATTTTATTTGAAAAATGGCAACCCTGGTTTGGGACCCTCATCCTGGACTTTTTGGGTCATCCCACATTTTTTATTCATTTGCCCATTCATTCATTCATTCATTCATTCATCTATCCATCCATCCAACAAGTTTTTGTGGGGGCATTGTCTCTGTTTTGGGTTCTGTGAACATAGCTTCAAAGAAGAAAGGTGTGATCCCTGCCTGGTAGAATTTTCAGGCTTGTTGGTGACAATGACATAAAGTTGGCAAGAAAAAAATGTTTTCAGGCATTTGTGGAGATTAATACGGCACTCCTGTAGAACAGAACGGAATGGAGATCACTAACAATAGCGAAGGGCTGGGCGGGGAGGGTCACCCACACATTGGTACCCAAGGGGAGTTACTGCTAGTTTCAGCTTGATAGGGTAACTACTGGCCAAACCGTCTGTGATCTATTTCAAAATGACTGGATGAGTTTAAAGTTCCCAAGAAAGACAACAAATGGTTGAAAAGTTGGGAGCACCACAGGGCCCCACACCTGATCAGCGCCGGGACAAAGATCCCTCGCCGGAGATCACAAGACCCAGCAGAGGGCCAAGGACACGCCCCACAGCTCACCAGGAACGCAGAAAAGCTCAACCCGCTTTCTGCGGGCCACA
>CM052700.1:86223177-86248036 GCA_028551405.1 Uromys caudimaculatus
TCTTCTGTCAACTAGACACACAAAGTCAAGTCATCTGAAAGGAAGGAACCTCAATTGAGAAGATGCCGCCATAAGGTTCAGCTGTAAGTTATTTTCTCAATTAGGGATCAAGGGGGGAGGGCCCAGCCCTTGGTGGGTGGTGCCATCCCTGGGTTGGTAGTCCTGGGTTCTATAAGAGAGCAGGCTGAGCGAGGCATGGAAAAAAAAAAAAAAAAAAAAAAAAAAAAAAAAAGAAAAGTTGGGAGCAGTTACTGCTCTGATTTGATTGTTGTACACTGTATGCATGTATTGAATGACCATGATGTACATACCATAAGATATGTAAATATTGAATCTCAGTTAAGGGGAAAAGAAAGAATCATCCAGATCCATTAAGTAAGGATGAGAGGAATGAAGGAGACCAAGAGCAGATACATGGCTGCTGATCTACAGAGAAGGGAACTTAGAGGGGTTTCCTCTGAACATAGCCATAGCAAGAGCTGGAAGGGGACTGGTGCACACAGAAGGCCTTGGGCAGGAGTGGGGTCAGCTATCAAAGCATCTGAAGAGGTCCAGGTGGCTGCTGTAAAGGGCTGGGGAGCGAGTGGTGACACTCCAAATTACAGAGGGACTTGTAAATCACACAGATGATATTGGTGCCAAGAGATAGCCACTCTGGTTATCTAATTCATGGTTTCAGAAGGTAACTGAATGTCTGGAGAACTGGATTAATCAATACAGTGCCTGCCATGCAATCATGAGATCCTGAATTTGGGTCCCTAGCACCTAGGAAAAAACTGAAACATGGTAGCATGTATCTGCAAACCCAGCACAGGGGAGGCAGAGACAGGCATCTCTGGAGTTCACTGACCAACAGTGTAGCTGGCATGGTAGGCTCCCGGTTCATAGAGAGACCCTGTCTCAAAAAATAAGGTGGAAAGTAACTGAGGAAAAGCCTACCTTGGGGTGGCCTTCTAAATGTGCTGGGTTTCCACGTCAGTGTTTCCATCATCAGTGTAGGTACTCATGTGGGGAGGGAGCAAATCTGCCCTGCTTCCTTTTTTCCCTAGAGAACAGCAACGTTACAGGGGACACTTGAGAGACTCCTGGGGAAGGTCAAGCTTTTGTATTCTAGTTTGCAGTAGTTGTTTGGTTGTTATTCTAATCAAGACACAATCCTTGCCATTCACAGGGTCAAGGTGAGGAAGAATGAGAAATATCTTCAGGAAATAATGAAGGGAGAGAGGACTGCATGGCTCAAACCTGTCACCTTATGCTGAAGAGGAGAGACTGGACCAAAGGCTCCCAGGCCCAGTGCTCTGCCCTGCACCTCTCCTAGTCTGTCCACCCTGCTTCCGAGTCACAGGCCTGGAAACAATGCTGAATTGTTGTTTCTTGTTCCCTCTCTGCTCATCTCCCTTTCAGGCTTGAGCACTGAGCAGAGTTCTCAGTGCTTATGGCTTCTGGTGTTGGCTGCTTATTCTGCTTAGACCTTGAGAAGACAGATAAGAAAGCAGTTGGTTATGGGTTGAAGTCAGGGACACGGAAAACTATATTGGTATATAGTCAAGACTCAGAGAAGATTTCTGACATCACCATTTTAAACACTGGCTCTAAAAACTCAGTTGTCTGTGATTATCACACCAAAACCCCTTCTCTGTGAAGCTACAAAGCTGCTTGCAAAGACAATTACAACCAAGTTTGACAGACATGGGCAGTGGGCCAGAACAATGGCTCCTTCTGCAGTTGACAGACATCTAGAGCTCTGAGCACATGCTGCTACAGCAATAAACCACCTCACTACTGCCTGACCCAGGACTAATCCTGCGGTGGATAGTTTTTGTGTCAACTTAACACATTCTAGTCATCTGAGAGGAGGAAATCTCACTTAAGAAAATGTCTCCACAGGATCGGGCTATAGGCAAGCCCATGGGGGCTTTGCCTTGATTAGTGATTGATGGGAGAGGGCCTAATTCATTGTGGGTGGTGCCATCCCTGGGCTAATGGTCCTGGGTTCTATAGGAGAGCAGGTTGAGCAAGCCAACGGGAGCAAGCCAGTAAGCAGCATCCTTCCATGACCTCTGCATCAGCTCCTGTCTCCAGTTTCCTGCCCTGTTTGAGTTTCTGCCCTGACTTCCTTCAATGATGAACAGTGATCTAGAAGTCTAAGTCAAATAAACCCTTTCCTTCCCAACCTGCCTTTGTGTCATGGAGCTTCATTGCAGCATTAGAAACCCTAACTAAGACAAATCCCTACTGCAAATTGGAAAGAAAAAGTAGAGTTCATCAAGAAGCCACCCTACCCTGTCAGCATCAGCCTCTGAGACTTTCATGGGCACTGAACGGTGGCATTTTAGACTAAAGCGCACACACACACACACACACACACACACACACACACACACACACACACACACACTGATGAGAAGATTGTTATATTTCTGCTTTGTTATTTTCCAGAGGAATGTTTCAGTATTAATAAAGTAAAGAAAGCAAATATTACACTTTCAGCATCGATGCCAAAGATGGACCAATACCTTGCCCACAGGACTAGAAAATAAAGTTAAATTCAGCTTTAGAATATTTGTATTTAATGCATAAGCATTTTAGCATAAATATCCTGTCCATTTAAAGTTTTTTTTGAGACATGGTCTTACTATGTATACTTGGCTGTTGCTATATAGACCTGGCTGCCTCAAATATAGAGGCCTCCTGCCTCTGACCCAAAGCACTGCGATTAAAGCTGTATGCCACCAACCCAGCCTCCATTCAACTTTCATTAAGAAGCAGTTTCTCCTGATTTTCCACCCTCTTCTTCATGTTTCATTCTCCTCTTCCTCTTTGTCTTTACTCTTCCTCTCCCCATCTTCTTTCTCCCTACTTCCTCCTGCCTCTGCCTGCTCTCAACAGCTTGTATGCCTGAGACACTATGCCTGGTTAAGAGATCTGTCCTCTATGTCTCAAAATGACTTTCACGACTCCAGGCAGTGGTGACATTGATGACAATATCAGTGTCAGAAAAAGGGATGCCTCTTTTTGTCTTATGCTCACTTTAAAGAGAAAGGAGAACTCTCCCAGAATCTTGCTGCCAATTCTCCATTCTCATTGGTCAGATGGACATCACACACACACACACACACACACACACACACACACACACACACACACACACACACACACCACACACACACCCCTATCTAAACCCATCACTTGCTGATGGAATGGGATCCATGTTTGGATTAGATCTCTGCTTTGTGATAAACATTGTGTGTGATACATTACTTTCTATTAGCTATTTTTTTTTTTTTTAAAAAAAGATGGCACAGGTGACATTAGTCCTACAGAGTGTTGTACTGAACCCAATATTTAAGTATACTATTTCAATGTGATGAATTCAAGTAACAGAATACACCACTGTTGCCTTTGCCTCCATTCTTTCCCATACTGTGCAATCCAAAGTGTATCGGTACTCATAGTGTGTCTCAGTTACAAATAGTCACAGTTCAAGTGAGCAATAGCCATGCTGGGCTGGTAGCTTCTGTGCTGGGTGGTATCTGTCAGCCCACAGAACTGACTGCCCTGTTATTTGGAGGCTTAGAGAAGTTTTAATCCAGCATCATGGCTGCTGTGGCAAAGGATCACATTCAAAGACCTTCTAGGTCTGTGTGGAATACAGACATGCCTTTAATCTCAGACAGAGAGACAGAGGCAAGCAGACTTCGGAGTTCAAGGTCAGGCTGGTACAGAGCAAGTTCCAGGGGCAGAAAAGCTTAGGTCCTGTCATGGTGGTTCACACCTTTAACCCCAGCACTGATATGTCAGTTCTATTCAGTCGGTTCGGGGTCGGGCAGTGTGTGCAGTGCAGTGGAGTTTAGTTCCTTCATGAGTTCATACAGTTCAGTGCAGGCCACCAGAGGCGGTTGAAGCTAGAGAATAAGAAGGAGTCAAAAAATTAGAATAAATTGTGAGAGTTAGTTTGAGGTCAAGAAGAGCAATTCATTGAGAAGCCAGATTGTATCAGTCAGCTTGGAGCAGAATTTGAGCCAGAACAGCTTAGTTGAACCAGCCAGCCAGAGTTCAGAAAGAACCAGAAAGGGTGAGCTTATTCATAAAGTAAGCCTTTGAGAGGACAATTACTTCAGGTGAATAAAAGTTACCTTTACAAGAAGGGGCCCAGCCCCCATTTTCAGAGGACAGTAGACAAAAATCAAGGTTCTGTAGCAAAGGAAAGGGACAATGGCTGCTTCCTGGGTCCTATTCCCACCTTCCTTTCAGTCTGTCTCTTCCTGTCATAGGGGAAAGGCACTGTCCATGTGGTTAGCAAGAGAATCATGAGTGAGCCCATACCCCTTCTCTGTAGCACCACCATTCTCCCAGTATTTTTATGCTGCTTCTGAGACCACGGCTTGAGCTGTCTGTCAGAGTCCCAGCTGCATCTCATTTATCATTGGTTTCTGGAAAGTTCTCCAATAGGTCCCAGAGTGTTGGGGATATGGTCCAGATCTTGCAGTTCAGTGTATGGTAGCAGACTTTTATCACTTCCTGTATGTTGGTTCTAGTCATGGAGAGCCGTGTTCAGGTCTCAGAATGCTTTCTGATGCCTCCATCTTTCTCACAAGTCTCCTCTTCCCCTCTTTCTCCCCAGATCTTATTCTTGGGAGGGTTTTGCCTTCTTCACCCAAGGTTGGATTAAAGTGTGTCCTCTGAGCACTCTGCCCCACATCCTCTGATCTAGTTCTCTTCTGTGTGGACTCCCTTGTGTTGGCTCTGCCATGCTTCTGGATGGTGAGACCCTGAGGGTATATAACTCCACAACATGGCACCAGTGTGTATGACATGCAAGAAGCACTTAGCATCATACTTGCAGAGTAAAGGCTCCAATTCAACTCAGTGTCTAATGAATGGGTGGATGGATGAATTCTTTCCTGCTTCCAGGCCTTTCTGTCATTGGAAAGCAGCCTTCTCCATCTTCCTGCCTAGTTTTCTATGGCAGCCACAACAAAGAACCACCACCAAGATGGCTTCACAAACAGTTCTGCAGGCCAGAAGTCCAAAGTCAAGAGGTGGCAGGGCTGTCTGAGAGCTCCAAGGAGGTTCCACCACAGTCCTCCCTGCTGTGGCTGGCAGTTCAGGTAGCCCCTAGTTTGTCAATGTTCTTTCCTGGGTCTTCTCACCTTCCCTCTGCATGTGTGCATGTGTCTGGCCTGTGCTCAAGTTTCCTCTTCGTTCACTGGACAAATTAAGCTGGGGCTCTCCCTGCAGGCTATGCTCACTTGGTTCTCTATAGTTGGATGGATATTTTCTTTCTTTCTTTCTTTCTTTCTTTCTTTCTTTCTTTCTTTCTTTCTTTCTTTCTTTCTTTCTTTCTTTCTTTCTTCCTTCCTTCCTTCCTTCCTTCCTTCCTTCCTTCCTTCCTTCCTTCCTCCCTCCCTCCCTCCCTCCCTCCCTCCCTCCCTCCCTCTCTCTCTCTCTCTCTTTCTTTCTTTCTTTCTTTCTTTCTTTCTTTCTTTCTTTCTTTCTTTCTTTTTTTGGTTTTTCGAGACAGGGTTTCTCTGTGTAGCCCTGGCTGTCCTGGAACTTACTCTGTAGACCAGGCTGGCCTCAAACTCAGAAATCCACCTGCCTCTGCCTCCCAAGTGCTGGGATTAAAGGCATGTGTCACAGCCCAGCTGGATGGATGTTTTCAAATAAAGTACAACTCACAGGTACTGAGTATGAGTTAATACTTTGCCACCTTTTGGCATGAGCACAATTTGGAGCACAGCAGACCTGAGAGCAGGTGTGTCTGTCTTCTACTGATGTGTAGAAGGCTGACATAGACTGAGTATCCTTAAGACCCTCTCATCACATCACAACTTCCCTGGACCAGCTGTGGTTCTGTGAGTCCCACGCATAGCCTCTCCAGGCTACAGTCATTGCTGGCCTAAAGGTGTTCTCATTGAAAAGGGGTAGAGAAGAATCTTCTTCTAAACTTTAAATCCACTTGTAAGCAGTTCTGGTACAATACACGTCCTTGTGGCAGGATGGGGGCCTGGTTGCCATGGACCACCAGATGAAGGCCTCCACAGTCTGTCATACCTGTTCCCCATTTGAGAGTTAGCTTGGGATGGAATCGATCCTTCTTCTATTTTGTTTTCTCTCTAAATTGTGGGACAGACATAGAGTCCAGAGTCCCTCCCACCCTGAATCAGAGAGGGCTACTCAAGGGAGGGTCATGGTATAGTTCGTCTGTCTGGGTAGGTGTGTTTCTTTATCAGCCCCCCCCCCCCAACTGCTTCAGAACTGCTGTGCTCTGTCTTTCAGAGTCTATGAAATTTGCCACAGGAAGGAATGAGGCAGTGTTTATTCTCAAGAGTCTCAGCATCCCCAAAGAACATAATTTTGAAAATGAAACTTGTGAGCCTGGAGAGGAGGTTAAGAGCATTCCTTGTATGCTCTTTGAGAGGATCTGAGTTAATTTCCCAGATGCATGTCGGTTAGCTCAAACTGTAGCTCCAGGTGATCAAATGCCCTCTTCTGGCCTCCACAGAGCTTTCACACACACACACACACACACACACACACACACACACACACACACACACACACACACACAGTTACTGAAAAAGCTGAGGCAGGAGGATGACAGTTCAAAGCCTGCTTGTCTGGGCCAGTTTACATGATTGTGTCAATTACTGTGATGGTAAGTTTTAAGTGTCAACCAGACATAATGTAGAATCACCTGGAAAGAGTCTTAGTGAGAGACTGTTTTGGCCAGGTTGGCCCATGAGCATCTCTGTGGGGGACTGTCTAGACCAGCTTGGCCAATGGGCTTGTTTGTAGGGGGGTTGTCTTGATTACATTAATTGATATTGGAAGACCCAGACTAAATTCCAGCAGCAACATTCCCTGGATACTACAAGTCTTGGAACATATTAAGGGAGAGAAAGCAAATTGAGTGCAAGCATTCATGCATGTGAGTGTAAGCATGCATTCATGTAAGTGTGCAAGCATGCATGCATGTGAGTGTAAGCATGCATTCATGTAAGTGTGCAAGCATGCATGCATGTGAGTGTAAGCATGCATTCATGTAAGTGTGCAAGCATGCATTCACATAAGAGTGAAAGCATGCATGCCTGTGAGTAAGCACGTATTCATTCTCTGCTTCCAGGTCCTGCCACTGTGACTTCCCTTCAGCGATGGACTATAACTTGGAATTGTGAACTAAAATAAACCCTTTCTCCCCTTTATTGCTTTTGTCAGGATATTTTCCCACAGCAACAGGAAACAAAATTAAGACAGATTAAACAAATTAATAAAAAATACCAAGAGGGCTGAGATATAGGTTAGTGGCAGAGCACTTGCTGGGGGTGAGCAAAATCCTGGACTCAGTGCTAATCCAGGAAAACAGAAAGGGGAAAACACTTATGAATTTTAATTTAATATAGTGAAATACTTGCTGTACAAACATAAGGACCTGAGTTTAGATCCCCTGAATCCATAGAAAAAGCCAGGCATGATAGCGAGTGTTTATAATTTCAGAACTAGGGACGTGGAGACGAGATGATCCTGGAGGCTAGCTGGCTTACTCCAGCCAACTGGGGAGCTCTAGATTCAGTGAGATATCCCACCGCGGAGCTCTAGATTCAGTGAGATATCCCACCTCTAAACTAAGAGGGATGGCGGGAGACACCTGATGTCTACCTCTAGCCTTCATGCATATTCACACAGCACCTCACACACACATGTATGCCCCTGTACACACACATACACAGTCATGACACACAGCAACAAGCAGCAACGTTAGGAGTAAAAACAAGTTAATAGAAGAGAGAATAGTAATGGCTGGTGTTAGGATATTAGCTGGCCACATGCTAAGTTCTGGTCCCCCACACTGGCCTCTGGTACCTCATTCTGTCTCCAGCACCAGCCTCCAGATGAGAACTTCTATTATTCTCATTCTATACATGTGGATACTGAGGTATAGAGAGGCCAATGTAATGGCCCCAAAGCCCATCACAGGGACCATGAGATCAGAGGTACAAATAAGCCCCCTGAATGATGCTGGAGGGCAAGCAGAAGCCGCACAGGTAGCCACTGAGTTCTGTTGACTGCCCTGGGTCGTCGCTACTGAGAGATTTGGGTACGCCATCGGATTGCTCTTCCACTCTCTTTTCCTCATCCCTGCCTTCTGAATGATCTGTTCTTTATGGACGACTTACTGTTCCATCGAACGATAGGAAAAGCAATAAACTCGATTTAGAAGACAAAGGGGACTCATTTGTACCAGGTTTTTTCGAGTACTGGGAGAATGAAGCGGTTCTCAGTGATTCCCTAGTCACTAGGCAGTCTAAATACCTGTGAACATCAAGAAAGATTTTACTTTATATTAGAAAAACCATGATGATAAGCAAGAATTGGAAGTCACAGTTCTCATAAGGATGCTGTGGAGACAGATTTGGAGAGCACGGGGCATCCCATGATCTCAATCACGTACCGTGAAATTTGTGGATGCTCAGAACCTGGCAGTGGGGAGCCCAACCACACCATCCAGTAGGGAGGACATGCCACACCAGATCCATGTTGATTCAAGATGTTAGCTTTCAGTCTGTGCATTCTCAGTGAGCAAGAACCAATAATCACTGTAGTGTGAAATTTTAGACTTTTTATCACTATGTACCATTTTCTGGGAAACATTTTTTGTAGATAAAGTCCAATTAATGCATCCCTCAACCTTTTGTCTATGTGCTAACCACCATGTGATTAGAATGTTCTTTAGGACGGGGAGCTTACATGATAAAACAAAAAAAATTAGTGTTATTTATTTTTATTTTATGTAAATGAGTGTTTTCCTGCATGTGCATTTTGTGCACCATGTTCATGTCTAGTACTGGAAGAGATCAGAAAAGGGCAGTAGATCGCCTGGAACTGGGGTTACAGAAGGTTATGAGCTGCCATGTGGGTGCATGGGATGCAATCTGGAGCCAAGTGCTCTTAACCACTCACCCATCTTGCCTGCTCCAAAAACCCCATTCCTTTTCTATTAAATAATAAGCAGGGCATTTTACTTCCAATCTAGTGATGAAGTATATGTATATGTTATATATATAACATATATATAGATATGTTAGACTGTAACGCAATGGATCAACTATGGCATTATGGCATCTCCAGACCTCTGTCATTACGTTGTTTTTCATGCATCTCCATTGCTTCCCATGTCCCCTGCCCCAGTTGAAATGGTACTCATGTGCTAAAAGTATTCTCAACCATTTGAATATCAGCTGATAATTAAGACTTTACTTAATAACACAGCATAGTATTATCCAATGGAAGGGGAGCAAAAGTGTACTAAGGGAGAACTTCTAGGAGGATGCGCCCATCATTTGGGGTCAAACCCCCCCAACTACCCAACTCCCTGCAGTCTTTTACACAGTGCCACTCTCTGTTATGCCTGAAGCATGTTATAAATCCTGCATTGGCAGTTGCCCTTTTGGTATCACACATGCAATAGGTAAGATATGTACTTGACTTTTAAGAGGCTGTACTGATTCTGTGAGATAAATCCCATAGGGTTGAGGCTGCTACAGCTGGCTTTTATAACCTAGCACCAAACACAACCTGAACAGATACAACTGTGCAACAGGCATTTGCACATTGAGGTCATCACAAGACGGTGCTATGTTAGGCACTTGGCTCGCGAGACACCAAAGAGAAGCAACTTATGGGAGGAAGGGCTTCTTTGAGCTCACAGTCGTTTGGTGGAGGAGCAGGGGTGTCTGCACACAGTGTCTGCTGTGAGAAAGCAGAGGTTGGGAACGCTTTGCTCAGCTTGCATTCCCTTTGGGGCAGTCCAATGTAGGTGGTACTCCCACCTCAACTGAATCCAGATAATACTTCATAGCCAAGCCTAGAGATTCCCCCCGTTCTGCCTTGCCCCAACCCCTCAGAGACTAAATCCCAAGTTACCATTACACTTACCCAAAGAGAAAGGCCTTTAACTGCTGGGCCTGAAATTTGTTTTCTTGGTGTCTAGTTTCCTGAGTTCTTTATATATATTGTATATTAGCCCTCTATCAGATGTGGAGATGATAAAGAATCTTTTCCATTCTGTAGGCTGCCACTTTGCCTGAATGATGGTGTTCTTTGCCTTGCAGGAGCTTTGCAGTTTCATGAGATTCTGTTTGTTATTGTTGATCTTCGTACCTGTGCTAACAGTGCTCTGTTCAGAAAGATGTCTCCTGTGCCAATCAGTTCAAGGATATTCCGTGCCTTCTCTTCTATCTGGTTGGTGTATCTGACTTTATGTTGAGGTATTCAATCCATCTGGGCTTCAGTTCTGTGTGATTAGTATGGATCAATTTGGAGTCTTCCACACGCAGCTATCCATTTTGACTGCCTGCCCTGCCCACCCGCCTTCCTTCCTTTTTTTTTTTTTTTTAAGCAATGTGTATTTCTGGCTTCTTTATCAAAACTCAGATGTTCATAGGTGTGTAGATTTATGCTTTGGTCATCAATTCTATTCCAATTATCAACGTGTCTGTTTTTATGCCAAAACCATGCTGGTTTTATTACTTCAGCTCTTCGATGCTACTTGAAATCAGGGATGGTGATGCGTCCAACAGTTCTTTTATTGTTCAGGCTTCTTTTAGCTATTCTGGGGTTTTTGTGTTTCCATATAAAAATGAAGATTGTCCTTTCAAGATCTGTGAAGAATTGTGTTGGAATTTTGATGGGGACTGCATTAAATCTGTAGATTTTTTTTGGTAGGGTGGCCATTTTTACTGTATTAATCCTACTATTCCATGAGCTTGGGAGAACTCGTTTGATTTGCTGCTCTGGGATTATTCATTCCTTGTGTTTGCTGCTCTGGGATTATTCATTCCTTGTGTTTTCTTGGGTGTAGTTAACTTCCTTAGGTTGAAGGTTTCCTTCTAGCACCTTCTGTAGGGTTGGATTTGTAGATACTGCTTAAATTTGGATTTGTCTTGGAATGCCTTTCTTTCTCCATCCATGGTGATTGAAAGTTTTGCGGGGTATAGTAGTCTGGGCTGACATCTGTGGTCTCCTAGAGTTTGTAGAATGTCTGTCCAGTACCTTCTGGCTTTTAGAGACTCCATTGAGAAGTCAGGTGTTATTCTAATAGGCTTGCCTTTACATGTTACTTGGTCTTTCCCCCTTGCAGTTTTTAATATTCTTTCTTTTTTTTTTCTGTACATTGAGTGTTTTGCTTATTATGTGCTGAGGGGACTTCCTTTCCTTGACCAGGCTATTTGGTGTTCTGTATGCTTCTTGTACCTTGATAGGTATCTCCTTCTTTGGGTTAAGATTACTTTCTTCTGTAATTTTGTTGAAAATGCTTTCTGTGACTCTGGCCTGGATTTCTTCTTTTTCCTGTATTCCTATTATTATTAGTTTTTATCTTTTCATAGCATCCCAGATTTCCTGGCTGTTTTGTCCCAGGAGGGTTTTTTTCCAACATAATATTTTCATTGGTTATTTGGTAATTTCACATAATGTATTCTGTTTTGTTTTGTTTTGTTTTGTTTTGTTTTGTTTTTGTTTTTGTTTTTCGAGACAGGGTTTCTCTGTGTAGCCCTGGCTGTCCTGGAACTCACTCTGTAGACCAGGCTGGCCTCGAACTCAGAAATCCACCTGCCTCTGCCTCCCAAGTGCTGGGATTAAAGGCGTGCGCCACCACTGCCCAGCTCATAATGTATTCTGATCACATTCACTTCCCAGTCTTTCCAGGTCCATCCTCCCACCCCTGTGATCTCTCCTCCTAAAAAAAAGATGAAAGGAAGAAGAAAAATTAGAAGGAGGAAGAGGAAGAAGAGGAGGAAGAGGAAGAGGAGGAGGAGGAGAAGGAGGAGAAGGAGAGGAAGAGGAAGAAGAAGAAGAAGAAGAAGAAGAAGAAGAAGAAGAAGAAGAAGAAGAAGAAGAAGAAGAAGAAGAAGAAGAAGGAGAAATACCAGATCCAATTTGCATTGTCCATATACTCATCGGAGTATAGTCAAAATCCCAGTGGCTGGACCCTTAGAAAAAACGAAGTCCCCCACACCAACCCCCACCAGAATCCATCAGCTATGAAGAGCCCACAATGACAGACTTCCTCCAACAAGGCCACACCTACTCCAACAAGCCACACCTCCTAATAGTGCCACTCCCTGGACCAGGCATATACAAACCACCACATTTGGGAATCTCATTATTGATTCTATTTCTACTTTCAGGTCATGAACTACTTTACTCATTTCCTCCCGCTGTTTGAATTTTCACAGAGTTCTTTCATGAATTTATTCATTTCCTCTTTACGGACCTCTGTCATATTCATACAGGCTATCCTGAGGCATTTTTCTTGTGCTTCAGCCATGTTGTGCTTCTCAGAGTCTAGGCTCTAGTGTAGACAGGTTTTCCTGGCTGTTATTGATTATGTTTTAGGAATACAAGTTTGGGAAGATTATAATTCTAGGTGCTAATATCTAGTCTTGTCTTTGTTGGGTGGGTGTTTTGTTACTTGGTTTCAGTTGCTCTCTCTGGTTCTTAAAAGTGTACGGCAGCTGCATATTGCCTGGTAGGAAATGCTTCTGGGTGTGGCCATGGAGGAATTCAGGTAAAATATGGTTCTAGGTATCGGGAGCTGACACGTAGGATGGGGATGAGCTGTGGGGTGGGGGACTGAGGGGGCCCACAGGAGGGAGGAAAGCAGAGTGTTCCACCAGAATCTCCATAGTCTCCTGGGATGGAGACAGAATGAGGAGAGGCCACCCTGAAGGTGGCCTTCTGCACAGCTGGAGATGAGACTGGGGATTGGACTTAGAGGAGCAGAGAGAGAGAGGAAGACCTGCAGTTGGCCTGCCTTTTTCTCTGGCCTGAGTCCACAGCTTATTTTAAACATTTTCTTCTTTGTATTCTTCTCTAACATGTAGATACTTCCTTCTGCTTTCTAAAAGGTTTCCTTGTCCTCATCGCTACGTGACCTGGACGGGCTCTGTGCTCATGTCTTAGTGGCCAGGAGGCCTTCCCTGCTGCTCCATTCTCTTTTCATTAAATTCTCCTTTTCTATTATCTCATTGAGGACATCAATTATATATATATAAAAAAAGCATTCTCTATTTTTTTTGTTTTTATTTTCTTTGTGTGTATGTACCCTCTGAGTCCCTTTGTCAGTCTAGTCTTTAGAGCCCCAGGGTTTGGGCCTGTCCTAGTGTTTGGTTGTCCTTTTATATGCAAGAGTGAGAGGGTAGGATCCTCACTTGAAGTTCTGGAAACACAACAGTATAGAATAACTAGGTGCTAACCAGTCTTCTGCTGGGGACCCTGAATGTCAGTGTGGCAGGCTATTCCCCCTGGGGCTGTTTAGACCTCTGGTGTTTCTCTCCCCCTCCCCCAGCTTTGTAGTCATATTCCCTGTTGCCGGTGTTCTGGGTCCAAGCAGGTAAAGAGGGCTCCTCAGTTTCCCAGCCCACAGGCAAGTGAGCTTTCATTCAATGGTCCTGACTTACCCGAGAGTCCGTCCCCACACTATCCCAGCCCTCTAATACGTCTGGTGCTCTCTGGGTTGAGTGTCTTCTAGTTTACCTGCCTCAGAATATGATTTTTCTAGGAGGCAACTGGGAAAGTCTGCCATCTGGAAGTATGGGGTAGTGGAAAAGTGATCCAATGTCCACATCATGCCCTCTGTAAACCTGTCTCACATCCAACATCTTCAAGTTCTGGGTCTCTGAGTGTCTAGGGAGTGCGTGGCTCCCAGCAACTCCATGCTTCCCTGCTGGTCCGTTTGCTCTTAACTTCACTCTGGGCACTCTTGTCTTTTTGAAGCACTTTAATTATAACTTCGTTATTTTACTCTGTGTGTGTGTGTGTGTGTGTGTGTGTGTGTGTGTGTGTGTGTGTGTGTCTTCGGGTTTGTGCAGGGTCAGGTATAGGTGCTGAGAATAATTCTGGGTGCTCTTTCTCACACACCTTTCCTTGAGACAGTGTCTCTCACTGGCCTGGATCTCACTTAGTGGGCTAATCAGCTGGCCAGTGAGCCTTGGGGATCTCCTGTCTCTACCTCCTCACCTCTGGGATTAGAAGCTTGTGACACTGGCTTTTTCATGTGGACACTGGAGATCCAAATTCAGGTCCTCAGGCTTGTGTGACAAATGATTTGTCCACTGGGCCGTCTCCTCAGTCCTGTTTATTGTTTTACAGATGTTTGGGAGACTGGGTAATGTGCATGCCCAGCTTCCATGGGTTATTCCTTCTGTTTCCTTAAAAAATATTTATTTTATGTTCTGTGTACCTGTGTGCCTGAAGTACGTGAAGAAACCTATGGAGGTCAGAGGTCTCAGGTCCCCAGAACTAGTGTTACAGATGGTTATGAGCCACTATGTGGGTTCTGGGGACTGAACTTAGTCTTCTGCAAGAGTGGTGAGTACCCGTAGAGGCTGAGCCACCCCTCCAGTTTTCCCGTTTCCTTTTTGTTTCCTTTTTGTTTTTTCTTGTAGATTGAATCATAACCTCTCAAACTTCTCGCACTCAGACCGTAACCTGCAGTACCTCAGGGTAATCTTTCAATATGTAATGTTGATCTTAATGTTGAGGTCATGCTGGGGTGGGGTGAGCTCCAACCAACATGGCTAGCATCCTCATACAGGGGAAAGTTGGGCACAGGAATGAACGAACGGCAAGAACATATATGCAGATGGACACAGAGACACACAGGAAGAATGCGAAGGTGGACACAGGCATGCACAGGAACAGTGCACAAGGAGGTGGGTGTTAAAGAGCCACAAGCCACAGAAAGAGGAAAAGATCCTTCCCTGGATCCCTCAGAAAAAATGAACCCCAACCAAATCTTTGTCTTGGCTTCCTGCCTCCAAAACCATGGTAACAATTCTGTTTGCAAGCCACCCAACTATGTCATGGCAACTCCGTAAACTATGCTTTTTAAAAACCATATTCTGGTGGATATATTTCTTTAAGTCACTTCAAATTTTTTAAATAAAAAGGTAGAGAGTTGATGAATCAAAATGCCACTGACGTTTGAATTATAAGCAGCCTGTCTCCTAAGTGTGACTTGTGAAATGACATAGCCATTGCCTTCAGCTAGCCAGTCCCCAGAGCTGAACTTCCCAGGAAGATGTTTTTAGTAGCAACTGTAACAGTTGCCATTGCTATTACAACTAAGTGTGAGCTGCACTTCAAGGTTTACTTTAGTATCTGAGTTGGAGAACTGTCACAGTTTTCTAATGGGATCATTTCATTTGACAGATACTTGGATGTGTGCGGAGAGGCAGTGCTGAGCTGAATCCTTGGCAACAAGAAATAAAACTAGAGTGAGGTACTCCTCCTCCCTCCCCTCCTTCTCCTTCTCCTTCTCCTGCCCCTCCTCCTCCTCCTCCTCCTCCTCCTCCTCCTCCTCCTCCTCCTCCTCCTCCTCCTCCTCCTCCTCCTCCTCTTCTTCCTTCTCTTTCTCCTCTTCCTCCTTCTCAGAATGCTAGTAAGTAGCTACTGGCCTTGTTAAGGGACTCATCTTTGTCTTGGCCGTAGTAAGAGGTTTTAAGATGCTAACACTGTGGGTTGTTTCCCAAGCTAACAAACCCTATGAAGGAGATTTTCCAGAACTTAAAGACTGAGGATCTTGCTCAAAATTTCTCACTTTAAAAGATGTACTAACAACTGGTTTTCATTGCTCTGAAAAAAGTATCCAGCACAAGCAACTAAAGGGAGGTTTGTGGTTGGGTTTGTTTGTTTGTTGTTGTCGTTTTGTTTGTTGTGTTCATGATGTAAGGGGAGATATAGTCCATTGTGTTGGGGGGTGAGGGGCCGAGAGGCAGGTGTTACGTTATGTCTGCAGTCAGGTAGCAGAAGATGAACGCTGGTGCTCAGCAGGCTTTCCCTTTATACTTGTTTGGAGATTCTCTCCTGCCCATGGGATGATGCCACCCACACTCAGGACGGGTCTTCCCTCTTTAGCTAAGCCTTGCTTGACACACCTTCACACTGTCAGTCACACAGGTGAGTCTCATAGGTGATTTCCAATTTAGTTAAGCTGGCAGTGAAGATTAAGTATCACAGATGTCACATGTGGCCTGATAACACTGTCATTGGGCAAGTGACACTTGAGGTATAAATCTTCCCTAAACAGAAGGTAATCTAACGAAAAGTTGACTGTGTGATGGATCTCCTCACTACGGTAGCCCGCCGCTGCCAGGAGGGTGAGTGCTGGGAAGAGATGAGTGAGCCAGAGAGTGATCTCTGAGAGCACACATCCCAGCCTTTTGCTGTGCAGCTGTGACAATTTGCATAGGTCTAAGCTATTTATGACTCTGCACATTTGCCCTAAAAGAACCATCTCATTTTCGGATGGCCGCTGCCCACACTGTTCTGGCTGCTGGTGGGGTTTTCCAGAGGCCACCGGGCTGCCACATCACCTCAGAGCATCTCCCCTGAGCTCTTTATGCTTCTGTCCCGACCATGTGCTGAGGTTTCGCTCCGGCTAGTTCATTCATTTAGCAACTGTGGTTCTCGAACCTCTATGGGCCAGGCCTTGCTCAAGGTTCTTGCAATCTGAGGGCATGTGTGTTGTAACTTCCCACTTCCAGGGGTCTGCAGATTCTGGCCAAAGACCATCATGGTTCAGATTCTTGGCCTTGGCCTACTTTCTCATTGCTCAGTTTTCCTACTGGGTTTTTGTACCTTGAAGGCTTGGTTGTTGGGTGTGTGTGTGTGTTTCCATTAATTGTCAAATTTATAGTATTACTGCACCTGGTCAGGAAACTCCCTGTGGCCTGCCTTCTAACTGAGAGGAGAGCCTCCAAGGTCACAGTCACTCACACCTGCTCCCTTCCCCTACAGAGGGGTGTACTTTCCTGGAGTTTTTTTTTTCTTTTTTTTAATGTGATGAATCTCTCTCTCTCTCTCTCTCTCTCTCTCTCTCTCTCTCTCTCTCTCTCTCTCTCTCTCTTTCTCTCTCTCTCTCTGTGTGTGTGTGTCTATGTCTGTGTCCCAAATGCCTGCATGTGTCTGAAGATGGTGCCCGGCTTTTCCCAAGGTCTTCAGTATGCCCTGTTCTGCTTTCTTCTAATACACTTTTACTATGGCTTCTCTCAACCATATTCCCACTCTTCCCTTATGCTCCAGAAACCTCAACTAATCCTGACTCTCCTTCTTTCTGGTTCTCAATCCAACAACTTCCAGGCCAGTATGGTCTCTTCCATCTCTGGATCTGTGACTGGCGGTAGCATTGCATTTTGTGCTGTAGACCAGGAGTGTTACTTTGTTATAGCATAGTTTCGTTTTTCACATAGACCGTGACTGGTTCTATACTCAGAGGCAATGAGCAGCCCCTCCCTGCTGTATCTGTGAAGATTACGTTAGGTTTTATCCTTTTGTTTCAATTATCTGGCTTTTGTTTGGGGTGTGGTTGGGAGTTTGGCCATCTATTGCTTGTTCTCCCTAGCTCTCCTTTGTATTGCAGGCGGCTGAGTCCAAAGGGTTGAGCTCCCTGGGATCCTGGGTCAGCTGGTTTGGGGACAGGTTTGCCCAGTAGAGGATCCAAACAGGAACTAGAGGAGAACTGGATGGGAACTGGACGGGAACTAGACAGTAGGAAGAAGAGAGAACTGGGTCTTCCCTGAACTTTCTTGTTTCTGCATCTATGACAGCACTTTATGGCTCCAAATCTTAGGGCAAAGGCCCCTCTGGTCCAACATTCACAGAATCGGATAGAACACTCAATTTCCCCTGCCCTCCACATTTGGATAGTATCTTCTTGCTCCTGCTAATTTCTGGGTGGCCTTGTCACCCTCTGGTAGCAGCTTAGCTTTGTTGAGTCCTGAAAATAGAAACAGTTTTTTTTTGTTTTTTGATTGGCCCAAGGCTGATATGTCCCTGAACAGAGACCATAGCTGCCTTCATAGCTTAACCCTGGACGAGGTGCTATCCTGTCTGGTCTCAGGTAATCTATAGGTTAGAAGTGAGTATGGCCAGCTCATGGTCAAGAAGAAATGCCCCAGCGTGTGAGCATCAGCAAGTACTGGTCATCGAAGGCCACCTTGAAGATGGCCTCTCTTCCTTTTCTTCCCTTCCCTCCTTCCTCTCTTTTCTTTATTTCTTGCCTTCTTTCCTTCCCTCCTTTGGTCCATCTTTCCAGACGGATTGACAAGATTTAATTTTAGATGGATTTCCTAGGACCAATTGGGTCTCACATATTTCGTCTCTCTTGGCGCCATCAGCAAGTTACACATCTAGGTCTCTCTGAGTTTGCCTGGGAACTAAGCATGTATAGCTTCACATCCATAGAGGACAAACTCAGCATTTTATATTCTAGACGTGCAAGTGACTTTTGAGCGCCACCCATCAGTAGGGGCTTGCTGGAGTAACCACAGTCACAAGTCATCACAGAGACCATTAGCATCAGTGGGGCTGTGTTCCTCCTGGCTTCTCTCATTCACCTGAGATTGATACTAAAGGAAGTATTTTGTTCATAGTCAGTCCCAGCTTCTTCCATGTGCCCATTTCTCTCGAGGATGAACTGGATCATGAAGGAAGGGACAACAGGTGGCAGTATGACTTCCTCAAAGATTGTCACCCCTTTGGAAATAACACACAGTCCCCACCCCCCTATTTTTCAATATCACTGAATTGGTCGGTATTGTCAGCAGGAGATCCAACTTATGGGTCACTCTCCACCATGATGGCAATCTTCCTCCAAAACACCACCCTGAGCTGTGGGGTACCACACTGCATTGCTCGAACAGGAGAAATGAGATCGCATAGACCATCCTTCTCCCCAAATGTGAGAGCTGCCGTTCTTTTTCCTCTGGGGAATTATTCTCTATTTCTATGCCAGTCTTTGGGGGAAAAAAAATGAAACAAGAGACAAGAGGGAATGAGAACTTGTCATGGCTGAATTTTTCATAGGTGCAGGGGTCATTGCATATTGTTTTTGCCATAAATACAGAATACTATGGATACATGCCCACTACAAGAGTCACCCATGTGTCTGCCAAAATAAGCATAATTTGGCCCTAGGTTGTGTTTTTTGACAGTATAAAAACAAGCCAATTTTCAAAACTGAATTTTAAATGTTATAACTACACCCCCTGACTTGTCCTTTCTGCTGCCTCAGGGGGGACCACTTTTTAAGTAGCCATCCTTGAGTGGTGAGGCCTGGGGAGCAGGCACTACCTTCACTGTGTTCTAAGGGAGATCAGGGAAGGGTAGGAGAGGGTTTATGGGAAGGGGCTGTGAAGCTCTATAAGTGAGCCAGAACCCTTGCACCCCAGGGCAACTCACAACGATCAGAAAGGAATTTCCGTGGTAATTTTGCATACACAACTTTCATGCCTAAGTTTCAGTGCTTCTGCACATGTGTTCCATATGTTCATCCTGAACTTAGCTTCCAGCTGGAACACACTCAGGAACGACCTGTGACATTTTCACATTCGCACATGGAACGGGCCAGCATCTCTGCTGGTGCGTCCTCGGATGGCACACCTTTGCTTCACTGCCACTTCATGCCCTGTTGCCATTTTACAGGGTAGGTTGAAAAGGGCCCCTAAGGTAATCCCAGTGGGTCCCAGTGAGTGAAAAGAGCCAATGTAAAGACAGAGGCCAATTGTTGTAAAAGGTCATAGCTGCTTTCATCAGCTGACATAGGACTGGTGGAAAGGTACCACAGCCATGAAAATGAAATATCACAAGAGGTGGGAGCAGGCATCCTGCGTCCCATATCCTGTGCGGGTTTGCAACAAGTCTTAATGCTGGAGGGGGTAGGACTAGGGGCTGGAGAGTGTGTTTGTTTTGGCTGAAGGAGACATTTTAAAAACAGGCTAAAAATAGGGAGAACAGGAAGACACCCATGCCTTTATCAAAGAAAAATATGCCAGTTACTAATATTGAGTGCTGCATTCTTCCAGACTAATGGAAGTTAATGGAAACATTGCTCCTACCGACTTGGTGAGACCACAGGCAGTGGCAGTGACTGTGGGTGCCTGGAGTGGGAACTGTCTAAGAAGGATAACTCAGGAGATGGATGAGCTTTGCCTAGAATGTTCTGGACTCACATCATGCTAGATGACTCTCTGTTCCAAAGCCTCCTGCTTTAGATGTAGACCTAGCCCAGCCCCAAGCAGCTGAGAAACAACTGAGAGGCCCCTCTTGTCACAAAGGTGTCCACTGACCCTCCTGTGAGCAAGCAGACAGAGTCCACCATTTTTGGAAGAACCGGCTGTGCAGGTCTTGCCTCTTCTGTTAGCGAAGTCAGGGAGAGACTTTGCACAAGCCAGCATACTGGAGCCAAATTACAGGCATAATTGAAAACATCTGTAAAATAAACAGACTCTCTCTACATATATTTATATAGACAGTTCTCTTGACATTGAGCTTGAAACTGAAATGTACATGAGGATCAGGGAAAGAGATCCTATTTAGTTTTACTTTGGGTGACTTTTATTTTCCACCAGTAAAAGAATACATGTGTTTTTGTAGTTAATGGCATGTATCCTTTACAGTATTGGAACATTGCTTTTTGAGAAGAGCTCTTCTTAGTAAATAATAATATATCATTAACAATAAGCTAGACAATCTGGATACCTGTGTTCTCTACTGGCTCTGACACTAGGCAGTAGCTGTGTGACCTTGGCCAGATCACTTACCCTTTCTTAACTTCAATTTCCTGCTCTGAAACCTAAGATCATTGGCATGGACCAGCAAGTATCAAACTGCCATCCTCGACTCATTACAAATCACAAAAGCAACTCAGTGAATTGAGGTCAACATTAAAAAGAAGAATAGAATAAAAACTGTTGGGGTTCATACCAGTTGTGTGACCTATTATTTCTGAAAGCATTCATTTTGGATGCACATATTCAGGTATGCCTATATGTATAACTGCCGTGTGAAAACTTTGCCTCAACTCTGGAGTGAAGTTTAAAAGTTTGAATGGGTCCTCTTACGTTCCATGCTGGGTTCCCTGAAGCAGCATCCTTGACATGCATGTTATTATCTATGACAAACTGCTCAGGGCAGGACTGAAAAGAAAGTGGAGACTGTATAGGATTGTGAAGAGCTCACCTACAGAAGGGCTACCCCCCAGAGAGGGAGCATGTGTTCTATTGCCTGTCCAGCCGAGGCCACAGAGGAGGGCCTCCAGTACCTCCAGGCCGAATTTTCTGGGGGTTGCTGAGACCCCTATAGCAATCATCTCTCTGTCCTTTCTTCCCCTCTCCCCTCCACTGTCTCTCTCCACAAGGGCATTCGGCAGGGCGAAGTGACAAGTGCTTACCTTGGTAGTCTCACACACAGAGAAAAGAAAGCATCTCTCACAGAGACCCCAGGATCAACCATCATCACCATCCATAACCAGCCGTCTTTAAAATGTAAGCGGTCAGTGAGTGGCTGACAACCTGGAGACCATGCATCTGGAGAGCAAAAAAAGCAAAAACAAAACAAAACAAACAAACAAAAACCAAACGTATTTCTCACATAGATCGTTGACCTGGTTGCTCTGTTCTGGAAGAGATTTTGTCTTGATGGAAACCGTTCACCACAGTTAACAATATACATCTTGCAGCTAGACTAAGCAACAGCTTTTGTGAATGCCAAATGAGTCTCTTGTTTCATGTTATAGGTATTGGCCTGCAAGGCGGGGAGATGACTGTCTTTCTTGCTCTAATTTTCTTTCTAAATCCAATAAAAGATGTCAGTGTTTTCTCATCTTTCCTAACTCGACAATGTGAAACAGTATCTTTCTCTGATTGACACATGGGCCATATGAGTTAGCAGTGGATAAATTAGTGATGGCAAAACCCTGTGGCAGGGCTGGAGGAGGAAGACTTCTTGACATGGTTCCTGAAGGAGGGAAGCAGTGGCTGTTGCCTGTGAGTGGGTATGTCTGGATTCCAGGCAGGCGGAGCAAAGGCCGAGTGTCTGGAACATTCCGAGCTCTGTATCAATTTGACAGTTTCTTACTTCTCTTTGGGAGTGGGGTAGGGTGGGGTGGGGGTCTGATGTCTATGGCTGTCCTAATCGAAGTCCCACCACAAGGAGAAGTAGTTGATCAGTATTGCTTCCACTAATGCTCCTCCTGTTTAACAGTAGAAACTGACCCCAGAGCGGTTCCCTCCGCTGACTGGGCTCATCTGACTGAGCCTGGCTGCTCTAATGTGAGATTGAGCGACCCCAGGCAAATCAGATCCTCGACTCAGAGCTTCACAGAGTGTGGGGAGACAGCATTAGGGAATGGGACCTGTGGGGCAGATTATGGGCCCTTGTACTGTTTGAGAAAACAAACCATCTTCTCATTTAGAAGCTCTTAGGAAGTACTATCGGATTGAATGCTCTGCATTTGAAGTAATACAGCCCAAAAGAGGGAGTGTGCACTTTGGTGAGGGTGAGCCTAGTCCAGAAGGATAAACAAACCAAGAGGTACATCAGCTCGGTGTTGGTTGAGGCCAATCGTACAAAGGAAGGAGAACCTGGAGTTTGAGAACCTAACTTAGTCTTAAATAAGATGGTTCTGTATATAGAACATCTCCACAAAGAATGCCAGGCTGCAGTATATATTTAAAGGGAAAGTGGGTTCCCCCCTTACTACACTGTCGGTCAGGATCAGTCTGTTCCCAACAGTTTCAGCGCTTCTTGGGGGAGTTCTCCAACCCCATAAAGATTAATCTTACAGTTTCACAGAAAAGGATCTGCAAAGCTGATTTGTGCAAGTTTGTCCTTCACTCCCTTCCTTTTTACCTTCCAGCCCTGCACAGTTCTTCAGCCACCAAACATTAGGAAGCCTCCATGGTGTGTGTGGGGCTGTCTTAAGGATGCAATGCATCCTGTCCTAAAAGTCCTGTCCTCGGAGAGCTGACAGTCCTGGGGACAGCAGAGACTACAGACCAAGAATGGTTGCATGGGGTGTAAGGTTGTGAGCTGTGAGGAAGGGGTGTGGTGAGTCCTGAGCGCTGGGGTGGCGTGTCACTCCACACAGTTCTAAAGTGCTGTCTATACTATTTTAAAGCTCAGGGGGAGGAGTGGAGGGGGTTCAGTGGTTAAGGGTGCCTGCTGCTCTTCCAGGGGCCCCAGGTTCAGGTCTCGGGACCCATGTTAGGAGGCTTGTAGCTGTTTGTGAACTTGGGCTTCAGAGGGAGCCAGTGTCCTCTTCTGCCCTCCAGAAGGTACTGTGCTCATGTGCAAAACCTCACACTCAAACAAATAACTAAAAATGAAAAATAGTTTTTAAAGTAAAGAAGGAGAGTAAGTGTGTGTCTGGGGAGTGAGAGACAAGGATCTGGGAAATGAGCCCCATTCAGACCTGGAGCACCAGGGGAGGCTGGAAAGGAACCAGACAGCAGGCAAGATGAGGGTGCCAAGAGTCTCTCCTTATGAAGGAAGGGCTGGGTTTTCTTCTTCTTTTTCAAAAATAAATCATTTTATTCTATGTGTATGAGTGTTTTACTTACATGTATATATGCACCATGTGCTTGCCTGGTGTCCAAGGAGGTCAGAAGAGGGCACTGGATCCCTGCAACTGGAATTACAGACAGTTGTGAGCTGCCATATAGTTGCTGAGATTTGAACTTGGGTCCTCTGGAAGAACAGCAGTTGCTCTTAACCACTGAGCCATCTCTCTAGCCCAGCCTGTGATTTCTTAAAGGTCCATGGTCCATCCTTCTGATGTTCTCTGGAAGAAGAAGCTACAAGAGAAATGGGTCTCCCCTCCAGTTCTGGGAAGAGAAACACAGAGGAGACTCCACGCACAGACTGCAGAGCCAAGCGTGGCACTGTTTTGTATAATTGTCCACAGTGACTATGAAGAGCCAGCAGCTACTGTCCTGGTTTCAAGAGCACAATCTCTCTTCCTTGTCAAGCAGACTTCCAAGGTCACAGCAAAACCTGGAAGGAGTGATTTTAGCAGAGTTGCCCTGGATGGATGGAAGGGTGTCAAAGGATGAAGATGCATGGTGTGGCCCCTGACGGTGGGTGGCATCTCCCAGCACTTCTGGCAGGACAGCCTGTCACTTCTAGCAGAGTGTTAGTAGCCTACATTGCACACTGCTTATGTGATTAGTACTGAGGGAGTCACACAAGTTCGAAAGCTGTGTTGGGAAAGCGAAATAGCCTAACATTGTCAAGGAATTCCCACACGGTTTGTCCATGTACAGTCTATGTTTTCTCACGTGGACAGTTTCACATCATGTCTTGGACAGATCTGAAAGTCACCGGATTCTCTCTTCTAGCCCTGATCATCTACTTCCTACAGCTGGGCATAATAATCTTCACTGAACAGATCTTTCAGAACCTTCAGGAAAAGTCTTTCCCAGGGGCAGTGTAAGGAGCGGCTAGAGTATTCGCCATTACAAGATGGCGCTGACCTCAGCTGTCGCTCTAAGGAAACTTACGGATAGCGCGGGAAAGCCCCCGAAGCGCGGGGAAAACCCCCGAAGCGCATTATGGGTGTACATGACTATCACCGCCCACTCCCGGGGCACACCAACCAATGGAGAGCACGCTGCCTCGGGGCTATATAACAGCGCCATTCTGGGGCCCTGGGGTCTTTCCTCTTTTCATTATGCATTAAACGCATTGCTGCAGAAGGATCCGTGTGTCCGCGTGGGTTCTTGCTGGCGAGACGCCGGACAAATGGTGCCGAAACCCGGGAACTAGCGACTTCATCATCGCCGGCGCCAGAGGAGACCCTCCGCTTCTGCGGAGTGGATTCAGAACTGCAGGACTGAAGGCAAGCTCTGAGAGGTATGTCTGTCTGCGACCTTTTCCCCCACTTTCCTCCACAATCGGCTGACGTGATGGAAGCTATCCTTATGGTATCGGCCGCACTCGCCCTCTTTATGGGGACCATGTCTTTGTGGAAACTGGTAAAATCGTGTTTGGAGGATTTGCAGGACAGCATGTCAGA
>CM052700.1:86248536-86294908 GCA_028551405.1 Uromys caudimaculatus
ATGGGTGTACATGACTATCACCGCCCACTCCCGGGGCACACCAACCAATGGAGAGCACGCTGCCTCGGGGCTATATAACAGCGCCATTCTGGGGCCCCGGGGTCTTTCCTCTTTTCATTATGCATTAAACGCATTGCTGCAGAAGGATCCGTGTGTCCGCGTGGGTTCTTGCTGGCGAGACCAAACAGCGCGCCGGACAGGGCAGGGCTGTTTCAGAAGAGTCAGCAAACAAGCATGTTTGAACTACTTCAGAAATAAACTTCCTTATGCTCTGCTACTTGGTTACACTGAACGATGAGATAAAACAGGCTCACTGTGTTCAGTCGCCCTATGTTCCCATGAAGAACCCCACTTACCAGCCCCTTCCGCTGTTAAACTGCACAGGCAATGGGCATCCTCTGGGGAATAACTTTGACTCTTGGACTTGTATACAACTGGCCATTAGCTCAGGGAGAGGCCTCAAGGGGAGGCCCATGGGGGAATATAGACAATTCTCTTGCTTTAAGAAAGACACCGACATAAGCTTGTCTTCTCCCTTTCATTGATATCATTATCTCCAGTGTAACCCACACTCAGCTTTTACAATGACCTAACTTCTTGGTTGAAGCCTAAAAATGATCCATTGCTCATCCATCGCTCCATTCTGCCGTATGGTCTTTCTATTTGTCCTGTTTCCCTAGCTCCTTCATTCATATCAGAGCTACTGTGCTGAGTTTTATCTGAAGCTTATAAATCCATTTCAAATAGAATTTGAGCTTACGATTTGACCTCAGGATCATCCTGCATGATTCTAATCCTTGTAGAGAAAACCTTACGGACAGGCTTCCATGTCTCTCTTTATCTACATGGCTATTTATCTATGTATGTATGCGTTCTTGACAGTTTCAATCTGTACATTGTAAGTAAAGAACGGCTGCTTATAGTTTCTAACGCCACTTCAATCCCTTTCATGATATCTACTTGAATGTCCCTATCAACCTATCTCTGTAGCATGGCTGTAATACAACTCTTAAAACAGAATGAGGCCATAATGAATTGCTGTTTTGTAGGTCAAAAGGGTCAAATATCGATGATTTGATATGGTTTTACATAGTTTAAAATTCACTTATTCAGCCAAAGTCTCAAGTGTCTGAAGTGAGTATTAAGCCAATTTCCATGGGAGATTAAAACATGAGAATGACGCAGGTTTTCCTTGGCAGGTGGGGGTGTGTGCCATAGCATGTGCACAGATGGGAAGTGATGTACCTTTCAGGGGATTGGTGGGGGAGCAGCTGTCTGGATGGAAGCTGGGACCATGCTTTAAAAATGGTAATTCCTCACACCACTGTAGTCTCTTGAAGCCCAGAGACCATAAAACTCCAACACTAAGACCTTCAGCTTCTCACTGCCTGTTAAGGCAAGGTCAGTCTTTCGGCTGGGCCTCAGCCACCTGATGTTACTGCTCATTTCTTGTGTATAATACCTGCCCATCTATTTCTGCTATTCCTTCCCTTTGGAATGTTCTTTTCACTTCAAAAACAGTTGAGTGAAGTGGTTAAGAGTGGTCACTGAGGCCTGTCTTTGGGTTCAAATCCAACTGTGTAGTTCCTGGAAAGCTGATGAGTTGCTAAGGGCCTCAACTTACCTGTGAGAAATAGAGAAACAATATTTGTGCACCGTCATAGGATGATTGTGATAGTTTGGATCTTGAGTGGTCCTCAGAAGCCCCTTCATTATTGGCTTGTGTTGCTGAGTGGTAACTCTGGGAGGGGGTGGGACCTTTAGTAGGTGGAGCCCAGTGAGTGGACTTTAGATTATTGTAAGGATGCATTCAAAAAGGATTTGGGGATTCTGGCTCCTTCCTATTTGTGATTTTGCTTCATAACCATGATGTGAGCAAATCGTTCCACCATGTACTCCCTGACATTCCTACCAGAGAGCCAAAGCCTTGCTTCCATCCCGTCACAGGCTAGACCCCCTACAACCAGGTGCCCAAATCTTCATTCTTTATAAGTTAATCATCTTCGTTTATGACTAACTCAGCGTGTGTATTTATTACTCAACAGATGCCATATTTCACCACAACTTTTGTGTGTTCAATCTCATTTATCTTCAAAGGCTCCAAGCAAGGTCCCTGTGCTTCCTCCAGAGTGACACGAGGTGAGTACTCCTCCCTCCCTCTGGTGTTTTACTTTCCTATTGCTGTGATATGATACCATGACCAAGACAACGTATAGTAGAAAGAGTTTATTGGGAACCTATGGATTCAGAGGGTTAGAGTCCAAGGGCATCATGCTGAGGAGCATGGCAGCAGATGGGCAGGCATTGTGCATGAGCAGTAGCTGAGAGCTCACAGCTTGAGATAGAGCTGTGAGTAGAGAGAGCTAGGTGGGAATGATGAACGTCTGCAGTCCTAGATCCCAGCCCATAGAATGGTACCTCTCTCATTTAGGTGGTCTCCCCACTCCCCACTAATCTAGACATGCTGAGTGATTTTAGATCTTGCTACATTGAAAATCAAGATGAATCATCAAAGCATTTGAATATAGAGACACGACTGAGTAAATCATTGGTGGCATGACTGAACTCAGTCTCCGGCTCCTCCTCCTTGCCTGGACACGGGTTTATATCACCACCCACAAGGGCTCAGCCCTCTGGTCACAAGGTTGGTCCTTTCATGGTGACCAGTCTTCTCCATCCTAAGCCATTAGCTACTCAGGTGTGGTCAGTTAGCCTACCATGGACAACAGGCAATTTCCTCATTGTGGAACGGAGGTTCTATCTGGTCCATCTTTGACTCCTCTTCAGAAATTAGTACAATGCTTTGTGTATGATACGCACTCACCATCCTGGTTTGCCTCACTGTTGCTGTGCTAAAATGCTGACCAAAAATGTCTTGGGAAGAAAAGCCTTTATTTCAAACTTACACTCGACCATCACCAAGTCCGTCATCAAGGGAAGCAAAGGCAGGAACTCAGGCAGGAACCTGGAGGCAGGAACTGATACAGAGGCCACAGAGCAACACTGTTTACTGGCTTGCCCCCCATGGCTTGCTCTACTTCTTAGGGAACCTGCGACCACCTGCCTAGGGGTGGCATCACCCACAGTGGGCTGCTCTCTCCCACATCAATCATTAAGAAAATTCCCCACATACATGTCTACAGGCCAATCAGATGGAAGCAATTCTGTAACAGATGTTCCCTTTTTCCAGGATGTCTCTAGTTTGTATAAAGTTGTAAAGCATTCACATCAGCATTGGTTTCCCTTGTGTTGAACTTGAGGAAAGTGCCCTCTGAGAGGAAGTTTCAGGTAGGAACAACTTGAACCCCCTCACATGTTTGATTAAAATAGTTTTTGGTAATATCTGAGTAGTGCGGCTAGTGCCGTTGATAATACTCTCATGAGAGCACATCCTCACAGCATAATACAGGGACTGGGAAAGTGCAAGTGAAACAAATGCTCTGAGTTAATGGTTGCTGAAACCAGTGTTGAGTGACAGATTTCTTTATACTCCTGAGCTAGATACTTTTAATGTCAATTTCATGCAATCAAGAGTTATCTGAGAGAAGGTGTACTGGCTGGTTTTGTGTCAACTTGACACAAGCTGGAGTTACCACAGAGAAAGGAGTTTCAGGTGAGAAAATGCCTCCATGAGATCCAGCTGTAAGGCATTTTCTCAATTAGTGATCAAGGGGGGTGGGCCCCTTGTGGGTGGTACCATCTGTGGGCTGGTAGTCTTGGGCTCTATAGGAAAGCCAGCTGAGCAAACCAGGAGAAGCAAGCCAGTAAGGAGCATCCCTCCATGGTCTCTGCATCAGCTCCTGCTTCCTGACCTGCTTGGGTTCCAGCCCTGACTTCCGTTAGTGATGAACGGCAGTGTGGAAGTGTAAGCCGAATAAAGCCTTTCCTCCCCAACTTGCTTCTTGGTCATGATGTTTGTTCAGGAATAGAAACCCTGACTAAGACAGAAGGGAATTTCAACTGAGAAAATGCCCCCATCAGATTGTCCTGTAGACAAGCCTTCTGGCATTTGCTTAATTAGTGATTGATATGGGTGGGCCAGCCCATTTGTTGGTGGTGCTACTCATGGGTCCATTGTCCTAGATGCTATAAGAAAACAGTCTGAGCAAGCCATGGGAAGTAAGCTGCAGGCAGCGCCTCTCCATGGCCTCTGCATCAGCTCCTGCCTCCAGTTTCCTGCCCTGTTTGAGTTCCTCTCCTGACTTCTCTCAGTGGTGGACAGTGATGCAGGAGTGTAAGCTAAAATAACCCCTCTGCCCACCAAGTTGCTTATTGCCATGGTCTTTAACAGCAATAGAAACCCTAAGATAACCCCTACACAATTTTATATCTATTTTGTAGGATATACTGAGGCTAAATTCTTTTCTTTTTGAGTTCTGGCAATTTTTCATGGTAAACGTTTTTTTTTTTCCCCCCAAATTTATTTTTAATTACATATCTCTGTGGAGGTATAGGCAGGTGACCACAGGGAGAAGACCAAACTCTGAGCTAGAGTTATGAGTGGTTGTGAACCCCTGAATGTGAGTCCAGTCTTCTGCAGAAGCAGTATGTGCTCTTAAGCGCTGAGCTGTTACTCCAGCTTCATTAAAAGGGTTTTCAAAAGTTAACAACAGCAACACCTTTGTTTCTAAAACTAAGGATCTCTACAAAGTGGCTTGTAAAGATCGGGGCCATGCCACCTTTACTAGTGAGTGTTGAGTGCCTAGCACTTCACTCGGTCGGTTGGAGCATCCGGAGCATTCCGTCTCCACAGATAAATGCTAATAGCAGGATGCTGGATACACTGACACTCCTAAGACCACCCTCCTCTCATTCCCCTTCTACCATGAAGTACTTGTGAGGCACCTAAGTGCTGCCTCCAGCTTTACAATCAGAGCCTAACCAGTCGCATCTGGCTTTGTGCTCCCTCCTCATGATCTTCTCTCCGAATTAGCTTTCCTTGATGGTCTCCCTGCCATTTTCTGGCTTTGCTTTCACTTCACGAATGCCTCGAACGCACACTTAGTTTTGCTCATGGTTGAGCTTTGTATGGATAGCAAAGTGTCTGTGATCTCTGGAGACTTTCTCCCTGTCTCCCCATCATGTTTCTGAGCTCCAGTCATGTGTGAGGAGCTGCCGTTTGGGTTTGCTGTTATTTAATGACCCGCTATGTGAAGAAATGTCCACAGTCATTGTCATCCATGTCTGTTTTTTATTCCAGATTTGTGCATTTTGGCTCACCTGGTGAGAATAATTTGATTTAAGTTTTTTTTTTTTTTTTTTTTTTTTTTCCAGACAGGATCTTGCCATGTCACCTGAGCTGGCTGTAATTTGCGATTCTCCTGTCTCTACTTCTTGAATGCTGTGATTACAGGTCTGAGCTAGCATGGCTTCACTGAAGTTTTAACTTGCATTTCCTTTTCACTGACAAGGATTAATGTCTTTATGCTTGTTTGCCATTTGATTTTTTTCCTTTGCAGTGCCATTTTTTGGGGGGTGGGGTACATTTTTTTGGTCCTATAAGGCTATCTATCTGTTTTCATACTATAGGATTACTTTTAATAGCAATGTTTCATTTTTTATTGTCTTTATTGATCTTTACATTTTTTTTAGAAGTATTGCATTTAGAACTAGAAAGATCTTTTTCAAATATATCAATTCTTTTCCTCACATTCCCTCAGATTTATCCAAGAGGAAACTGAGACTGGGAAGGTTAAGGTAACAGGAAGCTGTCATAGCTCACAGTGTGCAGCCATGCTGAAACTGAGGCTAGAGCCGGGGCCTGGGGGGACCCCACTTCAGCTGATTTGCTATGATACCATGGTAACCTCTGATTTTTTTTTTTGCCTTAATTTTTCTTTCTTTCATTTGGTTTTTAATTGTAGAGACAGAGTTTCTCTCTGTAGCCCTGGCTGTCCTGGAACTCACTCTGTAGACCAGGCTTCCCTCAAAGTCAAGAGATCTTCCTGCCTCTGCCTCCTGAGTGCTGGGATTAAAGGTGTGCGCCACTACTGCCCAGCCAAATTTCATTAAATTTTTTAATGTTTATGGTAATTTAATGAAACTTAATGTTCATGTATGTTCATGGAAGAGGAAAAGAAAAACCTTTACAAAATTAGGAAAATTTAAACCTGTTTTAATTACTTCATCTGCCAGGTGCTACTGGCACTGTCAAGAGTTTCCTTTCCAGGTGATACCAGACAGAGTCACCTTGGAATGCTCGCTCTGTGACAACTATTGTAGTGCTTACTATACAGGTTATGTTAAACATGATGCAAACAGTTACATATTTTATTCCATTTTGTCTCACAACTCTCTAATAGGGATTATCACCATTATCTTGATTGTGGCAGGTGATCCTAAGATCTGCATCCTTTATTAATTTCTCCTCTCTCTCTCTCTCTCTCTCTCTCTCTCTCTCTCGATAGGGTCTCATTTTTAGCCCTGGCTGGCCTCAGACTCACAGAGACCCTCCTTCGGGGTCTAAGGGGACTGCTACCACAGCCACCAGTTTGTGTCCTTATCCTAGGCACACGAGACTGTGTCAAGTTACTTGTTACATAGGAAATATAAGGTTGCAAATAGATATAAGATTGATATTTGGTTGACTGTAAAATGTGGAGATTATCCTCAGTGTCCCTAAGTGGAACCCAACATGATCTCAAGGGTAAAGGAACTGGGGTAGAAGAGTCGGTGTCAGAGGACAGAGACATGGGGAAGAGTTGTCCCCATAGCTGGCCAAACACATAGCAAATGTGAACAGCTTCTAACCGATCAGGATTCACTCCAGGAGTTCTCAGAAGGAAATATAGTGAGTGCTGCAAATATCTCCATGTTAGCTCAAGAATAGCTACAAAGCCCCAGTGATGGCTAACGTGGTGATATCAAGAGAGTCTCGAGTTAGGGGAGATGATTCTTGATTATCCAGGTGACCTGATCCCAGCATAAGCACAACACACCTTTGCTGAGGAGGCAGGAGGGTCAGAGGTAGAAGACAAAAACAGAGATCAGAACTCTGCACCATCCAACCTTGTAGCCAATGGGTCTGTCTAAGTCAGGGTTTCTATTCCTGCACAAACATCATGACCAAGAAACAAGTTGGGGAGGAAAGGGTTTATTGAGCTTACACTTCCATGCTGCTGTTCATCACAAAAGGAAGTCAGGACTGGAACTCAAGCAGGTCAAGGAGCAGGAGCTGATGCAGAGGCCATGGAAGGATGTTCCTTACTGGCTTGCTTGCTTCCCCTGGCTTGCTCAGCCTGCTTTCTTATAGAACCCAAGACTACCAGCCCACAGATGGTACCACTCACAAGGGGCCCTCCCCCCTTGATCACTAATTGAGAAAATGCCTTACCACTGGATCTCATGGAGGCATTTTCTCAACTGAAACTCCTTTCTCTGTGATAACTTCAGCTTGTGTCAAGTTGACACACAAAACTGGCCAGTACAGGGTCCAAGAGGCATTCTGGAAAGATAAAGAGGGGGCTTGTCCTTGGAGGGAGGGAGTCCTGACCCTTTTCTTACCCAGAAAAACCTCTTTTGGTCTTCTAGTACCAGTTCTTGTAAGATACAAAGTAGTGCTACTTCAAGCATGCAAATCTGTGTGCTTTTCACAGGTGACAGGAGACCAACATACTTAGTTTAGAGCCAATGTAGATCTAGCTAGTGATGAAGGTGGGATTTCCCAGAGCCCATTTCCCTGACCACTGGGACACACTCTTGGACAGTTAGAGATTCCAGTGACATGCATGTCAACAAATACAAACATCTTCTTAGTACCACTATGACATATCTGCACCCCAATGAATGCAAAAGCCACTAGTGTATTTTACGTGATAGGTCCCGTGTTGCTAGGTTGTTTCCAGTGTTTGTTTCAATGGTACAAAATGCAAGTGATGAACTTCCTTTTAAGTAATAGTATTTTTTTTTTAAAAGAAACACTCTTAGAATGAGAGAAGCTGGATAAAAAAAAAAAAAAAGCATCCTCCAAAAAGATGGCAATGAAATGTAACTTAAAACAAAGACAACTAGAGTTGGAATGATCTGCCTTCTGCTTCTACAACGTTCTTGGTATTAATCCATTTTCATATTTAAGATCCACATTCAACATAATTATGCTTTTGTCTTTAGCTATATCATCCTTTCTTCTGTAGAATCATAGTTAGGGAATTCAGAAATCACCGAATTAACCCTTCAAGTTACAGGTAAAAACGGAGAGGCTGATGAGAGTGAATGGATTTACCTGGGCTCACCTCATGGGAATGCCTGGAGGACCCACAGGTCTCACTCAGGTTCAGATCTTGCCCCCATCAGCTGCAGGGGTCACCAAGATAGCCCCCAGCACTGACGTTTATTGATCTGTTTCCCCTTTGAAATTATGTGAGAAATCTGTTGTCCTTTTAAACAGAGGTACATTTTGGGACAAAGGCCAAGAGGCCAGATAGCCAATCCTAAAAGATAAACTCTACGCTTGACCTGGAGCAAGCCTATTTTCTTTTGCTCGTTGTGAAATTTGGCAAATTTGACTGAATATGGCTGAGAATAACTCCAGATCATCTAATGTTTTACCTAAGAATTCTCACAGAAACGGATAATAGGACATTTGCGATTATCACCTTTGGTTTTTCCTAACTTGGTTCTGATACAACCCAGGAGCTTCGCATCTGATGTACACAAACATAGACCAACCCCCTCCCTGTCCTCGAAGCAAACAATGAAATAGGAAAACGCATTGCCATTCTCCGACTGACCTCAATCGCTGAGGGTGGACCCCGCACGTTACATCAGCAGGCTGGCTCCATTACACTGCCCTGCGCTGTGCTTGAGCTACTGAAATATTGATTTTTTACAGAGCGGTGCACACACACTGAAAAATCAATATTCCAGCTCACACAACAGAACCTGCGGCAGAGCCCGGACCAACTCAGAGGCCCAGTGAGCACTGCTAGCAGACCTTGGCAGAGCAGGGGGTGGGAGGCTGGAGGAGACAATGCCTGGGGAGAGTCCCCCACCCCCAAACCCGGAAGGGTCAGATAAACACGCAGTGTACAAGTGGAAAGATCCCTGAAGATAAACAGTTGGAAGCAGCAAGGATTTATCTTTCCATAGGGGGACTGGGGGAGAAGGGACGAGTAAATTAAGAAGACAGGAAGGGAAGAATTTTCCAGGTAAGAATCTTCCCATGAAAATGTATCTTTCATTTTCTGTATCATCCAGCCAGACTTAAGATGGAAAAAAAATGATACAGACATTTTATCACAAAGAAAAACCAGGCCTGTTCTGAGAAATGTCTGTATTTTAAAAGATGCAGCCCGTTTTCTTCAGTGGACAGAGGCTGTGGTTTTCACCATAACCTGGGCTCTACCTGTACATTGCTGTTTTCTCTTTGGGGAGGGAGGAGGGAAGGAAGACCTCTAGTCATGTGGCTTCTCATCAATCCCTCTCTTCTACAAAAGCCTTCATGCGTGCTTGGGGAATCACGGACAGATGGTGGATATGGGCAATTCTGAGCACCTTGAGTTACACCTCCTTAGGATGCAGCAGACCTTGAGTCTAGGTTCCACGCCCCCCCCCCCGCACTCCTCCTCCCCCATCCGTGTCTAATGTCCAGCACGGGTCAGAGTGCAGACAGACGACCTTTGGGTTAGTCCCTGTAGGCAGTACAAAAGAAACTGGTATTTTTTGATACTTTTAGGTAGCTCTTGGCCTCTTCTTACAGCTGGGCAGTGGGCAGTTAATTCAAAAGGATGGCTTTTTAACTTTGATGAATTCTTGATTTAGCTTTGTTCTAGAATTCTCTTACCGAGAATTCCTCTGTCAGGTCTTGTAACACTCAGCCCCCGAGAGGCAAAGTATCCTTCTCAAGGTTTCTATTTCCCACTCTGCTTATGTGGCAGCCTAGTCTTCCCCCAACCCAGAGACCCAGGCCCGAACTGGGCTCTGGCTCGGCCTAGCGGAAGGGGCTGCGGGCAAAGCTGTGTTCAGCGTCTTCTTGCACGCGGGCGGGCTGGAGACCACGTCTACCCAGACTGCCACAAGAAGCTGAACCCAGAGGCCGGGTGGGGCCTGACTTGGAGCTAGGTGGCCACCTGGAGTGTCGCGCCCCGCCCGACTCAAGCTCCGCCCCCGCCCCGCCCCCTGCCTGCCGGCTCCTCCCCCTCCCTCCTGGTGCCCCTTCGTCGCTCTATTTGCATAAGGAGGTGGCTCCCCACCCCGCCCAGCGCGCACGTGACCCCGGGGAGGCGGAGGGAACCTGCTGACTTGACACGAGCCGTTTTGCGGCTCCCCTTGGCGCGGAATAGCAAGAGCAGCCATGACCTCCGACCCCGCCCGCCGGCAGCCAATAAGAGCGCAGGTCGTCTCCAAACCCAAAATTTCCACGTCGGCAAAAGTCAAGATGGAAGGGAGCGGAGCGGAGCGCCCACTGGAAGCCTGGCTCAGCGGCCCGGGGCGCAGAGGGCCCAGCTGCGGCGTGCGGGGGACCCTTGGGAGGGCTGCCAGGCCAGACAGGCCGATGCAATCCCCAGCCGCAGCTCCAGAGCTCTGGACCCCCGTTCTGTCGGCCACGCGCACCAACCGGGCAGGATGGGGACTGCGCTCTGCGGACCTGTTGCACGCGCGCAACAGCTGCTTGCGCGCAGTGTGTGGGGAGGCGTGCGGGACCCCGCAGGGTGGTCCAGGCTGGATGGGCTAGGGGCGCCGGGCCTGTGTCGTGGACTGCCTGCAGATCGACTGCGGAGGCGCTGCCTCAGCGGGCAGAGGGAAACCGGGAGAGTGGGTGGGTGGCACCGAGGGGCCAGGGCTGCGTGGACGCGGATTCCCGGGACTGTGCGCGGGCAACTGGTTAACCGGAGTAGCGTGGTGAGAATGGCTGGGGGAAGGGGAGGCCGCGAAAAGCCTGGCTTTCCCGGGACGTCCCATCTGCGGGAAACTGCTCCCTCAGGCTTGTGTTCACCGGCTTTGACTCCCTACTCCAGGAATTCGTCCTCATGCAGTCCTCCCCGCCCTCACCAACTTTCCAGATGGGAAGGTAAAAAGTTACCACAACTTAGATGGAGTGAATTAGCTTCTTGCCAAAGTTTAGTAACAGGGCCGGAGGAGGTGGGGGCTGGATCGGCAATGGATTCTTGTGTGGGGTGGGTAGGAAGGAGGGGGCATTGTGTGATTCCACCGGTCCGTTTGCTGTGACATTGCCACTAGCGTCTGTTTGGACACCCTTTCTACTGGACTTTTACTCCTACTGACTGTGGCAGTAATTTTCCATAATTAACGATCCGTTCCACTATTGATCTCATCCTGAGCTATATTGCTTCTAATGAGTTATTCTTTGCCTTCGCTGGGGGCGAGGCTGGGTGGCGGGGAGCACACCTGCAGGACGAAACTTCCAGAGGAAGACAGCCAGTTTGGTCTTTTGAGACAAAGTTCTGAGACACTCTGACTCTGAGTATGATAGAAGTCAGTGCACTACAGAACTTTGTCTCTAGAGGCTGTGGTCGCCGCCTCCCCCGCGAGGGCCCTGGACGCCAAGCTGGTGGCCCTGTTGGCCACGTCGTTGCACCTTTCCTTTGAGGGAGGGGCAGCCCAGAGGGGGCACAAGTGCTTTGTGAAAAACTTGACAAGCTCCTTTAAAGTCAATGGGTTAGATCACATAAAGAGTAACTACCTTTCTCCCCATTTTCTTCTTACCCTGGTGGACTTCTGATTGCATATTTTTCAAGGTTATTTTTAAAATACTAAAATAGTCTGGCTTCACTTACTGAGCAAGGAGAGGACCACAAGTTTATTGATGAGTGTTTGGTATGTTCAAACTATACCCTAAGAGAAGGAAATACATTTGTGCCAAAGCCACAGATAATGCTCCTTTTACTCAAATGTCCTGTTAGATAAATGAGCCTGCAAGGACTGGGTTTGGGGATTTAGTTTCAGTTCTGAGTCTGATTTAGGCCCAGTTCACTTTCTTTTTTCTTTTCTTTCTTTTTCTTTTTTTTTTTTTTGTGGGTTTGTTAATGGAAAGGAAGTATCTTTTCTAGGAGAGCATTTTGACAGTCATTTATGAGGTTAGTGTTTATACTTTGGAGCTGTGAGATACTGTACAGAGAAACTGCTCTCCTGGACCCTAATGGAATGTGGGTTGTGGTTGGCAAGTTGCAGTCAATAGTGTGCTCTTCAGTGGGCAGTGACTGGCATTGAGCTGTATCCTGTTCCCTGGTCGTTGCCCTATTTTGATTTTTATGAGTGTGGCTGGAGAGCTGATAGAGTCAATGGATTACAAAACCGTCATTAACAAAGGCACTTACCCGACACATGCATGCCTGAGTACCAGGCTGTGACACCTAGTGATGAGCAAAAAGGAATGAACCTCCTGTGTTGCTCACAGACAGATCAGTCCTGGCACCGTATGTAGAATACTTCAGAGGCCCAGGGTCACCTGTATTGTGTCTCTGGGAAGTCTTGATTTAAAACATGGAAATCCACCACCTTTACTTCTGAGCATTTTCCAACTGGAGTAGAGATAATGGGGGAAGAGGTGTTGGAGCCTGACAGGACCTCCCACTGGCTTCACCTGTTTGGACCCCTAGCCGGGCAATCTTCTGAGACTGTTAGCTACACCCAACCTCCTTCCTTCCCACCAGTGACCGCTGAGCTTCATTGCTTCAATTTCTATCCAAAAGGTAGATTAATTTTATTTTTGCAGTTAAATAAAGCTATCCAAACTCGGGTTCTTTTTGTTTTCATTTGAGATATAAGGTATGCTTCCTGGTAAGGAGGATTCTCTTTCCTGTTTTTTGTGAATGAATGTGTTCACAAGATACTAAGAAACTACCGAATTCTCACAATAGGTATAACCAATTTTGTATGAGAATGCAGGTGGCCCTTCGAGCGGATAGGGTGAAGTGGTTGGCTGGGAGAGTTGCCATCCATGCAAAGGATTAGGTCAGGACTTTACCTTCAAGAAAGAGCCAGGTTTGGAATCCCTCACTTGGGTCCATCTGGTTTGACCTCATTATAAAAATGATTTGGTTAAAAGTCTTGCTTTGTCCCCTGCTTATGGCCATGAGTGAGTTAAAGGGCCAGCCAGCCAGGAAGGCTTTGTGGCTTATGCTAGTGTTGTGCATGCCTGGAGTAGGATGTAGGAATTAGCAGGCTGGGTACGCTGTAAGGCTGGCATACTCCCACCGACTTTAGTCACTGAGCCACCAGAACCTTGTTACCAACTGAGCATCAGGTGTTAGATGCCAGAGTATACAGCTGTGAGCAAAACTCGACTGAAGTCCCGGTTCTGGGGTTCGTTCTCATGTTAGAGGTTGGCAATGCCACCGTCATCTGGAAGGGTGGTAAGCATGTCAGGGAAGAGTAGACAGGCAATGCCGGAAAGGCTAGGTGTTATTTCAACCCAGCTTGCTGAGCCAAAAGGTACTGTCACCAGCAACCCAGTTTATATGGCCCAGACCCTTCTTCATTTCCAGTAAAATAACTCCAGTGCAGCTGAATTATATGTCACGAACACCAGTAGCCTTTCATTATTGAACAAGTATTTTTATTCTCAAATGCAAAGGTTGGGAACTGTGGGTGTGGTTCTGGAAGGTAACTGAAGAGTGAGGAACTAAAGCACTGGGCCACCAGATTTTTTTGTTGATAAACTCTAGGATTTTGGATAACCTTGAATTAAAAAAAAAAAAAAAAAAAAAAAGATCTAGAAGCTCCCTGTGTACTCAGATACTCCTTAAGGACTTTTAAACGTATTTTAATTACGTGATTATCAATGCCCTGGGAAGCCGGAAACATGGGTTCCCCCTGGACCTGAAATTATAAGCAGTTGTAAATTGCCCAACGTGGGTGATAGGAACTGAAAAGAGCAGTGTCTTAGGGTTTCATTGCTGTGAGGAAACACCATGACCAAGGGATAACATTTAATTGGGGTCAGCTTACAGGTTCAGAGGTTCAGTCCATTATCATCAAGGCAGGAGCATGGCAGTGTCCAGGCAGGCAGGTGTAGGAGCTGAGAGTTCTACCTCTTCGTCTGAAGGCTGCTAAGAGAAGACTGGCTTCTAGGCAGCTAGGACTAGGGCTTTAAAGCCCCTGCCTACAGTGACTTCCTCCAACAAGGCCACACCTTCAAATAGTGCCACTCTCTGGGCCAAGTGTATTCAAACCACCACAGGCAGCATAGGTTTTTAGCCACGGAACCATCTCTCTAGCCCCCCAGAAAGTCTTTAAATCACTGGGAGCACAGTGTATACTCTTCCCTTGGGCTTTCCACGAGTCACAGGTGTGCTGCCATTAAGTCCATGTGTGATGTTCAGAAAGCATGTGCTTAGCTCTTGTTTTGTGACTTAAAATGTTCTTAGTGGACAGTACATATGGCATGTACAGGGTTGTCCTTGGGATAAGCACTACAGACAGGTTGAAGTCTTAATGTAGAGGGGGAATGTGTGTGTGGCAGAATATTGGTCACATTGCTGTAGGTGACAAGGACTAAAAACCCATATGGCAGCCTTGGAGACCGGTAGAGGGAAGATCCCTTCAGTGGACCCTGGTAACACTGGTGAGGATTCTCATGATTATCACCCACATACTTCTAACTTGATGCTGGGGGATTTAGCAGATGCTTCCCCTGCGGAAAAAGCCAATGCCATCATGGCTTCTTTCTCTGCTACATAACTGTTCTCTTGTTGCTAGTTCATAGGAAAATAAACCAAGGTAGTTGTAGAGTACTTAACCTGAGCCTGGCATAATTGTACAGTACTTAATTTGTGGTGAGTACCATTAGAAGCATTCACATGATAAATCCTTGTAGTTGATCATTCCCATGCGACAGATGAGGAAACTGAGGCATAAACATATTACATAATTTAACGCAGGCTCTTGGCTAGTCTGGCTGAAGTCAGGTACAAATCATGTCTTGGTTTTAATGTCAACTTGCCACATATTGGAGCCTCACGTGAGGAATTGTCCTGGTTGCCTTAATATGGGAAAGTAAGACTTAGATTTAGTTTGTGTTTCTGTTGCTGTGATAAAACACTGGCTAAAAGCAGCTTGGGAAATGAAGGGGTTTTGTTTGTTTGTTTTGGATTATACATTACAGCCCATCATCAAAGGAAGCCAAGGCAGGAGCTGAAGCAGAAACCATGGAGACTTACTCCTGATTTGCTCTGCTACCTTCCTCATACAGCCCAGATCCACCCGCCTAGGGAAGGCATTCTCCACAGTGGTCTTGGCCCTCCACTGCCAATCAACAATCAAGGAAATGCCTCCCACAGACATGCCTTCAGCCGGTCTGATGGAGGCAATTCCTCAGTGCAGGCTCCTTCCCAAGTGTGCCAAACCTGACAACCAGGATCAGCCATCAGAGCCAGCATTCAGGATCATAATCTGCTCTGAATAGCCACACTATAGTGTAGTGCAGCACTTCTCAACCTGCAGGGTCACATGACCTTTTCACAGGGGGTCACATGTCAGATATATGCATTAAGGTTCATAACAGTAGCAAAATTACAGTTATGAAGTAGCAACAAAAATAATTTTATGGAGGAGCTGTATTAAAGGGTTCCAGCATTAGGAAGGTGGAGAGCCACTGTATGTAGTGGTATCGTTTCCATGCCTAACTGTGGTGCTGCAAAGCCTGGAAGTCTGGGCTCAGCATCAACAGTGCTGAGAACCAGGCATTTGCTCAATGCAAATGTTAGTTTCTTCTTTAGTGTGGGTGGTTGTTTTCCAGGGTGGCCATAGCACTACTTTGGGAAGTGTTGTACTATTTTTGGTGTGCTGCCCACATTGCCACTGGGCAGAATTGAATGCTGAGAAAAAAATAGCAATTTCTTCAACAAGTGTCCTGGTTGAAACTATTTGAAAAAAAAAAAAAAAAAAAAGGAAATAGGAAACAAACAGCATTAATGAGTTCAGTCAACAACCCCTGAGTTCCTAAGAGGCATCGATGTGAGTCACTTCAGGGGAGGTACATGTACAGAACCCTGTTCCATCAATTGGAAATGTCCAGTAAGACTTCCCAACAGAGATGATAATGGAGCTGAATACTAGATACATGGGTTGAGGGAAGGAAGGGCATTCTAGTTCCTGGAACAGCATGTGCAGACTCCTGGAGCTAGGCACCAGTGTCGTGTGCTTAGGAGTTAACAAGCCTTTACATGTGGCAGGCATAAAGGGTGTGTGTGAGCAACAGGAAACAAGGCTCAGGAGATTGGCAGGGGAAAACCATGAGTACCTCATGTAGTACATTTAAAAGTTTGAACTGATCCTGAAAGGCACAGAGAACATGGAAGATCGTAAACACAGAAACTGTACCCTCAGCCCTGCTATTGTAGAAAACATCCTGGCATCAGAGGGGAATGGAGAGGGAGAGGGAGAGGGAGAGGGAGAGGGAGAGGGAGAGGGAGAGGGAGAGGGAGAGGGAGAGGGAGAGGGAGAGGGAGAGGGAAGAGCAATGTTTGGAAGGAGAATCCCAGTTGTGAAGCTGTTAAAGAATCATAGGGCAGACACAGCAGTGGTCAGAGGTGTACAGTGTGCACAGGGTTGGGGTGTGTGCACAGGTCAGCCATGAGTAGGCTTAGGACGAGGGCGGGGAGACACCTGACATGGCCACATTGAAGAACACCCAAGGCAACGTGCATGTGAGGCCCTCTCATGTATTTCTGGTGGTACTAACCCAGAAAAGACGCCACACTCAAGCACATTGTAGATAAGATCTCCAAACACTGAGCTGAAGAGATGGCTCAGCGGTTAAGAGCACTCACTGACTGCTCTTCCAGAGGTCCTGAGTTCAATTCCCAGCAACCACATGGTGGCTCACAACCATCTGTAATGGGATCTGATGCCCTCTTCTGGTGTGTCTGAAGACAGCAACAGTGTACTCTCATACATGAAATAAGTAAATCTTTTTTTTTTTTTTTTTTTAAAGGCTTCCAAACATTAAACTCTGCTTGGCTGCAATCGTCAGTTAATTCTGAGAGTGTAGTATTAGAAATATTTCTTTACCCCTTGATGGCATATTGGAAATTTTACTTTGTTGGTGAAATCTAAAGAATTGTCTATTGCCAAAGCATAATCAAAGATACAAGATACAGAGAGTATCTGAGCAACAGGTGGAGGCTGGAGAGAGCTTTCATAAGGAAGAGTCTAAAGCAGTGGTTCTTGACCTTCCTAATGATGGCAACCCCTTCATACAGTTCCCCATGTTGTGGTGAGATTCCCCCCAATCATAAAATTATTTTTGTTGCTACTTCATAACTGTAATTTTGCTACTGCTATGATTTGTGATGTAAATATATGTGTTGTCTAACAGTTTTAGGCAACCCTGTGAAAGGGTCATTTGACCCTCAGGTTGAGAACTGCTGCTAAAGCGCTGGTGGCCTCATCGACCAGGTTAGAGATTGATCGGGGAGGCAGGGTCAGCAGCTGTCATCACTCAGCTCTCCACACCTGAGCAGCCCATGGTGGCCAGTGTGATCTGAGGGACAGATGGGGGATGGCCAGATCTGTTTTATTGTCTTGCTGTTGTGCTACTCCAGTCAAACATTAAGAGAAGAATTATAAAATGAATCAACTATCTGGAGTATTAAAGGCTCAGGTGTCAGCATGGCAGTGGTGGTGCACAGCTTCCATCCCAGCACTCAGGAGGCAAAGGCAGACAGATCTCTGTGAGTTCAAGGGCAGCCTGGTTTACACAGAGAGAGTTGCTGGACAGCCAGGGCTACATGGAGAAACCCTATCTTGAAAAACCAAAAATAAATAAATAAGCAAGCTCAGGTGTCTGCATCTAGTTTTTTTGTTTGTTTGTTTTTGCCATATAGCATCATCTTCTGTGTCATCGGTGGCATAAATGACAGGCACAACATTTAAGTCAGACTTTAAAATTATTTTATGTGTATGACAGTTTTGTGTGTATGTGCACCATCTGCATGCCTGGTGCTTTCAGAGTTCAGAATAGAGTCCAGTTCCCCTGGAACTAGGGTTATGGATGTTTATAAGTCACCATATGAGTGCTGGAAATGAAATCTGAGTCCTTTGCAAGAGTAGCAAATGCTCTTCGCTGCTAGGCCATCCCTCCAGCCCCAGGTGCTGCAGCCGAGCCACTGACACTTGTGCAGTTTGACACTAAGACTTTTTTTCTCCCTTTGACTGTGGTGAATTTACATTGCACAAAACATGCTGTTTTCTGGGCCAGGTTCAGCATTACGAGTACCTTCACAATGCTGCCTGTGCGAGGAGCACGCTTACCTCCAGAGATTTATTTATATTACGTTAGTTTTCAGGTCTGTCTATATTTAATAGTAACACCCAAAGACAATGAGGTTTCCTTGCCCTCACCAGGAGGGGAAACAGAGTGGATTTCTGTGAGGGTAAGAAGTAGTTGTTGCATTGTGTCACCTGGATGCTGCCACTTGTAAGACATTGGTGTGTGTGTGTGTGTGTGTGTGTGTGTGTGTGTGTGTGTGTGTGTGTGTGTGTTTAATTCAGTTAACCATAATGAATCATTTTAAAGAGCATTCAAAAACCAATGACCCCTGAATGAGTTTCCTCATGAATGAGTCCTACACTTGCTGTCTTCCTTTCTTAGGGAGACCACACAGGACCTAAGACAATTGGAATCCTTGGACTGAGCATGACTGGGTGAGCAACAGTGCCCTCTTACCCCAGTGTGCCCTAAACTGTGATCGTTTCTTACCTGCACTGTGGTATGAGGAGGCTGGGAGGCACGCCCTGGCCGACCTCCATCTTTAGCCTGGTTAGACTTCTGGGTTTATGTTTAATTCAGTATCATCTGTGTGCCTCAGTGGGCAGAGGTACCCGATGGGGAGCTGCACCAATAAGTCTCACCTTCCATGGCAGGACAGCTGCCATTCCAAAGATGGAAGGCATAGCCAGGCCTTTGAAACCCTAGCATCATGCTAGAGGGAGAAACAGAAGCTAGGTGGGGTTCCTTGCACAATAAAATCTGTACATTACCTTTGAACCTGCAATTCCACTTGTATCTGTCAGGATGCTCTTGGCTCTAATATAAACCTAATTTACCTCAATTACCTGAAAAAGAAAAAATACACTTCTAAGAAGTCTAGAGGTAGTGAGTCTCCAGGATTAAATGGACAGCTCAGCAGTGCTTTGCAGTTTTGAATGTTTTTCTGTCACCTTACGTGGCTATTCTCAGCTTCTTTGCCCCCCTCTCTTACGAGGTTCCCTGGTGGCTGAAGGCAGAAGCAACACTCAGCATGATGGCCTTGCAGAATGTCCCTGTGTCTTGATTTTTCCAAGACCGTTAGTGACTTTCTGCTATATCTGATGGAACAGAATTGCATGAGAGCAAAAACTAAGTTGTATTAGTATTAGCAAAGAAGAGGTGGAGAGATGCCTCTCAGAAGGTTGCTAGCAGCAGGGAGTGGTCTCACAAAACTGCAACTCTGTGGTGACTGACACTCTTGGCTAAGTTATCTTCAAAGGCACAACTTTAGAACTACAATGCCCATCGATAGAGGAAGAGCTAAATCTGACTCAGCCACTCAGTGAAACATGAAACAGATTCATGTACAGTCAATTTGGAGGGTGAAGGAAGTGTCTCCAACAAAGAATGTCTTAGAACAACAAGTGGATCTGATACATTTTCATCCTCTGTCTGCAGTCAGGTACTTAAAACAGACATAGGCTTTTCTAGGTACAGTCTGAGGGGATTAAGATCTGGGGTTGTAGAAGAGCTTTGGCTCTGTCATGGTTTCAGTGAGAGTGATCCCCATAGGCTTCTATATCTGATGACTTGGTTTTCAGTTGGTGGAACTGTTTTGGAAGAACTGGGATGTGTGGCCTTATTGAAAGAGGTGTGTTACTGGAAGTGGGCTTTGAGGTTTCAAAAGATGTAGGCCACACCTAGTGTTTGTCTGTCCCCATTCACTCTGCCTTGGTGGTCGGGGATCAATATATGAACTCTCAGCTCTTCCTTCACTCTGTCATCATGGACTCTAACCCCTGAAACCATAAGTCAAATTAAATGCTGTCCTTTATACTTTATCTTGTTTATGATGTTTTTATCACAGCAATAGAAAAGTAAGACAATTTAAAGCGTTGTATTTTTTCTTTTAAATTGAGCTTTAAAAAAAAGATACAGTACTCTTGAGGACTGGAGAGATGGATGGATGGTTAAGAAATCTCTTGCCTGTCTGTGGAATCTGTTCCTTGGTTGGGCTGCTTTGTCTAGCCTCAGTGGGCAAGGATGTGCCTAGCCCTGCAGAGACTTGATGTGCCAGGGAGGGCCTCACCTTCTCAGAGGAGAAGGGGAAGGGGAAGGGAGTAGGGACTATGTGAGGAGGGGTGACTAGGGGGGCAGTGACCAGATGTAAAATGAATAAATAAATTAATGAAAAACAAGCAAACAAACAAAACGAGGGTGTCTTGCTCTTCCGCAGGACACTAGTTTGGGTCCCAGCATCCACATGGAGCCAGCTCACAACCTTCTGTAACTCCAGCTCCAGAGCTCTAATGCCCTCTTCTGGTCTTCACAAGCACTTGCACACACATGTCACACACACACACACACACACACACACAGAGGCACACACACACACAATTTGTTTTAAATCTTTAAAAACCTTAAAATAATGTATTACTCTTATGATTAGAAATTACATTTGCCACACGGGCGCCTGTCGAATCGAAAATAACACAGTGACACCACACCAACAGTAGCTTGAGGAGACACATCTCCCATGTTATATGTATAAAGAAGCTTGTCCTAACTTTATTAGCTCTTACATCAGGCAGATTACTCTTTAGTGTTAACAGTTTGACTTCTTGAGCTGGGCTCTCTGAAGTGACAACAACTAACTACACATGGCTATTTAAATTTAAGTTCCTTAAAAATTAAATAAAATAAAAAATTCCCTCCCTTAGTCATATTTTAGTATTCAACAAATCTGCCGGATACTAAATCTGTTGGTACAGCGGCAAACCCCTATAACCCCAGCTTCTTTGAAGGTCCAGACAGGAGGGTCACTTCAGTGTAGGAGTTTGAAGTCAGCCTGAGTTACATTGAAAGATCTCCTTTAAAAAACAAGATGGCTGGGCTGGAGAGATGGCTCAGAGGTTAAGAGCACTGACTGCTCTTCCAGAGGTCCTGAGTTCAATTCCCAGCAACCACATGGTGGCTCACAACCATCTGTAATGGGATCCGATGCCCTGTTCTGGTGTATCTGAAGACAGCTACAGTGTACTCATATACATAAAATAAATATATTAATTTTAAAAAAACCAAGATGGCCGCATACATGGGTAGACAAGTGAATGAAATGCCCAACACACACACATGGCTTGAGCTTGTCTCGTTGGAAAGCATGGATTCCATTTCAGAAAGGCCCACTGCACAGCTTGCTGCAGCCACTGTCCTGTGCTCAGGCACAGGCTTGGTCTTTTCATAGCTCTGAGACTTGGTGCAGACATTTTGCCTCTTTGTACTTAGTGTTCCAATTGTTAAAGCAGTTAGAAGGCGAGTGTGCGGCTCACAGAACTGTTGGGCAGATTAAACTCACTTTGTGCCCTGTACTTGCTAAACTGTCAGTAAAGTAACATTATTACACAGTCACTGGGAGCTGCTATGATCTCGGTATGGTTTTTCCCTCACAGGCTTATGTGCTGGAAGCCTAGTCTCTGATGGCGGCAGGAATGAAAGGGGTAGGGGCTAGTAGAAGGTGACTGAGCCACATGGTACCAGAGTGGGTTAATGTCTTTGTCAAGAGCTGGGCTAGTTTTCTCCAAAGTGAAGTCCATTTGGAGGGCGGGAGTTAGTTCCCTCCAGCAAGAGTGGGCTGCTGGCAACAGGTTGGCTTCTGCTGCCTCTTGCACACAAGCCTGTTTTCTTCCCCCTTTCTGCCATGTTGTCAGGTTACCAGAAGGTGAGCAGGTGCTAGCACCATGTTCTTGAACTTTCTTACCTCTAGAACTGTAAGCCAGAACAAACCTCTTTTATCTATAACTTACCCAGTTTTTGGCATTTTGTTATAGTAACTGGAAGCCATGGTCTAATACAGGAATATTTTCATCTGAATTGATTCAGCACTTACTTAATGCAGGATGTAGGTCTTATGCCATGATTCTTTGGGGAAAACTGAAGGACAGGTGTAGCAAAGTGTCCCTGTCACATCAGAAGAGGCAGAGCAGGGAGTCAGCCAGTTCTGCTCCCAGGACTTCTGGCTCCTTGGTGTCTAATCTGTTGGTGACCTTTCTGGTGCCCTTGCTGTTCCTTCTCTGAGCTTTTGAGCAGAGAAGACCTGCTCATTCACTCCCACAGTCTCTCCCCCGCCTTCTTTTTTTGCCCACGCTGTTTTTTATGGCAAGGGCCCTGAAGAGAAGAGGACAACAGAATTTGCTCTGCACTGCATTTTTCTTGTGGTGTTTGACTCCTCCTGGTTTCTACTTGTGGACCTTCTTAAAGTTGAACAGTCCCTCTGAAGGAAGCCACTTGGACTGAATTAAGGGAAGGAACCTTGCCAGAGGACAGAACAGGAAGAGGTGATTATCTTGAAAAGCTTCTAATCAAAACTAAAGTCAGCGGTGTCTCCCTGGAAGGTTCAGTCGCACAGACTGGGGTTGGGCCTCACAGGAAAGTATGAGGGACCTGAAGACAGGGAATGGGGGTTGAGGGTGGGCTCAGAAGAGGCGAGCGGCTGTTTACACTCAGGTTGGGAAGGGCTGATATCTGTCATAGACTTCTGAGGGGACCCGGTCCTCAGTACTGTAGTTAGAATGCCTGCAGACTACCCCGCTTGTATCGTGGGCTATCAAATAGATGTGCTCAGCCCTCCAGGCATCAGGGACAGGACTACTGCTGGGGGGCCTTGCTTTGGGCTTCTTTCTGACCCCCACTTCCAGTTGGCCCCAGTTTTCCAGTTAGTTAACATCTGAGCTTATATTTTCATGGGTTAAAATGATGTAGAAAACATGGAGCTCTCTTCAGTCTTCCTAAGTCAGTTCCCCCCCCCCATTTTCTCATCCCTCCTCCCCTCCTTCTGGTCCTTCCCCCTCTCCCCTTTTCTTCCTCCCTCCCCCCTTCCCTCTCCCTTCCCTCTGTGTCTTTGGGGGTGGGGTGGGAAAGAAAGACAACTGATACTGCTTTTGAAAGGCCACAGAGAACTGGTTTGTTAGGGTGCTGTGCTGCGGTGGCTGGGGATCAGAGAGAAAAGCCAGCTCCACGCTCCGCCTTAAGCCTTCTAACGTGAACAGCTGATAAGAATTTATCTGGACAGTTGGAGACTGGAATCTGAGTCTAGTCAGGTTGTTCTGCTGTAGGAGATCTGAAATCACCTGAGGCATCAGACTATGCAGTAGATCATGGAGAATTTACCTTGGCAAGGGTTATCTGAGGAGAAATCTGGGGCACAGTAGGAGGCTTCCTGATGCCATGTTTCTTTTGCCCCAAGCTTAATGGTGAGGTTTCCCTTCATTCCTGAAATAGACTGGGGGCAAAGCTCAGTGTTATAGCACCTTACTCTGTGTGTGTGTGTGTGTGTGTGTGTGTGTGTGTGTGTGTGTGTGTGTGTGAGAGAGAGAGAGAGAGACAGAGAGACAGAGAGACAGAGAGACAGAGAGACAGAGAGAGACAGACAGACAGACAGACAGAGAGACAGAGAGAGACAGAGAGACAGAGACAGAGACAGAGAGAGACAGAGACAGAGAGACAGAGACAGAGAGAGACAAAGACAGAGACAGAGAGAGAACGCCTTCAATGCCTAGAACATTTTGTCACACAGCTTCCACGTTAAGCCTCCCAGTAGGCAGATCTGTTTTGTGTGATTTGATGATATATCCCAGCACCGAGCACTGTAGCAGGCACATAGTGACTATTCCACAACCACAGATATTTGAATGTCTTTAGTGAATTTGTGGGTCCTTTCGTCTCTGTCTCTCTGTCCTCTCTGTCTGTCTGTGTCTGTGTATCTTGACGCTGAGAGCTAATGCCACTTCAGAGTTTACCACTGCTGCTGTCCTAAAGCTGTGCCAGCCACACCCTTCCTTCCATGTATCTGCTTTCCAAGTTCTTGTGTGGCATGAGTTAAGCATGAGTGTCTCGCCCAGCATTTCTTTTTAGGTTGATTCCAGTTTGGGAACATCCAGCCAGGAATGATGACACTGAAAGATTCTCCTCTTCTTTCTGAAGCCAACAGCTTCCCCCCAGAGCCACTGCCATGTAACCAGATTTCCATTCTAAAGCACCAGTGGCTGCCGGATTTGTAGATTTGTAAAAAGGACTCGGTTATTTGTCTCCCCTTTGCTGTAAACAAACCCTCACAGCCGACAGGACAGGAGTCAGACTCTCCTGCTCTGGGGCTTTTGACTTCTTCCTGCCCTTTACCCACTCTTCTTTGTCTTCTAGAGGAGTTGGTGCCCTCTGCCATCCCACAGTTTTCTAAAGTACTTGGCTCAGGGATTAAAAACCTGGAGATTACAAGCATCATAAGGACAACTCACCTGACCTCATACACTTATTGAATGGCTGCTATGTGCCAGGCACAGTTCTAGGAGAGAAGACATGCAGTCCTTCCTCATTTTAACTGCACAAAAGAATACTATAATAATAAGAAAGCGTCTAGATAAATATTACATCATCAAAAAATTTCAAGAGCTTGTTCATATATTTTAAAATAGATAATTGTTGGTATCAAATCACTGGAACATTTATATTTTGTTTGGCACATGTTTTAATGAATGTCACTATTTTAAAGTTTCAGTATTTTCAGTTACCAGAAATTATATCCTTTGCAATGAAGGAAAAACATTGCATATCTCCTTAAATATGTACTTGGGAAATAATGCCTCAAGATTGTTGTGGTGACAAGGGGCAGCTGTGCAAATATTTAAAGGAAGGTGGTAGGTGGGTTGGCAGAGTAAATCCAGGGCAGTACTGTCTGGTTATAACTGGTGTTTGGCTGGAAACTTTCAGAGATTGTTCTGAACAGTTAGGAAAAGAAGTGTAAAGATTCTTCATAATACCAACTTAACCACTGGTGTTCTGTGTGATCAAGCAATCCACTCCTGGGTGTGTGGTCAAAGGAAACTGAGCCAGTGTCCTGAAGAGGTGTATAAACTCCTGATTTGCCATGGCCCAATACACAAAAGCCAAGCTGTGGGCAAAACTTAAATGTCATCAACTGTGAGTGGCTGTCTTAGCTAGAGTTTTATTGCTGTGAAGAGACACCATGACCAAAACAACTCTTAGAAAAGAAACCATTTAATTGGGGCTGGCTTACAGTTTCAGAGCTTTAGTCCATTATCATCATGGCAGGAAGCATGGCAGCATCCAGGCAGACATGGTGCTGGAGAAGGAGCCAAGAGTCCTGCATCTTGATTCTAAGGCAGCCAGGAGAGGACCATCTCTTCTGCATTGGGCAGAGCTTGAGCACTAGGAGCCCTCAAAGCCCACCTACAAAGTGACACACTTCCTCCAACAAGGCCACACCTCCTAACAGTGCCACTCTCTGGGCCATGCATACTCAGACCACCACAGTGGCTGAAGAAGGTGTGGCCTATGCACCGTGGAGTACTATCCAGCCAGGACGAGTCTTATCATAGGCTAAAACATGAATGGAACTACAGATCATTGCACAAAGTAAACAGCCAGGAGTAGCATGAGAAGTGTCATGTGATTGCACTAAGATGTGAAATCTAAAAGGTTTGGCTTCAGTTGACAGTAGCAGACCAGAACTGGAGGGGAGCAACGGGAGTAATGAGAAGAGGTTGGTTGGTGGGTTCGAGTCACTGAGATAGGAGCAGGCAACTCTGGCATGCCATTGTATAGCAGAGTGACTCGACACCACTTACTGAACGGCCCAAAAAGCCAAAATGGATAGTCTACAGTGTCTGTGTATCAAAACATCAGCTTAAAAATAGATTTTAAAGTTGCTAGCTTTAGGTGGCCAATGTACAAACAGGAGTGGTTAGGTAACATGCTTGGGACAGTGGTTCTAGAGACCAAGGTATTTTGATGATGTAATTCAGACAGTTTCAGGCTGGTGAGCTGCCCAAACAACCTCAGTCTTCATAAGAGAGCCATGGGGCCCCTGAAGGGACCTTGCCTGAACACAGCACAGGTTAGACCTTGCTCTAGAAATGGCCTATTGTAGACAGCCCTGTGGTTTGTGCACACACACACACAGACACACACACTGACACAGACATACACACACACACACACTCACACACACATTTGAGACAGGACCTCACTATCTAGCTGGCTGGCTTGTAACTGCTTCTCCAGTGCTGGGATTAAAGTTGTGAGCCGCCATTCTGGCTTGACTCCCGTCTTAGGTTTTCTATTGCTGTGATAAAATGCCGTGACCAAAAGCAACTTGAGGACGAGTAGGTTTATATCTGTTTACAGTTTCACATCATCCATCACTGAGGCAAGTCAGGGTACGAACTCACATGGGACAGGAACCTAGAGGCAGGTCCTGAGGAGAGGCTATGGAAGGGTGCTGCTTACTGACTTGTTTCCATGGCTTGCTCAGCTTGATTTTCTATACACCCCAGAACCACTAGCCCAGGGACGGCACCACCCACGGTGGCCTGGGCCCTCTTACATCAATTACTAATTAAGAAAATTAAGGCTTGCCCACACGCTTGCCTTTAGGCAATTCTTATGGAGCTATCTTCCCAGTTGTGGTTTTCTCTCCTCAGATAACTCTAGCTTGTGTCAGGTTGACAAAAAACCAGCAGCATACTTTCCCGTCAGGGAATTGAATCTGTCTTCTGAGTGACAGGTGGAGAAACTCATCACTGTGTTAATGAGGACAATTCATAATTATAATACAAGATCTCTATTTTTAATTATAATACAGGTGATTAAGTTTATAGTACATGTATGTGCACCAGGATTTATGTTAGACACATTACTTGCATCACCTCAGTTAATTTTCATGACAAAGTCACTCTAGTATCATCCCCAATGTATAAGGAAGTAGAGGCATAGAACAGTTAAGTAGTTTGCCCAGTATTTCAAAGCTGTCAAACAGCAAGGCAAGTGCATATCTAAATCCCAGAGGATGCAGCAGAGCCAGAGAGCTGGTGCCCAGGGGGAGTGGCCAGACCTGATCTACCATCTGCAGCAGGGGTCCATCCTTGGGACCTTCTAGGCCACCTTTACTCTGTCACTGAATCGCTGTCAGAAGCCACCAGAGCATTGTAATATGCTGTGTGAGCAACTTCCTTTACCTGGGGACATCTAGGCTAGTGTTAGAGCACGTGCTAGCACTCACAAAGTTCTGGGTTCAGTCCCTAACACCACAAATAAAAGAATAAAACCTGCAGTGTTCTTATCTTTGTATAGACAAAAACAATGGAATTTTTTAAAATAAATTTTAGGGATTGGCGTAAGGGTAGGGTAAAGAATTCACATAGAACCTGTCTTCCCCCCCCCCCTTCATTAACTTCATTTGCATCTGGGCCAAAAGTTAAAGGGATGAAATATCAAAGATGGCTCTGCATACATCAGTGATACTGATGGAGCCTTAGGTCCATTGCTGTGTAATTGGTATACTGTTAGGATTCGTGGGGGCCAGCTTAGGATTCTCCGTGGGCAACTGCCCTGTAGCAGCATCTTATTTATAGTTGTTTGCATTATGCTTTCGTGTATTCAGATGTCACTGTTCAGTTATTTTTCCTCTTCCCCCTCCTCTTTCCTCCCTGCTTCTTCCCCTCTTCCCCTCATCCTTTCCATCTCTTTCCTTTTTTTTCTGTGCTAGGGATGGTACCTAGATCCCATGCAGACCAGGCAGACACTCTACAGCTGAGTGGCACCCTAGCCTTATTTTCCTGTTTGAAATAATATACTATAGCTATTTAAAACTCCTTTTGTTTTGTCATTGGTGGATAACATAACAAGAGCTCATACTAAAAACGATGTGACAGTGTTATCACCATGGAATGTTTTTGGTCGGGCTACCATATAACTACACTGTAAACGAAGACTAGGCCTTTCATCCATATGTGTCATCATTTGACTTGAAACATTTGGTATGAAATGGTGGCTTTTGGCCAGATGTCTCTAGGCAAAGGTAGTTGGAAGTTGCTCACACAGCATGCTACAATGCTCTGGTGGCTTCTGACAGCGATTCAGCAACAGAGTAAAGATGGCCCAGAAGGTCCCAAGGATGGACCCCTGTGACTGATGGTAGATCAGGTCTGGCCACTCCCCCTGGGCACCAGCTCTCTGGCCCTCTGCTGCACCCTGCAAGGAGCTCCTCTGGGATTTAGATGTGCACCTGTTTTGCTTTTGTTTTACATATGAGCACACAAAGACATAGTTGTGCCTCCCAAAAGCCATCTCTGGTGGCAGAGCTGTGGCCAGGTAGTGCATAACCCAGTTCACAGCTGAGATTCTAGCCAGAAATACCTGCCAGTTGCCACTCAAGGGCAGAGAGACAGCAAGTGTGGGCTTGCCTATGTGCTGCAGGACAACAGGTTCAGAGGGCACCTCCTCCCAGTCAGGGCTTTGCTTTGTGGCTGATTTCTGAGGATTTGTTACTTGGCAGATACAGTCAGTATTAGTTCCGCAAAGATGAGTAAGGTGTGGTTCCTGTCCTGCAGAAACTCAGGCCCTGGTAGGAGGGATTCATGTGTAAATGAATCATTGTAGCATATGGGAACAAGGCTGGGATGGCACCACGGAGGTAGTGCCCATCTGGTGCCAGAAACCAGGGTGAAGTAAAGCTTTACAGACTTGGGTCTTGAATGATGACAGAAATCTTCAAATGCTTCCTGGAGACCAGAGAAGAATATTCTAGATAGCTTAGTATGCACAAATGCATGGGGTCCCTGAGCTCTGTGGCAGGCTTGAGATCTTATATGGTTGTGGTCATATGGACTTATATATGTCAGAATGGGGACCAGAGGGATAAGATGAGAGGTAAAGTCAAGGACCACACATCACAGAGGCCCTGCTGCATTGTGTCTGTACCTTGGACTTTATGCTGAAAGCCAGGAATAGCTCTGTAGGGCTCTAGGCAGCAAAAGACACAGCCAGATGAGCATTCAGGAAAAGCCTCCTACTCCAGAAAAGGACATGATCTGAAAGGGGCGTGTGTGGTAGGGGGACAAGCAAGAAGTTAGGACGATGGTAGACCAGAAGTCAGAACCCCTCTCTGAAATTGCTCAAGAGAAATTAACAAAGTAGAATAAATCATACTTAAGGCTTGCCCTGACATTGGAGAATAAGAGAAGTAAAGGTTTAAGATGACAAATTCTGGCTTGAAAAGTATCTTGCCTACTACTTTTGGGATTGGTGGCATAAAAGAGAAAAAAGAGAAGGTTGAAGGTGACAGAAGCTCAAAGCATGGTATGCGATGGGAGCCATAATCTCCAAAAATCTAATCCAAAGAGCCTTTTACTTAATTAAATAGCAATGACATTGTTTTTCAGAGTTGCTTATATGTAACTGTGTAAAAAATACATATATATTTTTTTACGTTTTTGACATTTTACTTTAAATTTTCAGATAATGTCAGCCAGACAGTGTGTTTAGGACCACAGACTTTCCCCATTTCTCAAACTAATTGCTTTCAAAAGAAAAGACCAGGCCTCGTGAGCAATATTACCTGTCATGAATTCAATACATTGAAAAGAAAACGGTTATAATTACCTCCTGGTTACATCTAATGGTGCAAATTTCTCATTACTACATTTACAAATGGTTTAATCTGGAAATAAATGGATTTACGTGGAGGAATTTATTTCTTAAGCAAATGAGACTATAGCAAATGCAAGAGATAGTATGTAAAAGACTTGGGGACGGGAGACATGCTACCACAAATGGCTCTAACCTGTACTTCTGGATGGATGCCTTTGCCTAAGATACAGATGAGAGGGCCACCCATTTTGGAGCACCACGGAGAGGTGGGCAGTTGGGCAGAACTAACCTGTTACATAGGAACTGGCACCTCAGCCTTACAGACAAGGAAGTGTGAGTTCGAGAGTGTCCTTTCTCAAAGTCATGTGTTAACAGTGCTGTCTCCACGATATGGGTCGGCCATGGGGCTTAGGGGACCAAGATCAAAAGATACACATGGAGAAGAAGTGCTGGTACAACTCCAGGCATAACATGCTGTGGTGTGAATCTGGAATGTTCCCCAGACGCTCATGTCTTGAAGTCTTATTCACTGTGATGGAGTTGTCTCTGGCAAGATTTATTTATTTATTTTCTGTATATGAGTACACCATTGCTCTCTTCAGACAACACCAGAAGAGGGCATCAGATCCCATTACAGATGGTTGTGAGCCACCATGTGGTTGCTGGGAACTGAACTCAGGACCTCTGGAAGAGCAGTCAGTGCTCTTAACCTCTGAGCCATCTCTCCAGCCCCGTAAAAAATATTTTTAAATCTGTTTTTTCTTCCTGTCCCTTAGTTCCCATCAATAATGACTCTGAGACTAATTAGTTATTATTAAATGCCTAGGCCATAATCTCTGGCTTATTCCCTGACTGGCCTGTAACTTATTTAACTCATTTAAACTATTCTATGTCTACCATGTGGTTAATTAACTCTCTTTCAGCTCCCATCCACTTCTTCCTTAGCATCTCCTCAATATCTCCCTGCTGGTTTACTTCCATTTTCTTGGTCTATTTCCTGTATTGTCTCTCTCTACTGTCGCCATATCTCTCTTTTATCTCTTACTATTTCCCAGAATCCTCTTTCTTCCTGCCAGTGCCCCACCTCCTTTTTCCTGCCTGAGCCCATTGGCCATTGGCTTTTTTATTGACCGGTGATGTTTATAAGAGAGTCTCTCTACATTTCCCCCTTAGTCCAATAAAAGTCTCTTTTTTATATATTAATAAATTATATACAATATTAAAAATTTTGAAAAACATCAGGTAGGAATTACATTCATAATGTCTAGTCCATTTATATTTGGAAATTTTGGAGAAAGTACTCTATTATTTATACTATCTTGGTGAGTTAGAGTTCTGTACCTAAATTATTTTCTATTTAACTTAAGTAGACCTTAAAAAATTTTCCTAAATCTTAACAATTTAAGCTTAATTGTGAGATTATCTAGTTTTCAACCACATTAGAGACCTGAGAAGGAATAAATATTGCTTGACTATGCAGGAAGTACAAAGCAAGCAGCTTCCAAAACCATTGAAACAACGGAAGTTTCTGGCTGCCTGGACAGTCACCCACAAATTGTCTCTAAAATATTGGAGCATCATCTTCAGCCTTTTGGCCCAGTACATGAAAGACATTTTTGTGAATCAGGAATGACAAAGTTTGGCAGTCGACTTCACTTCATCTTGTTTGTCCAGTTTGGAGAATGTTCTGTCAGCATTTGAGGCAAGGGCATTTTCTTGTCCAGTGGCAGCTTGCCATATTTGAAGCAAACTTCAAATGGAGGTTCTTCGATGCTCATCTTCTTCATTGAAAGTGGAATGAGGGTGCTGGTAGGAGCAGACTATTAATAAAACATCTTTAAATGCCACATTCTGTAGATTTCTGAGGCCTTTGAAGACTATTTATTCTGTCTATAGTGTATCTCAATTTTTGTTTTATTTATTCTCTATCTGTTACACTTTGAAAACATATTTTTCCAATAAACTAGTCGAGTATCTAACATGACCATGAATTTGATTGTTTGACTACTAACTTGAATTTCTTGTTTATCCTAAACTGTCTGTAATATCAGATTTCAAGTAGATTAGAACCATATATCTATGTCCTGGCCAATATAATGGTATCTATTCATAATTATGGCATTTAATTTACCAAAGTGACAATTCATCATTTCCAAGCATTAATGGTATTGAATCAATGCACAAGTGGTTGTTAATAAAAGCATATTATGTAATCCTTGCAATGGTACGTAACCCTTTAAGTGCTTTGTGCTGGGTGGTTTTGTGAACATGATACAAACTTAGACCTATCTGGGAAGAAGGATTACTAATTGAGAAAAATGTCTCCATAAAAGTTCTGGCTAGTTTTATTTCAATTTGGCACAAGCTAGAATCATCAGAAAGGAAGGAGTCTCAGTTGAGGAAATGCCTCCAAAAGCTAGGCAATTCTGTGGGGAATTTTCTTAATTAGTGGTTGATGGGGAAGGACCTATCCCAGTGTGAGTAGAGCCATCCCTGGGCTGGTGGTCCTGAGTTCTATAAGAAAGCAGGCTGAGCAAGCCATGAGGAGCAAGCCAGTCAGCAGCACCCCTCCATGGCTTCTGCATCAGCTCCTACCTCCAGGGTCCTGCCCTTATTGAGTTCTTATCCTGCTTTAGTTCCTGTTTTGACTTCCTTTGATGATGATGTGAACACAAGCATAAGCCAAATAACCCCTTTCCTCCCCAGTTGCTTTTGGTCATGATTTTTCATTGCAGCAATAGTAAACCTAAGATAAAAAGGTATATATTCATTTATATGGATGTTAGTGTTAAGTCATTGATAAGCAGGCTATAATTCATATAACCACACAAGTTAGGTAGAAAGTAAAGGATTGGAGGGAAGGATGGATTCCCTTAGGTGGGGGGACCAGAATAGACAGTTGTGGATGGATCAAACAGGAAAGGGGCGAAAAAGGAGGTTGGGAAGGGAATACAGGGAGAGATAGCTAAAACTGTTTGAGGGGTTGTATGGAAACCTAATACAATAGAAACTTCCTAAAATATATACATATGTGAAGGTGATCTAAATGGAATCATCAAATAACTGGAGAGACAGAGCCCCAACTGAATATCTCTTATCGTCAAATGAAGCTTCCGGTACCAGGGATGGGTTACATCTAATTGAGTCATTGGCCAAAGGGGTCTCTTTGGAAACCCTAAACAACCCAGGCTGTAGCCAAGGCTCTCTGTAAACTGATGGTAAGACCCCATTGCTGAAGACAATGCCTACACAACTCATTGGACATAGAGAAGTTGATGCCTACCTGTAGCCTTCATCCCTATGGAGTGGTGTTCATTGCACTGGAAGCTATTCTGCATACTCCCAAAGGAAAAAGGTAAACAAAAACTAGCTACAAACCCTTTGTTCTACAATGGCGGCCTGCCTACAAGATATGCTGGTGTAATAGTGGCACAAAGCTTATGGGAATAACCAACCACTCTCTGATTTGAATTAAGTCTCAGTCTATGAGATGGAACCCATATCTGGAATTGCTCTGATGGCCAAGAACCTGAGAATAGGTAGGGCAGAGGCCTAGGGGAAAACCAAATACTGTTACTCTGCTAAAGGAATATAGAAATAAAATGACTTTTAATGACATTCTACTATACTCATAGGTCAGTGCCTTGCTCAGCTGTCATCAGAGAAGTTGCCTTCTCCAGCAGATGGGAACAAAACCCACAGCCAGACAATCCACAGCATGAGAGAGCTTGTAATCCTTAGCCCTAGATGGGCTGTCTCCATCAAATCCCTCCCCTTGGGCTCAGGGAACTCTGGGAGAGGAGGCAGACAAAGTGTAAAGAGTTAGAGGAGACAGAGGACAGCAAGGAATCACTGCCTTGTTTAAAAGACTAGGCTGGCATACATGGTCTCACAGAGACTATGGCAGCACACACAGGGCCTACAAGGGTCTTACTAGACTGAGTTAAAAGGAGAAGTTGTTAGGCCCCCATCCCTAACCCAGAAATGATCTCCAGTTGATAGCCACTTGCAAATGAAAAATTAGTTTTTTCCAGTGGAGTCTCACTGGGGCGTGGGGTGGGGAGCACCACTCCTAAGGGTGGGCCTATGCTAAGCAGCACATGCCAACAAAGATGGATTACTCAGTGGTATCTCTGGAGGTTTGTTGTCTCATAACGTCGGACACTTGTTTTTAATCTTACAGGTCCTTTGAGTATGTATTATGGCTTCCAGGTTTGTGGGTTGTTGTTGTTGGTGGTGGTAGTTGTTTTATTTTATTTTGTTTTTTTGAGACAGGGTTTCTCCATGTAGCCCTGGCTGTCCTAGAATTCTCTCTGTAGACCAGGCTGGCCTCGAACTCACAGAGATCCACCTGCCTCTGCCTCCCGAGTGCTGGAATTAAAGGTATGCACCACCACCACCAGACTTAGTTTTGTATTTTGGTAGGATTCCCATGTGTACAAACATGTTTTTCGTGTTTATATAGGTTTCTTGTACTTTTTCTTTTGCTCTTTTTCATGTTTGGTTTGTTTGTCCTATTTCCATTTGGTTTTGTTTTATCTCATTGTATTTTAGTATTATTTCTTAGGTGACTGATCATTCTCTAATGAGAGACAGAAAGGGTGGGGAGAAGCTGAGAGGGAAACTGTAAGCAGAATATATTGCTTGAAAAATATCTATGTTCAATAAGAGAAAAAATGGTTTATAAGCAAGTCTGTGCGGCACTGTCTTGATTAATAATTAATGTGAGTGGGTAGGTGGTCCTAAGATGTTAAAAAAAAAAAGTCAGGCTGAGAGTCGAGAGGGGAAAACCAGTAAACAATGGTCCTTCATGGCCTTTGCTTCACTTCCCACCTCCAGGCTTCTGTCTTGAACTCATGGCTCCATGTCCCCCATTGATGGAGGGTTACATGAGAGGTGTAAGCTGAAATTGGCCCTTTCCTCCCCAAGCTGCTTTTGGTCATGGTTTGGTCACAATGGAAACTCTAACTAAGACAGGTGTATTGCTTTCTTTCTCTGAAAATTTCTTCTAGCCATTCATGCTTGTGTAGCATTTATAATGTACACATTGTACTGTGCTTTTACACAGGTAAATTATATTCTTAATAGGAATAAATGTCTGCCCCTGTACATCTGCAGTTAAAAAAACAAAACTGTTAGAATTATTACAATACCCTGGGTGGCTGTAACCAAGAGCGGTTTACCTGAAGGAGAGTATCTTCAGGAGTGTCTGAGCACTGAAGCTCCATCCACCTGAGGCATAGGACCTGATCCACTGCCCTCCTCGTTAGCAGCTGCTGCTGGAGAAGCAATTGTCCTTTGAGAACCAAGTGTATTAGTTGTGAGAGGTGAGTGACTCCTGGGGTTTACTCAGTTCAGGTATGTCTAGAGTTCAGGTAGATGAGGGATGTAGCGGTCTGTATTACACACAAGATCAGGATGAAGATTCATTTTCCAGGATGGACCACTGTGTGCCCCTTTGAACTGGTGGTTTGATGGTTGGATGAGAAATGTCCCCACAGGCTCACGTGTTGAACACTTGGTGCTTCCCCCGCCCCCAACCAGTTGATGATACTGTTGGGGGTTATGGAACTTTTAGGATGCAGAACCTTGTATCACTGAGGGATGGATTTGATCATTTAGAGCCTCACCCGCTTCCAGTTCATTCTGCTTCCTGTGTATGGATGGTGCTATGATCTCTCGGCTTTCTGCTCTGACCACCTGCTGACATATGGATTCTCCCATTATAACTGTGAGCCCAAACACTCTTTCTTCTGTAAGTTGCTTTGGTAATGGTGGTTTATCATGGCAACAAAAAATGAATTAGCATATACACTATATATTTAAAATATGGTTTCAGGATGTTGAGATGACTGAGTACGACACAAGCCCTATAACCCAGACCTGAGTTCAATCTCTAGAATCCACAGTGGAAGGAGATAACTGACTCCTGAAAGTTGCCCTCTGACCTCGGCATATTCTGTGGCGTGCATATGCATGCATGTGCACACATATGTGCACATACACACGCACACACACACACACACACACACACACAAATCGATGATAGAATGTTGTTTGAATTTTAAAACACACATTCCATAGGCAGTTTGGGGAGGGGTAGGGCCTGAATCCATGGGATGTGGAAGTTTACTTTTCAGTTTATTTGTGATTCTACTTCCATGGCCTCTCAACATCTAAGTTGAGACACACTTTAGAATTTCATGATGGATGGCAATGGTGGTCTGGTGGCAAGCTATTAAGGGATTAGTTGAATGGATAAAGTCCTATCGTTCCTTAATGCACTGTAAATGCTATCAGCCTTTGCGAGGCCAGCTCTGCCTTTGACAGGGCAGTGTGTTGTTTTCTGGGCATATACTATGCACTGTCTCATCTTCTCTTCATAACAGTTCCATGAAATGAGAGACAAGGATGCAGTCATCCCTGTTTTACTGAATAGAATCCAAAGCCACACAGACCAGAAGAGGTAGAGCAGGGACCAGAACTGAGCCTTCTTGTCTCAGTCCGTGGTCCCTCCTGTGACCCTGAGAGAATCCTCTCTAAGCGCCGTTGGGTTTGACACGGCCCTACACGCTCCCATTTATCATTTTGACCCCTATATTGTATAACATGCACATTTCTGCAACAAAATCCATTTCCTTCCTTCGTTGGTATGTTGTAATCAGCTTTGAAATGAGGATTTACTGACTCCTGGATTTCATTTGTAACTACAGATCTTGGTAGTGGAAAATGTTCACTCTTGAAGCCCTAAGGGAAAATAATATGAGTTGTATTGCAGTCTTGCCAAATTCACATTAACTCATTCACACCGGATAGGAAAAGATACTGAGAGGTGCATTTATTTATTTGTGGTGGTAAATACTCACACAGAATGGGAATTTTAAGATCCCTTGGAAATAACTCAAGGCTTTATGTCCTCTGTAGTAGTGCATGGCAAATGTTTTGAAAATTATAAACAGAAGCTGGAGAGATGTAAAGCTATTTCCTTGCAATCCTGGGGTCATGGGTTTACATATTGTAAGAAACTGGTCATGATTGTACACCTCTACTCTGAGACTGAAGGTAGAGGCAGATGGATCCCTGGAACATTGAAGTGGAAACTTGAGGGTTCTTTGGAAAACTCAGTTGGATGATGTTTTGCTGTGGCAAACACATAAAATAATGTTTCATTAAAGTGGACATAGGTGTGAAAGGCTAAGGCAGACTCTTGAAGGAACGTTTTGCTGAAGCAGACACAGGAGAGAGGATGTTCTGCTAAAGCAAGCACATGAAAGGACACGTGAGGAAGGATTCTTTGCTAACAACATGCATGTATTGGTTTGCCTTACATTGCATAGATGAGCTGCATTTGTCGGGACTCCATAGAGAGAAACGTACCAAAAAACTGGGGTACTACATGCAGTTTCTTGCCTCTTCCAAGGACTTAGGCTGATTGGATGCACGTGCTAAGGCAAGACCTGTGCTGAGGTAAGGCACATGGAGGACACGTGATGTCTGGAGGGTATAAACAGGACTCCATGGAGTGATGGAGACAGAGCTTGGCTTGCTGTATAGCGAGCTGTGCAATGCTTGTGGGTCTCAAGTCTTCACTGATCTTCACTTCCCTGAGAGAAGAACAGCCAAGAACCTCTCCTGGTGTTCATCTGGGTCCCTCCTGCTGACTTGAGCCTAGGCTGAGGCCTGGCTGTCTCTGCTAGGCCGTGTTACCGCTGTTGCTAACCCAACTGTACCAAACTGGACTGCTGGTGTATCCATGAAGTGTTTGTGAGTGGATCAAACTTGCTAACCTGTGAACTGAACTGTCAATTTCCAAACAACACAGATGAGAGTTGCTCCAAAGAACTTTTCTAAACAGGTCCACTTCCTTGTATTCTTTCTTTTCCACTACCTCTGGTGGGTGGTGGGCTACAAGGGAGATTAAAGTGTTTAAGAACCATCATTAAAAATAAGGTTTGAAATAATTAAAGTTACAGAACATGCTGTCCAGCAAGCCTAGTCTAGTTTGTATAGTTCCAAGAAGATAACCTGTAACTGATTCTATCTCAAACAAAAAGATCAAAAGCACCCCAGGGCACTTGAGGTTGTCCTCTGATCAGCACAGGTGCATGCACCTAAGTGTTTATACACACACACACACACACACACACACACACACACACACACACACGAAGCCCCACCTCCAAACACACATACAAGCATACATACATGTGGACACACATACATACAAAGAATCAAAAAATAATCCAACTATAATAGAACTACATAAAGAAGACGGGTGTCTTCGTCACAGTTCTATTGCTGTGAAGAGACACCACAACCACGGCAACTCTTAGAGAAGGTAGCATTTGCCTGGAGGCTGGCTTGCAGTTTCAGAGGGCTAGTCCATTATCACAGTGAGGAGCATGCTGGCATGAAGGCAAGTGCAAGACGAAGTAATAAAAATAATGCCTATGCACGATGACCTGTACATGTGCCACAGCAATGTGCCGAACACACTGAGTACACTGTAGCTGCCTTCCGACACGCCAGAAGAGGGTACTGGATCCCATTACAGATGGTTGTGAGCCACCATGGGGTTGCTGGGAATTGAACTCAGGACCTCTGGAAGAGCATTCAGAGCAATATCTCCGGCCCAGGATTGATTCTTAATCCACTTGGGCGACTATGGCATGGGCTGGAATCTTAAGATCATCACAAATTTGTTTCTCAGTATGGAGGCTACCTGTGTGTGCATCTTTCAGAAAGGACTTCCTCACAGATGGCGGCCTCGTACGTGGAAGGGCTGAGCAAGCTCCTGGTGGGCTGCTTTATAAGAGCGGGATCTTTCCTGTAGCTGCATGAAGCACGCTGGCAAAAGCAACCTAAGGGAGAAAGGGTTTGTTTTAACTCATGGTCCAAGGTTCAGTCCATCGTGGCAGGAAAGTCAAGGCAGCAGGACCATGAAACAGTTAGCCACATCTATTGTACAGGACTGTCCTACCAGCCAAACTGCCAGGCTTTCAGCTAGGCCTGTTCACCAGAAATCTCCACAAGCTGTGCTTGATGTCTATTAGTTAGCAGTCATCTCTCCTGGAAAGAGGGGCTGGGGAAAGTCATGGGGCCCTCACCTAGCCACCCTCCACCAGTTGTATTCAATTGTGCCCTTATTGTGGAAAGATTAGGGGAGGTGACTCCATCTCCAGAGTAGGGGAGGAGTCATTATCCATGCTGGGTCGGACCTACCAGTGGGGCTGCTTTAAGATAACCCACTGCTCTGAAATAAATCTAATAAAGTCATTGGTTTCCCAGAGAGAACTTTGGTAGAATCACACTGTAGTTTGTCTTTAGACCATAGGAGGAGGGTTTAGATGTTATTTATGTTATTATGTTATATAGATTGTTTTGGATAGTTCCAAACTCTTAACTCTATTAAGTATATTAACATTTTAGTTCATGAATATGGAAGGCTTTCCATTTATTGTGCTTTCAATCTCTTTCAGTGATGTTTATTTTTCTTGTGTTTGTGTGTGTGTGTGTGTATGCATTGTCACGTGTGTGAGTGTACGTGTGGTATATGTGTGTGGAGTATGCACCCATGCATATCATGTGTCTGCTCTGTCACTGTCTACATTATTCCTTGGAGACAGGGACTCTCCCTGGAGCTAGGCTGGCTACTACCAAGCCCCAGCAATCTTCCTGTCTCTGCATTCCTTGTTCCTAACACTGGAGTTACAGACATGTATACAACGACATCTGACTTTTTACCTAGGTGCTGGGGGTTTGAACTTAGGTCCCCCAGCTTGCCCCCAAGTTATCTTCCTAGCCCCTCAATAATGTTTTACAGTTTTCCATGTACAAGTCTTTAGTCTCCTTGGCTAAGTTTATCCTAAATAGTTTATTCTTCTCAATGCTTTATGTCTTTTTCATATTGATTGTTGCTAGTGTATAGAAAGACAGTTGACTTCTGTGGTTGGTTTTGTGTACACAGAGTTTGATGAATGTGTTCGTCAGCTAACAGGTCATATCATTATGTGTATGTGGGTGGCAACTTTCGAATGCCCTGTGGGTCAGCTATATCATCTGTGATCCGAGATGGCTTTCTGCCTCTTTTCCAATTCTGAGTCCTTTTACTTAACTTACTTGACTCACTTTCCTGGCCAAGGCTTCGAGCAATGCATTCCGCAGATGCAGCAATGGAGGGATGCACTGTCCTTTGCGGGTCAGAGTGGGGCAGAAGCTTCAGACTTTCCCCACTGAGCATGGTCTTGGCTTTAAATATTTTATATGTTGTGTCTGTTTGTAGTTAGTTGATACATTTTTACCATAAAAGTGTGTTGAATTTTGTTAAATGCCTTTTCCATGTTTACTGAGACAAAGATGAATTATTTTTTTACTTCAGCCTGTTTTATGTGATGTATTGTTATATTACGTGATTCTCATACACTGAACCATGGGGGCATCAAAGTAATAAATGCTATTTACTTGTGGGAGTCAGTCTTTTAAGGCCCTGTTAAAGTGGTTTCCAGCAATATTTTTAGGACTTATGTGTAGGATTCACCAAGGGTATTGGCCTATAGATTTGCTTCTCTAGTCTTTGTTTCGTTTCTTCTGCTGCTTTTGCGATTAGTTGGCTTTTACATGTGTTTGTCTGGAGTATGCATCATGGTACAGTTTGGAAATGATCTCTCTTACTCAAGTTTTGGAAGTTGAGAAATCAGTGTCAGGTCTTTTCCTGATATTTGATAGAATTCACCAGTAAAGCCGTAAGGCCATGGGCTTTTCTTTATTGGGAGGCTTTGGATCACACTACTCCTCTTCTCCACAGCTATAGATAGTCTGTTGAGATCATCTCTTCCCAGCCAGTCTTGTTTTTGTATGGTCCTACAGAGATCAAGTCACTTCATTTGGCTGTTCCATTTGTTTCTGTACAGTTATCCAGAATACTCTCTTATAATCCTCTATATTTCTGGAAAATCACATAGACTATAACTTCACATATATTCCAGTTATTTGAACAAATTTACTTTGTTTCCAATCAAGCTGAAATGTCATGTTTTGTTGATAAAATCAGTTTGGTTCAACTGATTTTTATGGGCTTTCTGGTCACTATTTTGCTATGATCCTTATTTTGTTCCTTCTGTGGCTATTTTAATACGTTTCCCCCTGTGGTCTTGGCCCTATATGCACCAGATACTTTTACACGATGTTCTTTACTATAGAATGTAGGCTTGGATTTTTCAAAACACACTTTAATAATGGTTCTTAAATGCTATAACTTCCCTTCTAGCCCACCACACACCAGAAGTAGTAGAAAGGAAAGGTTAATAGGGCAAAGGGGGATGTGGACTTGTTTAGAAATAATTTTTTGGGGGTGATTCCATCTTCATTATCAGGATATTAGCAGTTCAGTTTACATAAATCAGCAGTGGTAGCTTGATCCACTTGAAAACACCATGCATAAATCAGCAACAGCAGTTCCACCCAGAAGAAACCTCGAGGCTCTGCCAATCAGCCCAAGTCCACGGAAGCAGCAAGAAGCTTCAAGAAGCTGCTGGAACACCAACAGAAATTCTTTGGTGTGCTTCTCTCTATGATGTCACAACAAACAATGAACAGTGAAGAAGGCAAGGTGAACCAATACCACAAAGCGTCAACACCAGTGTCAGCAAAAAAGCCCTATGATGACCAGCAAAGAGTTGCAAGGTGAACCAATGCAATAGCCTTGCCTACTGTCTGTTGGGTTATACTTATACTTTTTCCAAACATCACTTGTCCTCTCAAGCATCTACTCTCAGCAAAACATTTTTTCACACGTCTGCTTCAGCAAAATATCCTCTCATGTGTCTGCTTCAGCAAAATATCCTCTCGTGTGTCTGCTTCAGTAAAGCATCCCCTCATAAAACAGTTCCTATAGAAACATTACATGACACAACCGAATCTCCAAAGAAACCAGAAATTTCCACTTCAATAGATTTCCCCAAACACACTGTAACTTTTCTGTTACAGGAAACACTGCTGTGTTATTCACCACCATGTGCTCTCTTCCCACCTAAACCACCTGCTTCAGTATCATTCCAGGAGCCTGTTTCAAGGTAGAGTCCATGGCTTTTCATCAAAGATACTGAACCAGCATCTCTGCGGGCAGGCCTAGGGGCTTGCATCTCTCTCTGTTTCTCTGTGTCTCTGTCTCTGTCTCTCTGTGTGTGTGTGTGTGTGTGTGTGTGTGTGTGTGTGTGCGTGCGTGTGTGCGTGTGTGCTGAGATGCACAGGCATGCTTAGCCTGCTTTTCTGTATGTGTTCTGGCGATGTCACTCAGGCTCCTGGACCTGCGTTCTTACAGGAAGGTGACTTCTGTTCTGGAAGGAGCTGGAGGACCCAGAGACTCCTTGAGAAAGATGGTGCAGGCAGATGTGAAAGGCCCCTCTTTGTCCATGTGGCACCTTGTGAGGATTAAGTCCTAAGGGGGAACTGGCATCTCCATTCCAGTGAGGAAAGCAGGGACAGCCTTCTGGCAGAGTTAAGAGCAACAGTGGAACCTACCATGCACGACAGAAAAATGTTTCTCCATCCAGCTCACGGAAACCCCTAGTAAGGAGTGGACTGTTTCTCAGTGGCTCCCAGGCTCCTTTAAGGGCTTGTAGCTGGTAACTGTGACACTCGCTGAGGCTTTCCAAAATAGCTTTGGAGGCAGGAGGGCATGAGAACCTCCAATGAGACAGGCAATCCCAGCACAGTGACTGCTCCAGGTGTGTGTTAACCTGCAATAAGTTACTATCATAACCAAGAAACTCTCAAACCAGGAAAGCCTCTCCTTGTGTCTGGCATTTCCACGCTGCAGCCTGGGCATCTGGAACCACTTCTGCCTGGTTGTCATAAGGACAGATGTCTTGCTGTTTTGCCAGCTCTGTCCTATCTGTGTGTCTCTAAATCACACACATATTCCCCCTTCTAGCGGGGGATGGAGCTCTTTCAATTTGGAAGAGTCACTGGGAGTGGCCTGGAATTTGCTGCCACTCAGACAGTACTGGGATATGGAGTGGGCATCTTGAGGCAACACTGTGCTCAACATAGGCATCAAACACCCACATCTGTTGTGTTTGTATAGTGGAAAGTATGAATGTGGGGTCTCCCAGAAGGCTTGACGAGCCATTGCCCATAGTGTAAAAATTCCAAAAAATCCAAGATCTACACATGTCCTTGGGAAAGTAGAATAAGAAGAGACCAGACTGACACAACCCTTTCATTGTGTGGGAAGGGAGCCCCACTCCAGCAGGATTCATCCTCCATCTGCAATTGAGGAAGGCTTTTAAATTGGAAGCAGTATGTCAAAGCTTTATGTATTTATCTAGACACTGGGGGCTCCTAGAAGATCAAGTCTTCATGTGTGTGTGTGTGTGTGTGTGTGTGTGTGTGTGTGTGTGTGTGTGTGTGTGTATGTTCATTTGTATATATGCATATGTCTCTCTGTGTGTATCTATGTGTATATGTGTCTCTATCTGTGTGTGTCTGTTTGTGTACATGTGCATATCTGCATATGTGTCTCTCTCTGTGTATATCTATGTGTATGTGTGTCTCTATTTGTGTGTCTCTGTGTGTGTCTGTTTGTGTGTATGTATATGTGTGTGTCTGTGTGTGTGTGTCTGTTTGTGTGTATGTATATGTGTGTGTCTGTGTGTGTGTGTCTGTGTGTTTGTGTGTATGTGCTTCTGTGGAGCAGAAGACACACTGGGCTCTGGACCTCTGGATGCTCCAGGACGGTTCCTCCACTTCAAGAAGCATTCCTTTCTAATCTAAATACTTTCTCTGGATATACACATTTACCTTGGCTTTTGACAACATGAATTATTACATACATTCCTTCCTATGTTTTTCAAATCTTACCAATGAGTAACATTTTTTTCTATTGCATTAAAATTCAGTTGGCAGTGAACACTTCCATTTCTTCTAAACATAAATGCAGGAACAGCTTCTGTTAAGGCATCGAGGCACTGCTGGGGTCTTGTGTGTGCAGGCTGTGTCTGGTGGAAGATATAGAATTTATTCTGCAACTGAACTGTCTGAGGGTTGCTATTTTTCCCACAGAGCATATTTATTTCCTTTTGACAGCGTTTGAGGTTATGGACTCTATTTCTGTTGGACAAAAGAAAACAGTGCACCATAAAATCTATGACATTATATTGGGGAAAACCAAGTGCATTCATTTTCTCTGAGATGAGGCTGCCCATTTCAGTAACTGAAGGGATGAGAAAGCAGACACTCTGAGAGCATGCTAAGCTTAATTTAAGCAAAAGATGATCCTGGTTCTCTCAGGCTCCATTAAAAATAAACTACATAATTAAATGACAGTCAGATTCTCTGCAAACATGGCAACAGGGAGGGGGGGCTCCTCACCTTTTGGCAAAATAGAGAATCAATATCCATCAGAGGAAAAGAAAGAAAGAACAGAAGGAGAAATTCTCACAGGAACCACAGATGATAAAAGATTTAAAATGTGAATAAAATATCACAGGTCAGCGTTAAGGCAGTTGATACAGTTCTCTGCCAAGGCAAAGGTCTAATCGGAGGTGCAAAAGCAGACTCCAGCACAGAGGGAAAAAGCCGCAGGGCTCCTACCTCACTCTGTCTGTGGAAGAGTCTCCTTCCCCAGGGAGATGTTTGCTTCAGGAGCAGCATTGGAGCCAAGTACCTTCCCTTCCTTGACCATAGCCAGAGCTGTAAATACAACCCAAACGTTCATGGCTTCATAGACACTTAGAATGAATGTAAAGTCTGAGAACAGAGACCGTGCTTGCTGTCAAACATGGAAAGATGAATCTATTGGCTTCGTTCATAGATAAAACCCTTTAAAACACAACCTGGAGAAGTGACAGACGGGAGAACTCTGACTGGATGGCTGTGGGAGCCATCTCTAATTGAAAGGCTTTTGTGGATACAATGGGAAAGAATTTTTGGACGTTGGTAATTATTGAGTTCTCGCCAAGCAGACTGTCATGGGGATTTCCATATCCTAAAGTCAAATTCTTATTTTTAAAAAGCTCAGGAAATGATATTTTAGTATGCGTGCTGTATTGGTTATTTTTGTGCAGCTCTAATCAAAATTGCAGACAGACCAGCTTCCAAGGGGGCAGTATATATTTTGACTCATAGCTTTGGATGGTTCAGTCCTTCATGGCGGACAGGGCTTGAAGGGTGTACTGGCTAGTTTTGTGTCAACTTGACACAAGCTGGAGTTATCACAGAGAAAGGAATTTCAGTTGAGAAAAATGTCTCCATGAGATCCAGCGGTAGGGCATTTTCTCAATTAGGGATCAAGGCGGGAGGGCCCCTTGTGGGTGGTACCATCCCTGGGCTGGTAGTCTTGGGCTCTATAAGAAAGCCAGCTGAGCAAGCCGGGAGAAGCAAGCCAGTAAGCAGCATTCCTCCATGGCCTCTGCATCAGCTCCTGATCCCTGACCTGCTTGAGTTCCAGTCCTGACTTCCTTTGGTGATGAACAGCAGCATGGAAGTGTAAGCTGAATAAACCCATTCCTCCCCAACTTGCTTTTTGGTCATGATGTTTGTGCAGGAATAGAAACCCTGACTAAGACAGAGGGGAAGAGCTAGTCTCTTCATGCAGAGAAAAGGGGTGCTGGAACTGAGCTGGCTTCTCCTTGTTTCTCTTCTGTTCTTTCTGGGTCCCTATGGCATAGAATGGTCCCATGGGTGTTCAGGGCAGGCGTTTTCCCAGGTATACTTCTCTGAAAGGGAAGACTCCTCTGAGTCCATGAGTCAAGAGGAATCTTTCCTCCTTATAAAGTATCCTTTTGGGTATTTTGGTCAGCATTATACAAAAGCAACTAATACAGGCAGGATGCTAAAATACTGGTCTTCAGGCTTCTCTGGCAAACACCAGTACCCATTGTCTTAGTTAGGTTTCTATTGGTGTGATAAACACCATGACCAAAAGCAACTAAGCTTACCATCTGTAGTTCAACATCATCCAGGGAAACCAGGGCAGGAACCTGGAGTTAGACATTGATACAGAGGCCATGGAGGAACTCTGTTTATGATGTATTCCTCATGGCTTGCTCACCCTGCTTTCTTAGAGGACCCAGGACCATCAAACCAAAGACGGCCCCACCCACAATGGGCTGAGCCTTCCTACGTCAACAGATAATTAAGAAAATGCTCTACGTGCTTGGCTACAGCCTGATCTTACAGAGGATCTCCTCAGCTGAGGCGCCCATCTCTCAAACCACTCCAGCTTGTGCCAGCTTGATAAAAAACTAGCCAGCATCCACTGAGCCATATTGCCAGCCCATGTTAAACTTTTAATTTACATTAGCTTTTACAGTTAAATTTTAAAGCATCCTAATAAGGTATAAGTTTATTGAGATTGTATTATATTCATTATGTATGTATTTAGGATATATATCCTGGGAATGTAACATATATTTGTGTTGGCTAATCTTGGGTCATTTTGTCACATGTGGCAAGAGGGAATCTCAGCTGAAGAATTGCCTCCATTAAATTGCCCTATGGGCACGTCTGTGGGGGCATTTTCATGATTGTTAATTGATGTAGAAGGAACAAGCCCACCGTGGATAGTACCACCCCTAGGCAGGTAGATCTGGTCCATATAAAAAAGGTAGCTGAGAAAGGAAGAAATCACAATATCACTATTTGCAGACGATATGATCGTATACTTAAGTGACCCGAAAACCTCCACCAGAGAACTGCTGCAGCTGATAAACAACTTCAGCAAAGTGGCCGGATATAAAATTAACTCAAACAAATCAGTAGCCTTCCTATACTCGAAGG
>CM052700.1:86305058-86361552 GCA_028551405.1 Uromys caudimaculatus
CCCCCTCCCCCCTCTCCCTTCCCCCCCCCCCCCTCCATGCAATACCTTGAAGCACTCCAGGACTCATTCAGGAAGAGGGCCATCACCAGATGCAGCCCATCAACCCAGAGCTAGAACTACAATCCCAAATAACCCTCTTTTCTTTATAATCTGCCCAGTCTGTTGGTATTGTGCTGTCAACAACACAAAACAGACTTAGGAAATTGCACTGTTGGGTAATTTTTAAAAACCTCTGAAGAACGCTAAATTCCTGATGAAATTTAATGAAAAAGCTAAGCCACTGTATTTGAAGAGAGGCTGTGCTGTTCATCAAAGCTGCTACGGCTGCAACTCCATCCACAGACGAGGGCATGCAGGAATCCGGGTCTTCCTCGGCTTACTGAGTGGGTTCCAGCACCCCGGATGTAGAGATGAGCAGATGTGGGAGCCAGGCTGTCTTCCTCAGCACTGGACCAGGTTACTCTGCTGTCCTTCAGCCCTTCTCTCCATGGGCATTGCCCTGTGGCATCTATGGCCGAAGCCAGACCCATAGCAGCCCTTGGTTCATTTGCAGAGCACCATTCCCTATTCCAAGACTGACTTCAGTTTGATTTTAAAGTCTTTATTTTGAATTTTGAATTAAAAATGTTAGTGGTAGTTCTGTCCAACTTTTGCTTGGAATAGATGACACGTCACCCCTTAGATGTGTTGTGGTCTCACATTTTCTTAAACCACCTTATCTCCAAAGTCCTTTCCTACTGTGCATCTCATTTGCTTCTGGCAGCAAAGGAGTCTCTGATGGTCAAGGGAACCAGTGCTCCTCCATTTCATTTTGCTTAGGTTCAGTCACTATGGAAGCTGGGAACAAATCTGCTCAGAGAGGGTACGTGACAGTAGCTCAGCCTCTGGGTCTGGCCTGTCGCAAAGGACTGAAGTCAGAAGGTGGCATGTACCTTATGGCACTGTCCTGACCAAATGTCAAGCCTTATCTTTTTCTTTCTGTCTCCTCTTTTCCTCTTTCTGTCCCCCCTCTCCCTCCCTCCCCCTCTTTGTCTGACTGACTTTCTTCCTTCCTTCCTTCCTTCCTTCCTTCCTTCCTTCCTTCCTTCCTTCCTTCCTTCCTTCCTTTTTTTTTTCTTTCTTTCTTTCTTAATAATAGTGAACCAGTGAGGGTCTTGGCTTCACCCTGTCTGGAATTGCATAGACTAAGAAGACAGAATGGAGGGAGGAGGGAAGAGGGAGGAGGGAAGATGAGACAGAGCTCCCATTCCTGAGTCTGAGCACAGGCTTAAGCTCTGCCATTTCTCAAACCCAGAGAGCCTGGTGCTGGGAGATCTTCACACCCTAGCTTAGGTACTAGGATGTATTTATGTATTTATTTATTTATTACCAGCCCACAAGACAATTCTAAAACCAATGGTAAGAGAAGATGAAAGTGAACTGGAAATGTCGTGAAAGAGTTTGTCACTGAATGTTCTGGACTACTAAATGACTTCCCTTGTGGTGGTCGTGGGTACAGTGTAGAGTGTCAGGTCTTGCTCCTATATATTCATAAGACAGGATTGCCAGTGCAGCAGATAAACCTATTGCTGGCTCCAGATGGGGACCAACAATGACTTTACTTACTGGTTGGTCAGAACTCTGACTTTCGCTTTATGTCCTTGGCTTATGCAAACAACTTTGGCCTCCTTCTGGAAGGAGGTTATATTTGGCCGGGCTGCTGAGCGTCTTCCCAGAGCCTCTCTCAGGCTGGTTGCCAATAACTCTCCGTGTAGCTGTGTTGTAAGTCTGAGGAAAGTTGTTTTGGGTCATCGCCCAGGGTCTGATGCCCCAGTTTGTAGACACATATGTTACAATCTTTATATCCCTTTTTAGAGCTGAAATTAGGCATGATGAGGAGCAGAGAATTTACCCTCTCAGCAGTTGTAGCAACTCTATAGTCCGGAACCTTAAAAGCAGTGTTCCTTTATAAATAAAATATTAAAACCCTCATGTCTACGATGTTTGGAAAGGCTGATATGGCTGGCCCCATTAACTTCTATCCTGTTTGACTTGCATAATTTGGATGAGTTTCTGTTTCCTGAAAACATATGCCCTCATTAAACCTCTGGACATTTGGATACTGCTAGAATCCCAATATATTTAAAACAAAATCTAGCATAACCTCCAAAATGTGAATGTGACATTGTTGTTCTTATAACCTTAAAGTTACCTTGGAGATTTTCATGCTTGTGCTTAAGACAGCTTCTTGCATGGTTTTGTTTTGAAAAGTGTGACGCCCAATCTGAAAGAAGATGTATATTTAGCAAGGAGGATGGAAGAAGATGGTTCAAGAGGAACAGGGTGAGGGAGAAGAGAAAGAATAAAACCATCCACGTTAGCCTTTGCTGCAGGGTCTCCAGCTATTCTTAATCTTGACAGCAGGATTAATGAGGGGAAAACAGTCCCCAGAAGAAATGTGGCCAGAGGCACTGACCTACTCTCCATCCCCTCACACCAAGAGGGACAAAGTCTAGAGAAAATGTCCCCAGTGAGGGTTACTGGGAAAACAACTCTTTGGCTCTTGGTAAACACTCCTCGACCTCAGGGGCAAGCAGCCTAGGGTCAAAGCATACATAGAGCTTCAAGGCAGAGGAAGAACCTTCTGGAAGGCTTCACAGTTTGGACGGGGAAGATCACCTACACTTGGAAACAATGTGGAGCCCCTACAAAGCTGTGCTGGGCGGAGCCAACCAAGGGGCGTGGCCGGCGGAGACCTTTGCAGGTGGAGCTTCCAGCTGGGTCACTGGGAAAGAAGTCGGGAGAAAGCAGAACCTAGAAAGCTTTGGAGGAGACAGGGTATAGGAGAGTGGGAAGGAGGTATTGGGATGATAGGAACGGAGCGTCTTTGTAGTGAGTTGTGGAAGTTAAAATGGAAAATGCGGGCAATGGTAGTGCACACCTGTAATCCCAGCACTGTGGAGGCAGAGGCAGGTGGATCTCTGTGAGTTTGAGATCAGCCTGGTCTAGAGATCTAGTTCCAGGACAACCAGGGCTACACAGAGAAACCCTGTCTCAAAATAAAATAAAATAAAATATTTTAAAAAGGGAAAACTCTCTTCTGTATGCTCTTCTCACTTAGATTGTCCAGAACCTACCCTTCACAAAAAGTGGAAACGCTTGACCGAGACTGTATAGGCTAAGACAGCAGCCATTTCCCAGGCTAAAGTCAGGCAGTCTCTCCTACATAAAAACACATGCACAGATGAGGGCATGGCTTGTTTCTGTGAAGTCAGAGATGTGAGAAAACAACCCTTTTCTAAGTTTGCAAAAGATGACTTCAAACCTCCACAAAAATTTATTTTTGTTTGCAATTTATACACCAGATTCCTCATGTTTCATCAACGCCTATGCAGTGGGTAGATGCCTCAGTGATTTGAAAGTCTCACATTATAAGCCGAACTGTCTCATGTCAACTTGACATAAGCTGGTGTCATCAGAGAGGAGGGAGCCTCAACTGGGAACATGCCTCAGAAGATCAGGCTGTAGGCAAGCCTGTAAATCGTTTTCTTAATTAGTGACTGATTGGCTCAGCCCATTGTAGTTGGGGTGGTCCTGGGTTCTTTAAGAAAGCAGGCTGGGCAGGCCAGGAGAACAAGCCAGCATCCTTCGTGGCCTCTGCATCAGCTCCTGCTGCCAGGATCCTGCCCTGTTTGGGTTCCTGTCCTGACTTCCTGTGATGATGAGCTGTGACGTGGATAAATGTGATGTGTTTTGGTCATGGCGTCTCATCACATAGAAGAAACGCTAAGACGCATGAAAAGGTTTTCTTCATGTTATCTATCATACCGAGTAGTCAAAGTGTTCTCAGTTTTTATTCTTGTTAATAAGAGCTTTCTGAAAAGTCAGAGCTATGTAGTAAGAGACTGAATTCAAGGTCAGAAGGTTTCCTGATTCCCAGTCTAAAGCCCTCCTTCCATGACTAGCCCTTCCATTTTACCAACAGAGGTGTCCATAGTGTGGGTTAGATAACAAAACCATAGGCCTCCACATGCATGAGCACACAGAGAACCGGGTTCCTCCCTCCACTGACCGCAGGTGGGGCCCCACGCCTAGGAAGGAACCAAGCTCCTCCCTCCAAGAGGCGGGATCATCCATTGGTCAGCATCCACTGGAATAAAGCCATCCTGCAGAAGACATCTCCAGCCTTAGTGCGGTTCCTATGCTTTGACCGAGTAATTACACTCCCAGGGATCTAGCCTGAGTAGGGAAAGAGCTAAATGACAGAAACTTCCATTGAAGCAAGCTTATGGGGATGCTATTCATAACGTTCAGCAAAGAGATTAGTTACGGATGTTCTAAGGGGACTGGACTGTCTTAGGGTTTCATTGCTCTGAAGAGACGCCATGACCAAGGCAGCTCTTATAAAGGGCAACATTTAATTGGGGTTGGTTCACAGTTTCAGAGGTTCAGTCCATTATTATCACAGTAAAAAGTATGGCAGTGTCTGGAGAGATCCGAACACAGCCAGGAGGAAACTGGCTCTTCTAGAGCAGCCAGTGAGAGGGTCTCTTTCACACTGGGTGGAGCTTCAAGCCCACCCCCGCAGTGATGCACTTCCTCCAACAAGGCCACACCCACTCCAACAAGGCCTCCTAACAGTACCACTTTCCGTAGGCCAAACATCCTCAAACCACCACGGGGATTATCGTCGTTTTTACAGCTCTTTGGACGACATGGATTAACGACAACTCAATATTGGGAAAATACTTCTGCATCAAGGTAAATGGCAAAGGCCTGTTTCCCTTTGTATGACTAGGGAAGAAAAAGAAATATACCCAGACTTAAAATGATTAGAATATAGATTTTAAAAATTATACTTCCTTTTCATAAAAGAGATATGGCCATTTGATAATTAGAAAAATGATTCTATTTTTAATTGTTTAAGTGGCAAAAGCAGCCAGTTACAGTAAACTAAGATAAGGAGTGATTAGGGATTTTAATGGTCCTCTTTACCAGGATTGGTCTCTGAATTCTATAGCCTTGTGTTCAGGGAAAATTAACGTATATAGTGTGAAGCTGCCACATGCCCAAGGAGAAGATGAAGATGAAGATTCACGATTTAAAGATCAAACCGCAATTGCCGTTGAACATGTGGCAATTATTTAAGGCGGGGTGATTTTGGCTAGGGGCCTCCCACCGCCTAAGCCAGAGTCCCTAACCCACAGGGAGCTCCGGGAAGTCTTGGGCAAGAAGCACAGGAAGGTCCCAGGACTTTCCATCATTTGTTCTCTTCTGTCTGGGGCCTTGGCTTGTTCTGTGCAGTAAAGAACAGTGATTGCACAGCCGTGGACTCAGCAAGAAAAGTTCAAAAAAGATCTAGAACTTTCTAGAGCAGGAGGAGGCTGTGCAGGTCCTGCTGCAGAGGCTGAGGCTCTCGGAGACTTCAGACTCAACCGGAAAACAAACGGCTGATGCGCTCTGCACTCTGTTTAGATTGCCTTGGCCCCCAAGGTTGCCACATCAGTGTCTCAACTTGGAAAGCGCTGAGGCTGAGGCCCAGGAGAAAATTTATGAGTTCAGGACCTCTCTCTTCCCCGATTGCTAGAGTCAAGTCTCCTCCCATCTCAGGGATTCCAGGGCACCAGTGCCCAGGATGCTGCCAAAGACACTAGAGAGCGCACAGTGTCTGATTCTCCCACCATAGGCTGGTAAATGAGAGCAGGAAGCAGCAGGCCTGCTTTGGGGGGGAGGGGGGGAAGCTTCCTTATGGCCCAGGGAGTAAGTCTGGAGAAATTCTCACCGACTCGGCCATGCAAGACACCCAGTAGTGTTCAAATTATAACAGCCTAATGGCTGCTATAGACGATTTCCTGCCACTTGGCCACTGGTATTTGTGTTCTCAGCATTTTTAATTAGCAGAGATGCTACCGCTGCCGAGGACCACACATAACCCAGAAAAATTGTCAGGGGCACACTATAAAAATTGAGTATGTGTCACCAGTAGATTTAGATTCTTCGGGTTAATATTATTTTTGCAATTAGGTAGTGAACTGACATTAATTCACTCGTGCTGTGTGATTAGGTTAATTTACTCCAGAAAAGTTTACATTTTCAGAATTAAAAATGGTAGCCATGTCTTCTCATGATCCATCAAAGTCGCAGCTGTGCCATAGAAACATGGCCGTTTTGTATTCTTATAGGCTGAGTAATAACGGCTGAAAATGACCAAGTGCCGGGCCCCATAGATCTTCATGCTTAAGTACCTATGAATGAACGCTTAAACTTAATCGTTTTTCTTATAGTATGATAGTTCAGCTTTTATAAATAGAAATCAGCATATAATGCTTAGAGCACTGAATTTTAGATGAAATAGTGTCTCTGAGTGTAAAAAACAAAAGAGGCTTGCAAAATAAAGCTAACTAGTTTTTGACCTTTGTGACTGCAAATGCCTCCTCTATGTCTGCCTGGGTCAGTTAAGTCCCTTAATGATGCAAACGTGCTGGCCTTGCTCACACATTCCCTGGAACTTTGGTCCTGCTGGTATTTTGAAAATTACTTTAATTAACCTTATTTCATCGTGGGTAGTGGCAGAACACTTTTATTTGTTAACTATGCATTTGTTCGTTTCATCATTAACCTTGACTTTTGCCCTTGGAATTGATGGTAATTTATATTGTGAGTCAGGTATTAGAACAACACGCACTGTGGTACCCAGTACCCTCAGTGGTTAGGGTTCTGTAGATTATAGGAGACAGAAGCAGGAGTTGGAGGGCTGGAGAGAGAGGAAGCAATGCTCAGCCCCAGATTCTACTCTCCAGCCGAGGATGTGGCGTTTGGAACAGCCTAGGCTGGGGCGGGCTCTCAAGCCACCTCCCAGCTACTCCTGAAGTCAGAGGAAAGGTCATTTATTGAAGGGGAGGAATAATGGCCAGTCCCAAACAGCTGCACTCTAATAGTCAACCAAATCTACTGTAACATCAAGAATAGTGTGCCCCTACTCTATGAATATCCCTGTCTTTCCCTCTCTCCCACTCTGTCCACAGCCAAATACCTCTACCGTATATAACCAAATATTTCTACCATATAGAACTGAGTCCTTGGCTTTACATCTGCACTCTTGTCACAGCCCACAAAAACCCAGGTTCAACGCCTCCTGTTCGTTTTGTTCTGTTTATTCCTGGAAATGCTGTGTGTGTAATTCACAAGCCCCTGCCAGGGCACTGTGTGGTCACAGACAGAGAGACACTGAGGTCCACCTCCAACCCCCAAGGGCGTGGCACTTGTGAGTGGGCAGATACTGCTTATCTCTGAAGTACCTTGGCAAGCCAGAAGGGGGCGAAGTTAGTTTCAGTACAGAAAATGACAAAGCGCACATACTCTAGTGGTTCAGGGTCTGTGTGGCTGTGTGTCACCATTACTTCCTGTGCATTGGCACCCCCTTCATTCTGTGAGTTAACACATGAGTCACACAAGGACAAATTTACCATCTGCGCTTCTTAAGTATAATGCTTTACAGATATCAAAGGGGGATCACTCAGAAAGTCAATACTTTTCAAAGAACCAAGCCCTTCTATTTTCTTCTTGATAAATGCCTCAAGATCCAGGTCTGTTCTCAGCCCCTATCTTGGTGGGAGAATTTTGTGGGTCTACATTTCCCTGAAGGCCACTAGGTGGGCAGAAGTGGGGCAGGCAGGCTGTGGCCAGCCTAGCAGAGCCCCCAGAAGCTGCCCGTGACGTGTTCCTCCCTCACTGCACTGCTGAGGTTGAAGGCAGTATATAGCTGTCTAGAACACACAGGAGAGGCATCATGGGAAAAGGGGGTCTTGGATGGGTAAAACTGTGGACAAAGAGCCTCTTAGCAGGGACAGCTTGGTCCTTCCTGTAAACTGGAGTGGAGAGGAGCAGGGGCTGCAGTGGGGTAGAAGGAATGTCACCAGATCCCAAGATTTGCTCAGATGAGGAGGATACCCCGGCTTTGACACTTTCCAACACCCAAGGAAACTGTTACTACAGAAAACTAGGTGAGGCTCCAAGATCCTAAAGATCAAATCTCCATTTTTTTTTTTTTCATGAAAGCCATAGTCTTCCTAGGACATTACTTAGTGAGTGCTGACAACTAATGTCCCTAGGCAATCACAGTGGCTTAGCACAGTTGAAGTCATACTTTGCTCATGGACCTCCCTGTGGAGTTTGTCAGTGCCCTGAGAGGGTACCTCTCACACAATAACTCAGGGGGACCTGGTGCCTTTCAGGCTGTGGCCCCATGGACCCAAGGGCTTACTGCTAGGTCTCTGCATTCTGCTGACACAGATAGAGGACCTTGCAGGTGACAGGCAAGCCTGCTCACATTCCTTTGGCCTGAAGAGAGCTGGGCTATGTCATCCTGCTATGGCACAGGAAGAAGATGGGATGGGCTTGGGCACTCCTAAAGATGGGTCAGCCATTTGTAGGTGGGTCAGCTATTTGTAGGTGAGTCAGCCATTTGTAGGTGGGTCAGCCATTTGCATTGCTGACCCAAACATGGAGCTCAGTCAGTTGATAGCTGTTCAATGAGTGACCTCTAATAATTCAGGACTTTTGATCTTTGGAAGTCAGAAGACTTGGGTTTGGATGTTGTTGTGTGACTTGGGCTAAGAATTAAGGCTCCGGTTGTCCTGTGGGAAATGGGGCTATCTCATGGGTCACTGTGACCATGAAATGAAACAATAGTCTACAATGCCCATGTGACTATACACACTTACTCATGGGAGCCATTGGGACTGGGTGAGAGGAAGGGATTTACGATTCCTTTGTCCTGTTTGGATCAGCCATGGATGCCAGCATTGCCCAGCTGGGTCCAGAGACCACCTTCCACGAGACAGCAAGAACTGCTTTAGTTTTCTCTGTCTCTTGCTAAATTTCAGTTACATGTTTTGATGAATGCAGGGTTTGGAAAAGAGCAGCAAAATCCCCCAGTCTACGGCATCCATTTTCTCTGATCAATAGAAAGCCAGTCACTTAGCATAAAGCTCCAGTGCGTCATCTGTGTTCAGTCTGAGACTATCACATATAGAAATCAGTAGCTTTACTGTTTTCTTTTTAAATGTGCATTTCTAGAGACAGTAAAAAAATAATCTTTTTAAAAATCAATTTTTTACTTACAGCTTTTGATGCTGAAAAGGTAAAGAGAATTACCTCCTCAATTTGAGATCCTGGTCATGGGACTTGGCTTGGGTGCCTGGTGTATCCAGAGCCTGGCATAGCAGTTGGCATGAAGGGTTTCCACAAATATTTACTGATTGGATTAGGAGATGAATGAAAGCTGCTACTTGGGTAATAACAATTAAGATAATGCCGGAAACATTGAGGCTATGTGGGAGAAACACAGCAGAATAAATGTATTTCCTAAATGGTTTTTTCTCTAGTAAACAGAGGGGGGGAGGGAAGGGGGAGACATGTCCTACACAAAGCAACCCGAAGAGGAAGACAAACTGTCTTTCTTAGCACATTGTCTTTTCAAATAACCTTGTAAACCTTCCTAGTTAGGCTTTGTAATGATGAGATAGCTAAAACTATAAACAAAATAATGTCTGGTGCTCAGAAAGTTAACAATTTTAATTTTGTCTCGGTTTGTTTTTATTTGTTTGTTTTTCTTCAAAATATGATTATCCAATTTAAAGTGGGGAAAAAAAGCTCCTGAAATTGCAAAATGTGGTCCTGTAGTGCCCCCTGGTGTCAATTTTGTGGAATTGTCAAAGCCTGAATTGTGTTCCGCCCTAGTCATTAGCATAATCTTGACTTATTTATGAGCCTGAGCTAGGTTCATTTAGAGGGGAGAGTCCTCACTGCTGCATTAACTTCTCTCTCTCTCTCTCTCCCTCTCTCTCTCTCTCTCCCTTTTCAACTGGCCCCCTACCACAATGTGAAAGTAATTGTACATCAATGCTAGCATAAGATTTAAACTGAAAGCAATATTACATTGGAAAAAGGCCTTTTCACCTCAAAAAATATTAATGGCTTTAAAAAACTATTTTTCAGAAGGCAGATTATTAAGCAGTTTCTTTTGTCCATAAAGATATTCTTTATAAATCGGTCTAACAGAGGACAGTTTTAATTTTAATTTTAGAGATTTATTATCACATGTAATAATTAAGCCATTCCTTTTATTCCTCTGAGACCCATTCATTTAAATAAAAGATATACAGAGCCAGTCTATTTTGTGAGAATAAATAGATCAGATAAATCCACAATAATCCAAAGGGCAGTACTCTGATTCCTAAACACTGTCACTAAAATTGCTCTTAAAATTATTTAAGAGGGGGGAGGTAATTCCTTCTTCCATACCCTTCTATGATGATGGCAGTCAATTTAGTGCAATTGGCAGGTTTTGGGGGGGGAGGGGCAAACGTTATCTATGCCCTTCGGGAACTCCAGACCTCGGACGGACACACATTGGCAGTACTCACTATATGGAGCAAATGTAACATAAGAGGAAGCACCCAGACTGTGAAGAAGGAGGGGAGACTTCCCCAGAGCCCATGACTTTGGAGGGCTGCAGCAGCAGAGGAGGCAAGGGGGAGCAGGACATTGCACAGTAGAGTGGCAAAAAGCCAAGAGCCAGCACAGCACAGAGTGTGGACAGGGCAAGGTAAGCCTCTCAAGGGTCCTACAAAGAGCCCAGGAGGGTTCCAAGGAGCTAGGCAGAGGAGAGGCACGAGCAGCAACCTATGCCCTCCCCCACTCCCCGCCCCCGGGTACCAGCTGGAGCTGACAGCAGATTATCAGTGAGATGAGTCTCAAATTCCCTCTTCTGGCTTTCCAGGAACAGGGAGATAAAGAGCTTGGATATCAAGGAAGAGACTTGGAGTAGAAGGACAGAGCATCAGACTCTGTCCTGTCTTCAGACAAAGCTCTGGTTGGGCGATGCTAACCTCAAGCATGCTTTGTGACTTCTCTCAGTCCTTTCTCATGTAAGGCGGACATGATACTCTCTTTTTTATGAGACTGGAAAAGGCGTGGAAGGTGTGCATGGCAAATGAGCTGAGGCTGCAGGTGCCTTGTGAATGACAGTTACTGTCCATAAACGGGGAATCCTTGCAAAGGATTTCATTATAAAAGCACCTTATTTGGCTCCATGTCCTGTAAGGGCCACCTCATCATCACAGGTGGATGCAGGGAAATAGTCATTGTAAAGTGAAGGTCAGGAGAACAGTCTAGTGTGTGTCTGCCACACCTAGGTTCAGTGAGGAAGACTAAGAGCTGGAGGAGTCTTTCCCATAGTGCCGTGTGTCGGGCCTGATCCCTGTTTAGGGAAGCCTATTTGAATAGTGGTATTAGCCAAACAGGTGGACAAAGACATGGCTGAAAGAACAGGCTGCAAGGTTGGAAAGCCCTAGGCTGGAATTCCCATTTCCCTGACTCCATGTCTGTTTGCTCAGCTGGAAAATAGCGGGGCAGTGACTTTTCTATGAGTCACAAGATAGACCTTCCTCAGCACTTGCCTGCAGCCCCTGTAGGTGCTATTACTGCTTATTGCATTTAAGATTTTAAAAGGACCTTTCAAAAGTAAGGATGTGACTCAGTAGAATGCTTGCCTAGCGTGCACAGATCCCCGAATCTGAGTTCTAGCAAATACACTGGGCATGGTGGCATATGCCTGGAATTCCAGCACTCGGGAGCCAGAAACAGAAGGATCAGAAATTCAAAGCCAGCCTTTGCTACATGGTGAATTTGAGGTCAGTCTGAGTTATGTGACACCCTGTCCCCAACCCAAAAGCAGAGCTGGAAGGATGGTTCAGTGGTTAAAAGCACTGGCTGCTTTTCTAGAGGACGTAGGTTTGATTCCCAGCACACACACACACAAGGCTGCTCACAGCTAGCTGTAATCCTTTGCCTTCCTCTGGACTCCGTGTGATCTGATGCCCTCTTCTGGCCTCCATGGGCATCGCATGAACTTGACACATGCAGGCAAAATAAACATAAAATTAAAATAAATATTTTTTAAATTAAAAACAAATCCCCAGTAACATTTCCCTCATTAAATATACACAATGTTTTTCCGTGCACAGCAGAAGCTGTAGGTAGCTGTAATTTTGCAGTACACTATGTGTGGGTATGATGCGCATGCGTTTTCAAAAAATGAAGAACAAAACTCTCCTCACATGCGGTATGAAAATATTTACCTTTATACAAATATGAAAATGAGAGACCAGTAATCAATCATCCATACCCCTGACACCACACACACACACACACACACACACACACACACACACACACACACCCGACACCACCTCCTGAGGAGAACAGCTTTGCTGTAACACATTCCTGTCATGAGACACTAAACAGAGGCCCAAAGAATAGAGCCACCCAATCATAGACTGGAACCTTCAAAACTATGAGCCACTGTATACTTCTTCTCTTTACAGGTCCACTGCCTCCGGTATTTTGTTATAGTGACAGAATGGTGAGTTGTACATGGGGTGTCCTGGTACAGTTTAGTTCTTTTACAATGTCTTCCAGACATCTATTTATATTTACTTCAAACATCAAAAGCCGAAGAGCTCACATAACAGGCAGTAGATCATCTTAGTACACCAGCTGCGAAGAGAAGTCTGTGCTCTGAATTAGCTGAGGTCTGAGCTGAGGCTCTTAGAGGGGTGTAGGGTTCCACTCTACACGTGTATGTTTTAAAATTGGGCTGTTTTAGGTGATCAGGGGAGTAGATTAGGCAATAAAAATACTCAGTGCATAGAGGCCGGTGTCATGGAAGCCTCCATATGACTGAGATGACACAAGAAGGTCATTCTACCTTCTGTGCAGCGGTCAAGTGTCCCAGCAGACAATCACCAAGGAGTAAAGTGCCTGTACCCATTTTATAAATTAAACAGAAAAGTCTAATGATTTTTATTTTCTCCTTTTGTTATTCTGAAATCTTCCTCGTGAAAAATCAAGAGAAAGTTGTACTTCACTGTGTGCAGACTTCGGGCTAATGCGTCGGGCTGCGGTCCAGGCAGGGCAGCAAACGCTGGCTGGCATCATGTAACCGACCACAGATAGAGCACTGTAGTGATTTTGAGCCTGGTGCTGAGGTTCTGAGTCTGTGCAGGTTATCCCTGTGCTTTGTTCTCACAGAGAGGAAAGCCCTGCAGAATGTCAGCTGTCAGGCCAAAGCGAAGGAAAGCAGGACTTCGCACTGGGGTAGGGCTAGAACTCGGGTCCTGGCAGGCACAGTGAACAGAGCAGAGGCACTTGCGGGCTGACCCAACTTTATGCGAAGTATTGTTGGCACACAAGGGAACCAGCAAAGAGAGAGAAGATAGGCACCCAGGCTGAGGGTGTTTGACAGCTTGGCGGGGTAAGCCCTCACCCCCTCTCCCCCAGATCTAACTTCCTCAAGTCTTGACTTTGCTCATCTACAAAATAGCAAGGCTTGCTTTTATGAGACCGCTGTGCTTTTCTTTGCTAAAACCCCAGGGTTAGTGAGTCCCAGGATCCTCCTGTCTCCAACTCTACCCCTAGTACCGGGGTTGCCAGCACTTGCCTCCACGGGTGGCTTTTGACTTGGGTGCTGGGATCTGAACTGGGGTCCTTATGCTTGCTCATCAAGCATGGTACCCAAGGATTCATTTCTCCAGTTTCCATGAACACCTTTAAAAAATGAAAGCCAGACAGAAGGCGATGGAAGGACCAGTGGTTTTTATAAACCTTCAGTCTTACACGATTTTTACTTATTGGGAAATTGCAAAGTTGTATGAGTCGGAAATATGGCTGCTGGCCATTTGTTATGCGGCCTTGAAATAGATATTTATTATTTTGTCTCAAGATGAGAATAATAATTATCCCTACCACCAATAGTATGAGATTTAAATGAGATAATGATTCCTCAGCATGTAACCATATCTTGCTGTAGGTTGTGCCAGATGAAAATGATTTAGAGAACAATTTGCATAACAAAGTGAATATATTTCACATTAGTCACCTGCACATTAAAAAATATTAAATTTAACATAAATTTATGCCATGTGGTTTTTTTTTACCACAATTTTAAATATCAGATTGTAATGTGTGTGTATATATATACACACATGTGCAGGCAGTAAGAGTTTAATAAGTACACAGTATCTACTTTGTTTTTCAGGGATGCTGGTGTGACAGACACACAGTGTGCTGGGCCAAGGGTCTACAGAGAAGAGCATCATTGCTGGCCCTGGGAGCCCCCTGTAGATGGGGGAGGGGTGCTAGAGTCTGAGGGGTGGGGGCCGGCAGGGTGGGGGAAACTGCCTTCCACTCCCTGTGTGCTTCTGTGACGAAGACAAATCAGAGAAGGCTGTAGTGGGGTCAGGGGAGTGAACCAAGTCTTGGGGGACACAGTGGAGCTGGCGAGGTACAGATAGCATGTTCTGAGTCCTCTGACTGTGTGCTGGGAATGTAGACCCTGCCTGTATGACTTAGTTACAGGGAAGGTGGTTAAACCTCTCCATCTTCAGGCTGGAGAAATGGTTCAGGGGTTGAGATCACTGACTGCTTTTCCAGAGAACTTGGGTTCAAATTCCAGCACCCAACATGGCAGATCAAAACTGTCTGTAACTTCAGGATCTGACATCTTCACACAGACATGCATGCAGTCAAAATGCCCATGCACGTAAGATGGCAATAAACAAATTATTTAAAAAACAAAAACAAACCCTGTACTTTTGAGAGGGCAGCAGATGTGCCCGGAATGCAGAGGCAAGGCTACGGAAGACCCTACCACACCGCCATGCTTCCACAGAAGCCAGACGTCCCTGACAAGGGGGCATCTGGTCACACCCCCCATCTGTGTGACAGTTGCTCCATGCCATGAAGGAAGGATGATGTGTCTCTGCCTGTCACTGTGGGCCTGACCCTCACCCACACTCTTGGGAATCTCGGGTAGCATTCTCCTCAGAAGCCACACACACCCCAACCCACCCCTCTGGAATTGAAATGGCGGGTGTTGGCCTTCCTCTCTGGGCACCAGAGCACTGGAGTTAATCTGCACCTGAGCATCATGACTCAATAAATTGCATTCTGCATTTGTTTTATTGTAGACTGGTGGTTATAATAAAATTAGTTCTTGTACACATTATTGGCTCATAATTAGAACTTCATGAACAAAACTGATACAATCTTGCTGAGCCTTCTGTGGCTCAGCGACTGAACTGAGTGTATAACTCCTCCTCCCTTTCCCTCTTCCTCCCTTCCTCCCCCTTCTTTCCTCCTCCTCCTCCTCCTCCTCCTCCTCCTCCTCCATCTTCTTCCCATTTTTAGGTGGTTTGCGAATCCCTTAAAAGAATAAAACTTATTTCAACTGGCTTTTTTTTTTTTTAAATAGTTCCTAGGTAGGGTGGCTATATAATTCAACATCCAAACTGGGACAGTTGTAAGGGCAAAAGACTGCCTATTAATAATTAAGCTGGGACAAGAGCATACACCAGCAGGCTGCAGCCAACCCCCACAGGTGGTGATTCTTTTTATAGGGACAGGCTGACCCTCTCCAGCAGTCCTGCTAAGCAATGCTGCTTTCTTAATTTCTTTCCCTGCCCCTCCCACTTCTTAACTATTAATTTGGGGCAATCGTCTTTGTAAATTTCAGGTTCCTCCTTGTGACACAGCCGACTATTGTACAACTCAGAACAAACTTGAGAAGTTAAACAGATGAGAAACAGGAGTATTTATATCCAGACAGAGGAGATTGTTAGGGACATCCTTTGATGTGACCACTGGACGTCAAAGGGAAATCTGGGCTGGTAATTCTTCAAGCCAAATTTGTGATCTGAACCTAAATGTGAAAAGGTCCCAACTCTCTCTTAGGGCATGAGAAATATATGATAGGTAACACCAGAGTCTCTCCCCTCCATGAAAGCCATATTTAGGCCGACAGAAAGTCCACCCTTAGGGCTGGGACAAAGTGCAGTTGACGGAGTGCTTGCTTAGCACGGGTGAAGTCCTGGGCACAATCCCCAGCACCATATAAAACACCCATGGTGAAACACACGGATCCTAGCAATCCCCGCTCTGTGGGCGTGGAGGCAGGAGGAGTTAACGTTCAAAGCCATCTTTGCCTACGTAGTAAGTTTATGGCCAACCGAATCCTTCACCTTTTCTAAAATAAAAATAAAAATTACAAGTGCATTCTTTGACATCAAAATGGAATATGCATTTCTGGGACATGGCCTCATTTAGAAATATCCAGGTAGTGGCTGGGAATCCTGATGTGGATTCTAGGCAGATCCAAGCAGTACTGATTAGTGCATATCCCTGCCATCAGCTAACGGTCATCCAGTCACGGCTGGCCACAGAATGGCTGTCAGCAGCAAAGCATGATGCTCTGAGTTTGGTTTCCCCAGTAATCCTGAGGCAAGCAGCAAGGGCATCAATGTAAGAACCATCGTCCCAGCAGAAGGACTGTTGTTCACATAGTTAAGATTTCTCCATCCTGTTTTCTCCGGTCACATAGATTTGTGTGAAGTCCAACTGTGATCACACACAGTAGCAGAGTGAATTTGGTGTGAGCTTCAGTGTTGATGGGATGCACTGAACATTTTGGCAGTTACAGATTGAACTGTTGCACAGCCAGAGGTTTGCAGGGACATATGTTAGCTGTGGATGTCCCACTCAGGTGTGGTTTGTGCGTAGCTGTTGCCAAAAGCAACCTGCACATATACATGAGGATGGTGGCCTCAAATTAAAACATATATGGAGGGGGGCTGGAGAGATGACTCAGTAGCTAAGAGCACTGGCTGCTCTTCCAGAGGTCCTGAGTTCAATTTCCAGCAACCACATGGTGATATCACTATCTATAATGGGATCTGAAGTCCTCTTCTGGCATGCAGGTGTACATGCAAATAGAACACACACACACACACACACACACACACACACACACACACACACACACACACACGGAGACTTGATGGAGTAAATGGCCAGCAAGAGAGGAAGGGAAGCAAGTGGAAAAGAAAAGAAAGAAGAGGGAGGGGAAAGAAAGAAAAGAAGGAAAACAGGGGGCCTGGAAAGATGGCTCAGTGGTTAAGAGCACTGGCTGATCTTCTAGAGGACCCAGGTTCAATTCCCAGAATCCACATGGCAGCTCATCCTTGTCTATAACTCCAGGTCCAGGGGAGCTGACTTCACACGGACATACATGCAATCAAAATACCAATGCAAAAATACCGATGCACATAAAATAAAAATAAATTATTTAAAAAGAAGATGGAAAACGGGGAGGGAGGGAAGGAGGAAAGAAAGAATGACAGGGATGAGGTCAGCAAATGGGGGAGAAAGGAGGTGCAAAAAGATACGGAGCTTGAGAGTTTCTAAGGCGTTCAAACAGAACACTTTCCCGTCCCCCGAACAAGGAGTGTAACAGCCATATCACCATGAGAGTGGGCTCGGATTTTCCCTCCAAATAAGATATAAGTGGCAGGTGAGTTGGAATTACACCTCCATCTTGCTGCGTGTGGAAGCAATTTAATTTGTTTCCTCCCTGTGTGTGGCAGAACTCAGCTACTCAAGACTGACCCCCATGCTGAAGTCCACACTCCCAAGGCCTGAGCACCACAGGGGATTGCCTAAAGCAGATCTTTCCAAGTTGCAAAGGATCCTATTTTATGGGGCCCGCTCTCCCTCCTAACTTGTAACAAACCTGTCTGTGCCGTGTGTGCACGCATGTGTGTGCATGTGGAGGGAAGTATGTAGGAGCCAGTGCATGCCTGTGAATACTTAATGTCTTGTTGGGTGTGATTAAGAGAGAAAATGGGGGCTTTTCTTTGTTTATTTTGCAGATAAATCTCACTTCTAATCCAATGCACAGCAACGTCTTCTGCAAAGGAAAGGAAGCCCCTGGTGCCACTGCTGACATCCATATAAATCACAGGCTTTATTCCCGAGCTGCAAGGGGCTGTGCAGATTGGAGCAACGTCACACACTCTCATTGGGTGATGCTTCATTACTTGACGGAAAATCCCCAAGGCTGAAATGTTATTTAAATGTGCTATGAAAATAAATGTGATTTATATACATGTTGTCTGTTGAGACGTCCTTCTCTGCTTCTGCAGGTGCTGATGGACCTCAGTATTAGTGCCAACATTTATTACCAGTTCAAGCTACACACATGGTCAATGACAGGACATTGTCCACAGCCCCAGAAGTTCCAGAAAGGAGACAATGCTTACTGAGTGGTGAGCTTTGGCTAATCAGTGATATGTTTAACTTTATGAACTGAGTGTGTGTGTGTGTGTATGTGTGGCAGTGATCTGTGACAGGCAATCTGGCACCCGGTTGAGCACAGGCATAAAATTTGGGTGACCCAGTGGAACAATCCGCAAGGGACCGAAAAATGTTATGCCAACGCTCCCGGGAGGCTTTTGGTTCCAATCAAGGTCTCAGGTAGAGGTGTGGCCACACAGCCCCAAGCCATCCCCATGTTAATGAGACACCTAGAGGCTTAGCCATGCCCCTTCCCAGTTACTATATCTGCCTCGCCTCTCCCAGAAAGGCGGAGGTACAATTCCATCCACACCACTCTCCGCACGATGACAATAAATGTCTTAGAATTATGGACTGTCTCTTCATCTGGACCTGCCGTGGGAAGCAAGGGATCCAGCCCTCGATTAAGAAGCCACGTCTTATCTCTTGCCTAGGGCTTCCCAGTGCTCCCAGACGGTACCCATTCACCCACAGAGAGGCTGCTGTACATTCCCTGGGAATGCCCCCCCCCCCCCCACGGGCCACAAAGGCTTCCCACATCCCCCACCTGTCCACTGGACTGTGTAGGAAGATGCTCGGCCACTTCCCGAGTGTCTCCTGTCCCACCTAGAGCCGCAGCTCCCAGAACAGACAAGTGGGGCTTCTTTCCACCGCGCCAGGCTTGTTCCAACATGTGTGTGTGTACATGTGTGTCTGCACGTGTGAACGACTGTGCTAAAGCTGGCCCCACTTCCTTTGAAGGACTCAGGGAACACATGCTTTGAAGCAGATGCATCAGTTTCCAGCAGTGGGAAGACGTTTCTGGTCAGAAGAGAAAGAAGAAAGTATTTGTATGTGGGCAGGGCTGGGGCCCACATGTTTAGCTCAAAGTGAGTGGAAAAGCTCTTGAAAGGCAGGTTTAGGATAATGAATGTCAGTGGGCTTTCCACTCAAATGAGATGTGACTCACAGGAAGGTGTGTGCTTGGGATGTTTCCATTACCGAAGGGAAGGGCTTGTCTGAAGGGGTCAAGATGGTCCTCCCAATGGCCCACAAAAGCCTTTTCCAAGGGTTTCCATAAGAACTCCAGAGCCAGCTCCTTTTGCCTCTGCTTTCTTTCTCCCACATGGTAAAGGTTCTCAGTGAGATCTTGTGTCTTGTTGTCTGAGGATTGCATGCATGCATAGAATGCATTTTGAGCAAATCCCCCTCACTCTTCCCCTGCAATGCTCCTGCTCTCCCCTCTCCACTTTCCTCTCACAACTTTATGTTCTGTTCTTAAGCCTAAAGAGTCTCCTTTGTGCTGACTGTAGGTGCAGGATACAGGACCATCCACGAGAGCACGAGAAGCCCCTTGACAACCATATCCATGCGAGAACATTCCTTCCCCTCAACGCATTGCCAAAAGCTACTCAGCTGGGGGTGTGGCTTCATGGCTGGCTTGATCCTGATCTTGTCTTCTGTCTACAGTCACAGCCACTGTGAGTTCACATGTGTAACAACACTGCCATGGCCAACAAATATTATTTTGCGATGGATGTTCACTGCCTCTGCTGCTTACAGTCTTCCTAGCCCTTCTTTTGCAACAATCCCTGAGCCTTGCAGTTTAAAAGGTAAGAACTCGGGGACAGTTGATTGCTATGTCTATTTTCAGAATAATAGTATTATGTTCTCCTAATGACTCCCCATGACTTAACCAGCCATGGGTTTTTAACCCAGTCAGTGGTACCAGGCATGGGTTCTATCTTCCAGTCAGAAGAAGTAGAAGAGGTTGGTTAAAAACCATAGTATTTGTGCCAGGATTGCACCAGTGGGCCTGTCTTTTCAGGCCAGTCTTTATTGTGGTTTGCAAGGTTTACAGCTAGAAGACTGCTGATTTTTTTCTCCTTTTCACTGTGTACAATGACCCTTCCATCTCTATGGAATGAAGCTTCCACAGGATACCAGAACGATTTTTCCATGCGCTGTGACCCAAGTGTGTGGTGTCTTCAGCAATAGGGTCTTACCATCAAGTTCTGGATGGTAAGCCAGAGCAGTGGTAATAGTCTGCAATGTTTAGGAGGCTCTATGACACCACACCGACCAACGAACCTAACAATGGCAACCTGTAACTAGCACTGAGCCTTTTATCTGAAAGTCCTTGGAGTTTGGGGAAGGCACTGTCCCTGCTATAGGGCAACTCAACTGGAACTCCTTTCATATGTGTTTTTGTAGATCTTTTATGAAGCGTCTATAGTAGTAGGCTTCCAGTTGGCATTTTCAAAGGTTTTCAGTGTTAGTAAACGCGTCATACTTATCCACATGCCTTTCCCTCCTCCTACCCCATTGGATCTTCCCTCTTACTCTCCTGACCCTTCATACACTGGCATTCTCCAGCCCTTCCCTTGGGCACCCCCTCATCCCCGTTCCTTACTAGTTTTCTGGCTTCTTGGGTTATTCTGGTTGGAACAAAGACATCTAAAAATCTGGTTAAGTGATACCCTAAATGGAACCTACTTCAAGTTCTTTGTAGACTAATGTTGGCAAGTAAGGTACAAGTTACTTACAAGTACAATCTGTTAGAATTTTATTTTGAATAAGCAACAATGTAACCCCAGCTACTTCAGAAGCTGAGGCAGGAGGATCACAAGTTGAAGGCCTGCCTAGGCAACTTAATGAAACCCTGTCCCCAAAATGAAAAGTAAAAAAGAGGCAGACTTGGTGGTAGAACATTTGCCAAGTATTTGCAAGGCCCTGTGCTGAACCTGAAATACAAAATATAAACAAACAAATAAGGAAGAATAACTCTGAATACCTAAATAGGATGACTTAAAAAAAAAAAAAAAAACAACTTAAAAAATAATTTCAGATCTACATAAAATTTTCAGAAGAATGGTAGTGAACCTTCCACAAGATTCCTCAAATGGTAAATATCTTGATTTTTGTTTTATCATATTCTCTCTCTCTCTCTCTCTCTCTCTCTCTCTCTCTCTCTGTGTGTGTGTGTGTAGGTGTGTGTGATTTCTTTGCTGAGTGGTTTGTGAATTAGTTGTAGATGTACTACTACTTTGTCTCAAAATATTTCTGTATATATTTCCTAAATCTATTTGCATAACTATAGTGCAGCTAGAAATCCAAGAAATTCAAAATCTTCTCAGTATTATGAGCAGACAACTTTCAATCATATGCAGCCTCTTCCCTTTCTAGAAAACAAATGTTTTCACTTTGTGAGAATTCTGTTCTTTTTGTGGGGATCTCCTTGAAAAGGCAGAGTCTGTTAACGTTTTAATTAAACTTACAAATCAACTTTACTCTTAAAATATGTATTCACTGTATCTATGTACATCCTGTAACCACATATTACTGAATCTGTGTATTACTGTATCTATGTACGTACTGTTTCTATGTCCATCTTTACTTGATACTATAACTATAACTAAATGCCCATAGTTGGCAAAACTTTTATATATCCTTGGGCCAAAACAACAGCAGATTGTGGAGTCCACATGATTTAAGTTTAAATCACCATTTGGTCAGAAGCTGTACCTTCCTGTGTGCCACTCACAGATTCTGAAAGCCTTGGCCATGACGTAGCCTCTGAGCCTGGAGTGGGTAAAATAGAATCCTAAGGGTGTGTGTGCAAAGTGTTAAGGGCCCTGGGGATTCTGTTTGAAAACGTGTCTCAGTGAAACATGGGGCCTGCTAAACTGTGACACCGGGGTGCCACTCATTAGAGCTGGCTCCCATGAGTACATCGGAGGTCCTGAGAGTCAGGCACTGACCAGTCATAAGAGGAAAAGACAACATTGCTCAAGGACTGACAGCTGACCACAGAAGGATTGGTGGATTGCCTTTATAATGGTGTTGACAGACAGGACTCAAGACTGTTTTATAGGCTATTGCGTGAGTTCTATCAGACCTCTCCCAGGCAGCAGCCATGTTTCGGTGACATGATCTGACCTGCGGTTTATCCAAATCACTGTAGTAATAAGCTAGGTTGTAAGGACATTTGCTTAACTGGGTATGCTCCGGTATAGTAAACTTGTTATAAAGCCAAGCCAATAAGAGCTTCTGTTGTTCCCGCTGGTTCCCGGGAAAGTAGGTGAGCAATCAACATGTTCCTGCCAAGCCCTACCCATCCACGTTTGTAAAAGCTCTTTCTTCCTCTCGGGGAAATGATTTTAGTCTTAGGAAGGAAACACATGGCTTTCTTCTTACGGCTCAGCCTTCTTGCCAACTGCGTTTATTTCCCTTGGCTTGGCACTAATGAAAGGAGACTTTGATGAGCTGCGAGTGGTCCCTGCAAGGGGAGCCTGAGAGACCCGACTGTTAAGGTGCTTGTTTGAGGATACTTCTGCCTTATCTCTAACACATGTTTAAGAAAGTCATCACTGCCTCGGGGTGAAAGAAAGACCCATGGGACCTGGGTTACCTGCCACAATGGTTTTCTGCAAGTTGGGTTCCTCAGGAAAGCATTGTTGCGAAAGTCAAAACAGTCCCATATCCAGCCCACTTCTGTCTCTTCTAGTCCCCGCTGGGCTCAGTATACTTTAAAGCAAATTTCTGCTTTTTTGTTTAAATGTGTGTTTTTTTCTATAAGGTGTTAGCAATCTGTCTTATGTTCTCCCACCCCTGCTGGGATTTATGATCCAGTTCGTATTTTACTACACCATCTTGGCAGGTTACCCTACTTGAAATTCAAACCCAAGCAACTTGATGGGGGAACAGACATAAAAATATTAATTTGGTGGATATTAAAAAAAATCACACTGGTTATAAATCAGGGGCTGTCCACTGGTTCCTTTCATCATCTAAATGGTCCTTCTAACCAGACTGCAAATCTTCCTGGGGAGGAGGGGGGCTTAGAAAGTAGGGGTTCCCTTCCTGAAGTTTTGGAGACAGCTTACACCCAACACTTCCTCAAACCTGGTTTTGTTTTCTAAAGGTAATAAAAAGCCAGGACTTCTGGTATAGGCAGGCTAATTAGCCAGCCTCACAAAACATGCTCAAGGCTTAAAAGAAAAGTTGGCTTGGTCTGAAAGAAGTCAAGTTGTAGACTTTCTAAATGGTGATTAGGATCGGGGCTAGGAAACTTGGGGTGAGTGTCATTCCTTTTGGAAGGCACAGTGACGTGGTCGAGTGACCCACGCTGCTAAGATGATGATGGATTGATGAACCTGGTTAAGGTATCAGGAGCAGTACGCCACAGTGGGTGTGTTCCTGTGGCAGAGCTGGGCTGGAGGCATGCTTGTCTCTCCCGCCAGCCTTTGTGTGCTTGATAGAACCCATGACTAGACAAAGCCAGCAGAGGGAGGGTGGGGCAGTTCCGCTCCTGCTGAGTAAAATTAAAAAGTAGCCAAGGATCTTGTTTCCCACAATACCATTTTAATAGATCCCCCCACTTCCATCTCAGAATTGATCTGCATAATTAAAAGTTTCCTGATAGGCGCTGTAAAATTCCATGAAAACTCTGGGAATCGGTTTTTAACAACTGTGGCTGTTTGGAAAGCTAAAGCTGTCCTTATCACAAATATCTAGGCAGATATACAGATAGACAGACAGATATACAGTTTGTAGTTGTGATGCAACAGGATATTGAGGATAAAGAGAAAATCTAGCTGCTAGGAAATTGTAGCCAGTTTTCTATAAAAACCAATGCAAGCTGCAGATGCTAGCTTGCCAGCAGAAGAGAGATACTAGCCAGCACTGTGGGTTTTTTTTTTCTTTAAAGGAAAAATATTGCTAATAATCGGCTCATATTGCTTTTTTTCCCATCTTCAGAGGCAGCATCGAAGGGAGGCCTCAGTTTGGCCTGAAGAACATAATGATGAAAATGATTTCATCTTTAACAGATTGTTCTACCAGGTTACTGTGCAATCTCATCCTGACAATGCCTCGGACTTGAAAAATGATGCTCTCATCTCTAAGAAATGGAAGTTGGGAGAGGGTGCTGGTATTCGGTGCTCCACTCTAAAGCAATTATGGGCTCTTCACGAGTCTCAGACAAGAATTGATTTTTAATTTTAGATGATTAAGCTGTGGGTGCAAGGGAGTTAGGATACGTGACCTTCTTTTGACCTTGAATTCTTCTCTAACGGATTCAATAAGGAAAAGGAAAACTGTCTACAGAAAGTTCTGTCTTACTAATCCCAAAGGCACTGCTCGACTCTTCTCTTACCCAAACCTCCCTGTTTAGAAAGACAGACAAATAAGTAGGAACATATGTAGGGTACTGGATGTGAGCACAAACACATCTGAAACAATCACAATGTGGTAAAGAAACCTAGATGTCAGGGAACCTTTACACGGCGCTGACTGATTCAAGTCCAGGTCTGCGGGTGCCGCCACTGCTGGGCTTGCTCCCCTGCGGCATCCAGGAGAGTAAAGGATCCACTCCGCCCATCTTACTCATGAGTTTTGAAAATAATGTTTCCCTCCATATCTAGATACTGCTCTTATAAAATGTATTTTTATGTATGGACAAATAAATAGGATCGTATGTGAGGTGTTGGATGTGACCATAAATATATCTGAGGTAATGGAGGACAGAGGAGGGCATCGGATCCCCGGAACTAGAGTTACAGATGGTTGTGAGCTGTCGGAGACAAAGGCTTTTGACCTTGGCATTTTTTGCTTGATCCCAGGTTTGACTTAATCTTGCTAGCTATCTCCGGCCTTCTACTCAGAGATTTTGTCTGATCTGCATTATGGAATTTCCCCTCCCTCTGCCATTTCCCGCCCAAAAGTGTTTAAAAATATGTAACATTCAAAATTAAACGGAGCTTGAACGGAATTTCGTCTTGCTCCAAACGCATTCTTTGTTTCCTGTTTCTCTCCCCAACCTACAGTTTCTCTCTACAGCACAGAGCTCCCGCTGGCGGGAACTCTGAACCTAGTCGCTAGCCTTTCTTGGAAGGGCCCTCCAAGACAAGGTGGGCAGCGAGCTCTTTGCAGTGAGCTGCCATGTGCATGCTGGGAAATGATCCCCAGGCTCCTCTGCAAGAGCAGACAGTGTTCTTATTCTCTGAGCCATTTCCCCAGCCCCTGAATACTGATTTTAGTAGCCTCAGGTGAATATTGAGAGGTCCTCTGGTGAGAGGCAGAGGGAACCTGCCTTTGCTGCCCATGAGAGGCCCCAGGCCTCTTTTTCAAACACTTTCAGTGGGCCAGTCCTCTGCTGATTGAGCCATCTTCCAATGTTAAATGTGCGAGCAGTCTAGAGTGTGGGCTCTGAACTCTCCTAGATTTCCCCCACCCCACCCTGGACTTTGCCTGAGGTTACCCTCTTCTTGTTCATTCCATCTTCCTCCACTGAAGTCTCTTTGTTTTTTCATGACTCAGCACAACTTGACAGAGGGCCTTGTGTAAGTTAGGAAACACACTCTACCACTGAGCCATATGCACAGCTGTCTTGTTACTTTGTGAAAACTTGAAGCAGGCTCTTACTATTCCCTGGGCTAGCCTTGGATCTATTTTATAGTTCAGGAAGTCCTTGAACTTTCCATCCTCCTGCCTCAGTCTCCCAAGCAGGTGGGATTATTGACCTGTGCCATCGGGCCTGGTTTTCGGAGTCTTTCTGGAAAGTTTCCTTCTGCCTGTCAGATACTTAGCTCCTCTCTGTTCCTGATGTGAACTTCACTGATGTGAACTCCAGCTGCTGCTCGCCCTGCTCTCTGCTGCCTCTGGCTTTGGGACTTAGTGGTGATGCATTCCCCTCACTTGGGTTTCTTCCCTAGCTTAGGTGTGATGTGTGTGTCTAGCTGGAGGTTTGCGTCCTCTGTCTCAGACTCGCTCTTTGCAGAATGGTAGCACACACAGAATTATTGCATAGATGACACAAGACGGAGCACAAAGCCTGGCCCCTAACGTGCGCTTCACAAACACCCAAAGCCTCTTTTTCACTGTGGTGCTCCTGAGGCATCTTCCTTTCCATCCAGTGTGGAAAGATTTTAGAGTGTGTTCGCTAATTACTGAAAGCCTAAGTCACTAGTGTGTCCCACCATCTAATCAGCAGGTCACAGTTTCCCTTGACATTTCAGGGAAATAATAATCAAGCCCCCTGGGCAAGATCAGAAATGGATTCACCCTGAGACGCTGCTGATGGCAGAGCTCCCACCCACCCTCCCAAATCCCAAATGCCAGGATGAGAAGGAGCTTGGCGATTCCATTACAAACTTCCCAGATGCCCACATAACTGCAGGTCTCTAAAATGAACAGAGGATGTGGTCACCAACTCAGAGAGTACTGAGATAGCACGGGAGGGCCACAATGGCACAGCCACTCTTCCTTCAGACTCTTGAACAGCTTGATCTTTTACAAAGAATGGTGACATCACCGTCAGGACTCCAAAGAGAGCTCGCCCAGCTGAGAGCGGGAGCCCCTCCCAGGCGGATACCTGAAGTGCTCTGGAAGCAAAGCCACATCCTTGCCAGACAGAAGCACTGAACGTTTGTTACGGAACAATGCATGTGCATACATAAATGCTATAAAATTAGCATAGACAGCTGGCAAATCATTAATTAACAGCAGCAAGGGTCTTCAGATAGCACTCCGGGGAGGCTGCAGGAAGAAGCAGCCCTGGGCCTGGGTTCAGTTTTACCCATGATCTGAATTCATCCCCATAAGAAAGAAGGTGAAGTGGAGGGAAATATGCCTCATAGAAGCCACCACATCTATTGCTTTCCCTCCTCACTGGCTCCGAAGGGAGCAAACAAGAAAGCCATCACAGTGCCCGGCTGTCTGCCAGCCGTACCCCCAAACCAGACGCCAAATGAGCACCGGGCATACAAGGCTGTGCCCAGGACAGGATAATTGTGCCATAAATATAATTAAAGTCAGCAGGAAGACCATTAAGGAGAAAACCAAACTTTAAAAAAAAATTAGTACTAGTGAGGAAAATATCATACATTCTTTTTATTCCAGTCTTAATTTTGTTTACATGATTCATACAGTTTGCAAGTGCATCCCCAGAGAACATTAGGATGGCACCACATGCATAAACATTCATATATAACATGCAAATTAGAAGCAATCTCAGGATTTATATAGAAATTACAGCCACTTCTAGCAAATTAATTCAATGACCGAAAAAGGCTTACTGTCTCTGTTCAAATCAAGAGGGGAAAATATTGGGCCAAGCAGATTTATTTATTCAGGAGGCCTGAGCCTTTTCCAGGGCTGATGTCCCTTTAGCCTGGAGATTTCCATTTTTTTTTATTGGATATGTATTGGTGATTGAATTTACTTTGAATTCGGGAGCAGTCAATGGGGGCCATAACGGGCTGTTTTAAGTGATAGCGTTGCTAATATCATCGTAAAGTTGAGGAGGCTGGAAGAGGTTTCTGTGGAGACGTGGCAGAAAGAAGGAGGCTGCTCGAGTTAAAATATTCAAGATATTGAGTCAGGCAGCCCCATGAGCGTGAACTTAACAGTTTATAGACAAAGAAACTGAGCTCTGGAGAGGATGTGGCCTGGCCAAGAAAATAAAGAAAATGATTTACAAAATCAGACCAGAGCCTGAGTCTGCTCTCCAAAGCACTCCATGAGCACACTGCTGGTTTGGAATAGATGGGGCAGGTGACATTCGAATGCACTCTCATGGAAGATTTTCTCGACATCATTTGCTCGAGATGTTCTCTCTGGGGACTCAGGGAGACTGACTTTCAGAATGACACCTTTACCTTCACTGCATTCATGGCTTTCTCAGTGTGGCTTATAGTTCTCCTTTCGGGAGAGGGCAGTATGACTTATGTTAGCCCCCCACAACACAGTGATGGCGGCTGAGCCTGCTTCACCATGTTTTCTCTTGCTGGCTGTGGGAACAGGCTCCAGCTGGCCTGCAGGAGGGCTGAGAGAGCAAACATTTAGAACATACTTATACCAGAAATGAATTCTTGCTGATCTGAAACTAGCAGAGAGTCCTTAATTTCATCTGTAAGTCAACACATTGAAGAGACCCCAGATTCCACACTTGGTATTAGTTGGTTGGTCACAAAACAATCACAGGGCTTAGCAAAGAGCAGCAGATCTGTGCCTAGACCATGACTGAAGACAGACATATGAATGAGCACAATGAAGGGCGAGGGAGATGGGTAAGTGTAGAGCTCTTGCCTAGTACACACAAGGCTCTGGATTTTAGGGCACATGAACACTAGGTTGTACTGGTATTCCAGGAAATACTTGTAACACTTGTATCAAGGAAGCTGAGGCAGGAGGATTATGCATTTGATGCCAGCCTGAACCACATAGTGAAAACCTATCTCAAACAAACAAAACAAAAGATTTAAATAGGCACTTAGTAGAGGCCGTCAGAAATATTCTTAGACTCATGGGCAAAAATAAACATTTACTGGCACATGACACATAGTATGTGTGTTTCTTTGTTACATGGTGTTTGTTTTATTTTGTTTTTGTTTTAGCGTTGTAGATGGCCAGGAACTCTCTATGTAGAACAGTCTGGCCTCAGATTCATAGAGATCTGCCTGCCTCTGCCTGCTGAGCGATGAGACTAAAGGCATGTATTATCACAGGGCAGGTTGTTAAATAGTGTTTTGACAGTGGCTAACATAAGGATTGTCAACTTAAAAAGAGCCCATCCCTCCCACAGGCTGGCTGGGGCTTCTTCCCATAGCTAGCAAGAGAAAGCACAGTGAAGCAGGCTCAGACTCCATCACTGTGTTGTCCTGGCCAAAGTCAGTCACACTGCCAGGCTCAATTTGTGAGCCAGAAAGCCACATCTTGAGAAAGGGAATCAGACTGGCTTTCAGATGACAGGCATCTGATCGTTGTGATATTGTCTATGTACTCTATGCAGAAAAGAGGTATTTTCATGTACATTCTGGGGCTCTGGAATCTATAATAAACACACACACATACACATACACACACACACACACACACAAACATACACACACAGCAGAATGTGTGCCTTGTATGCAGCATTTAACGTCTTGCCCTTGTTGTAATGCTCTGTTTTAAATAATCAGCTGAGGTTATGTCTGTTAGAGAAAACAGCAATAGAGGAAGCAATGGCACTTTGGATCTCCCACGACCCTGTGCTCTGGTTCTGGTGCTGTCTTTGGGTCTCCCATGGCCCTGTGCTCTGGTTCTGGTGCTGTCTTTGGGTCTCCCATGGCCCTGTGCTCTGGTTCTGGTGCTGTCTTTGGGTCTCCCACGGCCTTGTGCTGTGGCTTTGGTGCTGTCTTTGGGTCTCCCACGGTCCTGTGCTCTGGTTCTGGTGCTTTCTTTGGGTCTCCCACGGCCCTGCGCTGCGTTCGGTGCTGTTGTTTTCAGGCTCCCATGAGTTCTCTTCCTCGACCCTCATATGTTATGTGATTTGGTGCCGGTCATTTCAGGGCCCAGCATAATCCCCACTTGGAGTTGCATCTTGCAAAGCTCAGCTTCTTGTTTCCTTTCACTGAACTCCTTGCCTCTGTAGGCAGCTGGCAACTTTCAAAGCTCTTCACATTTGTCCCTTCTCTGACTCCACAGTCTCCCTTGAGAACTGTTGTCGCCTTTTTGAAGATGAAGAAACCAAGGCTCAGAGAATCCAAGTGATTTTCCTAAAGTAACTTACAGCTAAGACAATGACACACTTAAGCTAAAGTCCAGACTCCCACTTCCTAACCTTGAACTTCTGGTATGTTCTGCTATCTCCAGCCTGGGGTTTTGCAGCCAGGTGCTCAAGGGTTACCTGAATAATGCTCTGTCTAGGGCGAGTCAAGTGGAAACAAGGTATTCTTAAAGAGGCCATTAGAAATCCCCAGACCTCTGCTTTAGTGGTCTTTTCACAGATGGCTGGGGACTGTATAAATTCCTGCATTCCATCTGCCTGGGATTCCAGAACACAGTCTTGCATTGTGGATTAATCACTCCGTATCTATGTTTTAAAACCCTGTTATGGGTCTTTTAAAGGCATGTTTAAAGATGCAATGCTCCACCAGGAGGCATGGTCCATTTCAAAGCAGGGCTGTTTGCAGGTTGCTGCTACAGGAGGGGTATTAAGAGCAGAGGCAGTGGGAGATCTCTGCCTCCTACTTCAGGTAACTTCTTTCTCTGTGACTCTATGGAAGGAAGGCATTAGCTGCCCACTTGGGTGTGGTATCTGCCATATCCTTTGCTTCATCTGGGTTCCGGAGCACCAAGGAGAGATGCTGTTAATGGTCTCGGAGTGAATGATTATCCTGATTCAACTTGGACTGAGACGTGTCGTGGGATGTGGGACATTCAGTGCTAGGTCAGTCCCCGGCAGTGCCTGGCCACCCTACCCCATCCTCTGTATAGATCCTTCAAGAGAACAGATAGGCAAACCATTCCCCACCTAAAGGCAGCTAGTGTCTTCCGTGTCATTTGTTCTCCACACAAGAACTGTGGTGTGGAGAAAGCTGTGTCTGGGAGACTTAAAGTAATGAGACAGGAGCTCGTCTTGGCCTCCAGAACCAGGCTGTGTGAAACCATGGATGGAGACGCTTGGGAAGTAGGAAATCCTGCTCAGTTATTGACTTGTGTTAGGTCACTAATTCACTGTAGCTCTGTTTTCCTCTGGGTGAAGAAGGGAAACTCATGAAAGTTGTCAAAATGTCCATCTCTATTATGTATTCTAAAGTCTCATTATGAAGGGACCAATATACCCCTCTCTCCATCATCCTAAATCATTTTAGTTGACCTCCTAGGACTGTCTCACCAGGCCACTTTGGAAGTCTTTCTTTTTCCCTCAGTCTGAACGAGAAAAGCCGGTCAGAGCCAATCACAGAGTAAAGTCTCAAGGCTCCTGTTTATCTCAGTGAAACTAATGGAAATAGTTTGTATTTGCCTTTTTTAATGTAGTTGTTACCACTAGCTGCAATGATTACTTAAATTTAGTAAGATTTAAACTTTAGTTTCTGAGTCACCAGAGACTGTTGAGTCTGGAGCGGCATCATGGGAAGGATTTAGTCAGTAAACTACAATTGGATGGTTTTAAGTGTGGCAGAGGCAGTGAGGTTTCGGAGGTCAAGCCCTGGCAGCAACCAGCCCTTCACTGACACCAAGGAGAAAGGCAGGTAGCGTTACTTTCTTTCCCCAGTGTGGGGACTGGTTAACTGTAGATGGTACCTGGAAGTGAGGTAAAATTCAAAATATATATCTGAAAGCAGAATTGCTGTCCCTCCTGAGGAAGCAAGTAATGTTTTCTGCAATTAACGCCTCAGGAGGGGTGTTAGTATCCAAGAGCAGATATTCAGCTCCAACTACATCCTGGAAGTTGAGAGATCTAGGGTAGCTTCCCTCTTTAGTTAGAGAGATGGAGTTGGCTGGGTCCCTAGCATTTCCATTATGGGATCTTGGTTGTGATGACCTCTCCTGTCTTTACTGTCAACTCTGATACAATGATGTATACACATCCTTGATTGTAGCCACAAATGTTGTTTCTTTACTACTCACTGAGAGAGAGCATCACCAGCTGCACTCTCAAGGCTCCCATAACTGAACTTTCACGCGTTTTACGCCTGCCAAGGCTTTCTGGCACCCACACAGCATCTTGGAACAAGTCCTTTCATCTCTCTGAGCTGATTCCCATTCTGTAAACCAAGGTTCAGGGCCTCTCCCAGGTGTGGGCTCTTTGAAAGTTCCTGTGTGCTGACTTGACTCACACAGCTTCGGTCCCGAAATCCTGACTGGGGTGGTGAGGGAAAGAAGAAAAGATGACACACAGATGCAAGTACAAAGCTGGGCTCAGGTCCGCTGTGTGCACTCTGACAGAATGACCGGCTACGGCAAGCCACAGCGGAACTTAGCATTTTTATTATGTACAGGACAGGGGGAAGGGTTCGCTAGTCTTTGTAGGAGGTCACCGTAGGCAAGAAGTCTCAGGCCATAAGAGGAAGAGGAAGCCAGAACTGCTAGTTTTTACACACAGTCATCAATGGCCCACAAACACTCATACTTGGGCTGGAGGGAGCAGGCTTTGCTGATTCTAATGGGTAGATCCCCCTGATCCACATGGGGAGAGGCCTTGTCAATTTCCCATGGGTCTGGGGTAATGGCCCTGTCGTGGCTGTGCCTCCTTCCTCCATAGTGGGCTGTGCTATCCTGTGTTTCAGAAAGCCCCTTTCCTGGCACCCCAGTGAATGTTCTTAGGTGCTACATGCTTGTGGAATCCAGGAGGCAACAAGGCCTCTGGGGGCTTTTTCTTTACTTAGTTCCTTTCACCATAAATGCATTTTCCTTCCCTTTTCTATTTCTTTCTCTTTCCCCTCTCCCTCCCTCCCTTCTTCCCTCCCTCCCTTCATTCCTTCTTCTCATGTAATCCGAACTGATCTTGAACTCACCCAGTAGCACAGGACCTTGACCGCCTGAGCCTCCTGCCTCTACCTCCCCAGAGCTAGGGTTACAGAAGTGCACCACAAGGCTTGGTTTATGCAGTGCTCAAAATCGAACCTATGGTTTCGACACCCCTGTTCCCTTCTTTATCTTTCTTTCAGATTCTCCCCAGGTAGAGATTTCACAGTGTCCTCTAGAAACCTGGTCTGGTTAGACCTCATCAACCTGCCTGGGACCATCTATCTCCCCTGAGCGGAACCCTAACTTTTCTTTTTCCAACTAGGACGCCGTCTGCCTTCCCTTCCTCATTCTCTCTATTTTATGTGGACTCTGATGCATTCTTTCTCGCACATTTGCTTTCCAGGACTTGCTGCAGTGTATTCTTTCTTCTTTTCTTCCTGAAGAAAAGACTGAGGCTCAATACAGTATGGACTCAGCTCATTAGAGCCTGGCAAGAAAGTATTAACCCAACTGTCCCCAGACCTGAGAGCATCACCCAGCTTGTGGAAGAGCCAGAGCCTATGAGAAGTGCCTGCCTACCTGGAGGCGATACTTCTGGTACAGAATGACCGTGTCCACTCCCATTTGGAGGCTTGGAGTTTTCACTTCACCCGTTAGCCATCTCTGACTCTACTGCTAAAACCACACTCAGAATTTTGTTTCTGTCCTCATAATCAAATAAATCAGTTTCCCCCTGATGTGACAAATACATGAGATAAAGCAACTAAAAGCATTTGTTCGGGGTTCAGAGTCATGTCTCTGGGTGTGCAGCAGATCATGGCAGAAGAGAGTAGTGGGGTGGAGCTGTTCACTTTCAGGTAGCTAAGAAAGAGAGAGAAGTAAATGGAGTCACTGTCAAAATACAGTTTTTTAAGGACACCCCAGTAGGTGTCCTAGTAGATGTGACACTTAGGTATTCTTCACTTCCCAATAGTTACTCAGATTTTGAATGCATTGATGGGCTGAAGATCAGAGCCCTCATATGTCAGTAAGTGTACACACACACACACACACACACACACACACACACAGAGAGAGAGAGAGAGAGAGAGAGAAAGAGAGAGAGACACAGAGACACAGAGACAGAGAGACAGAGATGCAGAGACCCAGAGACAGAGAGAATAGAGAGAGGTGTTTTATAATCCCCTTGAAGTCCCTTAATCCAGGGATGTCCATAATCAGTGTCACCATCACAGCAGTCTTCCAAACTCCTAGCAAGGCTTCAAGAGGGGTCCCTGTGCCTCAGCTCTTTGCACATATTACTATTACCCCTCTCCTGCCGTGTTCACTGGCCCCATCTGTTATTTTTAAATGAAGCCACAGACTTATGCTTCTTCCATTCATTTGTTCCAAAAATTTCTATTGAGTGCTTGTTATGGGCACAACACTGATTCTGCAAACAGTCAAATGGCAAATATGCATTGAAAGAGGATTAGGCAAACAGAGGACTTGGCTAAGTAACCAAGTGGAAAGCCCCAGGGGCACAGATCCTCTGAAGGATACCATTTACCAACATATACTGATCAAATTACCTCTGTGATATATCCTAAAGAGGCCTGAAATATCCTATAGTCTAGGCAAAGAGACTTTCTATTTAGTGAAATAGGCCACTAATATACACAGTATAAAAGTATGAACAAGCAAACCAGCAAACAAACAAACAAAAAACTCTCCAGGGGCTGGTGAGATGGCTCTGTGCAGAAAGGTGCTTACCTGGAAAATGTGACTTGCATTCAATCCCTTGATTCCATATAAAGTTGACCTCTCATCTCCACAAGCATCAGAGTGTGTGAGCACCATCAGCACACACACACACACACACACACACACACACACACACACACACACACACACCAATAAAATTGTAAATCAAAAAAATGATAACAGGGTATGGTGAGGTACACCTTTAATCCTAGCACTGGGGGAGGCAGAGACAAGCAGATCTCTGAGTTCAAGGCCCATCTGGTTTACACATCGAGTTCTAGGAGCCAGGGCTACACAGAGAAACCTGGTCTAAAACAGAACCAACCAACCAAATAAACAAAAACAAAAAACCCAAAATGTTTGATTTTGTTCTCTGTATCAGGTATCAGGTAGTAGGAGCTTTTTGAATATTAATAATTTTCACCAGTCCTATGAAGTGATAGAGATTATAATTATTCTAATCATAGAGGGAAATAGAGCCATAGAAAGGTAATTCACCTTGCCTAGAGTTGCACAGCTGGCCAGTGGCTGAGCAGCACAGCAGGCAGCCTGTCTGGCTGCTCCACTCTCCAGAACACTTTTAAAATTGGCACAGCATGGGGGTGTTTCTAGCTGCCCAATCAACAGATGCTCAGCTTATGTTAATTCTGGGATCTACCTTTCAAAACACCACTGTGTCCTAAAGAGGAGCAATTGAATTCTCCTAAACATGGCTCCCGATTTAATAAACAGAAGGGCTGGCTTAAGTTTGGGTTCTCCATCTTTGATGCCCTTGATGGATTTCCCTAGACCAAAGTACAAAATGGTCCATTCAACAGGACAATGAGTGACGATCGGCTGAGACATTTAAGAATAAGTATTTCTCGCAAGTTAACATTCCAGGTCTAGAATTTTAGTGTATTTGTAACGAGTAATTTGGAGCCACTTCACATTCCCAGCGTTTTCATACGAGGAACCCACATACTGACGTACCAATAAGCATCCAGAGGCATAGATACTGGTCCTTGTTTTTCTCTGAAGTCCAGAAAGTAGAGGCAGTTTGAAAAATACTGTTAACACATAAGATTGGGAGTACATTAGAAACCCCTTAGTAGCTGCTTTGAGAGAAGGGATTCCCCTGGTCAGGAACAGTATTGTTCATATCAATCGGCAAGGTAATAAGTCTCTCCTGTCTGCGCTGGAGATGGACAGCCACAGCAAGATGGCATGTGCTTCCTTGTAAGGCTAAGGGCTTCACAGTTGATGCCAGAAGCTAGGAGTTTTTGTTTGTTAGTTTGTTTTCTAGAAAGGCTTCAAGTCTTTGTAAGAGAAACTATGTATTCAAGAGCAGGCATTTCTGAAAAATCAAACGATTGTCAGCATCTCTCCTGAAGGACAATAATTAATTTCTCTAAAGTAATAAACCTGATAATTAGAATGGATCTGGTGCTAGTCAAAAATTTCAAATGTGGGGTGAATCAATAAAAATGCTTCTTTCTCCCCACCTCTTCCTTTATATTTGAAGTTTGTACGGAGTACAAAGAGGAAGTGAGCCCAATAGTTTCTGATGCTTCCAGACTTGAAGTATCAGTGTTTTGAAGCAGTTATTTGATGTTCAGCATGCCTCTAAAGTATTTTCCATATGGTTGAAGTCTGTTTTACTGACAAGAAGTTTGTTTTCACAGATTTAGATGTCAACTTGGCACTTAAGACTGGGTTATTTTTCTTTACCCACCTGTAGGAGAAAAATCCTCAAAAGAAACCGAAATGAACGCACCCACACTTGATTCTCAGGGTTTTCCGTAGTGTCTCATCTCCTAATTCTCCGTTGCCACCAAAGTAGCCTTTGTGTTAGGAAAAGGCTGCCTGACTCCAGAGAGGGAGAACAACCCATGGCCCCACGGAAGGAAGGAAGCTGGAGACTTGTTTCTGCGGAAAGATCGCGTGTGGGTGCGGAGAGAATAAGCTGTTGCTCTGAAAGTGATACCCCAGCTTCCAGATTGGCTCAGTATTGGGCATTTGCACCTGTGTGGGGGTGGGGGCGCAGCCGAGATCACCCAGGGGATCTTGTTAAGCCTACCTTAGTAAGCTCAAGGTGCCTCTCCACACTAAACTACGGGAGCACATCTCTTGCTTGGAGACTCGGGCATCAAGGACAAACAGAATCGAAAACCTCGACATCTACTTACTGAGCCCCTTTGCCACTTACCGAGGCAGTTCTAGGCAGTTCAGTTTAGTTCTAAAATTGTTTATCAAAATCTCAGCTTCAGCTGAGCATCCTTTGGCCGTTCCCCAGCCTGCAGAGCAGGAAGGCTCTGTCTCCTCTGAAAGCAGTTAAGACTGCTTGACTAGCGCAGTAGACTAAAGGTCCCTAGCAGCTGTGGAATGACTTGTGGACCAACGTTGATATTAAGATTATAATGTTTGCATAATAGTTTTTGTTTTTCATTCAATAAAAAATGCTAAGCAGGAACTAAGAAAAAAGGAAGGGACTATACAGCACAGGCAGTCGCTTTCCGGATGCCCAGCCACGCCTCTCTCTGCACTCTTCCTACCTCCTTTGCTCCCTCTTCCCGGCTTTCCTTCAGCTCATTTGAGGGATCGCGATAAAGAATGTGTGCAGCTTGAATTAATTTATTTGTAACTAAGACTACCACATTTTCAAAGTATGCATATGTGTTACTTGTTAATTTGTACAGGGAAAAGAAAAAACCCACAAAACAAATACAACAAAACAAAACACTCGCCGGGCAGTGGTGGCGCACGCCTTTAATCCCAGCACTTGGGAGGCAGAGGCAGGTGAATTTCTGAGTTCGAGGCCAGCCTGGTCTACAGAGTGAGCTCCAGGACAGCCAGGGCTACACAGAGAAACCCTGTCTCGAAAAAATAAAAACAAAAACAAAACAAAACAAAACAAAACACTATGCTAAACTGGCCAGGAAAGAACCTACTGTATGGAAACCTTGGCTCTTCCCCCTCTCTTCTCTCCTCTCTTCCCTCTCCCCTGTCCCCTGTCCCCTGTCCCCTCTCCCCCCTCTCTCCTTTGATTTTTAAAAAGCCATAAGCGTATTTGTTACTGTTTTGGTTGAAACTAAGCTGGGGGAAGAGGAGGAGGAGGAGGAGGAGGAGGAGGAGGAGGAGGAGGAGGAGGAGGAGGAGGAGGAGGAGGAGGAGGAGGAGGAAACAAAAACAAATAAACCAAAAAGACCCCCACATGCACACGGGTGGGGGGGGGGAGAAAAAAGGATTAAAAAGCAGAAAGCAAAATATTTAACAAAAAAAGCTTTAAAAATATACAATGGATTTTACAAGAATTCAGCCTAGGAAGACACTCATTATTTGAGGAAGTGTGCCCTGTGCTCGGCACTATTTACAAAGTCAAGACAAGAGCCTGGTGGAGGACAGCTTGCTGAATCAATCCAGTTAGATTCTTAGGAGAAGACCTGACACCAGTCCCCAAAACACAGAAGAACCCTGAGGCCACGGGAAGATTTCCTTAATTTACCGAGGCCATTTTAAAACAGTTCCATGGTTTAAAAATCAGAATGTATAATATAAGTGCATTTTCGAAATGTAGAAAGATACCCAGAAAAATTCCAAGAATATATTTACATAGTGTTTGTATATAACATCATTTAAGATATATAAAGCAAATACACACACATACACACATATAAATATACATATATATGCAGTGACTTCCATTGGTTAAGGATGAATTTTGCTTTCCTTTATTCATTTTTAAAAATTATATATATAATTTTGGTGTTGAAAATATATCCACATAACCAAAAGCATTTTGAAACCTGCATTAGCCCCTACATGGCAACCTTTAATGATTAATGACTTTTAAGAATCAGGACAAGTCCCATGTGTATCACATTATTTGCCAAAATCATGTTTTGAATTTAATCAAGATATTAGCCAGTTGCTTTAATATCTGCTCAAATATGCTCATGAATGATACTGATATTTTGTATTTACTGTCGGAGGCTAAGAAAGGCAGAGAAATAACTGCAGTCATCTTTTTGTTGATGGTAACTCAGTAGCAGTTATTTTTCTCCTCAAAAATCTGTACCATCCTACCTCTGGAAGTCAGAAAACTATTTTGAATTCACAATTTAGAATGTATAGTTTTAAATAACATCGTGTTCACCGTCATGGAAATCTGTAACGAACCGTGCACATGAGACGGCAGGCAAGTGATGATACTACGGATATTTAATAAATACTCCTTTCTACCCAAAATTAACTTTACAGTCAAGTTCAAGGGAATAAAATTGTTCGGGGGTGGGGGGTGGGGGAGATGGTGGTGGCTTTGAATTGTCCTTTCAACTGGCTGCAGGCAGTTTCCTATATAATTCAAACTTAAAAGTGAAGTAAAAATGTGCTCATGTCAGAGACACATGTATCTATGATCTATTTTCTCAGATGTTAATTTTTTTTACCTTGCACAAAAGCCAGTATTCTTGCACATTTTTTATTTTATACATTTATTCCATGTCTATGCCAATAAAAGTCTAACTCAGCTCCTTTAGAAACAGCTATAGAATGTAGGATCCTTAGATACAATAACTTACTAAAGGAAGCTGTAGTTTCAGTTCGTCTGTTTCCATTACAGCACTCTGGGAACAAAACATTCTAGTTTTAAAGAAGGAAATGATACGCAAAAGCATGAGCACATGATCATATACATGTCAATTCTTACTGTTAATTTTAAAAGCACTCACGGCGAGAAAGAGACTTGAAATAAACAAGCCGCTGCCTCCCACTGTGTTCTTAATTTCCTTTTCTTGTGGATAATGTTTGTTCACAAAGGCAAATGAAGTCTTTAAAATGTATATGAACAAGCACCTTCCAGCTGTGAGCATGTAATTGGCCAATCAGTTTTTATTCAGAGAGATTTGTAAACCGTCACTGTAACGTTCCCACTTAACTCCTATCTGGCCCAACCGTTGCTTTTCCATGGAGCATGTCAATTTTCCATGTCTTTTTCTTATACAGCCAGAAGAGAAAATGAATGAAATCACCCTTTTCATGTATTCATAAACAAGAAAAACGGAACAAAAATTTAATTTTTTTCACCATTAGCAATTTACTTTATAGGTTTAGGACGTGTTTCAAGTTATCATTTGAACTTTGTTTAGACGCTTTAGAATCACTGCAAGCTAAAGGAAACCAACATGCACAAACAGAGTTCTTTTCACAACCATCTGCCACCACAATGAAAGAATGTGGCTTCGAAGTTTATTGGATATACGCTTTATTGTAAATAAAAGTGTATTGCTGTGAGTTTATGATTTAATGATAAACAGAGCTATTGCTTTGTTGCTGGGACCATAACTATCAAGAAGTGGGAAGAAGTAAATAGCATTAGAGACTGTAAAACGAATAGTGAACTAGGTCCATTTGCTCGGTTTAGAGGCCTGAATATAGCCAATCATGCATTTTGTTAAATGCTTGTTTGATGATATTCTTAATCACACATCCTTTGTCCCTCGCTGGTGTTCTCAGGTGCTGTTAATAAAACCCAGTATTCCTAAAAGCACAAGTAGATTGGAAGCAGATGTCGTTAGTAAGACAGAGTTGGCAAAAGGAAAAATGTTTGCAATTTAAAAACGGACTAATGTCTTTAAGGTGCGAATTCGCTGTGGCTATGCATTCCTGCAGGATGTGAAGCCCAGGGAAAGAGCTCAGAAAAAATGTCTGAAAGAACAATGTTGTAATTGCTGGGAGAAGTTGTAGGAGATAAACTAAACATGAAGAATATCCTCGAATCAGCCTGTGATAAACTGTAACATGAAATACTTTAAACAAATCTTAAAAATACAAAAAAAAAAAAGGTAAATTAATTTGGAGCATATTTCTTTTTTCAAGCAGAGTTCTAATTATGTTTATAAATGCATTTTCCTTTTCCAGATGTCGTTATACATAATGTTTCACAATTCTGTGTTTAAACCATGCAAACATAACATTAGGAATATCTATGGCCCAATTTACTCATTTTTTTGTCGTTTGTTTTAGTTTTTAAATGATTATTTTGTGAGCATTTATTTCTTTATAATAAAATGAAGCTTTTCAAATATAGTTGTAATAAAACTGAATTTTTACGAAGTCAAGTTATAGTGAAAATGGGAAAAAAGCAGAAGGAATCTCAGCTTGGAAAGTGAACTCTTATTTATGATGTCATTCTCAATTTTGTAATGAAATGAAAATAAGAGAAGTTTCTCTGAGAAGCCCTTAGAGAAAGGTAGGGAGGAGACATCCATCTCCCAGCGGATCTGAGAGTGGTTGTGAGAACGCCTTGGGTTCCCTTCCATGCCATTTAGCATTTCTGAACTTTTAAAAATAGAAATACATATTAGTTCATCACCAGAACAACTTTGTCCACAAAAGCAAAACCCTCCCCTAAACAAAACCACAAGCATCGCTCTTGGATTAAATAACTATTCACTTCGGTTTCCAAAATCCATAGCTCCTGGAACCAGCACTGCCCCAACTTCATAAACCGGAGAACATAAATATAAATATAAGTTTTTGTCATGAGGTCATAAAATTAACTGTAACTACTAAGACTCAAGTGTACAAAGGTGCCAGTGTTTTATTACTCTACCCTACCTAGAGTTCAGTTTCAAATAACAATTTTGACAAATTATCAACTGACATCATGTTTCTTGGATGGAGGCGGATGTTCATGATTAATTGCCTGTAATATTATAGACATTAATGTGCATTTCAACATTTAATCACTGGAATATTTGTGGATATAATTTCATGTAGGAGGCATAAAACAACGCAAACACTTACTTTCAAGATTGAAATATATACGACTTGAGTTAAATGTCATCAGTGAGCTGATGTAAATCCAGAGGCAGTTATTAAACAGTTTTTCTTAATTTTATTACACATCAGAAAATGTTTTAGAGGAAAAAAATTGCTCACACTAGCCCCACATGAAACTTCTCTTTTTTCCTAATTCCCCTAAACTCATTCTTCCAGGACTGGCCAGCTTTCCACTCTTGGAAGCTACTGGCCTCAGCAATCAGTCCTGTGTGGCAAGGTGTCTGCCAGACAGGGAATAAAGAGAATTTCAAAAAGGGGATGGGTAGGTGGGAGGGGAGACTGTATTTTAGTTTTTGTTATGAGTTTTATTTTTGCCAAGAGAAATAGAATCTTTCCCATTTTACTTTATTATTATTATTATTATTATTATTATTATTATTAATTATTTTATCAACAAGCCTCATTGACCACGTAGTCTTTAAAGTGTAGCCACTGAGCAATGAACACTCCCAAATTTGAGTTCAAGCAGATGAACTACGTGTGATAATTATGTTTCTAAAAGCTGAAGAAATGTATCCGAAATGACAGATGGTATTTTTAAACTCAGGGTCCCCGATTAACTGCCCATTCATTCATTTTTCCGAGTGTTTGCCACCCGGTACTTTAACAATATCGAAAAGGTAGGTTTTATGTTCAGTTCAGGACATAAAACAGAAGAAATTTCATAAGAAAAAAAGGAAACATACTTCTCAAGAACAACTTTTATTTTACAACGTCAATCGGATATCCTTGGGGCCTTTTCCCGTTGGAAAGAATTTTAACACATCCACCTACTGCTTAGTCTGAAAGAAATTTCTGTCTCTCTGGTTTTTACACTCAATTCAAGTCGTTGAAAATGGTCGGAGCAAGGAATCCATAGTAAAACAAACATGAATTTTAATAAAGAGAAATTTCTTATAAAGTTTGCTCTCACACAGTACTAGCTGTTGCAGAGTATATATTAAGATTGAAAGGAAATTAATTCGGGGGGTATATGGGTAATCTTATGTATTTCATGGTACAGCCCTGAACGATTTGTTAAAGAAAACGAAAACATGAGTTTAGGAATATATAATTCTCTTAAGAGGATGCATTAAAAAGAATCTTTTTTTCAGAAAAGCATTCCTTTAGGATCGCGGAGCAAGTTGGGTGAGGCTGCCGAGACCCGCCCACAACCCCTCCCCCTGCAACCCCCCACAGCGACCAGGGTTCTCTAGTTACGGAGGGAACTCCCATTTTTATGCAAAATAGAACGCGCAACATTTATTAACCTAGCCAATGATCAAGCAGCATCCCGCCCTAAAGAAGGTGGAGCCAGGGACCCCAAGCGACGCCTTGCTGCGTCCGCCTCCCGCTCCTCCGGAGGCGGGAGCTGGGCGGAGAGAGAAACACCCAGGCTCTTTATTTACATGCAGTCATACTATTGGCTCGAGCTGCTGTGAACGGGGTGGGGTGGGGTGGGGGGGCGGGGAGCGGTCGAAAGTGAAGTTCAAGGATTGGTCTAGCAAACGATGACGCAAGAAAGGCATAATTAGCAAATGAGAGCACTGAACTAACGCCCCTCTCTCTAGTTCCACCCAATGAATGATGAGCCTATGCAGAAAATTTCTTGTATATTTAAATATCAAATCTAGGCCTCTATTTAAATATTTATGAGGAGGAGGGGAGGGGCAGAGTATCTCCAGGAAGCGTTTCTGATTGGCTGGTTTTTTCAAGGGCGTGTTAGCTGTCGGGAAAGTGCGGGCACCCGGATCAACTATATTATTCATTATTGTGTTTCTGGCTTTATTTTGCTTTCCTCCCACCTATTCTTTCTTGGTAGCATGTGTAGTCCAAGCGGCCCAGCTTTGTTATGATTCCGCTGTTGATATATTTTCTTTTTCGTAACTCAATCTCTATTTTCATCGATTTTTAAAACGCAAGTATCTGGGACAGATGGAAACAATTAGAAGCTCCGCTCTGTCGACGTGTATAATCTTATTAGTTTAATGGGTCACAGGGCGCGGGACCTATTTCCTATGGATCAAAGTGAAAACAAACACGGTTAATATCCCATTTTGTTTTAGAACCAAATCGGATCGGGTTCCCTCTGTCGGTCGTGGTAATGACAATATTAAGAGAACTTAGGTTGCCTTGAAGTTTAGGAGGAAATGGAGCCATTGAAATATTCTATTTTAAAAACTCATTAATATCACCACCAGGTAGCTGGCTGCAAGCTTTCTGACCACTCTTGAGTTTATCACAGTAGCATGGCTATTAAGAATTTCTGTGTTGCTTGTTTTGATCTATTGCTTTAATGAAGTGAAAAATCCTGCATAGTTCCCTGCTAATTATACCACCTTCTCAGGTTCCTCTATTCCAGCTCAGTGAGAACATTGGAGTGCTTGGTGCAATTTTCAACTACAGTTTCTTAATATATTTTTTTAATCTGTGGATGGTGAGAACAGACTTTTTATTGTTTTTATTCTCAGAATTTACTTGATTATTTGGAGACCCTTGTATAGTTCAGGCGATTCTCTAATTCTTGATCCTCCTGTTCCAGACTCCCCAGAACTGGAATTATAGGCATGCACCATGCCCGGCCAGATTTGCACCGTTATTCTTATTAAAATTTGTGAGTCAAACAGCCTACACCCAAAATTTAGTATTCCATTTGCCAGCATTCTGACTCCTGAACATCAGTGGACCCCAGGTAAGACTCAAACTGTAAGGAAATTGTTTTCACATTTTGAGTTGTATGTGGTTGTGGTATTCTGAGTCAAAAATATAATCTAAGCACCTACAGGGTGGGCCAGAGCCTCTCTTCTTAGCAAAGCCCTTCTCTTTAAGACCCTCTCCCCTGCAGTAACTTCTCACCCTAATAAATTAAATGTGACCACAGTGTGGTCCATTAGCTTGGAGTGTGAGGTGATGGCGCCTGTCAAAGGTGGCTGGCCCACTACAAACCCTTAAATATTCCTACAGATAATAAATATCTGCGCAAGGAACGGATGTAAATAATAGGTTCCTAGTCCTTTAAAAAAAAAAAAACCCTCTGTACCACAGCAATGAATAAAGGCACCTCAGAGCTGAGTCCCCACAAAACGGGTAGTAGGAGAAGCAGATCTTGAGAATTCTTGATCCAAGTGCAGGCCTCCTCCGGCTCAGCAGGAACCAGAGCCAAAGTATATAACTCACCCAGGCCTTTAGGAATGTAAACACATTTACATTTTTGTTTTGACTTTTACATTTACATTAAATGTAAAAAAAAAAAAAATCACATTTTTTGTTTGAACTGACCAGGATCCTCCCAAAAGAGTAAGCACTGGCTGTTAGTGAATCATTTTAATTCCAAAGAATATTTACTAGCAATTGGCCAAGCAAGGCGGGGATTGATTGAAAAAACCAACCAACCAACCAGACAACCAACCAACCAACCAACCATACCCTTTGTTTTTCTGCACCCTGCACTGTGGGCTCGGGGGTTTCTGGTTCTTGGCTTTCAGAGCGTCCCAGCAGCCCTCACGACTGACTCGGGGACTGAGATAGCTTCGCAGCTTGTCGCTGGAGTGTATGCACCCCAGCGCTGGTGGTTCATTTCAGAAACCAAAACTAAAACACATGCAAGGAGATCTGACATCTGGGACAGATGTGACTGAAAATCTTTTCAAATTTGTCCTTGATTTTTTTTTTTTTTTTTTGCCTTTGATCCTTATGTTTCAGTAGACATGCAATAGTGGTAGCTCTTCTCTTTACAGTCCCTTGTCCTCTGTCCCCTGTTTGTAGATCAACAATATTTTATTTTGGAGAAGGGATTAGTTTTCACTTGTGGGGGAAAGAGAACCGAGAGGAACACATTTTCAAGCCCCCATGTCCCAGGATTTAACTCTATTATTCGTTGCTGACAATAATGAAAACTGTTAGCATTTTGTTTAGAACTATTTTGTTTTTCCAGGTGGAAACATAGTCCTTTTGTGCTAGAGCCTGTGTTATAGACAATCACATCACCTTCTCTTCTGTGGACAAAAGAGCATTTACATGTGTGACAAAATAATTATTTATCTGAGGTAACAAATGCTTCGATCTTTCTTTCTGTCTTTCGTTTTTATTTTTGGATGTACGTCTCAGTTTCTAATAACATCCAGGGATATTTGCATCCTCCAGTTTTCCGGGTCAAAGGAGGGACCTCACTAAAGTTCAGTAATGGATTCTCCCTCCATTTTGGTTTTTTGATCCTTTAGATATTTGTTTTAGGCCGGTGGGCCCACTGCTGTAGTATCTTTGTTAACTGGAGAAGTTCGCTGGTGCACGCAGTGAGTGTAGAGGACTATCTGAGCTGCATCCCTGAGGTGGGAACACAGTCATTCATAGAAGGAAGGAATTAGATTTGTGCCCTCTCTTGCAAGACTCCAAGAACCCCAAGCATCCCGTAAGCTTCAGTTCTTTATACACCTCAACACTCTGTCGCGCGCTCTCTCTTTCTTCTCTCTCTCTCTCTCTCTCTCTCTCTCTCTCTCTCTCTCTCTCTCTCTCTTTCTTTCTTTTCTTCCTCTAAATATTTATTTATTCTTGTTATGTAGACCAGGCTGGGTCTGAACTTCTGCTTCCAGAGTGCCAGGATTGTAGGTATGAGCCGCCACTCTCAACCCCCACCCCGTGATGCCTCAGACTTTTGACATGTTTTGTTTTAACATTTTGTTTAGTCATGTTTTATTTTATTTTTAACATTTTATTTAATCAATATGTCTGCTGTGGACACAAGTGCTTAGGATTAATACACCTTTAGCTTTCCCCAGATCCAGACCCCGGCTTCCTCCTCAACCAAGGATGGCCAGCCTGGGAATTCAGGGACAGTACCCCTGGCATCTATCGATGCTCACGTGCGCACCGGCCGGCGGGGGCGCGGGCAGGCGGAGGCGCTCTGCTCAGAAAGGCCTGTGGAGAGGTTTTGACTTGACATTTACCATCACACGGCTAAGACTGGGCCTTAAAGCGGGCCTCCTGGGGACCTGAGGCAGACCCTTTTCTGGCCCAGTGCTCCAACTCGCGCGACTGGCCAATCCTGCACAGTGGCCCAGGTCCAGAATTCGCCATCAGAGGATGCAAGCGCGCCTGGGTTTAAAACCTGGCTCTGCTACCGGAAGTCATTTGACAAATCTCAGGCTGGCCTTTCTAATCTTTGCGGCTCCTCAGAGTTTTGCAAATCTTTAAACAAGCTGTAACCTCCTTCAAACAGCGCGCCAGACATACAACCCACAGGGTCAGGCAGAATGCATCTGCACTCCACTTCCTTCGAGGTCAGGCCCTACCTCTTCTAGCACCTTTCTGTCTGCAGATTCCCGTGCACCCATTGGCAGCCCAGACCCAGGATTGTCTCCCACCCTGGAGGTCCAGGCCTGAGTATTGGGTACCCATCGAGCCCCTCGGGGCAGACCAGGGGGAGAGTACCCTCCTGGCAAGATCAGCGAGGTGGGGGTTGGGCAGGTGATTTATGATGCTTATCAACGTTTTAGGAAGCAGAAATTAACCTGAGGAGGATTAGGCCCCAAGCTTTGAAGTTCGTCGTTTTGTTTTCCTCCTGTCCACTCCCATGATCAAATAGTTCCTTGTTCCTTCCAACCCTCTCCTCCTCTTCTGGTTATCTCTTCTCCCCTCTCCTATGCCCTAGCAAGTCCCTTTGCATTGTTTTTCTTAATTTCAAATAGAAATCTCTTGACACTAGCTACCGAGTTCCTGTCAGTGGTCTAGAAACAGAAGGAAAGACCCCTCCCCCATCCTTGTCCCCTGGGAATAGTGTTTGAACATTCATTTTCTGTTTGGAGAGCAGAGGTAGCAAATCTGTAACTCTTCCTTTCTTTGGCACTTTCTTTCCATCCAAAACCCTTTGCCTAATTCCTCCATGGAGGCTGGCCTTCCTAGGAAGCAGGCTAGGTTGAGGTAGTTAGCGTTCATCTCTGAGTGAGTGCTAACTTCGCTTAGCTCATGGTCCTCCTAGCTTGCCAGTCTTCCAGGGTCCGGGGCTGTGCGGTACGCTTTCCATGCTGTCCTTTATTCCCCTCCCCCCGCCCCCCCTCTTCCGAAATTCAGGCTTCCAAGCGGAATCTTCTCCCGCAGTTCTTTCCCGGAGGCGCCTGTTGAAAAGGCAATTTCCTTGGGCGGTGTGCTCCGGCTGAGAGTAAAACAGAAACCAGGTTTGTTTGGGGTCCTGAAACCATCCATGTTTTATTGCATCCGCCTCAGAGTCAACTAACTCTTAATGAGCATCCAGGCGGGAAAAGCACAAGGAGGTTTGCTCAGCGTTTGGGAGGGGACCTGAGTGAGGAGAGTCTGTTTACTTCTCTTGCAACCAGAGGTTGCAACATCTTCCCCCAAATGGCTCCTTCTAGTGCCGGGGGTATAGACAAGAAAGTCAGAAGGCATCAGGTTTCAGCTCTCTGAGTAATCCAAGATCATTCAGCCAAGAAGACCTTCAAGTTGGCCCTGTCTACAGCTTGTAATGAAAAGGGTAATCTGTCGTGTAATGAAAAACAGTACCTACAAAAACAAACCAGCATCCGACGGCCTTCCACCTCGCACCACTCTACCCTAATACCCGCCAGTGACAAATATTACTATCCAGTTCCACCCCCAAAAGAGGAAGCAGTAGATCTTCCTCTTAATAACTTCCCAAAGTGTTACAAATAATAAAAGGGGCGCATAAATCATCGCCGGAGCGACTCAATGCGGACCACGAAGGATTTACTTCTTTTGAGCCTTAGCTTCCAATTGCTCTCTCATTGGCTTATTCCTTGAAGTCCGCCCCCAGATCCGCGCTCTTATTGGTCAATATGGCAGGATGACGCATAGAAAGGGCGTGGGGTTGGTGGGGGGCTGGATTTTCCCACTGCGCAAGCGTCCTAGGGTGTACGCGTGTGATTGACAGCCAGGGGGAAACAAGTGCGCGTGCGTGGATGAGTGAGCGAGTCAGAGACACACAGAGACACAGAGAGACAGAGACACACAGAGAGACAGAGACACACAGAGAGACAGAGACAGAGAAAAAAGAAAGAGTGAGAGGGAGTAAGAGAGAGAGGGAGAGAGAGAGAGAAGGAGAGGGAAAAGGAGGCAGGAGAGAAGATGAGAGAAAGAAAGGGAGGGAGAAGAGAAAGAAAGAAATGAGGTGTAAGGAGAAAGGAGAGCGAAGGTGGAAGAGACCCTGTATGGTGAGGTGGTGGGTGCTGGGACTCTGGCTGCTCCAGCAGGCTATGGGGTGCAGTCCTAGCTGCAGGCATTTCCCGCTGAGTCAGGTTATTATCACCGGTCCTCCACAGATCCTCTCGGAGGGCCTGGAAGGGATTGTCTGAGGAGGGTCTTCACCAGGCTAACTGTGGGGAGGGAGTAAAGAGAAAAAGGAGGTTTGCTTTCCTATAGAAATCCACTTAAAATCTCCAGAAGTTTACTTTTAGACCGTGTTGTTCGTGCATTTCCGGAAAAGCACACAATACAAAGCCCTCAGTGTCCCAGGTAACGTCTTCCTAGGCACTCCACGAATACCCGGCATCACTCCAGCTCTGCGTGGCTTCTCACAAACACAGCTGCCACAGATCTCTAAGCGGCTTGTAATCGAAGAGGCCAGAGAAAAAGACACACTATAAGGATGCTTGGGTGGAAGGAAATAAATGAATAAGGAAAGAAAAAAAAGAAAGAAAAAATACGTAAAAGAAGAGAATTAGAAAAATGCAGCCACCGAAGAATAGTGACAGAAAACAAAACAAAACAAAACACAAAACAAACAAACCAACCAAAAACCAAAACCCGTGGAAGCACAAGTCTGTTGGCTCCTGAATGGAAAATTTGGAAATCATTCCATGCCCGGCTTCATACAGAAGGAACAAACCCGGTTTGTGTAGATGCCTGTTAACGCCTACTACAAAATTCTTGAGAGGCGAGGGCCGGCGCCTGCAGCTGCAGCACTGGGCCGCTGCCCGCTTGCATCCAAATTCCAGCGTCAGGGAGCGAGAGGCCCCAGATTGTTTCCACACTTAGGCTGCGGATTCCTTCTTGCACGTATTTGAGGGCAATAATAAACGTCTTATGAATCTGCACATATTTTAAATTACAATATCCCTGGAAGATCTATTTGAGAATCCAAGGCTTGGGTTTTACAAATTTCTAAATTTAAAAACTGGCCATGACTTCTTCACAGGCCCTGCAGATTTCTTTTTCCATTAAAAAAATTTGTGTTTGTGTGAGGAGAAATGTGCAAACAAAAGCATTCTTGTCTGAATGCACGGTAAATAAATACAGAGAAGAGGATGATCTAAGCGTGTCATTATTGATAGAGTAAAAAAAATGTTATTTTAGATTCTCTTTTTTGTGTTTTTTCTTACGAAGCCACGCTTTTAGCTTGCCTATGTATTGAAAGCAGTATTTTGTAAATACATTTATTTATAAATGCCATATTCACATTTAATTTGACAACGATCATTTGGAACACAGCTTAGTTTTAGGCGTTTTATTATTCTTTTGACTACTTATTGATATTTTAAGCAGCAAACCTAAAATTAATAACCAAGCTTTGATAGTTGCTTATTTTTGTTTCACTGAACGTCCTTATTTATTAGGTAGATATGTAGCTGAATTAATTTTTGAAACAATGAGTAAAAACGATACTTTTCTTTCGCTTTGCTAGAGCAAAAGTATAATTTCATTCTTCTCCGTCCGATTCTTACTCTTCTAGCAGCCACAGCAAACTGACAGGCTCCTGCCTTCTGGCGAACTAGTATGCAAATTTCGGATGATTGACACCTCTAGTGGAAACCAATCACGCTACAGTAGGCTGCTGATTGGCTGACTATGACTTGACGTATAATTGACGTTTTAAAAATCTATTATCCAATCACAACAATTCATGCAAATAAGTGAAGGAGTCATATTACCAGAGAGCAGAGAAACTTGAGTACGCCCCCACGTGTTCAATAGCGGGTACTGCAGAAACTACTGCCAAGTTTGTACGAAATGTTCAATTCTACTGCTCGCTTTAGCCTTTCTTAAACTTCTTTGTCACTAAATATAAATGATCATTTAAGAAATCCTCAAAAGGCATGGTGGTTCGTTAAAAAAATCTATGTGACTACAGACTTTCAGAATCCACCCCCCGTTTTTTTGTTTTGCTAATATTTTTATCTTCAAACTTAATATTCTGTAAAGAAGATCGTCCTTCTTCGCCTCAAAAGGACGAAGTTTACAGAGCCTTTTGGTGAAGAAATCCCTGTCGGTTCAGACGGGTCAGTGGAATTTGGTGGCTGTCGTGAAGTTCCACATGTTACCGCCAGATGGCATAAGGCTCATCTTTTCTCTGTACCTCAGCACTTCCCAAAACCCTGCAAATAATTTAGAAAAATTAATAACCAAACAGTTCTATATTTTATAACCGGGTGAAGTGGGACACACTTGTACTATTAGAAAGCTACATATTACGAAAATCAGTTTGTTGGTTGTTGCTTTAATGTGAAGCTTCCTCTTGAGACTTTTGCCCAGCAAAGTTTGAGAGTAAAGTGCACACAGTGTTTGCAAAACCTTTTCCTTAAAGGGAACTGGATGGCTGTAAGAGAACGAGGCGGCCGCGCTTCGGAGACTGTCATTTCAGTTTTTTTAATTTTAGGATTTAAAGTGAATTTAAAGTTCGAAGGGAAAGCTTAATTTTCCAACGACCATTCTTCCACCAGAGGCCGGCCTGGCCGCAGCCCTGGAGCGAAGGAGGTTGCGCTTTTGAACAGTTAATGTGCAGTTAACAGGTTCGGCTCTTTCAGCTATTCGTGTTGGGTCCTCGGTCACAGGAAGGACTTTCTATGCTTTAGTCGCTTTACTAGGGCAGCGCTTTTGTTTTACCAACTCCAGCGGAAGACACGAGGGTGAGACCCGGGAAAGCCTTATCTCCGCACTCAGTGTATATATTTTTCTGTTTAGAATTATCAGGAAGAGAGGGGTTCGTGCGACCACAGCCCCCAAGGCCAGACTAAGAGCTGATGGTATTTTCAGAGGGGAGAAGGGAGGAAAGAAAAGAAACTCAAGTTGACAGGCGAGCTCTATAGTTTCCATGTACATATTACGGGTGGACCACGCGGCTTCTTCACCCATTCACAAAAATCCTGTACTCCGCGTTTGATCACTGTACAAAATAATTATGAAATTTAAAATCGCACTCAGTCTTCAAAAATAACCCTTAAAGAGGCATATTTAGTGCTTAAAAAAATCTTTCAGAATTGAGCCAGGAGGCCCTCATCCTACAAAAATAGCGATTCATTAGGCTTTGTTAATTTTATTTAGAAGCCAATGATTAGAGTCCGAGGAAAACCCTAATACTTTCTCTTGCGACACCCTAACTGATTTTATTTTACACCCTATCCCTGGATCCCTAGGGTCCGTAGAAAAAGAATCTGCATTACTTCAGCTCTGGTGCCTACTAGTTAACTTCACAAACTGTAGGAAACACGAGGGCCTAACACTACCTTTGAGTTAGAATTACTTCTCCAGAAGTTCAAATCTTAAGTTTCTTATTTTTCACTACCCAGAAGCTTATTGGCCCTTTACCTTCCGAAACAAAACACACTTAGAACGAAGTAGGAATTTGGAGGTACACGTATTTCCCTTCTATAGGGGTGTGAGGGTGGGGACTTGAGTTTTCTTAGTGCTTTAAGACAAAAAAAGTCTTTAAACAAATAGAGATGGGTTCTGGAGGAGGCCTGGTGGGTCGGCTGCTCGCCTGACTTCTGAGTCTGATGCTTTGGCATCTTCCGGACAAGTGTGCGCCCAGGGCTTGCGGAGCAGCGTGGTGGGCAGCGGTCCCCGGCGGTCCCGCAAACCCAGGCTAGGTGGAAGGCCGCTGTGCCCGGTCGGTCGGGCCCCAGAACGAGTTTCACTTCTGTGGGGATCTCAGCCGAGTCCCACCGGGCGCTGTAAATCAGCCTTCCCTCGCCAGAAGCGCGGGGATGAGCACCGGCTCTCACTCTAGGCCGATGGCCGCAGCTGGACCGCCGCCCCCCGGGGTCCATCAATCAAACTCTCCCGCCCCAGCCTGAGCGCCGCCCGGGGGGGGGGGGCTGCTTTGTGTCTGCCTGCCTCGGGCCTGGGAAGCCCGGTGGGGCGCTCCGGGGTCCCCAAGGATCTGGAACACCCCTCAGCTTTTCCCACTCCGGACATGGTGATTGGGACCGGGATCTCTTATTTACAGAGCGAGTCTTCTTTGCTGACGCCCTAATCCTTCCTCACTTCGTGAACCCTCCAACACTGTCACCCCAGAAGGGCCGAGGAAGATTAGTCACTAGCAATTCGATCCCCCCACCCCCGCAAGTCACACCCCCTTTCTGGACCTCAGTTTCTTGACTGTAAAACGAGAGTTGTGCTTTCTCTTTCTTTCTTTCTTTCTTTCTTTCTTTCTTTCTTTCTTTCTTTCTTTCTTTCTTTCTTTCTTTCTTTCTTTCTCTCTCTCTCTCTCTCTCTCTCTCTCTCTCTCTCTCTCTCTCTCTCTCTCTCTCTCTCTTTCTTTCTTTCCATCATCTATCTATCCATCTGTCTGTCTATCATTTATCTATTTTTATCTAGTTCCCACATTCTTTTGTTTGAAGGTGGGGATTTTTAAAAAATTTCTTTCCTTCGGCGCAGATCTTCCCTCAGTATGGTGCGCCTCACCCCACTCCCTCCCCGCCCCAGGCTCTTTACAACTCACTGGGCACCAGAACAGTGCAGAAAGCAACTCCATCCCTCAAGACACAGCACCTGAACCTTGGGGAACTGAGCCCCGACCTGCCCTAGTCCTTCTGGAGTGACCACCAGGGGGCGATGCAGACCAAGAATAGAACAACAAGGCGCCACAGGCCTTTCTTCTAAACCTTTGTCAGGCTGGGCCTTGAACACTTTTCTTAGCTCCCCGTGATTCATAAATGGCACAGTGATTTCTTTTCCCGTTTCCATTTGATCCTCAGCGCTCATACTGGTGGCTGTAGCCTGGGTTCGTGGGGGAAGGAGGGTCAAAAGCATAAGGAAGAGCAGCAGAGGTCCAAATGGCAAAAATGCTAATCTTAAGCACCAAACTTTGATTCTTAGATTATGCAGCTTAGCTCCAAGGCCACATAATTTAGTGGGCTCTGGGCTGGAACCATCAGAATACAGAACTGAGGCGTTGAATCTACAGAAAGCACACTCATGCATCCCTTCCTACTTTTTGGTTCTTATGGTATGGTGAAGGCACAGGTAGACAGGAGAAAGAAAGAAGCAGAGTGAGGTGAGAAGCTCCCACTACTCAGTGAGCAGCAGCCATTATCTATGCTGGAGGTTGTCTGCTTGGGAAGAACAAAGAAGGTCCCCACCCCTGCCCTTTCCGTGGAGGTTCTGTTTAGATTATGTTTTTATTTGCGGCTGCGTATGCTTTACAGCGTGGATTAGCTGGACCCCAGAGGACGCTGGGCCTCGTTCACTGTGGCCAACCGAAAGATCTTCAGGAGAAAATGTGTAAGGTTGAAATATCTATTCCCACATGTGCAAAGGCTCTTGGACTGTGTTTGCTTTCAAAATCCATAAATGTTTTTATTAAACTATCTCTTTCTTGTGGCCCAGGCACGCATAAAGTATTTGCCACGTGTGTAAACGCTTCCATTTTGGTCTTCCTTGAGGGAAACTTTGTAACTCTGCAGTAAATATTTGCTCTGGGGTAAACCTTGGCAGGCAATCACTGGACTCCTCACCGTGGTTTCATTGGATGCAGGATGCATTTGTGTGCACATGTGAGTGTTTTACCGGCACACACAGAGGAAGGATTGCAGGAGAGCTTGGGAGTTTTTTATTTTATTTTATGTATTTATTTTTACCATGGGTAGAGAGGTGTGTAATGATTATAATTACTTGAGTGACATTATAAAATGAACTCAAGTCTCTTTCAGAGACTTCCTATTTGATTCTTCCTATGGGAGTGGGTGGCTCATGCCTGTGTTATCAGTACTCTGGAAGCTGAAGCAGAAGGATTGCCACGAGTGTGAGGTTAGCCTGAACTACACAGTGAGACCCTGACTCAAAAAAGCCAAAAAGATGTTTTTCTTTTTCTTGTTTTTGACAAAAAAGATTTTTTTGATTCCTCCTTATATACTGCCAGCCTCCCTGTCCCCACATCATGTCAACTCAAATGCTCTTCTGCAGCCATCTTTTATAACAGCTTTTAACATAAAAGTGTGTGTGGGGGGAGAGTGTATTTTAAGTCATAAAGTATAGGTTTTGCTTTCTAAATTCTATTTGAAATAGTAAGACTCTAAAATCAAACGAGCTACGATTTTTAAAAATATGATATGGTTTCATTCTCTTCAGTGTTTTGATCTAATAGTCATATTTTTAAAATTCAGAAAGAAATGGTCAGTTCGATAAAATTGATGAGAAAGGACTGGATGGAAGATAACTGAGCTCTGTAAACAGCTAATACAGGACTGGCTTTGAGCGAATAATTGGGAATTAAAAGCTCTGCTTGGCCTCCTGAGCCTTGACATTGTGACTGCATAGCTGGTGACCCTCCCCTGGACTGAAAAATAATGTCCTAGGCATGCCCACCCACCGCATGTCGATTATAAAGATTTTATTTTTTCTGCTGGGTGCTGCAGAGAAAGAGAGCTCAGCTCTGCTCAGAAGAAAAGGGAACTTTATACCTAGCTAGCTCTGGGGTGGCCTGGCCACTGAAGTTGGAGTAAGCTCTAGTCAGAGCCAAATGCACTCTCAGACGTCTCCCCTACAACCATTGTCTCTGTAAAACACGTGGGGACCCAAGCCACTCTCTGGAGCATCTGCCTGCCACAGTGTAGCCTGGCAGTTTCAGTCCAGAGAATTCTTCCTTAAATATTTTCTTGCCTTTTCAAAGAGTGATAGTGTTCTGTTGCCTCACACCAGGGGCACTTTGAGAAATGGCCTGGCGCTACCTACAGGAAGTCCCTTTGGCATGACCTGAGATAGAACAGAAGCAGCTGCATTCAAGTTTGAGAGTTTCAGGCTGCCTGAAGATGCAGGGTGACCTTTAGGTTTGCTCAGCTGGTGAGTGCTGGCACCCTTCAAAGAGCCTGGATTCACCTGTTCTTGGAAAGAGTGGAGATTACCTACCCACTGACTTCAAACAGGGTCAACACAATACATTTTATTTGGGGACCATAGACAGGTTTTGGTCAAGCATTTGTGTATGTGACTCCTACCTTTATCTAAAAGGTGGGAAATGGATTCTTGATTTCCATTTCTGCAGATTTTCCATCCTAGAGAATTTTGTTTCAATAAAAATATAATATTGGCCATATAGGTAATTTCATATTTTCTAGAGTCCACATTTAATAAAGTAAAAAAGAAATAGTCAAAAGCACTTTAATACATTTTTATTAAGTACAATAACTCTAGGATATCATTTTCATGCGTAATTGATATAAATTCCTCAATGGGCCATCCATGCTCTTTTTTCTTCTTCCACCGTCAACATTTTATGTGCATTTTACATTAGGAGAACATATCACTTTGGACTAGCCATAGTCCAAGTGCTTGGCAGTCAAAGTAGAACGTGCTGAGAGTCTTGGACAGCAGCGTTCTGGGCAGTGTCAGGCCTAGGTAGTCTAGGGGCACATACAAAGTCAAAATAAACTTCCTGCACATTCATCAACAGAAAATGTAAGGATCAGAGAAAAGACTGGGAGAAAATATTGTATATTATATATAGATTTCTGTATGTGATTTCATTCCTCTTTGGGGCAAGGTTTAAGTTACCTTCAGATTGGCCTTGAACACTTACCCTCCAGGCTCCCCAGTGCTAGCATTATAGGAAAGCACCTCCACACCTGAGAAAAGTATGTTTTTAACAGTACCACTTGAACTGAAAGGAGTCCTTGGACTTATGCCTTGGGTGAAGGGGAGCCTGGAGTTTGAGGCATGTGGGTAATGTTGGCTTGTAGAGAGGTTTTTTTCTGTTTTAAAGTGTTTATTTATGTTGCTAAAAATAAATCTTTCCTTGCTACAGAACAAGGACAAGCTAAAGAAAACTGGGTCATGGAGAGGGCCAGATGACCTGATTTGAATCCTCAGATTTCCCCTAAAATCTAGATGAAATAATAATAGTGTCTGTAATTCTGCTCTACCCTATGAGGAGATAGAAGATGGAGACAGGCTAATTATTGCAGGCTGGATCAGAAATTATCCTCTAAATGCCACTAGGGTGCTGTGGCACAGACAGACAAACAGTCAGAGAGAGAACTCAGAGCATAGATAATAGTAATAGCCACCTTTAATCCCACATCTGCAGATAATTGTCAAAATGTTCTCGTACTGCTGTCCTGTGTTGACTGACTTTACTAGGCTGAGTGTCTTCATGTCTAACTTGCCTTTCTTCATGGAGTAACACCCACGGGCATCTCTGGGCTAACTTCTTCATAAGGAGAGTTTTGAGTGTCTGGACTCTATGCCATCCTGTGGGCAAACCAGAGGTTTCTGAGGTTGATGACTTTTGGTGGGGTAGGAGCTGAGGCGAACTGCCCTCTGGCCTGGCCCACGTGACCCCACCTTCTCAGTTTCCATGGCTGTAGTCACCCAGACCCCT
>CM052700.1:86361652-86463846 GCA_028551405.1 Uromys caudimaculatus
CCCCCCCCCCCCCCCCCAGTCCATGGTCCTGAAGCCATCACACTACTCTCTAGGTTCGGCCAACCTTGGTTAAACCAGAGTTGAATTCTTTTTACTTCCCTCCTTGGCCCTTCTTTCCCACCATGTGTGACATAAATCTTGTGGAATGTTGGCTATGTGCATAGAAGAAGGATCCTAAGGCTCCCATCTCAGGGTGCTTGGCCCGTGTAAGCAGCTGAGGGTGGTGGGGCTTGTGGACAGACATTACAGGGAGAGGCACCGGTAGGGGACTCTGGAAAAACACAGGATGAATGAAAATCACAAGGTTAAGCTTGCGGCTGCCAGTGACTCATAAGACAACAGAGCCCGTGGGAGGATGCACAGGTTACCCCGTCAGGCTCTATGGTAGCCGCTGCGGGCTGTCTCCAACTTTAGTTTGAATCCTGGTGCACTGTGGGGTTTGGCCATGGTAGATGTCTTCCCTAGGACTCCAGAGGCCAGGGCTTGAAAGAAAAGTTGAGAACAGTGTTTCAGCTCCCTCTAGTCAAACTGTCCTCAAACATCCATCCGTAGGCTTTTTGGGAGATCTTTGGCAACTTCTTTTTGGGGTGAGGGAACTGATTATTTCTCTTACAGAAGACATTGAGGGGGAGGGCATTAAGCTGATCACTATGAGTACAAGTGCATCTCAACCCCTTCTCCACCAACCCAGAGTTTATTCTTTTCTCTTTCCAGTTACTTGGTCCAAGCAATTGAGGCCAGGGAGTTTGAAGGATACTTTGTCTCTGATGAGGGCCAGTCTGTAACATAGTGAACCTTTTAACATTGCACTGACAGACTTTCTCAGCTCTAATAGAATCGATGTATTCATCAGAGCTCTCCCAACATGGCTTTCCAAAAGGGAGAAAAACTTGTATTTTTACCTAAGTACTAGCCGTTTTGTGGGCTGGGTACTTTTCCAAGATGTTAACCAGACTCGATGGAAAAGGTTTGTTCGCCTCAAGTTTGCCTTTCCCTCATTTTGTAATTTTTGGACTTGAGTCAATTTTTTTTTGTCCATTCCTCTTTTCTCCTTGGGCAGAGGCCAGTGCCTCGGGCTTGCTCTCTCCATGGTGTTGACAGAGTGTTTTTCAGCTATACCAAAGGCCACAGATTTTATGTCAGACTTCAAGATACTCAGCTTGATAAACATGTCTACCTCTGGCGATTGGCAGCATTCTTCCTGGAAAAGAAAACAGAAATGGTTTTACATAAATAAGGAAAGTGGCACGAATAGCCCAGAATAACAGGGCTTTGAAGGTGCATCAGAGGCCCAGCCCCCACACCCCTTGTATGTTCTGTTCTTTAGCTTGATTTATTCCTGAATTCCTGTTTAAATCCACCACCGTCTGATGGTTTTCATTAACCATATGTATTTGGTTTTGTTAGCAAATAAACAAACATACAATTGATCTATTTGGGAAGGTGGGCAGTGGTAACTTCAGGTCTGTGCTTGAAGGAGAACTCTGGCTTTTTGCATATCGTATATGTATATGTGTATACACACACACACACACACACACACACACACACACACTCACACTGCTGTATGAGATGGTGGACTATTGAAAGCATCTTTCATTCACTGTGATCCACAGAAACTCCAAGAAGAGACATCTGAAGGAGTTTTCATTCTTTGGTTTCTAGAGACAGAATAGCTCAGGATTGCTTAGAACTTTGTCATCTTCCTGCCTCAGCCTCTCGAGTGCTATTTTCAAATTACTTTTTCTTTTCAAATTTCTTTTTTACTTTTTCCTTTTGTCCTAGTGTCAGGCCCTCAAGCTTGGGTAAGGAATCAGCCCATGACAGAGAACACAGCTCTCTATTAGGTGGGCTGAACCCCATTGTCAGAGGATTGAATCATTGCTGGCATTTTTTTTTTTTTTATAACAGAAAGGGGTCTTGGTTTACAATTTAGATTTCAAAGGCTGCTATTGAGAAGTAAGAGGGGGAACTCTTTGATGACCAGTACCCTTTCTTGAAAACTACCTTGCCAGTGGGCACATGTGCTAGGAGCCAGAGGTGGGAGACAACATCAGCTTCTCCATGTTTAATTCCTTTTGGAAGATTGATGGGGTGCCGATGGTCTCTTCAGAAAGCCCGTGTGCACCAGACAGCTTAGGGTCAGCAGGAGAAGCCTCTCCAGGGTGGCCTGTTGGATGGATCAGTGTCATCTCACCTAGATACAGGCTGTCGAAAGGCTGTTGGGACTCTGGGCCACTACTTCCAAGATTTCCATGTGGCACTTAGCTTAGCCACTGCCCCACAAAGCTCAGGGCCCGATCTTTGATGTCATTATAGGTCTATGTTAAACACCAGCAGGAGCTCAGCCCAGGGACAGGGAGGGTCTTCGGTAATGGGTGGAGAGTGATTTCATGGCCCAGGGTAATATGTTATTCATTACTGATGTCAGATGAGAAACTCTGAACCTGTCTGTTCCATGGTAGCTCTTTAGATGACACATCCCCAGGGCCATTGCAGAAGCTCATAGCTTTACCACAGGAAGTTACTTTAGCAGGCGTAGGAACTGGATGGAGACAAAGCAGTATATTAGTAGTCACAGTGGTGGAGAGCTGCCTGGAAACACAAAGCGTTGCTTGTTAGACACCTGATGGCTCCTACAGCCATCGGACACGAGCATGCATGAGCATATAGACATATCAGAATATTGATACTGATATTTAGTATTTAAGAATGACTGGATTTAGGATATCTTGAAGATGCTTTGTACTTCATTCTATTTGCAGAGGCCAAGGTGCATGCCTGGTGATTCTCTGGTAGTCTCAACAAGATCTGAAAATCTCCACAATCATAAGTAATTTTTGCAAGAAGGGCCAGTTACTTAACCTCCACAGACATTTTTAGTTATTGATAAGATAGACCATGCTTGGCTATGTTTGGTTAATGTAAAAGTTTGGTAGAAGAATGTATACAAAGCACAGCATACCACTCAGCCCCGAAGCGCTTGGTCAATACTAGATTTCTTTTTGTTATAATTATTATAGTATGCCTATGTGTATGAAAAACAATTTATGTATTTTTATTTATTTATTTATTTAATGTGTGCAAGAGAGGAGAGTGATATAGAGAGAGGCAGACAGAGACAGACACAGAGAGAGACTGAGACAGAGAGAAAAAGAGAGACACAGAGCCAGAGCCAGAGCCAGAGGTGGGGAATGTGTAGACATCAGAGGGTAATGGTTCAGGGCTCCATTCTCTCCTTTCATCCTTTTCTTGGTCCTGGGCATAGATCTAGAGTCGTTAGACTTGTATAGCAAGAACTTGGACCTGTTGAGTTTCCTTTGTGAAATTTCAATGGCTGTAGGAGCCAGATTGAACACAACTAGGTGGCAAGCACTGCCCCCTGATGTGGCTGTTGGAGAACACATCTTTTGCAGAGTCCACAGCACTTTCTCCGAGGTGGAAGATGAGGACCTGAGACTAGCGAGGTTGACCAGCCAGGGGATTCCTGTATCCCGCAGTCAGGGAGAGTCTCTCAGGGTTTTTAGTCACAGCTGGTTTTCTTCCATCTTCTCTTAGTTAAAAACATTTTCCACATTACTGTTTTTGATTTTTTTCCTGAATAAATTCCATAAGATGTACTTATATATTCTACATACAGGTAAAATGCATTTCCTCACATTTTTTGGGGGGTATTTGGGCTGCTATGATAATAATAATATTTTAAACATTGGTTCTGCTTCATCATTATAAGGTAAAGCCCTCAACTGTAAACAGTAGCTTTTCCTGGGGTCTGGGCAAATGTGCCACATCCTTCTGACAGGCCTGCCCAGTGAGCCAGAGGAGAAACAAACTGCCCATTCAAACTATGCAAAGTCCATGCACAAAAGCAAAACCACAGGGGAACATCCTGTAGCCCAGTGGCCTTGGAGGTCTAGTTACTACAAGCTCTGCCTGCAATGATGGCTCCCCCTCTCCTCCCTTCATAAAGCTTTAGGCTTGGCGGACATGGCTGCAGGGACAAAACTGTCCTTCTGATAATTTTTCCTGGTCTCTCACATCAAAATGAAGCCCACTAGCCAAGAGAGCTACAGAATACCAAATTATACATTTTAAAAATAGACACTCTGGCCCTTTATCTAAAATTTAACTTAACTGGTTGAGGAAATACATGGCTTTAAAGCTAAAAGGTATAATTTTATACATGGAAGCGGCTGTCCTTTCTTATATTTAAAATGTACCTTAGGACATAATCATCTGCCCACAAAGCCCAGTTTTAAATAGGAAACATCCTCTTGGCTGGACATTCTTTCCATTTCTCAGGGGCCCCGTGGAGCAGTGCCACTCACTGATGTCAGGGGAACGTGTCTTGGAGAGAGACAAAGGTCACTGGGAACCCGGATCATCCATTGTTATGTGTTCTCATTGGGAGGTGGCACATCAGCTCCATGTTTGATGCAATAGTCCAGAGGTGAGGCAGTGACTCATAATGGGGCCTAGTAACTGCCAAGGACTGGGTTAGGGGAACTGCTGTTTGGTGAGTCACTATGACACCCCTCTTATTTTTGACTTTAGAGTCCTCTACTATTCTGCATATAGGACCTGACTGCATATAGGCAAGATGGTGGCTCCGGGTCATTTTTTAAATAGCATTTTTTTTTTTTTTTTTGGTCTGCAACAGTGGTCTGGGTTAGCTCCCCCATCCATTGTCTTTGCTAGCACCCATGACCTGCCAGAAAAGCCCAGTGTTAACTTCTTTTTTAAAAAAGATTTATTTATTTATTATATGTAAGTACACTGTAGCTGTCTTCAGACACTTTTTCTTTTCTCTTCAGCCCCACTTGCTCCGGCCCCCTGCTCACTGTAGCTGTCTTCAGACATCCCAGAAGAGTGCATCAGATCTCATTAAGAATGGTTGTGAACCACCATGTGGTTGCTGGGATTTGAACTCAGGACCTTCTGAAGAGCAGTCAGTACTCTTAAGCGCTGAGCCATTTCTCTAGCCCCCAGTATTAACTTCTTTTTGAGTTTTTTTCCCCTTCTTATTAAGGAACAAAGGACTTTGGCATATTCCTTGTCTTTTTTTTTTTTTTTTTTTGAGACAGGGTCTCTTTACATAGTAGCTCCGGCTGCCCTGGAACTCACTATGTAAACCATTTCTCAGGGCTCCTATTTCTTGACACTCTCTTGTCTTGAGGTCCAGCCTTGAACTCAAAGAACCCCACCTGCCTCTGCACCACCATCCCAGGAGGAAAGTCCCATGGGTTGAGAGTATCAACATCATTACTACAATATCAAATGTTTGCGCTCATGATGGTATCCTGAGCCCAGAGAGAGAAGCAGGGGCCATTCATTTACTCATGAAGCTTTTCTTGAGTTTATACTGCACTTGCTGGGCTGGCCTGGATACCCTGAGGTCTGTTAACATGACTGCAGCCTGAGTTCACCCTCACAGAGGAGGAGAGGTGGGGAGGATGGGGCACAAAGGCATGAGTGTTGTGTGCTGGGGTGCAAGGAGATTCCTATGGAAGGTCAGGGACAAGAGGAGATGCTTCCTGGTTCTGCTTAGGGGGAGGCTTCTCAGAAGGGGCTGAACCAGGTGAACAGGATAGGCAAATCCTGAAAAGGAGGTGTCAGGTGGGAATGGGATTTTGAGCCTGCTTTCTGGAAAGAATAACTCTGGATGTGTGTATTTCTTTTCATGTAAATTAGGGCCAGTTCTAGATTCTGTGTGAGGCATGTGATTCTAAGACTAGAAAAGACCAAAACAAAAAGACTCAAGCCAAAAGAGCAGTCTATACGAGCCTGTGTCCCACTAGTGGTATCTCTTCTGCATTGGGGCAATCTGTTAGGTCATTGTGTCAGATAAACTTCATCTCTGGAGTTGGAAGCATGGCCAAGGTTCCAAATCCCTCTGGCTCCCAGCGGCTGTCTATGGCCTGTACCTGTTTACAGAAGGAGTCCCTGTGGGCTCTGGCAATCATGCTCTTCCGGGAAAGCCAGGGGCTGCATTTCCTGGCGTCATCCACAGGAGCTCTATGAGGCTCTCTGGCTGCCCTGCTCCTCTGCAGACTGCAACAAGCCTTGTCCTTGGGGCAGGAGTAATTAATGGGGTGAGTGAAGGTTTGTGGCTTTGGAGCAATGAGGGTGAAACTACTTGTCCATTGCAGCTGTCTCATAAACCACTGGGACCCCTTCCCAAGTCAATGGTGATCCTGCAAGGCTCACAAAGGATGCCCATTGATCACTGGCCTCTGAAATTGCTGCCAGGGTGAAGCTGTCCTTCACAACTTGCTGACATCTCTTGACAATTTAAATATGGCCAGAACTAGAGAACTGAAGCTGTCCCAGTGTAGGGCTAGGAATGAAAAGCAAATGTGAACATTTGCAGCAGACCTTAGTGCAGAGTGCAAGGGACTGTGTCAACAGATGACACTTTGATTGTGTGTTAGGAGGATTTTCAGAGTCCCCGGGCTCTGCTTGTGTGACATTGCTGGCAAGAGAAATCCAAGCAGTCTCTGAACACTTTGCAAACAAGAAATCAGGAGGCAGTGATGTATCTTTAAGCACATAGACATGTCCTTAGGTTGAAAGCAAAGATGTTCAGAACCCAATGGAAGGCATAGACAGAGACTGAGGCAGAGTTTAGTAGATGCAGTTGAGAACAACTTTACGACTTGTCTGTAGTTGATGCTCAGAAAACCATGACTGAGGTTCAGACAAATTCCCAAGGCCCAGAGTCACTTCCATGTCTGCTGTTATAATAAAGCTTTATTGGAACTCAGCCGTATATGTTTGTGTATGTCCTGTTGACGGCTGTGTTCCCTCTGGATCAGGAGAACTGAGGAACTTTGATGGACACTGAATAGTCTGAGAAGCTGAAGATGTCAACTGCTTGGTCCTTGACAGAAAAACTTTATTGATCCCTGCTCTAGATTAGTGAGGGCCTAGGGTGACGTTTGTGAACGTGTGTTCATGTGTGCATGTATTCATGAGTATGTGTGTGTGCACCTAAGTGCATGTGTGTGGAGGTCGGAGGTCAGTCTCCAGTGTTCTTGTTTAGGTGCCATCTATCTTATTTGTGTGTGTGTACATAGGGTCATGTTTGTATTTGCAGGTGTGTGGGTGCACATGCATGTATTTGCAGGTGTGTGGGTGCACATGCATGTATTTGCAGGTGTGTGGGAGCACATGCATGTATTTGCAGGTGTGTGGGAGCACATGCATGTGGAGGTCTTTCACTGGATAGTAGGGCTCACCAATTCACCTAGGCTTTCTCCTGTCAAGCTGCAGGGATTCTCCTGTATCGGTTGTATCTGCCTTCCCAGAAGCATGCTTAAAATCTGTTCAACTACATCTGGTTTTTGTTTGTTTGTTTTTTATGTGTATTCTGGGGACCAATATTAAGCCTTCATGTTTCTGTAGCAAGCATTTAACTGACTAGCTTAGGTGTCCCCTCAGCTCCCTTTGTTCTGTTTTTGAGACAGCCTTACTCTGCATCTCAGACTATCCTGGAACTCACTATGTGGCCCAAGTTGGTTCTCCTGCCTCAACCTCCCAGCTGCTAAGATTCCAAGTATGAGCCGCCACACCAGGCCGGATAGATTAAACTGGGCTTTATAGAAGGGACATCTTTGAGAGGTAGTGAAACCAAATGTGGGTTTTGTGGTCTCAGAAGCTGGCTTGAGAGAGATAGGCCTTACAGTCTTGCCTTTTTATGGAGACTAACTCCAGATCATTCTCATTTTATTTTGATAAGATTAGTGCTTATGGCAAACAATTCCAGCCTGCTGTGGCTTTAGGGATCATGGGAAAACATGGGTGGAATTTAATTCCCTTAATGTTCTCACAATGCAAACTGCTGCTTCTCTATCAGAAGGGTAAAGTTAAAATGGGCTTTGGCTATGGTTGGTTTAGTCATGGCAATCAAGATTCCCAGGGCCAGGTTGGTTAAGGAATAGTCTAGCATACTTGTTCTGGCATCTTTTAATTAAATATCCAAGCTTTTCAGACAGAAATAGAATTCTTTATTGTCGACAATGATTAGCTTTCAAATGACATGCTGCAGGGCTGGGGAGATGGCCCGGTATTTAAGAGCAGGTACCACATTGCCGGGTGGGAACATGTACCGCTCTTCTAGAGGATGGGAGTTTGGTTTCTAGGCAACTAGTTTGGTTCTTACATCCACCTTTAACTCCAGATCCAGGGGATCCAACATCTCCAGCCTCCTCCTGCATCTCACATGTTCATATCCATCACAAACTTAAAAATAATAAACCAAAAGTCTAAATTACCCTATTGTTATGATTAAAAAAAGAATTCATAACTGTTTGGGTGTAAAATCCCACAACTTTTCCTTTACTGAAACTGACCCAAGCTTAGGTGTGTCACCAACACGGGGATGGCGGTGGGGGGGAGGGGCTGAAGCGGGACCCAGAACCAGTGGCTCCTCCCCCTGTTCCACTCACTTTCTACTCTTACACTTAAAACTCTCACACAGAGAGATGTCGTTTGCCTTGGGCATAGAAACAGTGGGCTACTGTGCTGATTCTGAAGATGCTTTTAGGATGAGACCCAAGCTCCAAGACAAATGACTGACATTCACAGCGATTTGAAGGGGGCGTGAGGCTACACACACAGTGTACTCCTTCTCTCCTGATTGGCAGCCATGGGGCTGGAGGGCGGTCTTTTACTTCTTTGCTATTGGTTCGCTCCTCTCTCATCAGTGAGCCTGAGGCACCGGCCTCATCTTCCTTTCTCACCTGTGGTGACATCATTGCTCTATTTTATTTTTCCCTATGTTCATTTCTTTCCGCTCTTCTCTCTGTAAAGAGGATGTCTCGAGAAGTCCGTTTCAGACACGTCTAGGTACAACTTGTTTCTTTCTGCGGTCCACAGCCAGCCACACAAGTGGGTAGTTTGTAGCCCGGGCGGAGGAGGATGTGAGCATAGGCTTCATTCGGTGTGTTCACATCTCTTTCACACAAATTAGTCTGCATTCTTTTAAAGAAAGTATTCGATCTTTCTTTTCCTTTCCTTTTTTAAATCCTTTACACATATATTACTGCTTCATTAGGTAGATTTTATTTATATTTAGTTTTAAATTAAAAAGATTTTTGTGTGTACGTGTGAATGTACTTGTGTAGTACCATGTGTGTAGTATGTGTGTGCCCATACACATGGAAGTCAGGGGATGAGCTTAGGTGTCATTTCTTAGACAAAGTTTCTAACTGGCCTGGAATTCACTGCTTAAGCTAGACCGGCTGAACAGAGCTCTCTGCCTGTACCAGTCTCTCCAGAGCCGGGATTGCACGCGGGTCCTGTTTTTTGTTTTTGCCTTTTTGGTCTGGAAATTGAACTCAAGCCCTTGTAAGACAAGGACTTTGTGCACTGGATTTTAGATAATTTCTTCTGTTGCTCTCACTGCCTTGGGTTGGTCTCGTGTGAGCATTTTCTTGAGACACAGCTCTGTTATTTTTGCGAGCATGGCTTTGCTTTCTGCATAGCAAATCAAGGCTCTGGATTATCCTTAACTTCTCCTTCTTAGCCCAGAACCAATCCTGCTCCCGAGGCGCCCTGGCTCCTGCTGAGGAAGGCAATGACGAGAGTGCTAGGAGCACTCGCAGCTAACAATATATTTCCTTTAGAATTGGAAACCAATTGCAAAAATTCATAATATTGTACATTTATACTGATATACTTCTAATTCCAATCCAACCTCATAATTTTTTGTTTTCCCATTGCACTTTTGTATTTCTCTTTACAGTTAGAACCCCGACTCCTACCTTTAACTCCTTCGCTATGTCAGAACCATGGCATTTGCATAAAACAGCTCATGTTCCTTTCCTATCTACCTCTACTGGTATCAGTTCTTTGCCCAGAGTTTCCCATGGGTTCTTGGCTGGATGAGTCTTATCTTCTAGAAGCTTCCTGTAGCATGGCAAGTGTTTCATTATCTACCAGAGCTGAAGGCCTTTGCCAACATTATTTCTCGATGCCAGCTCTGTAGGTTGGCTCTAGTTTGCTTTGGCTCTGTAGGACTCTGCATATTTTTTCCATGTCGGTCAGAGGTTGAAAGAGGTGCTTCTGCTTGAGACTCTCTTTCTAGGGCAGCGGGAAGAGTGGAACCAAACTACTTCAGCGCATTTAAAGCTTCTGTTTGGTTGTGCTATATGCTATCCAGGCTCACACCCTATTGATCCGGGCAAGTTGCCTACCCATACTCCCTTTCACACAGAGGAAGCACTGCACAGGTGAGGCCTGGGCAGTATTCTTTTGGGAAGGAGGGGGTTACAATGACCAAGTGCAAGGTAAAAGATGGGACATTTCACTTAGCCCTATTTCCCAAGTTAACCGGTCACAGACTCCTTTTCATGAGGGTTATGTCTGTAAATTCAGGTTCCTTGGAGGGTCCTGTGGGAAACCCCTTTCCATGACGGTTATCTCTGTGAGCTCACGTTCCCTGGAGGGCACCATGAGAAACCCTGAGCTTATCCAGCCTGAGCCCTTAGAAATTATATTTCCTTGAAAGTTCTATTATACATGAGCTTGTCATGTCTTCACTCAGGCTTCAGTGAGAGAGACATAGACTCCAAACCTTCCCGGGTCAGTGACTTCAGTATCTGGTAGGAACTGTGTAAAACAGAATTGGAATAGAATTCCCAACTTCATGCTTCCCTTTGTCCTGTGCCTGGTTCATCAGTGCCCTTTGCAGGATCTGCCCTGATCCTTCCACATATCCTCGGGAGGTGGGGGGACCCTCCAGAATGCACCAGAGACCTGGGAGGTGAGAGACTCCCAGGATTCAAACAGAGGGACCTGAGATGAAATACCCAACAGTAGGGAGAGGGAACTTACAGAGCCCACCTCCAACAGGAAGACAGGGCATCAAGTGAGTGAGGGGGCTGCCATCCCACAGTCAAAACTCTGACCCATAATTGTTCCTGTCTGAAAGAACTGCAGGGATGGAAATGGAGAGGAGCCTGAGGAAAAGAAAGTCCAGCAACAGGCCCAAAGTGGGATCCAGCTCAAGGGGAGGTCCCAAAGCCTGACACTATTACTGCGGCTATGAAGGGCTCACAAAAAGGGACCTAGCATGACCGCACTCCGGAAGAACCAACAAGCAGCTGAGAGAGTCAGATGCAGATATTTGCACCCAACCAATGGTCAGAAGCTGCTGACCCCTGTGGTTGAATTAGGGGAAAGCTGGAAGAAGCTGAGGAGGAGGGCAACCTTGTAGGAGGACCAGCAATCTCAATTAACTTGGATCCCTGAGATCTCTCAAACACTGGACCACTAACCAACAGCACACACCAGCTGATACGAGGCCCTCAACACATATACAGCAGAGGACTGCCGGGTCTGGGTTCAGTCAGAGAAGATGCACCTAACCCTCAAGAGACTGGAGGCCCCAGAGAGTTTAGAGGTCTGGTTGGGTGGGTGGTGGGGGTAGGGACATCATCGTGAAGATAGGGGGGAAGGGAGGAGGTATGGGGTGTGGGACAGTTGGAGGGTGGACGGGGGATAAAATCTGGAGCGTAAAAATAAATAAATAAAAGACAAAAAAAAGAAGAGACAGAAAAAAAAGATCAAGACTCCAACTGGTTGTCTGTCTCAGTTGGATGACTACCTTTGTTGGAATCAGCTACATGAATAAGGAGTTACTTGAAGATAAGGGTCAGTGAGCACCTGATGCGCTCATGCCAGGGAGCCTTGCTTCTGTAGACTTTGCCTATGGGAAGCAGAAGAAAGAAACCTCAATTAGGAACTCACATTCTTCCATCAGAGCAGACAGTGAACGGCTCATCCTCTTGAGGTTATGAGGTGCAGGTCACTGGGCTGAAGGACAGGATGGACACAAGGTAATCTTTTCAGCAAGTAACCTGGGCAACATATTTGTATTGGGTTGAGTCAGGTCTCTAGTCCTGTACTCTTTAGTCTTCTCACCTTCCAGCAGGAAATCCGACATAAGGCCTAGAAGTTCTTCAAGGTGAGAGAAGTGTCGCCTACCTGTACAAGGTGGCACATGATACCACCTAAGTTGCCTTAGGGTTTTTTTTTGTCCCAAGTATGTGCTCTTTCCAGCCTCTCTTTCTAATTTGTTATTGCCAGATGAATACAAGAGTCATTTATCAGTCTTTAAGTGGCAGTTATGTAGGGTTTAGTCTCTTCGCCATACTGTTCAACCATCAATGCTATAACCTTCTAGAAATTTTGCGTCCTCCTGACTGAACTGTGCTCACTAATAAAGACTCTCCCCTGCCCTCTGTACCCCACCATCCACTGTTTCCTGTCTCTGTGAGGGGCTCCTACACTTTCCCACCTTTGTTCTTTTTTTTTTTTTTTTTTTTTTTCTGTTTTTATTAACACAGCCTCTCAAGGTTTATCTACATTGTTGCACCTCAAAGGGTGGGACTTTGCTGGTTTTTTTGTTAGTCTCTGTACTGAGCTTAGAATTGAATCAAGCTGTGTTTCAACTTGGAGGCTTCAGCAAGTTATGGTTAGTGAGCTTAGGTTCATCTTCTTCTCCAAAGGTGCTTTAAATTAGATTGAAACAGATTTATGCAAAACAGTAGTGTGTTATTAATAACATTCAAACAAAACAGAGCCTCATTCTTCCTTTGGCTAAATAATCTCCCATTGTTATTTGTGCCACATTTCATTTATCCACCCATCTGTTCGCGGACGCAGCTTGTTCCCACCTTTAGGCTGTTGTGAATAGTGCTGCTCTGAATGTGGGCCAAGGCAAGCCTTGTTTGGAAGGTTCTAGTCCAGCTCGGCGGCCTGGAAGTCCCAAGTCTCACTCAGTTTGGAGGAGATTCAGTATTTGGAGAATTTAAAAAGGCAGACAATACAAGTTCCCTCTCCCCACTGTAAGGCATTCCATCTAAGGTCCCTCCCTTTGAGTCCTGAGAGTCTCTCACCTCCCAGGTCTCTGGTACATTCTAGAAGGTTCTCCCATCTCCTACCTCACAAGATTGCCTGTTTCAATTCTTTCTGCTGGCCCTCAGGGCTTTAGTCCTGTTCTCCCCCCCATACCTGATCATGTTCCCTTCTTCTCCTTCCTGTCGCTTTTCCCACCCAGGTCCCTCCCCCCTTCTGTGATTGCTTTCTTCTCCCTCCCAAGTGGGATTGAGGCATCCTCACTTGGGCCCTATGGCTTGTTAGCCTTCTTGAGTTCTGTGGATTGTATCCTGGGAATTTTGTACTTTTTTGGCTAATATCCACTTATTAGTGATTATATACCATGCATATCCTTTTGGGACTGAGTTACCTCACTCAAGATGATATTTTCTAGTTCCGTTCATTTGCCTGCAAAACTCATAATGTCCTAGTTCTTAATAGCTGAGTAGTGAGCCACCAATCAGGCAGCACACACCAGCTGATATGAGGCCCCAACACATATACAGCAGAGGACTGCCGGGTCTGGGCTCAGTCAGAGAAGATGCACCTAACCCTCAAGAGAATTGGGGCCCCAGGGAGTGGGGAGGTTTGGTAGGGTGGGGTGGGTGTGGGTGGGGACATCCTCTTGGAGACAGGGCAGGGGGTATGGGATGTGGAAGAGTCGGCAGTGGACCAGGAGGGGGATAAAGTCTGGACTGTAAAAAAAGATTAAAGAATAATAAAAAGGACAATAATCGGCTAAAGTTCCGTTTGAAATCTTACCATCTTGGTATCTTTTTCTTTCTTCTCACATCTAATTCGGCTCTTACGCCCACCTTTGTGTGGTGGTAGATAGATAGGTGACAGAAAGCCTTGGGTTGGAAAAAGCTACGAGGCGGGCTGAGTCCTGCTCCTTTCCGTATTAAGGAGGCCATTTGCTGTTGTGGGACTGAAAGTATTACAAATGAGTGACAGTTGTTTAATAGTCAAATTACATGAACTTTCCGTGTTATGATTTTGCCATTTGATGCATTAGCCTCTTCCATGTGATTGAATTTGTAAGCTGGAAATGTGTTTATTAACAGAGACTGACAAGATTCTGCTGAGCGCTTATATTAGACAGACTGCAGAGACGTGGGATCCAGAAGGATGGTTTGGGGGTGGCTGGAGCCCACGCTGGCCAAAGTTTAAATTTCACAGGAAAGTTTTTTGGAGATGAAATCCATGTTTTCACTCATTTGGGCTTATTATGTGATGATGGATGTGAGACAAGAGGAGACGGGGTCCAAAACAGGAGATTCTAGAAGTCAAAAGTCAGAGGGGCTGCTGGTTTTCAAGAAATTGTCCAAGGGGGACCACAGAAAAGCCCTTAACGGTCTGATTTTATTATTGTTCTCTCACAAGGCCTTCTTGGCCGTGGGTGTAAATACGCACTCATTAGTAGATGTTTCCAGCTTGTATTTTCTCTGGAGAATAACTGGGGTCTGCTCATTCCAAGATGGGTAAGTGGGTCTGGAGCCAGTTTTCAGGGTTGTTATGGCCCAGAAATGGGTGACATCATTCTTTTCTGCTTTCAGCTGAGATCTGAACCAACTGGCCTCAAACCTTCAACATGTTTTAATTTAGCAATGTTAGGATTGTCCTGACCTGATAAGGTAGTCTTAAATAAATTTATGCAAAACTCTGATGCAATATTAATAAGATCCAAATAAATCAGAAAACTATAGTTATTTTCACCATCTTGAAAATTGTGATTTTAAATTACTAGAGAGTGTTTATATGGTTAAAAATGCTAAGCAAAGATATTTGTTTTGTTTCTAAACAGGTTTCAGTTTTAATTTAATAATTAATTTTTAAATTTTAATTTAATTAAAATTTTTATTAATTTTAAAATTCATAAATATAATTGCTCTTGAATAGGCTCACAAAAATGTACAACAGAGAACTGCCCAGTGTCTAGCACCCTAAAAACATTTTTAAATTCTTTATAGTATATCCTCTTTATTTTTTTTGCATAATTGTAACCATAATTTAGGGAGAACTTTGCATCTTTTTTTTTTTTTCGCTTAATGTTGTGTGAAAATGTGTCCTGTGTTTTCACATTACCTTCAAATCCTTGGGAGAAAATGGCTCAATCAAAGATGAACATATAATGCACAGCATTGTGATTAGATTCCAGGCTTAAATTACACTGTAGGCATTGCCAGATTCAAGATCTGGCCACTCCAAAGGTCTATGACAGGGCAATTGGTATATTTTTGGAGACATCTGGGGAATCGGAATCACAGACTGGAGTCCAGGAGCTAGCCATCTAATCCTGATCTGGTTGGTTGTTTAGTATCAGGATCTTAACCTAATTTCTGATTATCATAGTCTTAAATATCTGGTTTATTTATTCATTTTTGAGTAGACTTTAAAGTGATGTAGCAAAGAAGGCCTAAGTACAGGCATTGAAGAGAAGGTGCTGAGAAAGGAGACTGAGCTCTAACTGCCATCTTTCCTCTTAACAACTTTGATGGCTCTGTCCTGGCTATGGAGGGCTTGGTTGACAGATCTTAGAGACCACCTGTTCCCATGGGAGCCCGTTTTACCAGTAACATATTTCTGTTGCAAACCCTGCTTTTTAGGGCATCAGATCTAGAAGCCAGAGGAGGACTGGGCTCTGGTGGGAAGGAGATGCTCAAAGGCATAGGCAGGGGTGAGACTATGATGTCATTAATGAATTCAGGTGAACAGGACAGAGCTCATGTGGGCGATTGACCAGACCTGCTCATCAGATGGGCGTGGCAAGGAACCGGGGGAGCTGATTTCGTAGTAGGCTTGATAGACAGCCGAGAGAACATAGAGTGGCGTAAAGAGGAGAGCGATCAAGGAGAATATCCCGATGAAATGACATGTTTAAGAAGAATACAGAAAAGGTAACTGCTCATCTTAACCCATACATAGTCCCCACGGCTACAGAAATGATTATTCAAAAATCGCCGTGCATCTCCGAGTCCTAGAAGATAGCCAGGGAACTTCCCAGAGCTTAAGAGGTCCTGTCTCAACCACCAGACTGAGTTTTTCCTGACGCCGATACAGAGCATGTACAAAAATATTAGCATTCTCTGCTCAAACAAATAGGATATAGTCTGGGGACGCATGGTTGTCTAATTTTACTTTGAAAAGATAACAGTTAAGAAAGCATAGAGTATAAACAGTAGATGCAGGCTACGCGCTGTGACCCTCGCAACTCACAGTGGACTTGACACTCCGGAACAAGAAGACTGCCTTACGGAGGAAAAGGAAAACAGCCTTTGCTTTTTCAAGTTTGTTCTCGACAAAATTCTTGGTTAGGCTCTGAAGATGTGTTTTCTTTTCCCTCCTTTTGCCCCCCTCCTTCTTAGAATTTTACGCCCCCATCTGCCCACTCCATTTTTTTTAGCTAAGTGGATGCTGAAACACAGCCTGCATGTTAAGAGTACATTTCCTATGCAAACAAACACAGCTCAGACCCAAGAGTAAGGAAAGCGGTCCTGTCAACCCGAAAGGACCCAGTGCATGGTAATTTCTGTAATTGAAGTATTCAATGGATTCCAGGGTACAGGAATGACCCATAAAACGGGACTGGGACCACACAAAAACACATCCCTGGCTCCGGGTGGGCACTGAAGATAAGCAGGCCCTTAAGAATAGGAAGCAGCCGTCTTGCATCAGATGATCTTCAGAAATCCCTCTTTAAAATTAGAAATCCCTCCTTTAAAATTAGAAATCTCCTCTTTAAAACTAAAGTCCTTTCTAAGCCTCTCCCAGAGCTGGAGACTGGGAGGAAACAGGGAGGTCACTGAGACTGAGACAACCCCCAGGTCTCTCTCTCAAGGTCTTTCCAGTCTTTACAAGCTTCCCCAGACTCAGATCTCAAGCCAGAGATTGCCAGTGACTTAGTGTCTGTGGAGAACTTACACACAGGAGACGCAGAGACAGGTGGCTGGATTTTTAATTCTTAATTTTTCTTTTTGAAATTATAATATCATTTTCCCTTTCTCCTTCCTTCCCCAAACCCTCCCCGATACCTGTCCTTGTTGTCTTTCAAATTCATGGCCTCTTTTCCCATTAATTGCGTATATCATATATGTAATATATTCCTAAATAAAGCCTGCTCAGTCTGTATGACGATACTTATAAATGTTACGTGTGTGTGTGTGTGTGTGTGTGTGTGAGAGAGAGAGAGTGTGCGTGTGTGTGCGCTGACCATTTGGTATTGGATAACCAGTTAGTGTGCTCTTCCCTAGTTTTTTCAAAGACAACATCAGTCAGGATGGTGAGAGAGCGCCTAAATCTAGTTTGGGCACAGCCATCTTTGGATATCCTGCACAATCAAGGATTTTTTTTGTTTGTTTGTCTGTTATAAAATCCTGAGCTGTCCAAATTTTCTGTCATCAGAATGGCCATGTAACTTGTTCTTTTTATAGAGCAGTTAATATTCTAAAATACAGCTCTCAAGCCGGGTGTGCTGATGCACACCTTTAATCCCAGTTCTTAGGAGGCAGGTGCTGGAGAATCTCTGGGAGTTGGAAGTCAGCTTGGTCTGTATAGTGAGTTTCAAGCTAGCCTGAGCTACATAATGGTATGCTGTGTCTATCCCATCCATCCATCCATCCATCCATCCATCCATCCATCCATCCATCCATCCATCCATCCACTTATCCATCCATCCACCAGCCTACCCATCCCTCCCTCTCTCTCCCTCCATCCTTCTCTTCCTCCATCTATCCATCCATTAATCTGTTTACCAACCTACCTACCCACCCACCCACCTGCCTACCCACCTATCTATCTACTGACCTATCTTTCTGGGCATCAGGCAGTTTCCACTATAATTCCGGATAAAGTGTCCTTGGACCAGAGTCGAGCTACTACAGGTTGGAAAGAGGAGAAACCCTTTCTCGGCAGGGTGGCCATTTAGCCTCTCAAGAGATGGAAACCTGATTTCCTCAATGTAAGTGGCAGCTTTGACTGGCTGCAAGGAGATCCTCAGTTTGTTTAATTTGAAATAAAATTTTATGAGTTAATCTCCAGTGAGGGAAAGCAGCAGTAAACACAGAACATATTGGTCACTATTCTAAGTATTTCTACATTCTTTCTCATGCATGGAAGGAGAGAAAATAATAATTAAAAAAAAAAAACCCTACAAAACTCCCCAAGAGAACATGATATTGAACATGTGTGAGTGTATATGTGTGTGAGTGCATGCATATGTGTGTGTATGTGGGTTTGTTTTGACCAGACCATCTGGTGTACAACACACCCGAGGAGTAAAGGTAAACATTTACCAGGGGATCTGCATGGTTTCTGCTGTGTATACACATATCGTAGAAGACTCTTATGTCTCTAGAAAGGAGAGATAAACACAGACCTCTCTATGTGTTTACTAACACAGCTCCATTCTTTGCAGACCAAGAACTGTTATTTATTTTAGTGGGCTTTCCAAACTCAGGTGGGCTGAGATGCCAGGGAGACACACACAGTCTGGAAGTGATCAATACCACCTCCAAGGAAACGCTACCTTTCTCCTCAAGTTTAATAACATGGGAGGGAAATGCAGGGAGACTGTGAGACGGTGGTGTGCTGAAAAGCAGATTAAATCTCGATTACATCACAACATAAATAATACGTTAGCTAAACATGTTAAAGGTGAGCTTGAAATGGTCTTAAAAACAAAGGAGGCAATTTACCTGATTTATTAGGGGAAGAGAAATGGAGCTTGGTGTGTGTTCTGTGGAGTTTATGTTTAATGGAACAGACTTTTAGGAAAACTGCTGAGGATTTGAAGACGCTAAACCCAAAGCTCCTAGGATGCTGGCTGGAGTTTTAAGAGGCTAGAGGAAGGGAGAAACCACCCATCAACCACATATGCCAGCCAATCAACCACAGAACCCGAATGGAATGCTGGGAGCCCAGGTGCTGGAAACTTGGCTATTGTTTCTGAAGGGATCCAGGTTACCAGGTCACTCTACTAGGTATTACTTGAACTCAAAACAGAAATGGAGATTTGTTGGGAGTTTCAGATGCCTCTGATAACTGCGACCCTTGCTGTCACTGTGTGAAAACTCCTTGGTGAGACTGGAATCTCACTGGAATCACACATTCTTTGTAGTCTGGACCTTATGGATCCCATCTTCTGAAACTCAGGTTGAAGCCATCTTCTCAGGATCTCTGAGTTTTCAGAAAGAACAGATAACATGTTATTGTAGGCAGGGCTGTGTTAGCAATTGGGTGGAGATTCTGACAGGCATGCTTCTAGTGTGTCTGAGTAGAAAGGGCCCACCTCTTGAATCCCGGGTTTCCTTGTCAGTCTGTGAGATCTGCCCTACCTCTAAGTTCATGATTTTCAGTGGGCTGGAAAACATGGCGTCTAAGAAGCAAGCTTCAGCAGGATTTGGGGACAAGCCCACCAAAAGTTCCCATGCTGATGAGTTCTGTAGGAAACTTAAGATTGTCTTTTGGTCCTGACATATGTGACAAAGCTTCCAGAAGACAATGGCCAGGCTCTTCTGCTCACCAAGCATGAGAAGGAGAAGCTCAAAGATATTGACTGATGCAGTAGCATGAAAAGATGGTTTGTAACAAGGGGCTTCCAGCAACTCAGTCTATGACGCGTAACCTCATGCAACCCACAGTGCAACTTTTGTGAAGTGGCGGGGATTCACCAGTGTGGGAGTGGTGGAGGAGAACTGGCAGAGCGATTGCTTAGATCAAACATTTCTGCCTGTCATTAATAGTGATGACAGGCACAGCCTGTCATATGCCAAGTGTACTGTTTCTGGAAGCAAAACAAAGAGAAGCAGATGACATCTTTGACCCTGGACATGGATGGATAGATCGGCAAATCTTGAGCTCTCTAGGGCTGGGCAACAGAGTCACCGAGGTTGAGTAGGCACATGGAGGGGGTAGCTGCTTGCTTGGGGACTCTTTATGAAGACACTAGTCACAGGTCTTCTGCCTTGGCACACTGGGATGTTGTAGCTGACAACTGAAGCTGCATGAGAAAATGTACATGATTATTCTTGACATTGCACTCTGATATTTTATTTCTAGTCTACTTTGTTTTCAAAAACTTCTTCATGCCCTATGCTCAGTTGTCTCATGACTGTTGCTTGAAAGCAATACCTGTGGGCAGATTCTAAGGGGGCTGCTGATGTCAGGTTTCCTGTTTTTCTATTTCAGCCTTATTGAAATAGAGTTGATATGCCATAGGATTTACCCACTTACAGTGTGAAATGCAATGATTTTGATATATTTACAGATAGGAGCAATCATTGCCTGGTTGATCCTAGGCAATTCTCTCATCCTTAAAACAAACAAACAAACAAACAAAAAAACAAAACAAAAATTCGTATTTTAGAGGTTTTCCAGACTCTGGAGGCGTGTTGGCTGTTCATCGTTGCTGAGGGAGGGTAGTCATTTTCTTAGTGGTGTATGCACTAAGTTGCCCATGCTCCAGTGAAAAACCTCTCAGCCATGCTCATGCATGCAAAGCTACTTAAACTCAGCAGGTCAGAAAAAGCCAAACGAAACAAAGGAAAGCAGAAGGCTGCTGCTTCTTGTTCTCGTTCTCGTTCTCCTCCTCCTCCTCCTCCTCCTCCTCCTCCTCCTCCTCCTCCTCCTCCTCCTCCTCCTCCTCCTCCTCCTCCTCTGCCCCCTCCCCCTTCCCCTCCCCCCGTTAGAAAAGACAGGGATTCAGTGAGGGTACAAGGGAATGGGAAGGTGATGGGGTCTGTGGTATGTGAAAATGACCCAAAATACATTAAATATGTGATGAAATTGCCAAGAATAAAAAAGAGACCTGTATGTATCAGCCACCACTACTCAGCCCACAAAGCTCCATACAACTAGGAATCCATGTTCAGTGGACATAGATTTTCCTGTTCCGGGCTGATGGAAAGGATCAAACAGCATTTGGACGTCGTGACCTTTGCTCCCCTGAACTTGTACCTTCCATGGTGCTTTGTTATACTGACCGTTTCAGTACTTCATTTTTTTTTTTCCAGCTTAATGGTATCCCATTGTTTGAAATATGCCACATTCTGTTTGTCTATTCACCTGGATGCTTCATCTTCATTTAAAACACAGCTCACCCCATCTTCTTATGCTGACTGGAATTTGACACCTGAGATGTGTTCTTGGCCGGTGCTCTGGACCCTCGTGGATGCGAGATTACTTCCGGGTTCCATCAGTACCTACAGGGTCCTACTTTGACCTGTGTTGGACTTCCTGTGTTTCTTTGTTCACACATTGGCTGGGATCCAGCTAAGACCAGGTATGCAGGAAAACTGACCTTGAAGGACACAGGGCTGGAGCGCCACTCCTTCTATTCTCTGCTAGGGAACACAGATCCACTTGTCAGGGCTATGGAAGGTGCTCTTTGGAAAGCCCTGCTCTGTGCCTTCAATGTGCTATGCCTCTGGCATGCAGCTGATCTTGATCTGCCTCCATTTCAGATGAAACCTGCCTCTGAGAAGGGATCCGTTCCCAACCTAAATCCACTCCGGACTTTCAGCTTGCTTTTTTAAGACTCATTCTAGAATGTCTCCAAAATCCCGAACTGCAAAGGTTAACTGCAAAGGCTCTTAGGCCAGTGTTACTCTTATTTATTTATTTATTTATTTATTTATTTATTTATTTATTTATTTATTTATTTAAAACAATCTCATTTCACACCTCGGAAGGAAACCGTGGCACATGTGCCAACCCTGGGGAGTAGATATTGGTGTCCTCGTCCTTCGAGGGCCTTATAGAACTCAAGGGATGATTTAATTTAATGTTCATGGAAGAGCCACCTTTGGCATGGACCAATATCTGGAACATTCTCAGCTATTAAAACACTGTCATTTTTCATTTTCCTGGCCTTGTCTCTGACATCCATGCTGACATGGCTGTCTGAACTGTGCTTGGTATCTTCCTGGATGTTTGTTGATCTCATGTTCTTTGTGACACATCCCAAGAGGGAAAACAGAAGCAGAGCCAGGGCAGGGTGGAGACAGTGCCACTCGGGGAATCCTGGGCTTCCCAAGTGGTGTCTAGTGACCAGGACACAATGGCAGTGGCTGTGCAGGGTCATAGTGGATGCTTTCCATACAGTGTCTGCGTGGATGTACTTTAGGCAGCTGGAGGGTGGGGGTTGGCTATCTTCTAAGCAGCAGGCCCTAAGAATAAGCCATCCAGATGATTCTAGGAAGGCAACATAGAGCAGGTCATATAAAATCACGACTGTGTTAGTGACACCCTTCTTAAAGGCTCATCCAGCAGAAACTCCACACTCAACATGTGTCAGGAACTACTCCAGGCCCCAAGGACTCACCAGAGAATGTTCCCAGCCCCACAGAGTTCCCTTAATTTTGAGTGGCCTCTGAGATGGAGGTGAGGTTTCTGAGGTACAATAACTCAGCTAGTCATGGCGTGGGGCTCTGTTAGGTGGAGTGACTGGGATGTGGCAGGCTTGTTCTAGAAGGTGCTACTTAAACAGAGGGATCAAGAGAGCAAATCAGTAGCAGGGTTTCTGGAATGTATATTCCAGGCTGAGGGAACTGCATGTGCACAGGTCTCAAGGAAGGTGTGACACAGGAGCTGCGAGAGGATAGGGCCACTGTCCCCACGTGACTGGGGTGACCAATGAGGTAGCCCAGGACCCCAGTCCTTTACTTGTACACATTTCAAAAAGGGCTACTTATGATACTGAATCACCCGGGGAACGTCGAGAGGCAGAGGAAACCCAGCCTAACACAGACGGAAGGCACTGAGTGTGCTAAGGAGCTTCGGAGCCTGCGTGAACAGTGAAGAAACAGCCACCTTCTGCAGTCCTCTGTATGACCTTCTGCAGTCTCCAGGCGCTCACTGAGGTTGTCTTCTGCTCAGTCCTGGTGTGAGTGGGCTGAAGAGTGAAGTTGGTTTCAGTGTTGATAGCTCTCTAATACTATCACAAAGATAACAAAGCACTTACTCAAGGAGGAAGCCAGAACCTGGGATCTGGCTCTGGCCTGGAGGGAGGGAAGTCTGCTGTTCTATCAAAGTGGTGTAGACTCTTAGAATGGCAGGATTGGTCATTGAGATAGACCAATCAGGGACTGAGAACCAGGAATAATGATGGGATTACTATAGAGAAAACAACCAACCAAACCAAAATAAATAACTAAATAAAAAACCAACCAACCAACCAACCAACCAACCAACCAACCAACCAACCAATCAACCAACCAAAAGCCAGTGCTCAGTGCAGCTTTCCCAAAAGGAACCAGGGAAAGCCTTGGGAGACCTTTAAGCTTCCTTCCTACATCACAGTACTTTGTCATGTGGTAGGTGGATTCCCTTCCATTCCTAAGGATGCCAAATGCATTCTGGGAAACCCTCCACGTGGATAAGTTTGGAAATATTGCTAGTTCTTCGTGGAGATTATGTCCAAGTAAGGAATGCTAAATTATCAGCACTGGCTTTGTTTTACTTTTGTTCCAAGATAGAAATTCCAGAAAGTTTATCCCGAGTTTCTGCACATTTATTTCTTCCTGGAGATCCCGATATTTTTTTCCCTTCTCCCACTTTGTACCAACAGTTCCATTATCCTCAAGGACGCCTGCCCTAACAGCCAAGGTCAACACCCTTCTGTACCTTTGTCCTAATTATTTCTGTTTGATGATCATCACCACAGGAAAAGATGCAGATTTTTTTAGCATTAAGATGATTTTTCTTCCACCAATGCAAGCCATTAAAGACAATGGGAAGGAGAAGGAACGTATTTTTTAAGAGCCAGGATTTCCCCTCTCGTTGTACCAGCTCACTGCAGACAGCGTGTGCACAATTCACTTTTGACTGAATCATAATAAATATAAGACAATATGGTATAAACCACTTTTTTATAATGCAATCCTCACCAATAAATTCCACTTAAAGCCTTAAATCAAATTGGTACAGATGCAAAAATTATGTAAATCTGGTGGTATCTTCTACTGACATTGTGGGGGGCCCTCCCAGATCCTGGCTCAATAAACTTTTTCTTTCCTAATGATCTGGCAGTTATTCCTAGCAGGAGAATACAGAGGGGGTACAGGGAAGTGGGGGAGTAGGCTGTGATTCAGGGACCACCAGAGCCCTTAAGAAGATTAATTTCTATGAGGGACCTGAAAAGTTGGAAAAATCTCAATGTGTTTCTGAATACACATATTCATTTTGAGCTGATTTCTTCTCCTCTTGTGCCCTGTAAAATTTCAAGGAATGTGGTTGAGGTTTGGAGATTTCCACAAAGATTAAAAGGGGTTGTAAAGTGAAGAAATGGTGGGTCTGTGTAACTGTTGGGCATGAAATATTTTCAGTACAAAGATGTCCTGGTTTTCAGTTTAGAAATCAAACAAACACTTTGTCAACATCTGGGAAGATTTCTGCTAATGTTCTCAATAGCAGAGTATGGGAGTTTAACTTTAAAAAGAATCCACATTTCTTATATTTACTTGGAACAGTATACAAGCCTGTTTTTATTTTTATTCTGCAAGCTGGTTGGTGAAGTGGCTATATTTTCTGCAGATAGGTCCAATTTTGTGCTTTGCTTAAGAGTCAACCTACTTTGGGCTCTCAGTAAACACTTATTGTTTGTTGGCTTTTGCCATCCCACCCGACATGGAAAGTTCTCTCCTTTTGGGAAATGGTGGGTCCTGGTGGCCCATATGAAACCGGAAATGCTCTTTTGCAGTGAGTCATCCATTTCAAAGCGGGAACACAAATATGGTTTCCTGTCTCGTTCTTGGAGTCTACATACTAGGCTGGTCTACATCTGCTTGGATAGACAGGGAGGATGTAAGGGAAGGGAGATCTCACCCAAGATTTCCCTGATCTCTAGTGCCAAGCCACCCCAGGGTGAATGTGGAGACGTGTGAGGGGAGGAGGTTCAGGCGGTGAGGCTGGGCTGCAACCCCCTTTTAGTGCGCAGGCTCTGTGTGTGCGGGCAGATGCTCTCTCCCGGAGCAGCTGCTCTCCACTGCAAAACACAGGCAACACTCCTTACCTTTGGGGAAGATGCCGAGGGTAAGTAAAAATCTTTGTAAAGTGATACACAGACTATGGTCTGGTATTTTATCACACCATCTAGTTCAGAGTGGTCCAGTAAGGGACAAGAAGCAAATGACAGGTCCTTGAATGAAAGGGAAATTAACAGCTTTGGCACAGTTGGTATTTTTGTCATGAGGCATTCTTAACTCCAAATACATTAAGTGCTCTCTCTCTCTCTCTCTCTCTCTCCATATATATATATATATATATATATATATATATATATATATATATATATATATATATATATCCTATCTACAATCTATCTATCTATCTATCTATCTATCTATCTATCTATCTATCTATCTATCTATATGTCTTACTTAGGGTCTTACTGCTGTGAACAGACACCATGACCAAGTAACTCTTATAAGGACACCGGTTAATTGGGGCTGGCTTACAAGTTCAGAGGTTCAGTTCAGAATCACCAAGGCAGGAGCATAGCAGCATGCAGGCAGGCATGGTGCAGGAGGAGCTGAGAGTTCTACATCTTCTGAAGGCTGCCAGGAGAAGATTGACTTCCAGGCAGCTAGGAGGAGAGTCTTAAAGCCCACATTCACAGTGACACACTTCCTCCAACAAGGCCACACCTACTCTAAAAAGGCCACACCTTCTAATAGTGCCTCTCCCTGGGCCAGGCATATTCAAACCACCACAATATGTGTATGTATGTATGTATGTATGTATGTATGTATGTATGTATGTATCTCTGTATGTGTGTATATGTGTGTATATATATGCATATATATATATATGCATACCAAGGAATAATTTATCAGTTCTTCCTCCTCTTTCTAAGAATGACTTATTTTTTATTTATATGTATGTGTGTGAGAGCCTGTCTGAGTATATGTGTACCACATGTGTGCTGGAGCCCATGGGGGCCACAAAGGGACATCAGATACTCTGGAACTGGAGTTACAGGCAGTTGTAACTCACTGTGTTAGTGCCAGGAACCAAATCAAACCTGGGACCTGTGGAAGGGGAACATACGCTCTTAAGCACTGAGCCATCTCCCCAGCCCTCCTCCTTTGTTGACAGTGTCTTGCTCAGCCTGGCCTTGAGTTTAGGATATTCCCCTAGGCTAATCTCAAACCCGAATCCTCCTGACTCAGTCGAGCAGACCTCAGTCTTGCTGAGATTATTGGCATGGTCCACTACTCTCAGTAGCTTTGCTTCTTAAACAGTGGTATCTTAATGTTTTTCACTTTTATGGGTGTGAATGTTTTGCCTGCATATATGTCTGTGCACCCTCTATGTGTAGTGCCTACAAAGCCCAGAAGAATGTCTCATATCACCTGGGACAGGACTTGTGAGCCTTTATGTGGATGCTGGGAATTGAACCCTGGTCCTCTAGAAGAGCGGCTAATGCTCATAGCTGCTGAACCATCTCTCTAGCCCTAAATAGCGATCCTTTCTTAATATATATAAACCATATTGCCAGTGACAGTTAGAGTACATTAGATGTGGAAATCTCAATAGTACCGCTGAGGTAAAATTTATCTACTAAGCTGCATATTTGAAATGCACAACTTGACACGTTTTGACATGTCTAACATCACTTTCAAAATCATGAACACACTCAGAAACTCCTCGCATTCCCTCAGTCCCCTTTGCTAGCACACTTTGTCGTCTCCCAAGCCACCTTGAACATGCAGTAATATGGCTTCATTTGCATTCTATGAAGTTCTGTATGAATGGACTCATCTCAGGATTGGACTGACACAATGCCACCAACAGATGAACAACAGAAATGGATTTTCACAGGTGTTGAGGCAGAAATGTCCAAGGTCAAAGTGCCAGTAGAGTAGGCTTGTCTCTGAGGGCTTTAAGGCCACCATCTTGTGGCAACTCTTCTGCTTACATACACAGAAAGAAAGGTGTGTCTTTGTCAGCTGCTCCTTTTAGGGGGCTCACCTGGGTGCTCCACCCTCTTGCCTCTCCTAAATACAACTCCTCCCAAAAGCCACACCTTCAAATATCATCATGTTGATATTCCAATTTGAGAACTGGGGGGTGGGGTTAGTAGGTGGAGACACTGTGTTCAGTCAATACAGAAGCCATATATATTTTAGGAAACCTATTTTTTGTTTGTTTTGATTTAATCTCCCTGCAGCAACGTAATCAATTTGAGACAGAATTTTTCATGCTCTTGTATACATCAATAGTCAATGCTTTTCTATTGTTGAGGATGACTCCATTGTGTGATATACCACAGTTTGTGTACCAATCTAGCTACTTACGGGTACGTGTGTTGTTTCTGACATATAGCTTTTAAAGTTATCCATTTATTTGATTTGTGTGTGAATTTGTCAACGGTATGCATGTGGGTGTGCATATGCATGGTGTGTGTGTGTGTGTGTGTGTGTGTGTGTGTGTGTGTGTGAGTGCTCACATGTGTAGGTCAGAGGACCACTTGCTGGAGTTGTTTCTCTCCTTCCACTGCTAGGTTGGTCCCAGTGATTGAACTCAGGACATCAGGCTCAGCAAGTGTCCTTACCTTCTGAGAGATCTTTTCAGTCCTGTTATTTGGCTTTTTACAAATAAAACTTCCATGAACATTTGTGTGCATCCGTAAGTTTGAATGCTTTCTTTGCTATTGGGAATATAACTAAGACTTCTGTGGATTACATTTTCACTGTACTATTCAAGGTCTTTACATCTAGTGCATGGTTACAACACGTTTGCTTTCTAAAAAGAGAGTTTACGAGCTTAGACTGTAACTTACATGTGGTCTGAATTATGGATAGAACCTCATCGTTCTTAGTTTACAACAAATGCCAGGGTCATTTCGTGAAAAGACTCTTGCCTTCTCATTAAATTATTTTTGCACTTTTATCATAATAAAGAGTCTACGTGTGTGGATTTCTTCTGAGCTCTCTTTTCATCCCACTGACCTACTTGTCTAGTGCGACAGGACCAAGCTGGCCTCCATTACTCCAGCCTTGGAATAAGTCTTTGACTAATATAGTAGTTAGTCTCCAACTTTGTTCTTTTTCAAAACTGCTCAGACTGACTATTCTGGGGCATCTGCATTTTCAAGGAAATTGTATCACCAGCTCTTTAGCTTCTCTCTGTCTTCTATCTTTTTATTTTTATTTTTGGCTGCGGGCATCACTATGCATCCTGGGCAGTCCTGGGACATTTGATTCCTCCTGCTTCAACTTCTTGAGTGCTAGAATACAGGAGTATGCCACCATACCCAGCTTTCAGCTTGTCGTTTTCAAAAACTGAAAAACAAAACAAAACAAAACAAAACAAAACAAAACAACAACAACAGAAAGGGTAGCGGGAATCTCAAGAGGGACCACGTCCAGTTCATTTCATCATTGGGATGAAATGACATCATCATGACATCCCGTTACCAGCTCTGTGAGCAAGTATGACTTCCCAGTTCTCTAAGTCTGGCAGGTTCCCCTCAGCACTGTTTTTATGGTTTTTAGACCCTATAAACTTGCCATATTTATTGATATTCCTGATTGTTTTGATGTTATTGTAAATGGTATTGTTTTAAAGTTTTATGTTTCAGTTAGTATGAGACACATTGGTAGAAAGGCAATCGGAATAATTTGCATGCTTGTCTTGATCCTATAGCCTCAACATACTCACCCACCAGCTCTGGCAGTTTTTTGTGTTGATTCTGAGTTTTAATATGGACTTTCATGCTGTGGGCAGAAAGAAAAAAATTTTTTTTCTTCTTCCTTCCTGTCTGCATACATCCTGATTGTCTTTTTGTCTTGTGTTTAGAGCCTCTCACTCGGCACTGGCTAGAAACAGTGGGAGAAAACTTTGTGTTACTCACAGTCTTGAGTCAGCCTTTCACTAGTAAGTCTGATGCCAGTTTTTCACTGATGCTCTTTATTAGGTTGGGGAAGTTCCCCTTGTATTCCAAGATTCCGGAGGGACTTTTCTTTTATATAAACCCAGAATGGATGCCAGATTGTATCAAGCACTTTCTCAGCCTCAATGGAGATACTCATTTCATTTTTCTTCCTTTGTTACTATGGTAACTTTCATTAATCTTCAAATGTTAAACCTATTTTTTTTCACTGTTAGGATAGACTTCATTGGTCATGATGTATTTATATAATTTCATATTTTATATAGCTATTATAAATCTTGTTAGATTTTATGTCCAAAGGATTATTATCATTTTTATATCTGTGTTTATGAGAGACATTTGTAGACTTTTTGGTAATATTTTTGGTTTTGGTGTTGTTATAGTAGAGTCCTCTTACAATGATTTGGAAGAATTCTGTCCCTTTCACATTTCTGGTAGACGTTTAGGTGGATATTATTTCCTACTTAAATATTTAGAAGAATACATCTGTGAAGCCATCTCTCTTGGAGTTTCCTTTGTGATAAGGATTTAAGTACTCACTGAAATGTTTTAGGTGAAACAATGCTACCATGCCGTGTGTTTCTTTCAGATAACTAACTCACTAGTCTTTGATATCTCAGGAAATCTTGAATTCATAGCAATCCTCCTGTCTCAGCCTCCTGAGTGCTGGAGTTCCAGGCCTATGCTACCACACTGGGCTCTAATTTTTGGTAGCGTCTTTCAAGAAGTGATCCATGTATCAAGGGTCTCAACATAAGATCTGACACCCTGAATCTAACAGAAGAGAAAGTAAGAAACATGCTTGAACTCATTGGCATAAAGGACTTTTTGCTTGTTTTGTTTTGTTTGTTTGTTTGTTTGTTTTTAAAAAGAACTCCAATAGCAAAGACCAACAATTAATCAATGGGATCTCATGAAGAAGCTTTTGTATGACGTAAGACATCATTATCTGAGCAAAGCATCAGCTTACAGACAAAGCCTTTACCAATTTTGCTGTCTGGTATTTTGTTACAAGCTAGAGCCATTTGAAGAGAGGGAATCTTACTTGAGAAAATAATTCTACTAGACTGGCCTGTGGTCAAGCTGTAGGGCATTATCTTGATCAATGATTGACATGGAAGGACTCCACCCACTGTGGTTCATGCCTAGGCAGGTGGTTCTGGGCAGTAAAAGAAAGGAGGCTGAGCCAGGCGTGGACACCTTTGATCCTAGGACTTGAGAGGTGGGAATAAGTGGGTCTCTATCATTTCCAGGCCAGGTTAGTCTAAAGAAACTTCTAGGATTTCAAGGGCTACATAGCGAGACCTTATCTTAAAAAATTCAAATTAAGTAAAAAAAATAAAGCATGCAAGCAAGCAGGCCAAGCAGGCCATAAGAGCAAGCTATTAAGCAGCGCCCCTCTATGGGCCCCATATAACCCCCTCCTCCACGGTCTTGCCCTGTTTGAGTCATTGCCCTGATTTCCTTAGATGATTGAGTGTGATGTGGAATTGTAAGCTGAAATAAACTACTTCTTATGCAAGTTGTTTTTGGTCATGATGTGTCAGCCCAGCACCATAAACCCTAACTGAGACATCAAGTGTACACCTAACAGAGGGTTAGTGTCTAGAATATGCCAAGAACTTAAAAAAACCCTGAACATCAAGAAAACAGATAACTCAATTAGAATTGGGGTACTAGAACTAAACAGAAAGTTCTCAAAAAATGAAACACAAGTGACTGAGAAACACTTTAAAAAGTGTTCAACATTGTCAGCCATCTGGGAACTACAAGTTCAAACGACATTGAGATTTCGTTTGAGTAGTCAGAATGGCCACCATCAATAAAACCAATGAAAGCAGCTAGTGAGGACGCAGGGAAAGAGGACATTTACTTACTCCTAGTGGGAGTGCAGACTTGTGCAGCCGCCATGGACATCGGCATGATGTCCACCAGCTGATGATGGGGAGTGGAACGATGGCAAATTTACACAATGGGTGTTATTCAGCTGGTGAGGACATGGAATGATGAGATTTGCAAGTCAATGAATGGAGTGAGAAGCAATCGCCCTGAATGATGAGGCAATGCACACCTAGACAGACAAGCATTGTGTGTTTTCTCTTATTTGTGCCTGGTAGCTTTTAAGCCTTTAGATGTATGTGATCATTTAGAGTATCCACAGGGGTTAGCCAGCTTGTCAGGAATCAGGGGAGAGAAGGGAGTTTTTTCAAGGAAGTGGGAGAGAAGGTAGTGTTATAAAGGGAAAATGGGAAAACTACAGCAGTAGCTTACATGGGGAGGAGGACGTGAGGACAGGGTAAAGGAGGGAATATGGGGGGGACAGCTAATACCGTCTGAAAAGCCACATGGAAATCTACTTCTCTAGTAACTTCTTAAAATATGTAAAGGGATTTAAATGGAGTTACCATATAATGGGGGAGACATCACCCCCTCTAGACATCACATATTACCAAGTAAAACCCCAGTACCAGGAATGGGCCAAAGGGATCTCATAGATCCCCGTTCTAGACATGATAGGTGATTGAAAATGCTGTTGGATGACCCCCTCTACAAGCTGACAGTACGGCCCTATTGCTGGAGCATGACTTACTTGTGTCATTGAACATGGAGAAACTGTGCTAGTACTGGTCTAGAAGCATTCTACTGATCAGCCCTCATGGACTGGAAGGTGCTCTACACACACCACCAAAGGAGAAAAATAGTCATCAATCCAGCTGCAAGCCCTACACCCCAAAACAGTGACCTGCCTGCAAGACATACCGGTGCCATAGTTACTATTTTGGGTTGAAGTTTAGGCCTACACCATGACACTCACACCTGATACCATTAATGAGGCAAGAACATGAGACTAGATAGGTCAAGTGCCCTAGGGAGAAAATCAGTACTGTTATTCTGCTAAAGGAACATAGCAATAAATGACCCCATGACATACTGCCATACACATAGATCAGTGCATAGCGCAGCCTTCATCAGAGAAGCTTCTTGCAGTAGATGGTAGTTAACACAGGGACCCACAACTAGACAATGTACAGACGGTGAGAAATCTTGGATCATTCAGTCCTAGATGAGATGTCTTTATCAAATCCTTTCCCTCAAAGCTCAGAGATTTATGTAGGAGAAGAAACAGAAGGATTTTCAGGATTCAAGGAAACAGCATTTTCTAGACACAACAGGGCTAATGTACATGTGAACTCACAGAGACTGTCCAGCACGCACAGGGTCTGTACAAATTCAGTCCAGTTAAAACTCCCAGCCCAGACAAAGCAAAGTGGACATAAGGTCCCATCCCTCACCAGGGAACTATTTGCCTTTGATATCTGCTGGAAGATGGAACGCAGTTTTCTTCAGTGAAGTGACATTGAACATATCAATCTCATATCAACACAGACTCCATGCCCAGGAGAGGCTGATCAATACAAAATGGACTCCGTTTTGTGTGTGTGTGTGTGTGTGTGTGTGTGTGTGTGTGTGTGTGTGTGTATGCACGCACTCGAGTGCATGTGTGTACCTTTTTTGGTTAGGGTTTAGAGGTTTTTGTTATTTTTTTTGTCTTTCTTTGGTTTTGTTTTTGAGAGAGATTAAGAACATGACGTCAGATGGGCAGGGAACTGGGAGGATCTGGGAGGACTTGGGGAAAGGGAAAGAGTATATGATCAAAATATACTGTATGAAAAGTTTAAAAGCCAATAAAAATGAAATAAAAATACTGCGCAGTAAACAACAAAAGTAATGTAGGATGTTTAACTTATTGGCTTAAATTTGTTTATAATAATTTGCTTTACTTCATATGCTTTCTGTATCTGTAGAATCTGAAGTGAAGCTAGAGTTCTCATTTATTACATTGTTAAGATGTCTTTCCTCCGTTTTACTGGATTAGTCTGGCTGCGAGTTTATTAACTTTTTAATCTTCTGAAGGCACAAACTTCTGGTTTCCTGTGTTTCCTCTTTGTCTCTCTCCTATTTCATTGGTCTTTGCTCTGAGCTTTATTTCCTTCTGCTTATTTTCAGTTTAATTCACTTTTCTTTTCCTAGAGTCTTGTGGAAATGAGAAAAGGATTTTGGTAATTGACTTGAGACCTTTATAGATTTCTAGTGTAACTTAATTTGAACTTAGCTGCATCCTGGAATCTTAACAGTCCGGAGCACCCGTTTTATTCAATTCAAACCTACTTAAAATTTCCTTTTGGATTTTTCTTTGACTTATAGACTATTTAAAAGTATATTGCTTAGTTTGTAAATATTTCTAGTTTTTTCAGAGATCTTTCTGTTACTGATATCTAGTTTGGTTTCATTGCAGCCGAGTAATATACTTTAAAAACGGGATAGAGGGCTGGAGAGATTTCTCAGTGGTTAAGAACATACAACACTCTTGCAGAGGACCTGAGTCTGACTGGCTCTCAGAGCCCACAGTGAGTGGCTAGTAAAGGCACCTGTATACACAGGCATACCTACTCTCTCTCTCTCTCTTTCTCTCTCTCTCTCAATAAATAAATAAGTAAACAAACATAAGTAAAACTTAAAAATTGAATTGATTTAATTAACTAAAACTTGTATCCTGGTAAATGGTTTTTAATGCACTGGAGATAAGGTGAAGATTCTGTAGTTGGGGAATTTTATGAGTTTCAGTGAGGTCAAATTGGTTGGCACTATTGATATTAACCATCAACTCTACCTTTGAAGCTTCCTGCCTACCTCTGTCACTCACTCAGAGAGCTAAGGACTCTCTGACTATGGTTGCAGATAAGTTTTCCTTGGGTCTATTGAACTATGAAAAGGTTTATTTTTCTAGTTTTAAAAAGTTACTGGGCAGGGGTGGCGCACACCTTTAATCCCAGCACTTGGGAGGCAGAGGCAGGTGGATTTCTGAGTTCGAGGCCAGCCTGGTCTACAGAGTGAGTTCCAGGACAGCCAGGGCTACTCAGAGAAACCCTGTCTCGAAAACAAAAACAAAAACAAAAACAAAAATAAAAAGTTACTTTTTCTTACCTGTTTTGTAATTTTCCATGTGTAGGTCTTGCATATTTTAGTCAGAGTTTATCCATGTGTAAGTATGTCATCTTTTGGATGGCATTGAAACAGATGACTGGGCTACCCTCTGAGTGCGATGTAAGGGCCACACAAAGCTAGGTGGTGTTAGACATTCCATCTTGTTTTGTTTTCAGTTTGGATTTCTTTGAACTCTCATGGCCTGATGCAAATATTCTTGAAAAGAAAATGCTTCCCTTTCTTGGAAAATGTTGGACCCTCTCATGTTGAGATGACTCCAGTTGGCAACCTATTAGATTTCTTTTTTGATATTGCTCTTCAATATCTTATAAAATAGCTTATTAATAGTTTTAAACTTTATTTCCATGGTGTTTGAAAATCTTTTTATGTGAATTTCAGACATTTTTAGGTCAGTCAAAGATGCGTCTCTATTTTTTTAAACTCACTGATGGAAAGGTCCAAAGGACAAATGACCACATTGTCACCCCCTGAAGGACAGGGCAGATCCAAGCCCATTAATTAGTTGCTTAACTCAATACTTAATTTTCCATGTGAAATTCTTACACATTATGATTTGTCTAGAATGCACTTAAAATGTCTATATCATATCCTAAAACAATGGCTGGGCCTCTAGAAGGGAGGGAGAGCTTCCCCCCTAATGGGCACACTGCTGTCCTTTACCGGTATAAGAACAGTGAAGGGAACAGGGCGTTCACTGTCATTCACTGAGCACGGACAGTTAAAAGTAGAAACTGAACCATATTTCGTGGTGATGGTGGTCTCATAAACAGGATGCATCATGGCCTTCACGCAGCCCCAAGTCAGGAACTTCAGCTGGAAGGACTTTCACTTTCTGTTACCACAAGGTCTATGCACCCGTGTTCCATTCAGACACCAAGTGTACTCTTTTCTCTCAATAAAAAAAATAATTGAAAGTTTATTTTACTTATATGACATTATTACTTTTGGAGCAAACAGACCCAGAAACCTCAGAACTGTGATCATGCGGCTTCAGACTACACGGGGCTTTGGGGCAAAGGCCAGGAGGGTGTGTCTGGAGGAGGGATGTCAGCATTTTTTTTTTTTGGAGAGGATTTAATTGGAAAGAGTATGGTGATTCAGCTGAGAGAAGGGATCAAAATGAAACAAGCTGGTGTTTTCCTCCTTGTCCCTTAATGGACCATAATCCTGCTCGTAAAAACCCACCACTTAAACTTTGGCAGTCTGACTTTCCCAGGAAGCTTTATTACTAAGTATTAGGCTTGAGTCAAGACACCGCTTCTCCAAGGTAGTTTTGCACCCAGGCAATTGCTGAGGAGAATGTGTTTGTGGGTGAGTCAGGGATCCCTGGCAGCCCTGCAGTGAGCTGTAAGTGGCCTTCTGAGGCCTCGGGAAAAATTTCTGTGTGGAGAAAATATGCTTCAGCCCATTCCATACAAACCAAGGATGTACAGGGAGATGTGGTGAATCCTGAATGATGGGCTGGTTACCCACTGACACCCACCCTGGGAGCTTTGTTTCTCTTTGAGTCCAGTGTACTCTGGATACCTCACAAGAAGGGTCAGAGCCTGCAGGCCTCCTGGGGATGGAGTTCCTCCCCCTGGATCACTCAGACTCGGAGCTCCGTTTGTTTACCAGCATGCCAGTCAGATCAACACTGGCCATTTCTTTTCCCTTTGGATTTTTTTGAGACAGAGTTTCTACAGCCCTACCTGTCTTGGAACTACTACGTAGACCAGGCTGGCCTTAAACTCACAGAGAACCGCCTGCTTCTTTGCCACTACACCTGGCTATTCTAGACCTTGGTTTTTTAGCCCTGGACAGTTCATAGACAGAACTAATCCATCCATTCTGAGCAGGCTCTTGAAGTCCTGCATGCACTCTGCCCCTCTCTATTATAGTAAGTGGAGTCTTAGGTAGCCCAAAGCCATTTGACTTCCCATGAAGCCCTCATGTCAAGCCAGGACCTACTCCTGGGGTTACTGGGGGGAGGGGGTAAGCTATATTTCCATGATTCTAACAAAGGATGATTAATCAAAGTAAGCTCCTTTAAAGTACAACAGACTTTGGATCAATCTGGAATTTAAAATGAAAAAATAGGAGATGAAGTGTTTTCACTTAAGAAAAAAATGAAGTCTTACTTTCCAAATACATGATTGAGTCCCTTAAATTTATGTTGTCTCGCTTGCACCAGAGCACTTTGCAGACCCTCCAGAGGACAGCTGACTGGTTTTCCCACACCCACACCGCAGCAGCAGAGCTGGTTCTGTGACGGTTCAGAAGAAGAAGCGATGCTCATTTCTGTATCTGGAATAAGTAGGGGATACTATGTAGGCAGCAGGCAATTCCTCTGTTTGGATGAGGACCAGGTCAGCTAGGATTTAGTTGTTCCTTTTGCAAAATGTACCATCTGATCCTTAATGATCCTGTGTCCGGGCTGGCGTTAATTTACGCCTCATCCAGGAAGGCACCTCTGAGATAGGATGCCATTAATGCCGTGTGTCTTGGCTCCAAGGAAGCAGCATAGATGCTAAGTGGATCTTGGAACTGCTTCTCAGAGGACAGTGTATTCCAAAACAAGGGTAGAAGTTCACCAGAAGGCCATCATACTGGAAGCCAGTGACAGCCAGCCCCAGGGGCCAGTCCAGACGCTGGGCATGTGCTGAGGGTGTTTATTTATTCACCAAAGGCTGTGGACGGCTCACCCAGCACCAGACCCAGTGCTAGCAACACCATGATGTCATATCAGTCAGCATTCTATTACTGTGACAAAGTACCCCAGAAGATCTACTTGGAGGAGGAAAGGTTTATTTGGTTTCCTGGGTACTTGGTTCTATATGTTGGGCTTTTGGTGTGGCAGAATGTCACTCATAACTTAGTGACGTGGGCATTTAAAGAAATGGATCATCATATAAATGCAAATATTCCAAAACCTGAAAAAAACCCCAAAACTAAAAAAAAAAAAAAAAAAAAACAAAAAACAAAAAACCCCCAAAATAACAAAAACAAAAACAAAATATAAAACTCCAATGGCAAACATCCTAGACATGCTAGGTAAGTAATACTCAAGCTGTGTAACATTTTTAAAAAGCCACAAAAGCAGTTTATACTCTATAAGTCCTAACTGTATGCAGATTCTGCTCTCAGCTTTCACATACACACTGAGAAAAGGCACCAAGCCTCCCCGGATCTCTATGCAGAATTCACTTCCCAGGGCTGTCTTGAGAGCAGGCGGCATAATCTCCACCTGAACCTGGAACACAACATCCAGGTGGGTTCCGGCCTGATTTCCCCATGTTCTATGACTCGAGTGTGTGGTGACTTCAGCAGAAGGGTCTTACAAAACAAAGAACGTCATAAAAGTTAGAACAATATGAACTGTGTAAAAGAACCAGCATAAGCTAAACATCACCTCATAAAACAATGAGATTTTTTTGATCATAAAAAACCAGTTTTTGAAGACAGGCTGTGGTGGCGCACCCCTTTAATCCCAGCACTTGGGAGGCAGGGGCAGGTGGATTTCTGAGTTCGAGGCCAGCCTGGTCTACAGAGGGAGTTCCAGGACAGCCAGGGCTACACAGAGAAACCCTGTCTTGAAAAACCAAAAAAAAAAAAAAAAAAAAACCCAACCCCCCCCCCAAAAAAAAGGAAAACAAAACAAAACAAAATAAAACAGTTTTTGGTAGTTTTTCAAGACAGGTTTCTTTGTGTAGTTCAGCTGTCCTGGAACTAGCTCTGTAGACCAGGCTGGCCTTGAACTCTGCCTGCCTCTGCCTACCAAGTGCTGCGATTAAAGGCGTGCTCCACCACTGCCCAGCTAAGAAATATCTTTTAAAAAAAATATTAAGTTACTCATAAAATGGCCAGGTTATCTTAAGAGTCTCTCTTTTTGGTCAAGTATACTTTATTCCTTTTGTTGTTACAAACAAACAAACAAACAAATGACCATAATTAACTCTAACAGAGGAAATCTCTTTTCAATAGAGCTGTTAAAAACCATTCCAGCCAAGACAAATTCCTTTGATATTAATGAATAGTTGAACAGAAAGTTTTCCTTTTTTTGAAATGACATCTTGTAACCTAGTTCAGGCTAGCCTTGGAATTGCTTCTTAGCCTGAGCTGCCCTTCAATTACATGATCCTTTTGCCCCAGCCTCGTGAGGGCTGAGATTCACTGTAACACTCAACTGAAACACATGGAAAAGAAACTAGTTTTTTTTTTTTTTTTTTTTTTTTAAACACATTAGTAAACTTGGAAAATCAGGCATAATGCAATGAAGTGGACATTTAGAGAAACTGATTTTGGGGCAGTTGAGATTTAGCAGACTGCTTTTTATGAGCTGATCGTCTGTTACTGCTTAGTGCCAATTCACTTGCTCACCAGGACGGTAAGGTACGCCCTACAGTCTTGTGCCTACAGTCTGTTGGTGGCAGGGCAATTTGCCTTTGAGTGCATTGGTCTTTCAGGAGCGACCCAGGACCTGCCTAGGTGATGTGACAGAGAAGCCCAATGAGTCTGCACACAACAGCTTAGTGGCTATAATGCTTACAAGCGAGCAAGTTTAGCATGCAAACCCAATTCCAACTCCAGCTTTTATGGTCTTTCCCCTGTCTCCCTCCACCTCATAAGAACATAGCATGTGAGCAGTAACATTCCTGTAAATATTTTTATGGAAACAGATATCAAGTCTGAGCTCTGAAGTCCTGTAAGGGCTTCCTGGGCTGCCTTTGTAGAATTATATTCATGTACCTCATTACTCACAAATTTCATATGAGGAAGGCTGAAGAAAGGAAACCCACTTTGGCCCCAAGACCCCAAAGCAGCCAACCTGCCCTCTGTCCCCATGTGTAACAAACGCTGTTAAATAACTGCAGGCACACAGTTAAAAATGAGGAACAGAGAAGGTTTCAGTGACAACCCCCTTCCACAGTAACAGCCTAGACAGAAAGCCATTGAAGAGAATTCTTGAGAACTGTGATAAATATGTAACTCTCCATTATTGATGGCTTCTGGCAGGGGTGTGAATGGGGAAGGACTGAGCTTTCTTTAAGAGGCCAGCCCTTGGGAGTTTGACCATGCTCCATTGTGTATATGGACATCACAAATTGGCCATTTTTTCTTCTTTTTTTGGGGGTGGGGTAGACTTGGGAGGACTGGCAGTGAGTATGATCAGGGTGCATGATGTGAAATTCCCAAATAATTAATAATCAATAAAAATATTGTGTAAGAAAAAAAGACCCCCAAGCCCCTTGACACCCTAATACAGGAATCAAGAGATAGGCTGGGCCATACCTTTCAGGCCCATCCACCCTTGCAAATCTGATGTCCACTTGATGTGGGAAGACATGCACTACTTGTTGGACAGATGACTTTGACCATATGTTACCCCCAGGGGAATGGCTTCCAGGAAATGCTTCCATAGTCCCTGATCTTCCAGACCCACCGTCTGTAGCCTTTCCTACTCTTTCCGTAGGAGTTCATTCTGTCATTTTCCAAGACTATCCCTCCAGGGTGCTCAGGACATATGGCGCATCCTCACCTAGCAGAGGCTTGGCTGTGCTGTGAAGGCACAAGTCAACAAACTTTGTTGGATCTGCACAGTCCACAGATATCGAGACACAATGACAGAGAATGCCACCAGGGTACAAGGTAAGTGCCAAAACCTTTTCTGCTGAGTATCTCACCACAGGAACCGTGAGGCTCTGACCTCCCTCTGTGGTGAGGACATTCCTGAGGGACTGCTGTGAGCATGGTCCTCTCCCAGGCACTCTCCATTTCTCACACACCCCACACCTTCAGCTGTAGATCTCTTTCCCTCCCTATAAAGCTTTTAATAAAAGATGACGTTCTTAAAACAAAAGCTATTTTCTGCAAAATCCTTTTTTGGTGAACATCTAATAGTTTTTTAAAATATATATAATAAAAACAGGCTGTTAACACTGGAGACGCTCTTTAAACAGGACTTGCACTTAGTGGACGCCCTGGGGACTCACCCAGACTGCAGGACTGTAGCGAGGTCTGTGGCTGGAAGCACTGCTCTTCTCTGCAGCTGTGGAAGTTTGTTTTTTAAACAGTTTTTATGGAGTTACAACGCGACTCAGCCCTGCAACCAAAGGCTTATGCATTTTGGTGAGATTTTTATTGACTCCCCTTTCCCAGCACCACCTCCATCAAGGGTCAAGAGAATCCCAAGAGTCTGTTTCTATGTGTGAAGTATGGTATCCTAGGCCAACATCTTTCTTTGACATTTTTATCTTCATAAGAGCCGAGTTGCTCTTAACTATATGTATTGTATTTATATTTCATATATATATGGACGAGACTAGTTACCCTAAACTAGGCAATGTAACGTTTACCTGCACCAATTTGTTAATGCCGTCAGTCCGTCCCCAGCTGCCTGCTACACACTGAATACATTGTTTGCTTTTCAAGCTATCCTGATGGCACAGCTCTAGTTTAAAGCTAACACTGCATTTTCACTTTCTAATGTGATTTTTGCTTCACACTAATACTTAAAAAAAAAAAAGAAGGCTCTTGTAAGAGTCGAGGAAAATGGCAAAGATTGAAAATCATCTTAAATCATCTTATCATTTTGCTCCTTTTCTCAAAGACAGCAAGTTATTTAGAAATGTTACTCTCTCTCTCTCTCTCTCTCTCTCTCTCTCTCTCTCTGTGTGTGTGTACTTTGTGTGGTTGTTTGGCCATGCATTATAATTTAAAATTGAGAAATAAAAATGAAAATCTTTTTTTTCCTTTTTTTCTTTTGCATAGCACATGGTGTATTTTGGAAAGAAATCTGGAAAACTACCTGTTTGCATTGAAAGTGGATGGACAGGCATGCCCATGAGCCTCCAAAGTACTAAGTAAACCCAAGGAAACCTCACTTTGAGGTTAGGGAGGACAGAGAGTAGAGTAGACGAATCTTTTAAAACAAGGAGCTGTTTTAGCGGGGCGACGGCCATGGCTCCTGTCAGGAGTCTTCAGGGTGAGTCACGGCAGCTGAAGAGCAGTGATGTGAAGGTGTTGAAAGAGGAAATGACTGAGATGCAGATAAATGTGCTAAGAGCTAGGGCTGGGTTCATTCAAGGTCAAGGATAAACACTCTGGAAGTGATAGATGCAACTTTGGGGGATTTGCACAACTCAGCCAAGTACAAGCCACTGCCTTCAAGAGCTTGGCCCAGGAAAACAGGAGGAAGAAACTTTGCCATTTGTTAATGTCACCAAGAAATGCTGGAGCGAAGGGCACAGTTGTCACATGCTTGGAGCATCCTGTGCTATGGATGAAAGGTCAGGAGAGGCCTTCTGCAGACTCGCTTCCTAGGGAGAGCCATTCTCAAGCTAAACAACATCTCAAGCCACAGACAACCTTTCCAATGTTTTCAGTCTAGGAAGGACCCTCATTTTCCACAGCAGTAGCTGTTCAGTTTGAAACTGGGATTTTTTGAATTAACACACCTCCATTCTGAATTTTCCTGCTCATCTGGCTTCTGTCTTACAAAGTGCTTTCCCATTTGATAACCAACAACAGTAACGACACTCAAAACAGGGGTTCAATCTCCTCTTTTTTTATGTTATTTTTTTAGAGAAAATGGAAATATTTAGTAATTTTACAGTGGACAATCTTTTAAAAAAAATATCGTATACAATTTGAAGCCCCAAACAGGAGCCCCGTGTGCCCACTACCCAGCTTCTCTAACATTTGCAGCCAAGTCTTCTAAAGTGCAAGCATCCGGTAACTGTTTTTGACTCTTCGATTTGTTCAGCAAAGAAGCATAAAAATGCAATTTGTGTAAATCTTTGGGAAATTTTGGCCATTCAAAATCATTATAAAGGAATGAAATTTGTTGACGGGAACAGCCACATCCTTATTCCTCTATTTTGTAGTGAAATAACTCCACCCTTACCTCTCCCTCTGCCCCTCCCCCTTCAAGATATATAAAATAGGGCTGGAGAGATGGATCCCCTCCCCCTTCCCCTCCCCTCCCTTTCCTTCTTTTCCAAGTTGTTTTTAATGCTGTTGGGGGATTGGACCCAGAGATTTCTGTGGTAAAGCGTGTTTAAAGAATTAAAAAGAAAAATCACTGTGTGGTTCATATTTTATGGTCAATCTGGTAAGAGAAAATGAAAGCCACTTGATTCCAACACTAGTGTCAGTGACATCTTAATCCTGTAATCGTTCACTTTCCTTGGAGCATGATAGTGGGCTCAGGAGCTCACTCCCAGGGTGTTTAGTACCTGGCTGTGAGAGAAGACAGCTCGCTTCATTGCAGCCTGTGTGTGACTTCTCTGGTGAGCTACACATGACATTGTTTATGCTCTGGTGGCTTCTGCTGGGAACTTTCCCAACAGCCATTCTCTTGGTCCTGAGAGAATCCTCGTCCTGTCTGGGGTGGTAGTGTGCCTCACCTGACTCCGTGTCTCAGCTTCTTCAGGGAGAGAGCAGAATTTGGCTGGGGGTTTTGAGGAAAGATTTTTCATTCCTAAGCCAGTCATGGCAGCTCCTGGGATTCCAGCACTGGGGAGATGTATCATGATCAGTGGGAGTTCAAGGCCAGCATCAGGGGCACAAGCCAGTGGGACACCAGTTTCAAAACAATAAAACTAAATAAAATAAGAGAAAAAATGCTTTTCTGATATAGGCTGGTGTCAGCTTCTTTCCGTTTTTCTTTCTGACTGAGTGGCACTGGAGGTGGATTGCCATCCTTGGAGCGTGCAGTAAGAAGTCTGTAAAGACAGGACAAGGGGGAAAGACTGTGGAACTCAGCAGCCTGGTCAGACACCTGAAGACTTCTCACTGTGTTTGAGAAATAAATCTTGTTTACTTGATAGGTTTCTGTCACACTGGATTAGAAAAATCTGTTTTTTTCCCCTCTACAGTCTTGGGTAACATCACTCTGTATGTCTGTCTTTGAAAGTTATATTTTAAATTTTATTTATTTATTTTATGTATATGCGTGTTTTGTCTGTATGTGTCTGTGTACCACACACATGCCTGGTGCTCTCAGAGGCCAGAAAAGGCTGTTAGATCTCCTAGGACTTGAGTTACAGACGGTTTGTGGGGCATAGCGTGGGTACTGGGAATCCAACCCTGGACCTCTGGAAGAGCAACCAATGCTTTTAATTGTGAGCCATCTCTCCAGCCCTACTTTGCATATCTTGAATTAGGGAAACCAAGACCAGGGTCAATTCTCCAGGTCCTGATATTCTTTTTGGAAAAAGCCTATCTTTTCTTTTGAGAGTACACTGAAAATGTTGCTTCTGAATATTCTCATCCCTGGGTCTCTGCTCACAGGGTGAACGGGGGGGAACCATGGGAATCCCTTGGACAGAAGCTTTTCATATGACTGTCCAAATGCTTTTGTAGATGTGTTTCAAGGGCCTGTTTCCTTTGTTTATGCAGCTCTGCTCTCCGTGTTTACAGGCATAATAGAAATAATCCTGAAAACTTAGGTTTGCATACCTATACTTGGGAACAATTTTGCCGTTTAATAAAGTGGCAAGGTGGGGGCGGCTTATTCTGAGGGGTAAGTTGCTATCACCAAATGCCTTCAGACGCTCCAAGAGGGGCGAGCGAAGGAAAGGGAAGAGAAGGTGGGTCTTTTCTAGAAGTGACTGATTTCCTAACATAATAATCCACACATCTGGGCAAATGGGTTTGAGGTGGAAGATAATCTGCCTTGTCTCAGTGCCACCAATGCTGTGAACAGCAGTGACAATATGGCCTGGATCACCAGAACTTTCGAGAGACTCAGCTCTGGTTCATGGAGGAGAAAATGCTCAAAGCACTTCTCTTGTTTTCCTGTTTACATTTGGCACATAGCAGCCCGGGACTGTTAACACAGGATGTTGTATAAATCTAAGCGGGCAAAAAACAGCACTGTTTTTTTTTTTTTTAAGATGGCGAATTTTCTAGCAATTCATCTTGAACACCAAACTCCAGTGTTCCTCTATCTCTGCAAGGCTTCCTGCTCCAGCGGATAAATTATGACTCGCAGACCTTGGCATTTCATTAAACCCAAAGCATTTGACAAACTGCATTTTCAGAAAGTTTTTTTTTTTTTTTCCATGAGTTGGTTTTTAGAGGGAGGAATTTATGATGAGTTGACTTAATCCTTGCTTTTTGGAGATGTCTAAAAAAAGTTCTTTCTATAAACAATGAGATTGTGCGGAGGGGATTGAAGACCAAGAGCTATGTCAGCTTAGCCTGTAGAAGAAAGCTTGAGCACCCTTTACAGGCCCCTGTGTGCAGGCCTAGAGTTCAGTCCTATCAGCTAATTGTGCTGTCGGAGGCCTGGCAGTCGGCCAGCCTTACCTGAGCTGCTGGCTCCCGAGCCAGGTTGCCTGTGTATTCACTTACTCCAGCTAACCACTGTGAAATCATTCACAGGCCTTGGACATAGCAGATGTAAGGTGATTTATTTATATATTTTGACTAATAATCTTAACTTGTCGTTTAGTTTTTAAAATTTGATAAACGGGCTGGGAGTTTGAAGAGGGAGCTGTTTGTGTTAAATTTATGACCCTGCTTCCTGGCATTTTGGGGTTGGTTATTGCTTTTGGATTTCTTTTTGTGAGGATGGTTTCTGTGTGTGCACACACATGTATGTGTGTGTGTGTGTGTGTGTGTGTGTGTGTGTGTGTGTAAGAATTCTCCTGCACACCTCTTTCTTGTTTTTCTAAGTTTATTAGTATGATGTTTCCCAGAGCAGTTTTCAGGAACATGGTGTATCAATAGAATGTATAGTGTTTTTGCAAATTTTTATACACTAACACAGGAAAAATGAAAACACGTGAGCATAGTATTTTATTAGTCCAGTCTTTGTCTTTCCTTATGGTTTACATACAGTGTAAAGGTTTTTGGCATTTTACCAACAATTTGGTTATTTCAAGAGGTAAAACAGAAAAACCAAATTCCCAAATTGATTTCCTTGTCTCCCTAGATAGTGCTGTCACGTGGAATCCAATGATGGCCGTGATTCCATACCGTTTGAGCTGATGAGAGATACCGTCTCTTCCTAAGCCTTTCTTGTCTGTTTCTATAGCCACAGAGCAGTGGGCAGGAAGCTGTGAGGCTGTGTTTGGATATTTCCTGTGACTGCTGCAATTGCCCGGGGGATGGCTATGAGTAATACGGTTGGCTGCTCATTTTGACTGAATGCACAGTTGACTGACTCGTTTCCTGTGAGTCTCTGCCCATGCTGACATATGTCCATGTGGCTTGGATTAAACAGAAAGTACAGGCAAAGAAAGTCAGGGATGTGGTAATTATTTGGATAATTCAGATCAAAACTACTTTTCCATGACATATGTTCAAGGGAAAGATGGCTTTATATTTGGGGGCTTATTTAGATCAGAATTTGGCAAATTTTTTAGAGAGTAACTATTCTGGAATGTGCGGGCCATACAATCTCTGCGGTAACCATGCAACTTTTTGTGATACCACAAAAATAGCCTTGAAAATATCCAGAAGGATGGGAAGTTGTTTCAATGAAAATTTAACTGTGGGCTGGGGAGATACCTCAATCGATGAGCATACACTGGGTGTGCTCCATGCTCTGCCCCCCCAAAACCAAGTAGATGGTGCCTAGGGAACGATATTCAAGTTGACCTTTATTCTCCACTCCCCCAAATCTTGCAATCCATCTGTAAAAGACAAAAGATGGTGACTCCAGACATGGCTCATGGGCTTTGGTTTACCATCCTTTGATAAAGTCCAATTTTTTTTTGTACATGAGCAAACGGACCCATGGCGGGATAAAGCAAAATGCTCAAAATTACCTAGAGAGTGAAGTGAAGCGAACATCTCTAATTCTTGGCTGTCAGAAACGAGAGGCCCCTCACCCAGACCTTCCTTTAGTTACACCTCAGGTGCATTCAGTGCCTAAATTTATCAACCAGGCCAGTAAAGTTGCCTGGTTGTAAAGTAGTGAGTAAATTGCCTTCTGAGAGTCAGGTGTGTGTGTGTGTGTTGTATATGGTGTGTGTGTTGTGTGTATGATATGTGTGTAATACATGTGTATTGTGTGGATGGCATATGTGTGTATATTTATGTGTGTGTGTGTGTGTGTGTGTGCGTGTGTGTGTGTGTGTGTGTGTGTGTGTGTGTGTGTGTGTAGTCTATCAGTGCTATTTATGGAGATTAAAGTGGATCATATGTACATAAACCGAGGTGCCAAAGCTCCCTGTTTTTAGAATTTACAGTGTTTTCCTCATTCTTGCCTCCTGCCAATCTTCTTGGTTGTTTCATGCCTTTCTGTGCTCACACTGTGAAGATCAGGGCTCAGGTTTGGCTGAGAGTGCTGACAGCCTGTTGCAGGGAAGGAGGGCTGTCCCCAAGCTGCGGAATGAAGAGGGAACACCAGACCATTCTGAAAACAGAAAAAATGACATGCAGAATCTGAGGAAGTGAGGACATGGTGTAGGCAGTGCTGGCCACACGGCACAGCCTTTTCCTGTGCCCTCACCGGTTGTGGGCAGCAGCTGCTCTGTCCAAACTGGGAGCCGTAAGCTCCGTAGGCTGATCACATGGCACCAACCAAGAGACTTGTGGCCATGCCCACAAGAGAGAATGGTACCCTCAGCAGACAGGCAGAGAAGGGGACATAAAGGTAATTTGTGTCTATTCCTTTTGTAATGTCATACCACCTTTGACCTCTGAGGTTCCCCTTGTCTCCACCTTTGACCTCTGAGGTCCCCCTTGTCTCCATGAACCACCTCCCCGTTGCCCTGTTTATTTCGCTTCAGCTATTTTTAGGTGAGAAGATGACAGCCACAGTCAAGTGGTTCCCACTGCTTCCCCCTACCACCTCCTTGGTCAAACTGTCTGTCTTCAAATGTCATGTTGTATATAGAATCCGTATTTATGTAGAAAATCTGGTTCTTGTTAACAAAACCGATGGAGCTGTATTTCTCTTATATTCCTGACGTTCCTAAGAGAAGCAAAGGCTACCTTTCAATGTCTTCTTAAGAAGAAATACAACTCTACCCAGAACCCTATGAATCTGCGTCTCCACACTCCCAGGACTGCCCCTCCCCCATTTCTGTCCCCTCTCTACATATCCATGGTTGCTAACTTGCGACTTTGCTGTTGGGCAAATAATGAGGACAAATAATGACATTTCTACAGGGCTAAGCCCCTGTAGCAGGATCCGGCAACCATGTGAGAGCACAATTAACTGAGCCAGGGCATTTGTCATGAGGTGTGGTCATCGGCTCATGTGACTGGTCTCTGATACAATGAAGGGGAAGTCAGGACAGCTTTCAGCAGGCAGAGATCTGGAAGGGAATACAGTCAGTGTTCATAAACAAACTATACAGTTCAGGGCAGAAAAATTCCATTCGATAGATTAAGCTTTTAAATGAGGCAAGAACAGCATAGTCTTGATAATCAGCATGTTTCCAAGTGTCCACTTGACTGTGTACTGTAATCCAAGCCAAAATGGACCAGAGTTCGTTGGGAAAGGAAACGGCAGCCATATTGATGCCTAGTTGTAATACCTAACGTAAGGTTCTCAATGTTAAACTTTGATGTGTACAGACACTCACAGAACTATCAGGATTTGTAGTATTTCTGGCCTTCCAATAAATGCCTCAAGTGTTTGCTCTAAGTGAGAGTCTCCACTGAAGTCTCCATTGCTCTGAGCTTTGTCTCCACAGCTTAGTCCTGTGTACTCTTAAGTGCCATATAAATGAAACCACCCACCGTATTCTCTTTCAGGGTTGGGGTTTTCAACTTGATGGTATTTCTTTGAATATTATCCATGTTGTCGGTGTTCAAAATTTATTTAACCATTTTGCTACTTACAGAAATTCAGAATGTTTCCAACTGTGGTTATTATACACTGAGGTAATGAAGTATCTTCATAGATAATGGTGAGTTCACAGGGAATCCTTTTAATGAACATGCATGGGTATGTCATAGGATAGGTGTATGCTTAGCTCTGGTAGACTTCTTGGCTCTGTAGCTTTATCACGTCTGTTTGTTGCTGCCAGTCACCTCTTACTGCAGACAGAGGAACTTCATCTATATTCTTGGAGTCGTGGATGAAAGTGGTCCAAGATCAAGGTGCTGGCAGACTTGGTTTCTGAAGAAGACTCTATTTCTGGTTTTGGACAAATGCCTTCTTGCTGTGACGCCTCTTGGCTTTCCCTCAGCTAGGCATAGTGCCTTCTGGCATCTCTTCCTCTTAAAGGATATTAATTCTGCTGGATTAGATCCCCGCCTCTTTATAGGACCCATCTCCAAATACTCATTGGTCGATCTCCAAACACCAGTGCAGAGGAAGTTAGGGCTTCAATTTATAATTTTGGGGAAATAGTATTTAATAGTGGTCTTCAATTAACATTCCAGTGAGGTTTTAATCCAGATGTCACTGATAACTAATAATGTTGAACAACTTCTTTAGGTTGACTGACCACTGGATATCTTTCTTAAGTGACTGCTCAAGGCATCCACAGAGAATCATAGGTTCATCGGTCCCCCTGCAGGCTTGGAGGAGAGCTCGGTGCATCCTGGATCCTGGTCCTCTGGCAAGCATTTGAATTACATTCTCTTTTCTCTCCATAGCTGCTAATTCATTCATTCTTTCTCTTTCCCTCTCTTCTCTGTCAGAGAACAAGCCCAGGGTCTCACACTTGCTAGATAGGCAGTCCACCACTGAGCTCTGCTCCCGGCCTATTAATTCTCCTCGTGTGGTACTATGATAAACAGAAGTTCTTAGAGTGAAGAAAGCCCAGGTTTTTGAAACTTTAATAATGAGTGCCTTTTGTATACTCTCTAGACATCTTTGCCCACAGTAAATTTAGGATCCTGTTCCATGTGTACTTCTAGAAGCTGTGTAAGTTTGCTTCTTTACTTTCTAGAGAAAGATCCATTTGGCATAGTACCACCTATTTAAATACGCCCTACAGAACACTAGTATCCATTTACATCGAAACTTCAGACTACATGTGTTGGCTGTTTTGAGCTTCTCTGCTTTGTGCTGTTGGCTCATGTGTCTTTGTGTTTTCCTCAACTGTCTTTATTGTGGTGGCTCTGTATAGTCATCAGATAGTGTACACCCATTAGATTTAAACTGTGAATTGCCCTCAGAGGCTTCTTTCTATTTTCACACACATGCAAACAGCTTGTCTTAAAAAGCCTGCTGTAATTTTTGTTGCGATCCTATTGAATTTATATGGGAACATAGAATCTATACTTCCATTATACTAAGTCTTCTAACTTATGAAAGTGGTCTATCCTTGATCTTTTTAGGTCTTTCAAGAATTTTCTCACTATGTGTTGTAGTTTTTGGTAGATCTTTCTCATTTTTTATCACATTTATTTCTAGACACACATGCAAGCAAAACACTCATACACATAAAATAAAAATGAGCAAGTCTTTAAAAACAAAGTAACTTAACAAGATCATTTACATAAAAATAATTTCACATTTACTGACAACAGTTAAAAATAATTCTTTTTAGTGTTGAAAGCAATAGTACCAAAAATCGTAAAATGTCTAGAAAAAAAAAAGACTCTAATACACTATCAGATAACTATGCATTTGATGCTATTTGTATGTCTGGTGCCTGTGGAGACCAGAGGAAGTGATCAGAGTCCCTGGTTGGGAGCTGTCATGTGGATGCTGGAGTCGAACCTGGATCCTCTGGGAGAGTGACCAGCGTTCTTACCCACGGAGCATCTCTCGAGCCTCACTAAGTGGTTTTAATCAATTTTAGGGTCTGTAGCTTCGTTTGCCCTCCACGTGTTTACTCACTCATGCCACAAATAGTGCTGCTGTATGTTTTTCTTTTAAAGATTTATTTCTGATTTTTCCAACTTATTTCTTTCATGTTTTGAAATTCCCTTCAAGGTTTTTGTTTTTAACTATTAATTTTTCTGACACTGTTGTACTAGGACGCCTACTACGATACGAAATAAAGAGAACATTAGAGCGGTCGCCCTGTTTTCTTCTTGACTACAAAACAGACTTTGAAGATACCTTTTTATCAGATTAAGGGATTTCCCTGTTATTCTTACTTTTAGTTTTAAGCACAAGACATTGAATCTTGTTAATGTTTTGTGTCCATTGAGATGAATATGCTTTTCTGCTTTATTGTCTTAGTGTGGTGAGATACTGCATTTACAATGTAAGCCCACTTTACATTCCTGGGATGAACTGCATTTGGTTGGTATGTGCTATCTTTTTGTGGCATTATTAAATTTGCTGTTAGTATTTTACTCTGCCTTTTTTAATCTATGATTTTACCCTCTGTAACAGGCTTTGATATTAGTGTTATGATCCTCTTCTTTAACTCTCTAGATAGGTTCTATAAGATTTGACAAGAAAGCCACTTGGGTATGTGGTTCTCTTTGTGGGATGTTTTAAAATAAATTATAAATTAATTTCCCTCCCTCCCTCCCTCCCTCCCTCCCTCTTTCCTTCCTTCCTTCCTTCCTTCCTTCCTTCCTTCCTTCCTTCCTTCCTTCCTTCCTTCCTTCCTTCTTTCCTTCCCTCTTCCTCTCTTTCATTGCCTGTCTTATCTGGAAAAACTCTTATATAACACAGGTTGACCTTAAGCTCGCGCTCCTCCTGCCTCAACCTCCTGATTACGGGCACACCCCTACATGCTAATTTGATTAAATTTTGTTTAATAGAATCAAGAACAGACAGACTTTCTGTTTCTTCTTGAGTCAGTTTTGTAGTGTGCGTAAAATCTCAAATTTCTTCACACTCTCCTAATATCTTAGTGTCTGCAGTATGTGTAGTGACCTCTGTTCTTAAATCTAGTCTTCTGGAATTCATTAATTTTACTAATCTTTTGAAGGGACAAACACTTGGATTTGTTGATTTTTCCCCATGGGTTGCTTATGCTTCATTAGCGGTGTGCTCCCCTTTATTATGGTGACTCTCTGCCTCCCTTACTATGGATGTCAGCTACTGGTCTCCCACGAAGCTTCTAGTGATGAAACACATTGTTAATCTTCAAATGTTTTCTTGGAACATGTATGTATGTGCTCAACATATCCATGCATGTGTTTAGCTTTATAAATATTCCTCTAAGCACAGCTTTAGCTGCACTTTTTTCTATTTTGATTTCTTTGCTGACTTGTGGTATGTTTAAATGTGTTATTTCATTTCCAAACATTTGATGATTGTCCATTTACTTTCCTGGCATTGACTTCTCATTAAATAAGATGATATTCTGATCTTAATTTAAAGTTTGTTGAGATTTATTTTATTATCCTGTTTATGGTTTACTTTTGTAAATGTATTTTATGCACTTGGAGAAAATGTATGTTCTCTAGATGGTGGGTGGAGCATTCATTCTCACTAGGTCATGTTGGTTAATCATGCTGTTTAATTTTCTTTGCTTTTTGCTGATCTTTTATTGGCATATACTATCAGCTCTTGAGATGGGTGTGTCAAAGGCTGTCATGCCACCCCAGGTCATGTGACTCACAATCCTTAGAGCTGTGGTCTGTGCTCACTCCTGGACCTCGATGGACCATGCATCTTCAAGATGAGCCTGTGTCTTGTGTAGAAAATTCAGAGTGACATATGAATGACAAATTAACCTATTTCAATTGCATGGGAAGTTCCAGTTAGAGTTTAAAATAAATGTGTGTGTGTGTGAGTATGTGCACGTGTGTGCTGCATGTACATGTCTGTGCGTGCTGCATATGATGTGCTGCATGTATGTATATGTGCTTTGTGTGTATGCTGCATGGATGTGCATGTGTATGCGTGAGTGTGTATGTGTGTATTGCATGTGTGCTACATGTATATGTGTGTGCTGCATGTGTCTATGCATGTGTGTGCATGTGTGTATGTGTGTGTGCATGTGTGTGTGCTGCGTGTGTATGCTGCATGTGTGTGCATGAGTGTGTGTGTGCTGTGTGTGAGTGCTGCATGTGTGTGTGCTGAATGTGTGTGAGTGCAGCATGTGTGTGTGCTGCATGTGTGCATGTGCATGTGTACTGCATGTGTGTGTGCTGCATATGTGTGTTGCAAGTGTGTGTTCATGCTCTTCTGTGTTTGTGTGTATCTCAGAGGTTGACATAGGGTGTCTTCCTCGGTTACTCATCACCTTAGTGTTTGAGATAGGCTTTCTCAGTGAACCCAGAACTCAGTGATTTGGCTAGGTGGGTTAGCTAGTGAGCTCTCGGTACCTCCTATTTCTGCCTCCTATGCTGGGATGACAGACCTGAGCTGTCCCCCATGCATTTTTTGTCTGAATTTCCATTTCTTCTCTGAAAGTCTTACACACTTATCCAGCGTGTTTGATCAGACCCTTCTACTGTCGCTTTCCTGACATCTCCCACCTGTTACCCACTCAACACCACATCCTCTTCATTCATTTTCAAATTGTTCATTAATAACTTCCAATTAGTGCTGTCCATGTGTGCATTGGTGCCATGGTGCCATCCACTGTGACACAAGCAACTGAGGAGAGGCTCTCCTCCTTTCAGAACCGTCAACCGCCAATACCCTCCTCCACCAGGGGGGAGTCCTCAGGGCCCGCCCCCACTCACGCTGGAATTTTGACTGTCTTGATCTTATGCTGTTTTATAGGTAACCATGCCGTGTCCAGACGTCTGCGCATCCCAGCTCCTCTCCTCAGCCCTTATGTTCTCTCCACTCACTCTCGAATGGGGGAAGCTGCTGCAAATGACCCATCCAAAGCTGAGCATTCATAGTTGCATACACTTAGCACTTTTGACCAGTTATGGTGTCTGCATTCACCACTGCACACTACAGAATGATGCCTCTCTACTCAGAGTTGAAAGCAACATGAATCAATGGATATAAATAAAAACATTTGGAAGACAGTTTGACAGCATGACCATTTAGTGTAACAACAGTAGGTTCCCTTCTAGGTTATATGGTCTCCCCAGGCATGGGATTACAACCAGGCATGAAATTCTTGTGAAGCAGGCCTCATAATCAGTTAGAAAGTGGTTGGTTACCATGGAACTATTAATGTACCAGCAGACACACCTTGCCAGGCAGGTTGATATTATAATATGCAGGGTCCAGCACTGGGTAAGACATTGGTATCTTTCCCCCCCAGCAGCCTGCATAGTGCCTTTTGGTACTATGTAAGCTAGTGAGCAGGGAAAGAGTTTTCTATACACTGCTAACAAAATAGGTGACATCTCTAGCAAAAAAGATTTACTCTCTGATTATGGACAATCAAGAGCAATGGCAATAGGCTGTGCTGCTTTGGCTGAGTCCAGGGTGTCCTGAATAATTAGTTCACAGGTGAATTGTTAGCATTTTGTCTAAACTCCGCCCCACGGTTACCTGGCAACAGCCAGGTATGCTTCTCCCCACAGTTGCCAAGCAACAGCCAGGTGGGCCTGGCCCACTATAAAAGGAGTGCCCCTCCTCTCTGTCTGACTCTTGCTTCTCTTGCACTTGCTCTCTTGCCTTGCCCTCTTGGCCCCTCTCTCCCCATTCCCTTCCCCCCCCTCTCTCCACGTGGTTATGACTGGCCTCCACTTCTCCATTTCTCTACTCTCTCCCCCTCTCTCCCTTTCTCTGCCTCCACTACCCTCTTAGCTCCCCTCCCCATGCCCTGAATAAACTCTATTCTATACTACACTGTGGTGTGACTGGTCTCTCAGGGGGGAGGGATGCCTTGACATGGGCCTGCTGAGGCACACCCTTCCCCCACACCTCATCACACACCCACTTATATTACATATCTCTTTATCTTTTTATAAACACATCATTGGGGCCATGACTCGGATAAGAAACTCTGCTCAAAACTTTACAAACTAGTGTGTTTCTGTAAGGCTTCTTCATCCCATGCCTGACTTTTCATTGTTGTTTATTTTTGAGATTGTATTTTGATTACATCTCTTCTTTTCCATTCCTCCTTCTAAACCCTCCAATATACATACCTCTCCCCACTCTCCTTCAAATTAATGGCTTCTTTTTTTTTTATCAACTGTTATTTCATGAATATATATGTATTCGCATGCATATATATACACACACCTGAATACCACTTGTTGAGTCCATATAATGTTGCATATGTTTTCAGGGTTGACCCTTTGTCACTGAACAACCAATTGGTACGCTCTTCACTGCGAAGGACAACATCTCCTGTTCCCAGCTTTACTCAGTTGCTTGTAGTCCAGTGGTTATCAAACTTTCTAGTCTTGCGACTCTTTAATACAGTTCCTCATGTTGTGCTGGCCCCCAGCCATAAAATTATCTTTTTTACCTCTTCATAACTGTAATTTTGCTACTCTTATGAATCATCATGGAAATATCTGATATGTAGGATATCTGATAAGTGACCTCCAAAGGGATCTCATCCCATAAGCTGAGAACCGCTGTTCTATGTGAAGATACCATGGAATGGGAAGAAATACAACAGAGATGCCAGGAGCACAGGGTCAGCTCAACCAGACAAGAAGGTATGTTTGTTTGTTCAGAAAATTCTCAATTGTAAGTGGGATCAACACCAGCAGTAACTGAAGTAGGGATTCACATGTCTCTGCACCCTATTTCCATCTGGTGAATGTTTCCTTGGTTGGCATTTGTGCCAACCCAGGCTGTCAGCAGTTGCACTTGGTATAATGAGGAGCTAACAAGTGAACATAGATATGGTCTTCCTTACCTCAGGTCTAAAGGTTTTCTGACTAGGGTGAAATGAGTAGAAAGTCTTTAGCATGGCGTCTGGCCATAGAAAGGACCTACATAGCTATAGGCCACTTCCTCCCTAGTTTCCCAGCCTCTCACTGGGAAAAGGAGTCCCCTGCTGGGTTAGTGTTAGAGACTGAGTCTCTGGAGGCAGAGCCCAGAAGGTGAGCAAAAGGGAGAGTAGAGATCCTCTGGTCGGAGGCCTTATAAACAGTGCCAGGAATTTCTCACAAAAGAAACCAGGCCATTCTGAGCTGTATCAGGTTGTGCTCACTATCTTATTTTACGCTGATGCAGCTGAAAGTCAGCACATCCCAGACAGCCATGCCTGGCACATCATTTCTGTCCAAATGTAGAAGATCCCTTCACCAATCAGAAATCAGCCCAAAAATAACTGGACCGGCTTCCTTCTGCCCCGACTGGGATCTGTTAGCACTCATCGCTTTCCGAGAACCGCAGGAGGCACATCTTAGGAAAACATTCCTGCCAGCCACTGAAGGAGGGCTGGTGGTTCAGGCTCAGCAGGGGCTCTGGCAGGAATGGAAGCCTGGACTCAAGGTAGTGGAGGGCACGTCCACACCCATGACCTCATGCTGGTAGAGCAGCCAGGCTGACCTGCAGTAATGGCAAACAGTACCCAGGGCAAAGGTGAGCCTACAATGAGAGAAATGGTAGTACAAAGTTCAAGCTAGGCACACTCTGTGTCAGATTCATCAACCCTGGAGGGCCTTCTTTCTGGCAGGCAGCTTTGACAACATTTTAGAAGTTTCTCTGGCTAATCAGGTAATCAGGCTGCGGTTGATTAGTGATGTCTGTAATGCAGCTGGAAGGGGCTGGTTGGTTCAGGATTTCTTTCAAATTTTAATTTTTAGAAATGAACTCGTCCACCTATGGGAAAAGTTGAGGACTCTGTAGAATTGCAAAATGAAAACAGTAATTCCTCTGTTTTCTTTTTATTACGACAATGTCAAGTGTATGAGAGTTGAGAGGGAGCCCGTGTCCCATCACGTAGCTTCAGTCACTATGATTGCTTTACTTATTTATTCCAGAAGCCTTCTCTTCAGTCCCTGCTAATCCGCAGGGACTAGCCCTTCTCATTAAAGCTTCCTTAGCCTGCCAGCCCCGGGCAGAACTTTGACTCACGTGTTCCTGAACATATGAACAGAGCACCTAGTTGGACACACATACACACACAGACACACACACAGACACAGACACACACACAGACACAGACACACACATACACACACAGTGAGAGAGAGAGAGAGAGAGAGAGAGAGATAGCACATGGGTGTGCATGTTTAATTCATTCATGTTAAATGGTTGAAAATAGAAGAGTGTGACAGGCTCTGTTGTGATTGAATTTCCTGAAGCATAGGTCAGAGGTAGAGAAGGAAGATGAGTTCTCTGATGGATGTCTTCCCTTGGGTTGTGTACAGCTGACCCAGAGTCCCTCTCTTGCCTAATGAAGGGGCTTTATTCTGCTCACACTCAAGAGTTGTAGCCTGCTTCTTTGTCTAGAAATGGACATCAAATTTATGAGCTCTAACAAAAAGGTGGGATGTCCAAAGAGTTAGGGAATGCATACAGGAACAAATCATGACATAAGAGGCAGCAGAGAAACATGTCATCCAACTCTCTTCTGGATAGATGGATGGTCCAGAAAAAGAGGCTATGAGATGTATCCAGCCTGCCACCTGTTTTTGGCAATAAAGTTTTATTGAAACAGATCTGTTTACGTTTTGTCCATAAGTTTTGTATCCACACAGTGTCAGAATTGATTTGTTGTGACAAATTTAAGAATTTAAGAATGAATCTGTTTTTTTTTTTTGTTTTGTTTTTTTGACCCTTCTACACCAGAATGCTCAACTTTAGCCTCAAGGAAAAAACTCTTTCCCTCATGGCTCTTAGATTATATTTATTCCCTTTTTTCTTTTATAGAGAAAGTGGAAAACCAATCCCGTGGGCTATTTCAAAAGGCGGTTTTGCTGAATCCCTTTTCCAGGAAGCCAGGCAGTGGCTTACAGAGCTTATTTCCTCTTGGCAGGTTCCTGGGATCTTGGTGATGAGCCTGGACTTGCCTCCGTACAGCTGTGAATTGGCCTGTGAAGACAGCTACCTTAACTTTTTCCTCAAACGCCCAGTATTCTTTTCTAAGATCGTCACATCTGTGTGAAAGAACATCCCCTGGCAAGGTTTACTGATGTCAATTCAATTATTAAATGAAAGTTGGTAATATTCTCTGGATGAGATAGTCTGAATTCCCAGATATACCTCAAACCACCAATTCGTTGTTTTTTGGTTTTTTTTTCTGAGATGTGGAAATTTTCACTGCCATGTTTGCACACCATGAAATGTTGACCCTTTGTCCTTATGCTCTTGTTTCGGCTCTTTTTATGGTCATTTCCAGCAGGCCTGCTTTGTCACGTTTCTCGAACGCCATCAGAGTCCATGCCCATTAAAGCCAAATGCTCTTTCATTACTGCAGATGCGTACTTACGACTTAGTATCACAGGCATTTCTCTGCAGTCTCTTCCACTCTCTTTTTAAGGCAAGGAGAAGGCTCCTTAGGAGAAATTATGTAACTTTAGAAATAGCAGCCAGCGCTTGAGACATCCTGTGACAGAGAAAAGCCAAATTCCAGATGTGGGATTTTGATTCTCCAAAGCAATGTGCGTAGGGAAGGAGAGACTGGAGTCTGGTCAGGAACGCCCTAGACGTTTGCTGATTGTCCTGTCTACAGAGCAAAGCTCCAGACAGGCACGGAGAAGGGCACTGGGGCCCCGGCCCAGGGGGTGCTCCCTCTGGCCTTATTTGCCCAAAAGCCCACTGTCCACTGGTGGAGAAGGGTACTGGGGCCCCGCCCTGGGGGGTGCTCCCTCTGGCCCTATTTGCCCAAAAGCCCACTGTCCACTGGTGGACTTCAGGCCTGGCCCATCAGGAACAACTTCCTGATGGTCTCAGGAAGTGCTTACCCCAGAAATTCTCAAGTAGGGCAATCGGGACAAGGCACTTGGGCTTTCTAGCATCTATTTTCCTTTGTGGTCCACTCTGGCTATGTTGAACAAGTAACTTCCCAAGCTTTTGAAGTTTAACCTTTTGCATCCTTTATATGAAATAACTGCTAAGCTTTCTGGTTTAATTTAGTCATAGTTGGGATTTTTTTTTTTCAGATAATACACAGGCATGCTTTCAAGTTTTGTCAAGAAGTAAACATAATAATATTCATAAATAACATTCATAAATATTTAGCATACGCAGTCACATGAAGATTTCTAAAAGAAAGGAAGGAGACCTGGGGTTGCATTAAAGTGGGGTTCCGCTGGAGAAAAAGAAAAATTATTTGTTGTTTGAAAACATGAAGGCAGTGACTGAGAAACACAAGGAAGTTTTTGAAGCTTTCAAAGGAACCGTGGTCTGTCCTTAGTGTAACAGCAAGGAAAAAAGCTCTTGATTTCAATAGAAATTTGGATCTACTGTCTCACAATGACAGGGTGAAGGAACGGTTGCACTTAAAAGACACTGAGTCATGGGAGAAAGGACACTGGCTCTGGAACCAATCAATGTTCTAACACAGAGCTGCTCGGGTCAGGCCACGTGGTGTTCTTGCCTTCCCTTTCTGGGGGAGGCCTGTACTGTCCCCTGTGTCTGGAAGAGAAAGTTCCCTGTAGTTCACTTCAAGAGCCTGGGCAGTGTGGGGACTGGAGCTTATCAGACAGGATGCAGGGGTGGGGATGGAGGGCACGTTCAGGGAAAGTCCCTAGTTTGGTCCGAGCAGGTACCCTGGTTTGCTAGTAGCTGTCTGAGAGCATTTTGAGAAGATCAAAAGTCTAAGACTTTGCACCGAACTTTTGAGGGACCCCTGACTGCCTGTACAGAGTGCAATATTCTTGATCTGTGTAATTTCTGCCCAAGTTTATTATGGTATTTATGGTATCCTTTGTCACTCCCCTCTTTCTCAGCCTAAGCATTGTTGTCTTTGGGGCAGATGACTCAGTCCCAGGACCCTCTCCTGGGCTCTGTGGATGTTTGGTGACCTCCCTGGCTGTCATCCAGTGAGTGACAGCGGCACCCTCTCTTAGTGAGTTTGGGCTGTTGAATAACAAAATACCATGCATCTGGCTCACGAATAACCCCTTAGTCTCTTACATTTCCAGAGGTTTTGAAGTCCAAGGTAAAGTGCTCTGCACTCTGCAAAAGGACCGAGCACCCTAAAGATAGCTGTACTTTCAACCTAACCTCAATGGAAGAGATGCAAGGTTTCTCTCCAGCTCCCTTTACTCTTTCTCTTTACTTGCATAGCACTGGAGATGGAACTCAAGGCCTTGTGAGTGACAGACAAGGACTCTACCACTGAATTACATTCTCAGCCCATTTTTATTTTATAAATTTTGAGAAAAGGTCTTGTTAACTTGCTCAGGCTGGCCTTGAAATGTGTAGCCTTTCTGTCTTAGTCTCCCTAGTCTATGTACCTGGTGTTGCAGACAAAGGTGTGCTACCAAAGCTGGTCAGGCCTCTTTTACAAGGGCACTGATCTCAAATCGGGAAACTCGAACTGTAACCCAGTCATCTCCCAAAGGCCTCGCTTCCTCACATATCACCCAAGGAGGGAAATTTTCAATACTCGTTTTGGAGATGTGTAAACATTTATATTATAGTATGTTCCCATTCTCAGATGCTACAGTCAAAAATGTTTTTCAGTATCACCAGATGTACCTGGGTTGGGGCAAAGAGAAACTCTAGCTGAAAAACACTGGTTAGGCCAAAGTTTGGCTTCTATTTCCTTCTCCCTGCCACTGAGGCAGGCCTGTCTCTTGTCTCTCAAGTACACACTTATCCATGTCCTTTGCTTTTGCTCACCAGTCTTTCTCCTCTAGAAATGTCACACTGAGGGACATGAGGGACTATACAAAATACAAAATGAAGTCTTTGCACTGATGACCTATTTTTTTTTTTTTTTACATTATCCTTATTTTGGATTTGTGTTAAAAAGTCCTAAGACATACTAGCACTCAGGTTCCTGTGTGCAGAAGTTGTGTGTGGCATAGCTGTTCCATTTAGTTGTGTGAGTTTGGAGTTTGGAACTTGAAGCAGCACGTGTGAAGTGGAGACAATGGGCTTCCCTAGCCTCTGACTCCAGTAAGTGCTATGAGACTCTGCGAGAGGAGGGGCCCCTTGATGCTGTGCATTGTGCATTGTTCAAACATTTGAAAACTTTGCTCAGTCGGACAAAGCTGACTCCCAGCATAACCTAATCCCAACATTCCAGCTCAGAAGAACCAGCTATAGGATTTCATGTAATGGCTCAGCCTGGAGTTCATCAAGTGGGATGCAGGAACTGCACCTCCCAAAGCATTCATGATGAGACTATTAAAGGGGTCATTAGAGTATGTGTGCACTTGGATGTGGGGGATGGAGAAGGGTACTCTTTCTTTCTGGTCAGCTAAAAGATGCTAAGAGCTCTGTTCCTTCCCTGTGCCTCTTACTAGATCTATCTTAAATAATGGAAATATTTGACTTGAAAACACTGCCCCAGAGATTGGCTCAGAACAGAACAACCCGGAAGAACACATCAGGATAGGAAGAATCCATTCACTCTGTCCTTGTCTTAGGGCTTCTATTGCTGTGAAGAGATATCATGACCATGACAACTCTTATAAAGGAAAACATTTAATTATGGCTGGTTGATGGTGTACAGGTTTAGTTCATCATTGCCATGGTGGGAAACATGGTAGCACACAGACAGACAGACATGGTGCTGGAGGAGCCAAGAGTTCTACTTCTGGATTAGAAGGTAGCAGGAAGAGAGTCCACCACTGGGCTTGGTTTGACCTTCTGAAAGGGTTGACATACTTCAACAAGGCCACAGGTTTTAATGCCTTCAAATAATGCCACTCCCTATTGGGGGAGCCTATATGGGAGCCATTTTTTATCCAAACCACTACAGCCACTTACCAAAAACCATTAGGGACTCAATGGCCCTACACATGCTAAGATGGCTCTACTAGTCTCCTAGCAAAACTCCAGCTGCACATATGGTCACGTGTGCACTCCACTGGCAGAGACTGCTCTGCTGCCTTCCAGGAAAGACGCAGTACCTGGTGAGGGCAAGCGTCTTTCCTAGCACTATCCTGGGTAATTTGTTAATTGCGAGGCGGCTTTTGTTTCTGACAAGGTGGGAAATATACACAAGTGTATAAAATGTCAAATTAATAAAGTTTCATCCTGGTTGTAGAATAGAAGCAGGTTACTTGTAATGGCCAATTATATACGTCAATGTGCCAAGCTATAGTGCTCAAATATTCTGGATATTTTTGTGAGTTTTTTTAAAAAAAATAATACTAACTACAATATCACTATGCATTCTGAATAAAGAAGGTGTCCCTTCTAATGTGGGAGAGCCTCACCCAATCAGTTGAAGACCTGCACAGAGCAGCAAACTGATCTTCCATGAACAGAAGTGAGTTTGAAGCTTACTACAACGTGACTCAGTCAGTGGGGCCCAACCTGCAGAGTCTGAGCCAACTTCCACAGTCATGTGCGCCAAGGTTTTCAAATAAGTATCTATTTATTCATGTCCTGTAGATTATCTTTCTTTGGAGAACCCAAATTGACCTGTGTCTGAGTCCTTACCCAGTAATTTTGGTGCAATTGGCCTGGGGTGACCAAGAAACAAATTATCAGGGGAGAGTTATTTTGAAAAGATCTTTGAGTGATTTGCATGTGACTAGGGCTGAGTGCTCTGTCAGAGTCACACAGTCTACACACACACACACACACACACACACACACACACACACACACACACACAAAATAGGCCCTGCTACATGCCACCTTATCAACTTTGCCTTCACATGGCTGAGTGACCTTAGGTACACAACAATATCTGATGATAGTGCAGATTCAGACTGCTGTGAGGTGCCAAAGATGTTTCAGGCAAAGGGTCACAGAAAGACATATTTCCCATTTTCAACGTGTGTTGCATGGCATCTATTTCTATCATCACATGTTGTATGAAACACAGCTCTGGAACTAGGGTGCCACCCTCTGTCATCCCAACCAACCTTTGGTTCTAACCTTTGGCTTTTCTTTTTAGACAAACAACACAGTGTCAGCAGTTTGCCTTGTGTGGCCCAGAGCCCTGAGTCTGACTTGTGTTCAGCACAGCACGGCCTATCCAGGATGGACCCTGGGTGTTAAAGATTCAGGTCTCTGTGTAGACATGCTGTACAGGGGGGGTTGCCTGGGACTTTAGATGAAGTCATGGGTCACTCAGGAGATGTTGGTGAAACAAATTGATACAATGCAGTCAGACTGCTGTTGAGTAAGGACCAGGAAATATAAGTGACTGATTTTCACGGTTGGTGCAGGGGCACACTCTTGCCCAAGGCTAATGGCCGGAGCTCATGCGTGGAAGAAAGTGATCCTTTCTGGCCGCTGTGCGCAGTGCGGTGGTGATGGTGCGTTACTTTCAACCATTCCTCTCCAGTCAGAGCATCAGAGTGCCTGGCTAGGAAGTGAACTCCCACCTGCAGTTCCTTGCGGGACACCCGAGAAGGCTATGGGAAACGGCTTTTCCTGTATTCTGTCATTCTGAGTGAAATGCATTCTGGATATTTAAAATGCATGTCCTGTAATTTATGGCAACATAAACAAATTGGAGCAGAAGGGATGGCAGAGATGTGTGGGCAAGGATAATTCGGTTAGGGGCTTTCATCTCAGCTTGCACGCTCAGCTTGATTTCAAGTTGTGAAAAGTTGGATCTGCTTCTATCCTACCTTGAAACATTCTGAAAAAAATTGCTTTGGATTTGTTTTTAATTTATGTATATGAATATTTTGTCTTCTTGTGTATGTGCACCATGTGTGTGTAATGACTCTGGAGGCCTGAAGAGGGTGTCAGATCCCCATGAACTAGAGTTATGGACATGGCTGGAGAGATGGCTCAGCAGTTAAGAGCACTGACTGCTCTTCCAGAGGTCCTGAGTTCAATGCCCAGGAACCACATGGTGGCTCACAACCATCTGTAATGGGAATCTGATGCTGTCTTCTGGTATGTCTGAAGACAGCGACAGTATACCCACATACATGAAATAAAAAAATAAATTTCTAGAGTTATGGACAGATGACATTCTTAAAATCTGAAAGAAAGCACTTCACTTGATAGCACTGAAGTGACACCAACCTATATGCAAACATTTAGAAACTTATATTGGGTAGGTAAATTTTTTCTTATCCAGGAAAAGAACTTATTTAGGTGCTATTTAATGGAAATCACAATATGATCTTAAAATTTCTGATCAAGTGATTTCCTCTCATACCTGTGGTCTACCTCAGGGTTAGGCTTTGTGCTAATCCCTGGACTGATTTAACACCTACCCTAATTGGGCTTATACGGAAATGCTATATGGGGCAATGACTAACATGAAATACAAATCCCATTCTACATTACGGGTTTAATTGTATATAAAGCACTGTCAGTTTCAAGTTTCCTATAAATAACATAGAGATGATAAAGGTGGTGATTATGCCCGACAGCTTCCTAGCACTATAAAAAAGACCTCTGATGAATCGGCAAGGTTTTGGTGCACAGCCTCGGAGGGTTCAGAGATTTCAGTCCGCAGTCCTTCTGTCCTCTGATTCTGAGCCTGGTCATCATGGCAGTAAGAGCATGTAGAAGAGGAAGCAGCTTACCACCAGGAGCATTTGGAAGAAGAGTAAGTCTCTTAACCCATGCCAGGCAGGAAGCAGAGAAGAGAGAGGGCTGGGCATAAGATACCCTCAGAGTCCGCCTCCCTCAATCCCACCAGCAATCTTTCTTCAGCTAGGTCCTACAGCTAGGTCCTATCTCTTTCTTTTTTGGAACTTATAACACCATTATCCAGGAATCAAGCATTCAGCCCAGGAGAGTGTGGAGACATTGCATATTCAAATCATCAACATCATAATGAGTATTTAATTAGTTGAGTCAGTTGGGAGATGTTAGCTCTCAAACAAGTGTGGTAGATGCTTCAGAGACTCTGAACAAAGGGCCATGAAAACCAGAAGAAGGAGACAGTACCCCTAGGAGAGCCTTCTAGGAGCCTTTCAGAATGGATTTGACTATAAAAGACAGTGTGACTTCTCAGCCCTGGAACGCATATGGCTCAGAAACTGGATGATGTGGGGCCACCCTGAGCCACAGAGACAAGGCCAGCTGGTTGAGGGAGGAGGAAACATGAAATGTGATGGAAAATGTAGGATATGTCACCAGCACCTTGAGTGCACGCCAAGTGTCAATGTTGGATTTGGTGGATGGGGAAGCCCCCAAAGGATTCTAAGATGTGAATTCCATGGTTGGGGGTTGTCTTCTCTAGAAGGGGCCTTTCATGAGTTACCCAGGGAACACATAAAATATTGGCAAAGTCATTGGTCCTGGGATTTAGAATGAACTCAGAGCCAGACCACAGCCCAATTTAGATGAGATTTTGGCTCTAAGGATAAGGATTAGCTCAGACCTGAAAACTCACAGGGGTCAGATTCAGCTGGTCGGGTCCCCACATCAATACCAGTGCCAACAATTTATGTGTTTTTGGAGTAATCTCACCCCTTTCACTTCCACTCCCTCCTCTCTGTAATAGAGACATGGGACTGGTGGGGATTGACAGCACACAGCCTACACACCTGGAACAGAGCCAAGCCGGGTGTGGTTTGTCCCAACCATGTTATCAAAAAGTTGTAGCATCTTGCATGTTTCCTTTACCAGTTCTAAAGGGGCAAAGTGTGACTTGGGGACAATGTTACCACCATATGTTCTGTGTGCCATTGATATGTGGGGCTCAGAGCTCTAACGCTCTATGACCGTGGCCTCTGTGCTCCCAGGGCTTCAGGAGAACCTAAAGTGTGGACACTAGTAACTGTCCAGTGAGTGGGAAAAGAGCATGGGGAGTCACGGTTGCAGTGACAGACTGTGTGGGGGCACTGTGATGACTCTTTGGAGGAAACAGCACCTCTCATCTCTTCCTCTTGTGTTCTTGATATTCCTTACAGTGTTGCCTTTGAGCTGTTGCTGCGGTACCTGCGAGCTGTCGGTGCAGTGTCTGCAAGTAGAGAAGGCTTGATGCACATCTTGGAGCTACCTGGTCTGACACTCCCCCATGACTCTTAGGATTTCACTTTCAACATACACAATTGCTGTCAGAGGGTAAAGGGGCAACAGGTCAGCTTGGATGCTTTCATCAGCAAGCGACAGAAAAATTCAATCTTAAGTAACCAAATGTCAACCAAATTTTCTAGTTGGGTGAAGAGGGAGTTGACAGTGTGGTGACCTGTAGGTGGGGGATCAGACTTTTAATTCTGCCATCCACGGTGGCTGTTCTTCCCATACCTGCTCCCCTGATGCCTGTGGTAGCGTGATGTCTGATGCTCCACACACAGCCTCATCTTCACCCAGATAGGTGGGGCAGTTATAGGCCACTTGCCTGCTTCTGAACGATCCCCAGAAGGGCCCATGCTGAGCCCTGGCAAGTCCTATGACCTTGTGACACATGCTTCTCTGTGCCAACAGTTTCTAATTAGTCAAGCGTATGGCAGTAACTACCTGTACAGATGTCGGTAGAATGCCTTGGGTGATGGGTGGCTCCACTTCAGTGTTTCCCCAGACCATCTTCAACAACCTGTTGGTGAGCCACAGAATAAACTTAGTGAATTGTGACTAACTTAAAAAACAAGAGAAGCACGTCAGAGCGGGAGTGAGGAGCACACGCAGGCTGCACGCCATTAGCAGACGGTGTTTTGTGTAGCTCCTCGTTAAGTTTTAGCTGTATTCATATGCTGTGTGATTGTAATGGAAAGTTATGTAATAGTTCACAAAGAGAGATTGAGAAGCATTAGCTTGAGCTGATTAGGGTGAAAGACTGAGGCAGAAGCCATTCTTCCCACTAGGGCACTGGGAGGGAAGTGGGGCGCTGGGTAGAAATGCCTATTGCACACCCTTCTGTAGAATTTTCCGTATGGCAGCACACTGACTGGAGAGCTGTGCTCACCTGCAACCTGTGAGTCATCCTTGAGTCAGGCTTCTATATCTCCCCAGTTTTAGAGAATGAAACTGTGGGAGAAAAGCTAAATAACCAAGGCAAAGTCACAGCTGGTGGTGGCAGGGGCCAAGCCCAGAAGCCTGGCTCCAGAGCCCATAGCTTCAGGACACAGAAGCAAGGCTCAGCCTTCAGTGCTCATGATGGCTATGCAGATTTAGAGTGCTTAGCATGCTGGGAGATATCCACAAAGACTCTCCAAAGAGTTGTCAACACTAGGGATATTATTTTGGAAAGGGCAATTTGTGGTCATAAAATAGGCTTCTCTGAGGTCTTCTCTAGACCAAGGTCCTATAGGCCAGCAGCTCACAAAGGAGAGGACACATTTACTTACTGTTGCATGACTTACGCTTAGCAAAGGTGGTATTACTATGCAGCTTACTCAGTTTGGGCTGCTATGACAAAGTGCTAGAGGCTAGGTGGCTTATAGACAACCCTTCCAGCCATTTCTCTGTTACTGTAACAGATACACAAGGTAGCCAACATATAAAGAGAAAAGGTTAATCTTGGCTCACAGGTTTAGCCCTTAACCTATTGGCCCCATTGTTTTGGACATGGTATGGCACAATAGATTATACTAAACGTGTGTGTTAGGATAGCCTCATTCACCTAGCGTTGTGTGTCAAAGAGAAGAAGAGGGCTGGACCCAGCCTCCTTATTCCCACTGAGCTCGTGTCTCCAGTGATCAGAAACCTCGTAGGAGGCAACACATCTTAAGTTCTTCCAGCTCCCAGTGGTGGTGACCTGGAGACAAAGCCTTTAACATATGAGCCTTTTGTGGAAATTCAAGGTTCAACTACAGCAACAACAAAAAAAGACTTCCCCCAGTTGTGGAGGCTGGAAGCCCAAGCTAAAGTGTCTGTGTGGCTGGGCTCTGGTGAGGGCTCCTTCTTGGTTGCAGATAGCTGACTTCTTGCCTTCTCACATGCCAGATAGAAGACAAGAGAGCTCGCCTGGGTTCTGGTTTGTGAGCTTTTCATCTTCATGGCTTGTCTGACACCCCAAAACTCTGCCTGACATCCAGGAGCTAAGATTTTAACAGATGCAGTTTGAGGAAATACAAACATTGAATCCCATCCTATCATGTTATCCTCGAAAGAGCTTGTGAGACACAGCCAAGTCTCTGGGGGTGCGAGTAGGTGTGGGTGATACTGGGCTAGCATCAAGCTATTTGCCCAGTACCACCCTGTAAAGCCCTCTGCTATCCAAGGCATGTGAGGTACTGGCATTAGTGCTGTGTATGGAAGCACACAGTAGGGCCACTGAGATCATATGGCAAATCCAGGGCCAGGTCGACTCCAGTGCTTTAGTAGGCTTTGTGGTCTCTTCCTGGAATATTTGGAGGACAAGCTAAAAAACCAAAGCGTGACCTTTATGTGCCCTGGTAAAAGCAGGAACAACAAAGAAATACCCCAGAGGAGTCTGACCTTATTTTATATGGGGCCATCTTGGTGAGGCTAATGTAATACAGTAGAGGAAGGATTTTTTTAAAAAAAGTCCCAAGAGGACTAATAAAATGGCTTTGAATTTCATTATGTAGTAGAAAGAGGCACAAATCCAATTATCCACAAAATGAGACTTTTTCTATCCCTTCCCTGAAGCTGATACAAAGATAAGCTGCATCCATGCATATGCTGGGGCTGCCTTTAAGATCTCCATTGTGAAGAAAGACAGTCTTGTCAAGTTTTCAGACCTTAGCTTTCCCCTTTGTAAGACGCAGGTGAAAGTGGCTTGCCCTGTGGTTTTGCTGGGTGGCTGTGCTCTGTGCTCTCAGCCCAGCCTCGGGCACACAGCGTCACCATGGGCTGTTGCTTTTATGAACTCACATGTAAGTTATGTCATAACTGTGCAGCAACAGGGCTTTTGATTTTCTTACCTGGCTCTTTGATTTCCCCTCAGTGCTTTCATTCGCTCAAGCTTAACTGATGCCTACCTGAGGTGGTCAGAATGACAGTAAGCATAAATGACCATGCTCGAACCATGGCAGGGTTTAGAGTAAGTAGAGAAATGTCAGTGAGGTTTTTTTCTATCCAATCTTTCAGAGAAATCTGCAGATGAAGGGAGCTTAGAATATATAACCATTTGCTATTGATCCATATTCACATGTTTAAGTCAGGCAGCCCCATCAGGGTAAACTGAATTATTTCATGGGAAGAATTAAGGCCCACATTTCAGAGGCTTTTAAGCTGGTTTCCTTTTTGTCTACTCTGTTTCATTGTGGTTCATGTGAAACTATGGGCCACATCACATCAGGCAGAAGAAGCAATCTCAATTGGGCAAATTGTTGATCTTGAGATGAAAAAAATCCCAACAAAACAAAATAGCAGAATTCACTCCATGGCTCTTCAAAGCCTTGAAGGGGCAGGTACTAAACCACTTTGCATGTGGAGGGTTAAAGGTCATCCTTTGGACAATCCCCCATTCAGTGGGATGGAGAAGTGGAACATTCCTCAGAAGAACTTAGGAAACAATTGGGCAAAATGCATCTTTGATATTATCAATGGGTGATTAAGTCATGTTGAAACCTACATATGCATTTAGAGAGTCAAAAACCCCGACTGCATTCATTTCCCAATGCTGTGTATCTAGGGAAAACAGTCCACACTTATTGCTGTAGTTGCTATAGATTCCGTGTCCAGGCCCAGCTTAGCTGTATCCTCTGTTCAGGGTCCCATCAGCTAGACTCATGGTAATGGCTTGGGTTGTGGGGTCTTCTTTATCCAGATCACATGGATGTGCCCAGTCTCATCTGATGTAGCAGGGCTCCAGGGTTGTTGGCAGAATGCAGTTCTCTGTGGTAAACTAAAGGTCTTTGGCTCCCAAAGACCTTGTATAGTTTTGTCATACGCTCTCCAAGTGATGACACACAGCAAACTCTTTGTCAACATCACCAGTAGACTCCTTTCCTTGTCTGATCTTTACTGGTTTCAGCTTGTTTCTTGGGCACAGTGCAGATAACATGGTTCTCAAAGCCTGTTCTCTGGCATTCAGATCCCAGATTTTTGGCATGTGTATGTAACTTTCTATGGGTTACTCAACCTTTCTGAGTTCAAATTTCCTTACTTGTAAACTGGAAAAATGAAGATAGATACTTCCCAGGACTGTTAGAAGTTTATGCTTTGTCACTTAGAAATGAGTCTGGGGCACTTCAGGCATTTACCATTGTAGGCTCATATTTTTAAAAACCTACTTTTAGTAAGTGTTCTTAAATGCTTTAACCTCCCTTCTAGCCAACCATCTACTAGAGGTAGTGGAAAGAAAAGGTTAATAGGGCAAAGGAGAATGTAGACCTGTTTAGAAATAGTTCTTTCTAATAGAATTAGTTCTTTCTAATAGAATTTCTAATAGAATTAGAAATAGTTCTAATCAATCAATCTTTGGATTGATTCCAGGATATCAGCAGTTCAGTTCACACAAATCAGCAGTGGCAGCTTGATCTAGAAGAAACCCAATCCAATTGGTCCAAGCCTGCAGAAGTGGCAAGAAGCCCTCAGAACACCACCAGAAGTTCTTTGGTGTGTTTCTATGAAGTCATGACGAACGATGGCCAGCAAAGAATGGCAAGATGAACCATGCAGTGTTGAAAGTGAGGACCAGCATTAGCAAATCTCATCAATGACCAGGAAAGAATGGCAAGGTGTACCAATACCACACAGCACCGGCCACTCTCTGTTGGGTTGTATTTATACCCTTTTCAAACATCACCTGCTCTCTCAAGCATTCACTCTAGCAAAACATCACATGTCCTTTTTTAACAGTTGCTTCCATAAAAACATTGAGTGTCTGTTTTCAGTCAAACATCCTCCTATGTGTCTGCTTTAGAACAAAGATCCTCTCATAAGACAGTTTCCAGAAAAACAATCACATGACAGAACTGAGTCTTCAACGAAACCAGAAAAAATTTTCAAATTATACCATTGTTTTTGTGTGTCTGCTCTATGCCACTCACCATGCCACTCAAGGAGCTGGGGAAAAGAGCCCTACTCTGGCAGTCTCAGAGTCTGTAGACAGTCAAACCAAAGCGACTTGCCACCCCTGTGATCAGTGTTTTGGTATGGCCAAAGACAGAGTGGTAGCCTCAAGAAGACATGGGAAGACTTTGTGTGTGTGTGTGTGTGTGTGTGTGTGTGTGTGTGTGTGTGTGTGTGTGTAATTGGATGAATTTGCACAGATAATAGAAGCTTAATGGGCAGGAGGCTGGGTGGCGTGCCAGAACATAAAATGGTCTTGCAATGCTTTAGTGTGTTCTAGGAATGGGGTCAGTTTCCAAGGGATGAGGCCACACATTTATAGGAGTGGACTGAGGCTATACAAAGATGGAGAGTTATGGGGGATAGGCAGTGAACAGGAGTTGGGACAAGTTATTTTAGGCAAGGACTTCAGATGGTTTCTCAGAGTTCAGTAATTGTATTTGTCTCTGGGCAGAGGCCTTGAGAAGGTTCATTCACCAGCTAAAAGGTTGTGTCTTCGGGTTGATATCAGATCTTTTATGGTGACTACTTGGATGATCTTCCTCCTGTTCCCATAGAAAGTTTGATAATCTGGTTATTGGGGGCACAGAAGGAAAAATATCTGAGAAGGCAGAACCATTTGTGTTCATCCATGGAGTAGCTGGTTTCTGAGCTGAGTGGTTTGTGCCATTTTCTCCTTCCTTTGATGGTGTTGGAATGCTGCTTGCTACACACAGTCCTTTACTTAGAAATGGCCCACACTCTAAACAATCTTTCTTACTATAGTTATGGGCATGGAGCCCAGGATCTCATGTATGCTGGGGAAGTGTTCTACCACTGCGCACCATTCTCAACCTCTGTAAGTTCATTTCAAGTCAGTTGTTGGGACCACCAACTGTCCAGTTCTATACAAATTATAATGTGACTGGTTGTTAGATCTTGAGGAATATTCTGGGCTTTTTATAGCACAAAATATACCTGAGTAGTTGCCTCACTTATTAAACAAATGACGTAATTATAATTCCAATGACCTTTGTTTTAAAAGGCTGGAATGATGGCTCAGCAGTGAAGAGCACTGGCTGCTCTTCCAGAAGACTCAGGTTCAATCTCCAGATCTTATGTTGTGGCTCACAACCACCTGGGATCTGATGCCTTCTTCTGGTCTCTGGTGGCACTGCATGGATGTGGTACACATGCATGCAGACAAAACACCCATACACATGAAATAATAAACAGTTTTAAAAATTAAAAATTAGGCCTATGGTAATGCTGGATAGAGACAATGACACGATGATGATTACCCATTCTACTTAGAATCCGTATCTAGTCCAAATCCCGGGGAGCATCAGTTACAACCCTGACCACTGTCCTGGGAGGTCAGTGCAGATCAGGAAACCGAGGCTCTAAGAAGTAATGATGCTGGTCCAGCCACAGGCACTGCCGTTTTTAGGAGTTGAGGGCTGTAAGACAAGAAGATCTTGAAGCCATCCATTTTTAAATATTCACCGAATGCTCACTTGTTATTTCCATATTTGGAGAAGGGCATCATAGTTCTTTAAAAGACATGACCTTGGGTTTTGTTACCTTGTTGCAACATTAGAAACTGTGCAGTAGAAAGTTCCAAATATCAAAATGTCTTTCCATAGCAAATCTCTTGAGTTGGCATATGTCACTTCCCTTGAAAAAGATACTGGGTAAGGCATATATATATATACACACACACACACACACACACATATATACACACACACACACACATATACACATATACATATATATATATATATATATATATATATATATATATATATATATATATATATATTTCCTAGAAAGTGCAGGAGAGAAAGAGAAGAGGCGAAGAGGGACCAGGAGAGAAGGAGGGAAGAGGAAAGAGGTGTTATGTGACAAGGAGGCAGCCATTTGCTAACACCAAGACCTGCCTGCCGTCAGGAACTCTTGGCTGTTTCTTATAGGATTTATTACATGGTTAATAAAACATTACTTTAAAATTAACAAAATGATAACTTTTAGGATGTAGAACACAATGTTTTGTAATATGTATTCACTGTAGAATGACTAAATCAAGCTAATAGACACACATCACTCCGTGTAATTAACATTTCATTGTTATAGGAAAGCCTCACACCCAGACTACTGGTGATTTTCAAGTAGACAAGTAGCATCGTTATTTATTGGGTAATTTAACATTTTCTTGGATGCTCTTTAAAATTGGGGAACTGAAAGTTGTTCTTCTGTATGTTTCATGAGCCCACATACTTGTTTAGTATATTGCATTTGTGAAGAGTTTGATGAATTTATGAAAAATGATTTAGCGTAATTTAGATGGCATTAGCCAATAACATGCTGAGGCTGTGGCTGCTTAGCTATCTCCATGTGCACCTCAGGCCTTGAGAGAAGGGAGGGTCCCTTCTCCCCACGGCAGGCAGCATCCGTGAAGTTTCCCTTCTATTCCATTCCAAGATGCAGTGTCTCCAGGGATTGCTGGCTTTCTTCCCATACCTAGTGATACATCCTATGGAGTACATCCCTTGGATATGCCAAGGAGAGAGAGAATATTTTAACCACATCATTTTGGGAAAAATCATTTCCAATCATTTTAAATTAAATTTGTTCTTTGACAATTTCATGCACGTGTGATACACTTTGATCGCTCCAGCCGCTTTCTGTCTCTTATCTTTCTCTCACCCCTGCCCTTACCACATCTGTGTCTTTTTGTTTTATTTTGTGACCCACTGACTCTAACCAGAGCACAGGTTTGAGACTATCCATAAGAGCCCAATAGACTCACCATTAGGTACACGATGGAAGGTGTTGGCTGTCTGTCCCCAAACACATCAGTAACCAATAGTTCATCACGGACCCCTCCATGATCCACAGTCGACTGTTTATGGGCCCATTTCAGACAATGGCGGCTGCTTGGAGATCCTGTTTACAATAGCTATGTAGTGCTGTAAAGATAACATTTTACGTATCTTTTTTTCCACCCTCCAGCTCTTACATTCACAGTCCTCGTAGATGCTAGGCAGGCTACTAGAAAGAAAGGCACCAACGACATAGCTGTGAAACCTACAAACTGCAATGTGCATCTGCCAGGCAAGAAGTGCCCAGTGCTGCAAAAGGAACCAATTGCTTTCAGATTGTTTGTGAGGCCTGCTCTATAGGAGGGACTACATGCCTGATACTGTAAACACGGTTAAAAACTCATGGCTAGCAATGTCATAGGTCCTGGGCTGTGGTGGGGTAGGGGTGGGGGGGATCTTCCTACTGTTGCTTAACTAAATTGACTTGAGACCAAAATATATTATAAATATTTACATTTTTACTTATAGACAAATGCTACTCTCAGCATCAATCAGAGAAGTTTCTCTTTGCATAAACAGCCATGCATGCAGACTCATGGCCACTTAAGATGCCAAAAATGGGTGACAACTTGTAATTTTAAGAGCCAGGCAGGGCAGGATGCTTCAGTCCTAGCTCCAGGTTTTCCCTGGATTTTATTTTTCCTTCTACAGTACATTTAAACTCTATTGTTCCCAGTGTGTTTATTTGTAAGATGGATCTAATTTCTGTCCTTGCAAAGCCTTTAGAAAGTCTTTCAGGGAAAGGGGAGGGCACATGGTGCGTAAGGGTAGTGTTAAAGCTTTAGAAGTGATTTATTTTGACCCAAGGGCCAAATGGCACAGGCTGCAAATGTGATAAATCTAACAAATAAGTAAACAAATAAATAAATAAACATAAATGCCTCAGAGGAGGCAACTGGCCAATAGGCAGGGAGGCAGTTGGCATTTAGTTTTACAAGAACAGCTGTGAATCCCACATGCTCAGGACAGTTAGAATGTCCCTAGAACGGCTCGTCTGGGTGTGGAACAGACTTGAGGCTGGAACTATAAATGGACTCCCCTAAGACGGTGACTTCATGGACATTGACACAGCCGGGAGTGGTTATTTCTTCCTTCCTATGCTGTGTGGTAAATTCAGGAACCACAACTGACCCAATTTTTTGCATAGGCTTTTTTTGTATGTATTCTCTGAACATTTATGAAGTAAATAAGTGCAAGATATCTGGTTTATTGCTGTGCACATGGAAACTCCTGACACATGTGTCAAACACATACATGAAAGAATTGTGCAGTTTAGTATCAGCAGGTAGGTCTGTCTTCAACACTCTTGCAAACTGAAGGGAAGGTTAAAGTGGAACTTCCTTCTGGAATGGCCCGTTGTCATCACAGTCAGTGAGTGTGAGGGCAAGAAGGCAAAAAGCAAAGTTTCTTTATTCCATGTCCTTCTGTGTCAGCTGCCACCAGAAGGTGTGGCTCAGCTTTATCATAGGTGTCCCGGCTTCAAATAATCTGATAAAGAAAATTTCTCACCGGAGTGCCTAGCAGCTTGGCTTTTTGTTGATTCTAACTTCAGTCAAATTGATAACCACGGTTGTCCACCATACTACTGATCAGCCATCTGTCATGTTCCTATCTCTCTGTATGAATCGTGCGAGGCCTGTGATCCATCGGCTGCCTGGCCTGTCCACTCTTACACTTACAAACAGCCTGTGTGCTTTTTCATTTGTCCCAGAGAGCTGAGAAGTTCATTCATGATATAAGTCACTTGTTTTTTTCTGACTCAGAATCCCCCTTAGACAAGGCTTCCTCTGTCATCATGGGCCTTCCTTCCTCTGCCCCCATTTTTAATGGAAAAAAATCTAGTTTCCATGGGGCCTTTTATCAGTACATTGCCGATTCTCTATCAGAAACCAGGGTCTCTTGGCAAGAAGTATATCTTGTGATTGATGATGGAGTCTGGTCAGTCTCCTTCTATAGTGTAGTTAGAGGCCACTGTAGCTTAGAATTTTCTAATGTGGGCAAAATCAAGGTCCACCTAGAATCACTTTCAATGTGATAAGTAACTGGATACCCTGGGCACCTCCAACCCCTGAGAGACAGACGTTAAAGGAGGCCAGAAACTTCAAAGCTATTTGCAGCTAAAGGCTTGCACCTGGTACATGGGGGTGGGCATACACTCAGTTCTCTGGTGTCACCACCAACTGCAGGCTTTTCAGCACCTTTGTCCTTCCCAAGTTTTGGGTTTCAGGCAGGGAGGTAACCAGACCCTTCACATTTGCTACAGTGATGCTGTTTCAGGCCCCGTGGTTTTGACCTTACAAGTCACCTGTTCCCCTTGAAGTATTGTCACTCTGTTGGGTCATACATCTACTATCCAGATTGTCCCAACAACATTGGTGGTGATTTGCGGCTCAAATTCATGTCATCGTTTCATGTGGCTCTTGCCTTGGACACCAGCTGTAGGTGTAGATTAACTCCTGACAGATTGGAAGGTTCTGTGGATCCCCCTGACCCTGGATGGTCATTCAGTCCCTCCACAGTCTTTGTGCCTGCTCCATAAGTCTCTGTGCACTAGCCGTTTATTAAGAGTACAGACTTTTAACTATTCCTTAGCTCGGCACTAGTAAGCCCCTAGAGCTGAACAAGGTCTACATGGCTGCACATAAAGCTAGGACTCTTGTTAGCTTCAACCAGCTTAAACTGAAGGGGGAGTTTATTGACCCAGGGAGCTTAGAAGTCCAGGAATGTATCTAGAATGCTGTAGCAGGTGGACCTAGAGTCTCAGTCCAGGTCCTTAATCCTTCTCCCAACTGTCATCCCAGATCTGTAGTCTTTTACTGTCTTGGCTTCATAGTACAGACCTCTTTGGTTGGGAAAAGGGAAAATGGGAAAGGCCTTTCCTAAAATGCGCATCTCCCTGACTCCAGAGGAGGGAGCCATTTGCGTTTTCTGATGTCATATCAATCCTGAGTCAAGCCTGCTTGGGTCTGCTGTCTCTCCTAGAATAGTCATTAATGACAGACTTTCATGACACATGGGACCATTTCTGCCCATTCCATCAGGGCTGAAGCCTAACACGGTGATGGCAACACCACCAGGTCTGTGAAAGCCCACCACACTTGGTCCCTTCTATCTGCCCTGTCTCTTTTAACCCTTCCCCAGTAGGGTTACCTTCTAAGCACACTGAACTGTACCTTTAGCAGAAAACCTATTGTTACTCCAGGTTTCTTTCTGTCTTTACTGGGATCCTTTCCGTATTCTTCTTCACTTGTGGAAATTCTTCTCAGTCTTCAAGGTTTAGTTAATGTGGACACACACACACACACACACACACACACACACACACACACACACACACACTTGGATGGATGGAGGAAGGGAGGGAAGCATGGGAGAGAGGGAGGGAGGGAGAGAGGGAGGGAGAGAGAGAGAGCAAGTGAGAGAGAGAGGGGTGAACCCGAGACTGAGGGCCAGTGCCAGTGATGACAACTCCCAAACACTGACATTTATTAGACCTGCAGGGTGCCCACCATCTTATGCATTCAGATGTCCTTCATGTTTATAGAAAACAGCCACAGCACTTTACCCAGGTCCCTGTACATCACACTTGGGAGAAGACACATGTGTGATTCATTTTCTCAAAGATGAAGTCTAAGGATTTACTTAAGGACCAAAGAATGTCAGTGAGGTAATTTTCCAAAGTGCAGCAGGTGGCCTGGTGATGATCAATTGGCAGGCTCACCTCCTCATCCTAAGTAACTGGCTGAGGCTTTGCCTTTCCAACTGGTGACCTTCCCTGCTAATAACCTGATGGAATTTTCAGGGAGGTTGAGGAAGCTGTACTACCTCTCCAGGAGAAGGGTTCTATGAGCTAACATGTCCCTGAGCCTCAGAATGCAGGAGTTGATCGGGCTAGCAGCATTTTAAACATCATTATTGTGGACTCAGCCAGGCTGACAGTAACAACTCAGGAGCAATGCTATTTGTCCAGAGTTCCCAGAGTGCTTAGTTTTTCTCTTTACTTCAAGACTGGCCACATTACATCATGGCTGGTTGTAGATATACCCTTGACCCCAACAATCCAGAGTCTTTCACCCGCAACTGACAGAAAATAACTAAAATCACTTTAAGCCAAAACAAGGTCTTATTGGCTAAGTAACCAAATATTTTGTTAGATCCAGAGGTCCTCACTATGCTTCTTGTCCAGTCTCTCTCTGGTCCCCTTTCTTTCTTTCCCACACTGGCTCTGTTGTTCAGGTTTGCTAAGATTCACTTAAGCTGTTAAGAGAAATGAGATTGCCATGGGTCTTGATGCTGAGGAGGAGAGGGCCCTGACTGTCTCTGAATCACTCATGAACCACATGGCTCTGTCTTGCTGAACTTGTGGTCCAGGCCTCTGGAGCTTGGTGTTGGGTTAGGCCTGCTTGAACTGTAGGGACCTGGACTAGTAGAATAAGTTCTTAAGGGACACCTGGAACATCAGAATTAGAAGGCAGAAGCAGGGGTGTTGAGTGAGTACTCTTCTGCAGGGAGAGCACCACGAGGTTTTCTTACTGCCCTTTCTCCTGGGAAAGGCTTCCTATAGTGAAGGGTGACTTGCCAAACACCGAGAGAGCTAGCCCAATTCCCAGTGGAATCCTTTCTCCTGTTTCTCTCTCCCATGGATGATACACAACTTCCAGGGAAGTATTAAAGCATCCGTGGTTTTTAGCATTTTTGTCCCTCCCACTTAAAAATTATATTTATTCAAATCGTCCTAAATTTGCTAGTCAAAGTCAGAAATTCCAGTGTTATTGCTTCAGCAAATTGGTGGGCACTTTGGTAGATCTTGGCAACTACATTGCATATACATCACAGGCGTCCTTGAATTCTCTCAACCTGTGTCCTGCCACCCAGCTGCTCCTCTGCTTATTCCTGCTCTGCTTCCCACTCTTAGGAGGGCCCAGCCATCCTGCAGCTGATGCCCCCCCCAACACTCCTGAATTTCCTGATTTTCTTACCTAGTCCCACATCTGAAACCCTGCCACTTGGCAGGCTTGGGCTGTGTCAGCAAGCCCAGGTGATGCCACATGGAAGCCCTAGTTGGCTGGGCTGGGGTGCATGGCATTAACCAGAGGCCCGCAGGACATGGCAAAGAGCTCCACAGATACATCCCCCCCCCCCCCCCCCGTCTCCTTTCTCTTTGAGGCTCATTGTGAAGCAGAAGCCAGGGGCGCATACATTTCTTTACACTGCTTTTTAGACTCCCTGCTTCACTTCTGTTGAGTTGCCTGGGAATTGCACCTCCCAAAGAAAACAGAACTTAATTCCTGCTTTGATTCTGTTCTCTAGGAGACCGAGGCTAATGTGGCATTATTTTCTTTTTATGTGACACTTTCTCTAAAAGTGCTGATAAGACTGTGTTTCTAGTCCATTTCCTGTTGGCATGATGGATAAACTGAGACTCGTGAAGGACGTCTCTTGTTCAAAGTTATTGGCTTCATCGCTGGGCCATTTAAACACACAATTCGAACTTCCTGTCTTCTCAATAATAACTCTGGACCTCATGGAAAGTCTGGGTCTGCACATACAAAGAGTAGAGAATAATTGGAGTAGTTATTCCAATTATTGAGGCCAGCAACCAAACTTAAAATAATTATATTAATGAGTTCTGTGACTTCACGTCACAGGGAATGTCTGGAAATGGCCTAAAACAAGGGATCAGATTCTTGTCAGTGTATTAAGTGCTGCTATTGGTGATAGTAGTGGTGTGTTTTTAAGCTGTTGATTCTAGTTTTTGAAATATTCTACATTGTGGGTCAGTTCTTTGCTTTTTAATTAAGGGCAACAAGAATAGCATTCTAGGAAAGACAACTGATTTCTCAAAAAAAGTATGGAAGAAAAAGTTCAGATTTGCCCACGGGTGTGTTATGAGTACGAAGGAGACAGAAACATTACTTAGTATGTGGGCATTCTTATGTTTTGATATCGTTGATTCTAAAGTGACTCCTTGCCATTGCTTTGTGTTTGCTTAAAACAAGTTTATTTTTACCTATTTTTAAATGATTTTTTACCATTTAATATTTTTTAAGTTATTTTACTTTATGTGTATGAGTGCTTTGCCTGTGTACACACACACACACACACACACACACACACACACACACACGTGCATCACATGTTCATTTGCTGTGCTCAGAGGTGAGAAGAGGGCACTGGCTTCCTTGGAGCTGAAGTTACAGATGATTGCGAGCTGCCGTATGGTGCTGGGAACTGAATCTAAATCCTCTGAAAGAACAGGAAGTGCTCGTAACAGCTGAGGCTTTTCTAGCCTCTACCTAATAATGTTCATGTTAATGATTTATATCATGTTCTGCTACTAGAAAAAACACCACAAAAGGGGACTCCAATGCATAAGAAACTCTGGTGACAGGCAAAGTTCCAATCCCAATGTAAAAGAACACCCTACTGCCTTTGGTGTTTTGCTTAGGTGTGGATGTTGATACTTCGGGTAGGCAGACTGGGTCTTGTTGTGTTATCCTGCTGTCTTTCAAGAGTTTTAAAATTGCTCCTGAGGAAGTGATGTTCAGACTTTAGCTGCATAAACCACATTCCTGCTTTAGACAGAACAAAGTGCCTGTGTCTTGAGAGGTCAGGGCCTGTCTAGCATGAACTCTGCTTCTGTGCACGGGACACCAAAACGTAAATATCAAAATAATACATTTTCTGAGGCTGTTTGAAAGTGTTTACCTGGTGACCTATACAGAAAGCCAAGTAGACAGGTGTTTAAAGTATTCATAGTAGGGAAGGCTCTCTTTTGTTAGAACGTAAACCCAAAAGAAGGGACAAAATGTCTAACATGTCCTGTTGGTCATGGACAGGTTGGTGTTAGGCTCTTGGTTGGTTCCTTATTTGGAGTTTGACTTTGTTTCCCAGTGGCAAACATCTTGGAGGGAATGGTGAAACTGGAGACACCAGAGCTTTACCAGGAACTGAAGGAAAGACCATACTCTTCGTGAGCAGAGCCTTGAAAAACACTGCTACTGCTTTCTATGATATGAGAGAGACCGTGACTTAGCCACGGTGTCTGAGACTCTTCTACATAAAGCAGTGCTGTGCGGCGGCCTCGGGAATCCATGGCCTATGCTCTTCCCATGGTCACCTTCCTCTTGCATCTCACCTTCACATAAATTCAGCTGTTGGATGACCAGAGAATAGTCAGCTTCCTGTCAGTTCTGTAAAGTCGAGCATTTAAAATGTGTTGATCAAGAGTTTGGAACAAATGAGAACAGGATGGTCCAGATTCTTCTTTCCTGACTCATTCTCTCCAGAGCCTCAGAAGAAACTTGGAGATTCCATGAAAGCCCCCAGTTTGCAGGAGGATGAAGAGGTTCCAGAAAGGAATAAGAATTGGCAGCTTAGGGTTGTGAACCTGTCAACGCCTCGAGACAGAGAAACAAATGGCTGAGATCTGGAACATAGAGGAACATTTAAAACCAAGGACTTCTGCCAAAGATTCCTTAATATTCACTCCTCTTAAAATCACAACATTACAATAAAAACACAGTGGAATTCAAATACATTCATTTTCAATGCACAACCCCATGGAAGGAAGACTTACCCTTTCCCAGGAGGCAGGAAGAAGTTGTTGAGCCTGGTAAGGATTTACTTTTCCAAAGAAAGGCAACCAGCATTTTAGTATAAGTTGATTTAGGCTTTAAGTGTGTAGAAGACAATGTTTTACTTTATAAAAAAAGATACAGAGTAGAATTGGTTTGACAATCACTCCCTTCGTATGTAGAGGCAATATGGTGACCTATGCAGAAAGCCAAGTAGACAAACATTTAAAGTATTCAAAGTGGGGGAGGCTCTGTTTTGTTAGAACGCAAACCCAAAAGAAGGGAGAAAATGTCTAACCTGTTCTATTGGTCATGGACAGGTTTGAAAGTTATAGGGCACAGTGTTTGTTTAAGCTTAGATCCTTAGGAAAGTAACAGGGACGTCTGAAATATTTGGATTAAGTTTCTAGTAACATAGTCCTAAATAATTTCAACCATAGTTAACTTTGCCATTACCCTGACCTTTATTAGCTAATTTTTAAAAAAATAATAAATATTCACTTATATGATAATTGCACTAGTAAAGTTATGATACTATAATCCATAGATTATATGAGAAAGTAAAGCCAACGTGAACGCGCCTATGTATCCTTAGTCCCCAGACCAACATCATTGCTGAAGATCAAAGGCATCACTAGGAAATATCCAGCTTTAATGCTGTTTGGGTGTGACAGCTGCCTCTGTACTTTGAAGAGATCAATAACATTCATCTTTTCAGACACTTCCAAACACACTCTCTTGAAGTAACAGAAATATGCTTCTCACACATGGTTGTGTTGATTAAGAATGATGGATTGGGCTTTCCCATCAGTTATTCTTAATTATTCTGACACGCGGCACTCGCTGCAAACCATGTCCTCAAAGTTACCTATGTTTCCTGGGAGATGAGTATGTGTGGATGATACAAAATGCTACATAATTTTTAGCAACAGTGACAGTGTATATTCTCTTAAAAATAGGTACCTGTGCCATACTATAGAGATCTACAGTATACCAGAGTACATGCTAGACCCATCCTCACAGATTTGTCTCAGTGGGGACAACGGTGATCATTATTCACACACACACACACACACACACACACACACACACACACACCCTGCCTCTCACCCTGGAGGTGGACTGAAGGATATTATGAGCCACCACAAAGTGATATGCTATTAATTTATTTATACTATTTATATTTCTGGCTTGGGATTTTCCTGACTCAGTGTAGGGAGACGTTAGGTTTTAAGTCTTTTGCTGATCCTTGTTTTTTGTTTGGGGTGAAACCAGAAGATGGGCCAGCAGTGTATCTGGAAGACTGAATTGCTCTTTTACATCTTTGAGAATCTGAGAGGAGCAAGAGGGGAATCCACTTACCAAACTGAGTATATTGTCTAGACCCCAACACAACTACTAATGAGCAGTAACTACTTATTCTGTTGAAATCAAACAGTAATACATTTAATTTGAGGTTATCCACAATCCACAACCACTCAAGGAGAACTGGCAAAAGAAAAGAAAGTTCACTTAAGATACCACACAGGGAATATCACACTCGGGGAATGGAGTATCCCTGTCTCGGGTGGCCTGAAGGGACTACTCATGTAACCCTTGCTAGCCTAATGGAAAGAAAACCCAGAAAGGCACTATACCTAACAGAACAGCTATGGAAACAAGAGGCCAGAAAGAATTATGTAGACTACAAAGCAGAACAAACAGCCAGGACTCACTTGAGAAGACAGGAAGCAGAGATGGTTGTCTTTGCAGGGCAGATATTTTGATATTTGCATCTTACATCATTAGGATTAAATTAAGAGATATTTTGAACATACCTTCTATAGTATGAGCAGAAATAAGAGCATCAGATAACACTTCACCTGATATCCTTATGGGAAATTCACAGAGCAGAGATGGAGAGTTACAGGACACCGAGCAATAACACAGGGCCCATGGACAGGAACAGGCCACCATTCAGTGTCTAGGACCGCCAAGAAGTCTGTCCTTTGGGGCTATGCCCAGTACTGGTCTCAAGGTACTGATCATAAGCACTGTGCTCCCAACATCTTTGGATTCAGTACTGAAATCTCTTTTTGTACTGCTCTAGGAGATGCGATCTAAATGTTACTCTGATTTCCTGCCCACTGCCTTAGGTTGACTTTCTGCTTTCAATGCTGGAAATGTGAAGAAAGAGCAAGAGTCACCAGAGACCTGCAAGGCAGTTTGCAAATGCTCATTTGTTAGTGAGTCACCATGCCACACAGGACTGTGCAGATGCTGTTGGTACAGATAACCAAGGCCTGGCTCCTGGAGGTGTCTTCCTGAGGCTAGTGAGCGGGGAGGAAGCAATCAAGTTAACCTCTCTGTGTCTTTCTTGTCATCGTTGTCCTGCCTGGTCATTTGCTCCTCTCTGCATGTGTTCCCTGTGCCAAAAAAACTGCTTGATTCTGTGTTTCCTCAGGCCCAGTCTTCATAGCCAAGACCCAGCATCTGGGTGAAGCCAGCATGTGACAGATTTATGCTCAGGAAGGGCAAGACCCCAGCAGCTCTTTCAGAATATGGGAAAGAAGTGATAGGCCTGGTGGTCCTGGCAGCATGGTGACAGCTTTGGGTAGAAGCTTGTATGACTTGGCTAAGCACCCTGCATGGTCTCTATGCTGAAGAACTTTTGCTGAAGCGCTGCCTCACAGCAGCCTGAGCTCAGGGCTTGGCAGCCACACTCTCCAGCTCTCAGTTTGGTACAAAGCGCTATCATTACTGTTTGGAAGTCGCTCCCTATAATGCGAAGGACTTCCAGGAAGAATGCTAGGAGTCACAGCACAGACATTACAAAGCGTGATACGCATGCATCTTTGCAGGCTGCCCCCCCACCCCCGTATTTTTCTTTGATTTGACCTTCAGAGCCTTAGGCAGGACAGAGCGAGTAGAGGGTGGGAGGGTAGAAAGGAAGGGGAAAATATTCCCCCCAGTAAACCCAGAAAGCTCAGGGATCCGTGGAAGTCCTTCAGCAAGATCAGCTGCGGCTGAAGGGTCTTTGGGGCAAACCCAAGTCAGTCTGTGAGTCCGTTCCAGGGGGAGGCAGTCAGTGAGGCTGACAATCAGAGAAGTGGGAAGTGACTCCTTGGTGCTGAGTTTGGCTCAGAGTTTTGGGCTCCATTGGAGTCTTTGGCTTCCAAGTTAAACTCAGGAGGGATTGAAACCCACAGCAATCCAAATAAGGTTGAGGCTTGGCAGGAAGTTGCTGTGGGCTTGCGTGGCTCTTCACGCGCTCTGGTCCTGGGCAGGTCTCTCAGAGGAGTGAGTAGTCTTTCACTGCCAATCCTGTTTCTTTGGACTCATTTGAACCCACACCACTGAATGCATTTACGTAGGGACTGAGTTTTCCCAGAAGCAAAGCCCCTTCTAAAACATCCTTGGTCTTATTTACCATGTAGCCTGCCAGCTAAGGAAGCCTAGGGTTGTTTTTGTGGAGAACTCATACTGAGATTTGAAGAGGTGTGTGTGTGTGTGTGTGTGTGTGTGTGTGTGTACACGCACGCGTGAAGGGAAAATATGAACAGAGATTTGGAACTGAGATTTTTTAGACTCTTAGTGTGGACCCCCACCACTCAATAGTACTAGAAAAACAGGCGATGTCGTCATAGCAGCTGCTGATGGCCTGACAGACAGTTTCCGCAGCGCTACATGAGGCCCTTTGGTGTCCCTGTCAGGAGACTGGCAGCTGAATGACACCAATGAGGCTGGGCCTGTATTCCCTCTGGGAATGCTGCCCTAATTGATAGACAGAAGGCAAAGAGAAGGATTGTTTTTGAACCTGAAAAGAATCCCCTTTTTTCTCCCTAACGCTCACGCCCCCACTCTCCACAGCTTTACCTCCCCACGTATTTTTAAAAGGTGTTTTGTTCCAGAGAAGTTACAGAGCTTAATGGAACTGAATGACTTTTACCCTTCTCAATCTGTCAGTCAAAAGCCCCGACTCCAGGCCTGTTAAATAAAGTCCTTTCAGAGGCAGACAGGAGAGGAATGTGTCAGTCACAACAGACCCTGTTGTGTTTTCATCTGTCAGAGGGGTGATGGGGGAGAGCCTCAAACCCCAGGCAGGGCACATTCCCAGCAGCCGCTAAGAGGCCTTGACAAATCCAGGTGTGGAGCCAGAAGGTCCCCATTCACCCACATTCTTGAGGCACAGACTTGGAGCCCCAGGCACTCAGCTTTGCAGTCAACTATGAGATGTTTGGGCAAACATTCAGCACGGGGCTCATGCTAAGCATTTTAAACATAAAACCAACCACTAAGTGCCGGGTGACTGTGCAAGGCAAGGCTTTCAAATTAATACACTGCTTAGTGGGAAATACTGCAGACAGTAATGCTCCTGTCGAGGGGCCTTCGGGTAGACTCGAATTCCAAACCAATTTTGTAGAGCTGCCTCCCCCTTTTCCTAATACTCGCCTTTCCCATTATATGACGATCCATTAATCTTGCCTGTTTACTTAAATTGCTGGGTGATTTTTTTTTTTCCTGAGAGCTCTGAACAGTTGCTTTTGTTCATTATAGATTCAGAGTTTTATGTAAAAAAAAAAAAACCAAAAAAACAAAAAAACCCTTCCTCTGTTAGACACACTAATGACCAATTCCTTAAGTTTGGGTGACACTTCCTCTGAGAGTTTTAGAACACATAGGGTGAGGGGGGAGTGAGGCGGAGTGTAGAAGTTTCTCTGAACAAACAGGGCTTGTTCTTCCCTGAGTGCTGGCAAAAGCTACAGAACATCACTCCGGATATTTTTACCCAGTTTGGAAGGCCTAGGTGTGTAGAGCGGCATCGGTCCTGTCCTGGGACAGTGGCCTGGCTGTGGGTCTGTATTCCCTCACTTCCAAAGTTTGAGTTCAGGATACATTTGAGTATTTTTTCTTTCTTGTTGATTGTCGTCTTTGTCCTCAGAAGAGCCCTTTTTGGTTTTAAATAAGGCAAAAGCAATTTCCCATCTCCTCAGTCTTTTCTCACCTCGCGGCCCGACTCCCACTACACCGCTCCCAAAGGAGGCTGCTAGTGAGATTCTCTGCCATCTTCCCCCACTTTCGCCCCTTGTCTAGGTTTAGGTGTTAGGGGAGGCAGGTCCTTTCACAGTTTCCAAGACCACTCATGTTACTTATAGCATAGGTGCACAAGGCCATAAAAAACCATCTCTGTTCTCTACTTCTGCCCCCTTTTAACCAAAATGTGTATTTTATGTTTTCTTCTATTTTCATGTCCATAGGCCCCCAAGGACCAGCCTGCTTTAGACTAAACTTCGATTTAAAAGGCTTCTGCTATAGCCTGATAAAATTTGTCATGCTGAAGGCAGAGGTCTAAAAATTGTTGAAATAAATATGTAACTAAAGCAAAGCAACTTCTAAAGATGTGGGTTTGAGCATTTTGCCATAAAACACGAGCTTAGTAAGTAAAAATGGACTGAACCTGGGCTAACTAACAGTGAGATGAAGCTTCCTTTTGTATTCTGTTTCACTGTGACTCTGAGGATGGAACCTAGGGCCTCACACACGGGGAAGCAAGCATGCTGACAACAGCCATGCTCCTGTCTCTGTAGTATCTACAGCTGTTTATCAGAGTACCTACAATTCTCTTTCCTCAAAAGTTCTGGAAGCTCTCCTGAGCTTGGAGCTTCTCAAGTTGTTTGAAAGGGGCTGCGAGGAAGACTTTAGGTTCACAGAACGCTTCATGGGGAGCATATTCCTCTGGAATATTAAATGAATTGCAGAGATATGTGTTGTGAGACTTCTCGAGTCCATCCTTCACTGGTTATTAATGAGCTGCCACACATGGGAAAAAAAAAAAGCCATTTCTCAGCTCATTTTCTGCCTGCCTGCCTGCCTTCTCTCCGCCTAAAACAAACATCCCGCCCTGGTGCTGCCGGGGACACAGGAACCTTCTAACCGGGGAGACCGTTTTTCTTTCGTGCCTCCAACTTAAAGTGGACTCCACACTTCAGTTTTAATGTTCGTAACTACAAAATCACTTGTGAACAAAAGTTTACTGCCAACAGAAATTTGTAGAAGGACAGTGCATAGTTTAATGGGGGAGAAATCTTTGGATAAAGATCCTAGTCCCCAGGTTCTCCCTGCTGCCGCATAGACCACTGTTCTGCTTAGAAGGCAAGCATACAAACTCCAGAGCAGGTAAGATCCTGCATCTTCTCTAACTCCTCCAAATTCTACGGTCTAAGCATCATTGTGAGCAATCGAGTTTGGTCATCCCCACGTCATCTCCTGAGGCTGGGGGCAGTGAGAGGCAGCTGGGGTGACAAAGGCTCCTGAGCCACCGCACAGACAATGACTCCACCCTGCCACTCAGTACCAGACACCGTGGGGCCCGTGGCTTGCTGGCAGGTAGAAGCCACACTCCAGTATCAGCCACATCATGTCCTCAGCCCCCGTCCTTATGTAACGCTGCAGAACATCTGTCCAGCTGGATCTGCATCGCACTGGCTGCTGGCTGCTCTAACTTGCATGGGTTTCTGGCAACAGTTTCCTTTCTGGAGTTATATACAGAAGGAACTGAATACCAAGTTTGAGAAATCTGGTTGAGAATTCTCAAATTCTTTCTGTATTTTAGACTGGTTTAGGTTTCAGATCTTTTTTTGGTTTTTTCATATTCAGAAACTTGCAGAGGTAAAGTTTTAGAGTTTCAGCTGAAGGCCTCATACCCAAATTACCCAAAATGTCAAGGAAGAGCTTTTCTGACTTAGGAAATCAGTCATTTGGGTTAGAAATGGAGTCAGGGCTTTGGCTTGTCAGGAGAATTCTTCATCATTAGTTACTGTTTTAAAGGAGTCCTTTCTCTTTTTATTGATGTGTATATGTGTGTGCCTGTGTGAAGGTCTGTCACATATGTGAAGGTGCTCGTGGGACTAGAGGAGGGCACTGGATCCCTTGAAGCTGGAGTTATAGGTGGGCTGTGAGCTACCTGAGCTGAGGGCTGGGAACTGAATTTGGGTTTTCTGGGAGAGCAGCAAGCACTCAACTGCTGCTGTGCCTCTCCAGTCCCCTGACCACTAGTTCTTTATTCGACTTTTAGTCCAACCAAGTCAGCCAGCTACTTACCATTGTAATGGTAGCAATCTTAGTAGTAATAGTAATTAATTGTAGTACAATGGATTGGATCCATATTAGGTTATTGATCATGATCATCAATGATCATGAGTACTAAGTGCATCCCATAAGTGGTTTCTTGTGTCAAATATACACTTCCTGTTTGGGTCAGTATTTATAATAGCAAAGATGATGGCCATTGGTGACTTACTTCTTCCTTCCAGTTCTGCAACAGCCTCTTGTTTGTGTAATCTGTGTTATGAAATTGGCAAAATGGTGACGCTTTTGCAAGTAGGTGTATAAGTAGGTAGTATGTAGGAAGACTTTACAACAGCTCTTACTGCATCCTAACTGCCACACATGTAATAGTAATTAATTATAGTATTATAATTTATTAATTATTATTAGTATTATTTATTATTTATATTATAGTAATTCTATTATTAGTAATTAATTATTTCTATTATGATTTTTATTAATTAAAAATAATCAGCATACAAGATAATGGGCTTCTTTCAACATTTTCATATATGTATGTCACTTTGTCACTCACTGTTATCATTATAATTGTATTCTTTTGAATTAATTATTTTTATGTGTATGGGTGTTTTGCTTGCATATGTGTGTGTGTACCATGTACATACCTGGTACCCACAGAGGCCAGCAGAGGGCATCAGATCCCTTGGAGCTGGAGTTACAGATGGTTCTGAGGTGCCATGTGGGTGCAGAGAATTGAACCAAGCTTGTCTGGAAGAGCAGCCAGGGCTCTTAGCCACTGAGCTGACTCTCCAGCCTCCAGAATTGCTATTTTTATTGCTTTGGCCTATCATGCGTAGCCTTCAGCCAAGTGGGAAAGCATTCTTTGTCAATGACTATATGCTCTTCCTTTGTCTCCCACAATCATTGGACCTCTAGATGGTTGCCTTGTTCATGTGCCCATGCCTGATGAAGTGGAAATTTCTGATGGGGGACTGGCTTGTGGAACTTTTCAGGGAACGCCCATTTGTAAAAAGCTGACCCTGCAGGGAAAGGTTCTCTTCAGAGCAATGCTCAGTTAATCCCAGCACCATTTAGATGTCCACAGTGATGGCTCAAGGCCCCAGGGCCCGAACATATGACCCCCTTTTCTTTCCTTTTGATCCCTGTGTGCTCCTCTTGCTGGACAGGCTCTGAGGTGCTGTACTGAGTGAGTCCTTACTTGATCTGATCTCATGAAATCTTTCATGGCTTTCCTTCTGGCTGCTCTGGACATTACTGCTAGGTACCATGACAGGATACTGAAGTGGTGCCCTTTGAAAATGGTCTGAAGATAAGAGCTGACTTAAGACGTCACCAGCTCAGTGAAAGCAGTCTTCAAAACCAAGAACCTTCCTTTAGCCCACTGTAGCGTGGTCTCAGACCAGCTTACAGTGCGTGGAGTTACAACCTTTGGGATTTAGCTACAGACAGACTCTACTAGGACAGTGTGTCCATTGCTTCCTCATTGTTATCAGATTTAGCATTTTCCCCTCAGAATGACAACAAAGTCTCTTAGTATGGTGTGCTTGAATTCTAATGGAAAGGTGAAGCCACCTGAAATTCATCCACTTAATTCTATATGTATGTATTAAACAGTGATGCAGACTTGATTGGTTATTTAACTTTCTGTCAATAAATCATTGGATAAATATTATAATGATACAGGGATATCTGCAAGCTAGTTTAACTTCATTTTCTGATAACCTTTGCCTTCCTCAAACTAACTTAGAGATGCTGGAGATGTTAGCCTCACTTTATAAATGCTGCAGAACTTGCTCTCTGGTTCTTCATTTTTGCAGGTTTGCCTAGGTGAGATAGGTCTGTACTGATGTTAAACACACACACACACACACACACACACACACACACACACACACACACACACACATTTGTTTGTTTTATGGGCAAATAAAGGACACCATATTTTAAAATCTGATCTGACTACAGTATTGTATTTTTGTTTGATTGTTTATGTGTTTGTATTTGAGGGTTAGGCTCTTTCCTGTATTTCCAGTTTGGCCTTGAATGTCTGACTCAAATAATCCTCCTTCCTCCTTCCAGCTTAGTGAAACTACAGATATGTACCACCATATCTGGCTAGCATCATCTGTAGACACGATACAGGTCAGAACCAACAGTCCCATATGGAAACTAATTTCATTTGATACAGAAGAAGCATATATTAACTCCTTTGGCTTTTTGTCCCTGGTAGGCAGCAAGCAGTTAACACATCTTGTTGTTGAGGCTGGGGGAGTGGGCCATCCAAATAGGGGTGTGTTTTATAATCAACTCTGCATTGAGAGTGTAGCCTATGAGCTTCAGAGACACTGCCAGAGCTCTCAGGCAGGATAGTAGCATATTGGGACTAGATTGATGGAAAAATGATGAACACCTGTGGTTTTGTCTCCCTTCTTCCCACCACCCCTCCACTCTAGGAAACTTCATTTTCCATCTTAGATGGTTCTGTTGGGTTGTAAATCATAGCACCCAGTTCTAGGTGCTTGAGGCTAGGATAGGCTCATGGCCCTGGTCAGCTCCCATCCTTGTGTCTGCAGGGACTGGGTCATAATGTATGGGTGTCTTTAACTTACAACACAAAGGTGTTAAATTTAGGGCTCAAACCCCTCGAGATTTAGTCATTGTTCAAGCTACTTTTCATCCCTGTCAAATTCTTGATTAATCAGTTATTAATCATTAATTATCCAATTTCTCACTGGCAAGAGGGTGGAGTTAAGTCTCATTTTGGAGCTATACCAACACCAGTTTGGAACTGTTAGTGAGTTGGATAAGGTAGCTTGTAGTAGAGACATCGTGATAAGCACTGGATTGACCATGGGAGAGTCTTTCGATTTGGTCATTCATATGGTCAAGCTAATAATCACTTTAACTCTAGAAAAAGTGGAGCCAGGGTGTCAGCTAACATTTGTTGAGAATCTGAGTGGGCATAGTGGTGGGAACCATCAGGGGGCCAATGGTGGAGAAGAGAGAGAGAGAGAAAGAGAGAGAGAGAGAGAGAGAGAGCCTAAGAAACTATCATTCCATATGCTAAGGAGAGGATTATTTTTTGTTTTGTTTTGTTCTTTAAGATTTCTACAAGGAACATGGTAGTGTCAAATTCTAAGAATCCTGTCACCACCCTTCCTTGACCCTTTCCCAATATACATCATTCTTCTTTGAACCCTCTTAGGACTGCCACTGCAATCCGGTGGGGAGGGGATGACAAATTCTGACCTTAATATGCTTTTGTGTTTGTGCCTGTGACAACTCACTCTGGTTGCACCAGAGTTTTCTCCTTTTGCTCCAATCACTCTGGGGAAGAATCAACTTAGAATCTTCTCGATATTGAATCAAATCCCAATTCTCACCAGGCAGAGGGTAAGGGTTCAGAGCACCCGGTAGACCCGCAGAAATCAGCCCATGACTTCTGTCTGCCCAAGTGGATTCCTTCGTCCTCTGAGATGAGCCTGCTTCTTCTGCCCATGTGTCTGGGTTTACATATCTAGACATTGTAGAGCAACCTGGGGGTGGTGATTCATTTTAAATGCCTCAGTTTGAGGATATTTTCTCACCACATTATATTGCTACATAATGTGTTCTTAGAAGCATGCTCAATTTGCCCAAAGAAGCAGCACCCAGCAAGAGGACAGGGCTGTTGACTTCCTGGAGTGGAAATCTGGGCAGTCTTTTTGAGGACCGATTGCTGGAGCTTGTTACAACTTTTTCCAGGAGGAAGGAAGCACTTCTCCACATTACGTAAAAAGTATTTTCTTCCTTTCTTATTTATTTTAGGTGTGGTGTATTTTGGCCCCGTTTTACTCCTGAACTTAAAAAAAAAAAATCCACCTTTCTGTGGAATAATTTGCTCTCCTATAGATGTTTTCGTGGAGCTGTAGGCTGAGCACTCTGACTTAGGCATGGTGGGGTAGAGGACCAGGAGTGTGTGAGATCAAGACCATGAGAGCTAGCACACAGCCCCGAGGCTTCATTCAGCAATCAAGGGACAACATAAATACAGCCGTTCCATGCCATCCGAACTGTGGCAAGTGGCTGGGGAACTCTTCAAAACCTCCCTGCATGTCCTTCCCAAGGGGGCTGGCTACTCCTGCTGCTAAAGGTCCCTGAGCCACTTTAGCGTGACTGCCTCGTGATTGGCAGCAATGCTGGCCATTGTAATCATCATATTGTTTGGTGATGGGGAATATTTTTTATTGCTAGCTCAATAGCATTTCACAGTTATTAAACCAGAGTCATTGTCCCTCTAGACTCTGAAAGGCTAAGAAACTTTAGGGCAGAGAAGAAAAAAAAAAAAAAGCCAAAGGCACAAAACCTGTCGGTTATTTCCATAGTTCCGATGTGGCTGTCACACTCTGAGCTTTTAAGGCACTGGAGAAGAATGATGACAAAGTGGCTTTTCAGATGTGTTTACGGGCAACTTGTTTTTATAAGTAAGAATTTATGGGAGTAGATTCAATTACAGAAGTTATTTTAGAATGGTTAAAAAATGGAAACATTTAAAGAATGGGACACCTATCCTATTATGATTAGACATTATAGCACTTAGATTAAAATAATGTTCACACAACGAGCAGATATAGCTGAATGTCCCATAACCCTGAAGATAAATGCCTGCCTGAAGTCATTGCTAGGGTCCACGTAGAATGCTCCAAGGAGATGAATGGTTGTGATTAGGGAGGGAACACAGCTATTTCTCCTCCAGGAAGAGCTCCCCTGGCTTATTTAGTAGATAATGAAAGCATCCTGCAAGTGAGCTGGAGGGTGACCTTGTGAATCCACCAGGTGTTAGTGACTGTCCTGGACTTGCCCAGAGGTAAAGCAACTCAGCAGAGGTTTCTCCCCTTCGATGAATCAAACGAGTACAGTGCTATAGGCTCCTTCTGTAGGGCTAATTGGGGACCCCATGAGTACAATAGCATAGCATTTCTTTATGGGTCACACCCAGTGGAAACCATTTATGGTCTTTTGCGAACACCAACTTTCTGGGAATTTGACTAATTTTTGGGTAATTTTTTTCGGACAACGGAGAGCCAGTTCGTAGAGAATTTGCTCCCCTCAGCTCTTTGTGTATTTTCTGCATGGTTTTGCTTTGCTTCTTCTAGGCAGAGTTTGTGAGGCCCCGAGGACCACACCAGAACTCAAGTCAGGGGCTGCACAATTAATCTTCTGCTGAAAGAAAAATGTATTCTTATTTCTCTTCAAGTGTCTCTGGCAGTAACAGGGCGTGGGCAGAAACTTGTGTTTACCTAAACAAAAAACAGAAGATGTATGACCCCTCTAAACATTCCTGCGGCTGGCTCTTCTCTGAGGATGCCCCTCTGTGGCTGGGTGCCAAGATTCTTTTATTTCTCTAGAAGTAATTACAGCTTGAGAGGACTGTGCCCCATGGCTGACATTGTGGTTGGGGAGTTTATGGGGTTGTGCTAATTCTGTTTGGACATGATTTTCTACTTTTCTTTGTGGGAAGGAAACCTGCTCCCCCCAAATTCTTGACAGTTGCCTCCAGTCATTTTCTCTGCCCTCCAGTCTCCTTCTTCCAGCTCCTGCTATCCTTCACGTCCCAAGGGAAGTTAGGGCTCCATTGAGGAGTTGTGGTCGGTGGGTCCCTCGTTATGCTAACTCCAAGGGACTCTTTTCTCCTGACCAAATAGTTCTCTCATCCACTACAGACATTTTTATAGAGTTGATCTATACATTCATAGCCCACAGATAGTCCATCTTTTGTCTCTAAAACTTTCAACATTACTCAAAGGGACATGAACAGGCTTTGGCTTCTGTTTTGGCATTTAAAACTGAAAAGAGAAACCCATAAGTCTGTTTCTAGGCAAAATCATTAGACTATTTTAAATAAAGAGTTTTATGAGCTAAATCGCTCTCATTAGCAATATAGATTCGATTTACCAATGCTTAATCTCACCTTTCTTTTATTTTTAAGGAAATGCATGTGCATGCATGTCATAAATTGTCATAGAAAGGCAAACACATTAGAAAATGGAAACAAGCAAACACGAAAACCAGAACAGAAACAACAGCACTCTCACAGAGCACCCAACTGCCTTCATATATAAAATAGTTATCCTGGTGTACACACTGGAGGTTTTCCATACTCAGCAGTGGTGACACTGAGGTGGCCTTCTGCTAAATCTGGGTTGAAGACAACAGTGAGCATTGGGTAGGGATAGAACATCTGGGGGACACACTGGATGTCCCCCAGCACACTGCATCCTGGAGAAGATGTCTACCTGGGCTTCGGGCCATTTTTTTTTTCTTTACCTCATTTCAGTACCAGGCAGGGCTGCTTGGTTCTGGCTCTGGACTGTTTAGCAGTGTAGGGCTTATATGTAAGGGTGATTAGAGATTTAAGCTGTCATGCCAATAGTGCCAGGGAATAGGCTGTGCAAGGGTCTTAATAAATCTGCCCTTGACTTATGGCCAAACCTCATTCAGCAGAAAATTATTTCTGCAGCATACTGAATGCTCTGCTGTGATGGAGACAGAAATAAAGGAAGGTGGAAATGAGGAGATGAGAGTGGAAATTCAATCCACATGCAGAAGGGAGGACGCCAGTAAAAAATTTTTTTTAAAAAAATAAGAAACATAATATGAAGACTTCTGGAACAGGGTACATGCCTTTGATTACTAAAAAGTCTTAGGAGACAAAGAATGATTCTCAAGGCTATCATCAGGGAAGCGAGGGAGGGACAGTGCACTGCCTGGCCTTAGAGCTTTATAAATGCTTCTCATTTGTTCATTAGTTGGTTGGGCTGTATCGTGTGAGGGAGGTGCTGTGCACCCTGGGGTGAGTGAGAATCCCCAGAGCTCACAGCTGACCGGGTAGAGCAACAGGCTCATCTCCCAGGTGAAATGTGTCATGCTTCGGCTCACTGCAGGCCAAGCAATGTGGATGCACTCTTGATACCAGAGACAAGTTCCACTGGGAACAGAAGAGGATGCACAGGATTTCAGATACAGAGAGCGTCAGCACCTGCCCTCCAGCCCCCCAGCTCTGTGAGCAGTATAAGGAACAGGGTTTTCATTCAGAGGAGAGTCTGACTGAAGGGATAAACGTGGCCTCTGGTTTAAATGAGATGTGATTTATTTCCTGAGGACATGTTCGAAGGAGAAGGAAGGGTTAAGATCAGTGCACAATGCATTTTTTTTAGATTGGTTTCTAAAGGCATGGACTACCCTTTGCATTTCAGGCCAGAGACCACTTTAATTGGAAGGATAATTTAGGAGCCAGGATTCCTTCTTTTTCTGCAAGTTTTGAAACTGTTGGGGAACGCTCAAGGAGCGAGGAACAACAGGAGTATTCCTCTTCTAAATAATTTATTTCCTGTTAGTAGTTTTCCTTTTCTGCCCTGTACTTCCATTCCCAGAGCTGTAATGAGTTTCGGGAACATAAGGTGTCAGATATTGGCTTGTTGGTGGTGCTGCTGTTGAGATCTCTAAATTCACGACCCCTTCGAGCATCCGAGGCATGGTGCATACATAATTTACGAAGAGATCTGCAGCTTTCATCTGTTCCTCCTTCTAACTTTTGGCGCTTTTTATTCAAAGGATGATTTGTTTTGCTGTGAAAGAACTTGCTATATTTCCAGAAGTTTCTGCAGAGGCCTGGCACCCTGCAGCAGATCCTTTGTTCTTACCGGCATTTCTGCAGTCTTCAGTCCTAGAAGGGGAGGGAGTAGAGAGAGACAGAGCTATGCAAGCTGGTTTTCTTAAGGTAGAGATGGTTGAAGGAGGGGCTCAGTGTGTGAGAAAATGTATTCTTGTCCACGAATGAGAATGGTGTTTGGTGGATGGAGCAAAGGATGTGGCTGAGTTAAAGCAGGCTCTGGTTTTGTTGGTCTCTCAGGGCTTCAAGGAGCCCAGGATTTGTGCCAGAAAGGACATGATTAGCAGTTCACCGAGCAGTGGTCCCTTCCAACAAGCATTCCCATAGTACGGCCTTTGTCTTTAGAGGTTGAGTAGGAATACAAAATCAGACTCTTCAGTGACCCATCTCTCTTTCATGTTCTTGTCCATGTCTCTTTCATGTCCAGGTATAGCTTTCTGCTTGTTTTTCTTTTCTGTCTCTTTTTCTGAGAAGGGAAGTTGGATTCTGAGTGGACTGCCGAGAACTGGGGCTGAGGCCGCCTCTCTAGGTAAGCTAGAGGAAAAAGAACATTGAGGTTTCCGACCTGGGTTGTCTGCTGAGACCAACCCTGGTCAAGAAGCCTGCTTCCTATTGATCCATACTCCTCATGTCTTAAATATTTAATAATGTGTTTTGCTGCTTGGCAGATTTTTCAGAAGCCCAAGCTAATATCTCTTTGTGCACAAATGTGCATATATTTTAGGATTGATTTGATGATGGACACTCTCTCTTGCCATGTGCTACCTTGAGACTCTTCAGATAAGAAGGCTGTGACAGCTGCTCTTCCTGAAGCATGAGGCAAATAACCTCTTTATAACCTAAGTTTTTTTTTTTAAATTACTGTATCATCGGCTTATTTATTTATATCCTCTTATTGATTTATCTATACACACACATGTCATCCTAATAGGACATCCTGCGTTGTGAATGGAGAGACCCTCTGCTGAGATCCTGGTTTCTGTCCTCTGTAAAGAAAAGGCCTTGTCCTCCCCTGTGGTAAGCATCTCATCTCCTCATTTCATTCTCAGAGACCTGAAGCTCTTTCACACGCTTCAACACACATAAAAACAAGGCCTTTCTTTCTTTTTTTTCTTTCTGAATGTCATGTAGCCATCTCAGTTTTCACCTGTAAGCAAAGTTGTAGACACGAGATAGTCTCATGGACAGTCTGTTACGATCTTTAATTCACAGCTGATTAATGAGTTCATGTTGTTTCTAGGCGCCCACATCTCTTCTTGCTCCCCAAGCCCAGCCTTGAAAGGATGGAGTTTTGCAAGGATGCTTCTCACTCCCCTTATGAGTCAGTTGTTAGACGGACAGAGTCCAGTGTGCCCCAGCCTTCGCCCCACTCTTAGCTCTTTCTCTTACCCACACCTAATGGCTTTTTTCTATACTTGAATTCAGAGAGTTCCTGCTGGACAAAAGGCCGGGAGAACTCAGAGAGAACAAATGTTCCGGGTCTGAAGAGGTGAGGAGGAGGGAGAAGTCACAGTCAAAGAAAAGCAGGGGTGAGAAAGAAGAGGAGGAGGGCTGGCTTGGAGAGCCTTTCAAATCCTGATTTGACCAGAAACAAAGGCACTTGACAAGTTTTAAAGAAAAAAGTGAAATTAGTAATTTTACCTACCAGCTTGTTTACTGACCGTCTAGTAAATATCAGTGTACTCTATCCTCCATCTTACAACTAAAATAGTGATTGTCTTGATTAAAACTATGAAGAACATTCAAAAGAATGGAGTGCACTCCAGTTAAGATTTTCAGAGTATTACAGCTAAGGTAGAGAAACTTAGCTAAATCGTTACAGGGAAAGCATTTGGTCAGGTTTTGAAACACTGTTTGTAGTGACTGCCTAGCTGCAGAAACGGGCATTTGGAAGAATCATCTGGAAAAGATAGAATTAAAATTAAAACCCGAATGGGGCAGGAGGGACAGCTTTACAGTTAAGAGTGCTTGCCGCTCTTCTGGAGGACCCAACCTCACTCCCCAGAACCCACATTTGGTGGCTCACAACTGCCTATAACGCCACCTCCAGGGTGTCTAATGCCTTCTTCTGGCCTCCAGGAGCTATGAACATGGACCCCCTTTCTCTTTTCTCTTAAAAAAAAAAAGCATGCTCAGCAGACCAAAGGGAGGGGGTGGTGTTTGCATTTGCGAGGACAGGAGTACAGGTGTCCGAATGGTTGTTAATTTGCCAGGTTTCGAGCTGTGAGCTTTTCCTTGATGTGGTTTCCAGGGAAGGATTATAGTTTATCCTTTGTGAGAAGCACCATCTTATTATAAAATGAAAAGAACAGCCTCCACAGAACCTGAGTCCTGAATTTTGCTTCCGGCATCCATCTCCCGTTTACTTAACTAGAGAAATAAAATTGGAGGGAATTTGGCCTTCAGGTTATAGGGCTGGGAAATGCTTTGAGAGACCTTCTGGTTGGATTATTTCTAAACCCTCCCTGACAGATGAAAATTTATCTTATTTTTAAGTGCTCCCCAGAGGCAGAGTGTCCGCAGACTCCCTTACTAACTCATTCCAGTGTTTAACGATCTCCACATTCAGGAAATTCCTTCTCCTGTCTTACCTAAGCCCCTCTCGGTCCAGCTTAGCCCATTTCTTTTGACCCAGTCCCAGAACAGATGGGGAAGAAAGGTCACCCTCTTATATAAACACCCCTTCACATAATTAAAGATTACTATTTAAAAATCCCCAAGTTGTCCATCTCTGCTTCCTTATCTCACAGAACCGCCCGCTTACTTTAGGGTTCCGCCTTCTTTCAGGGTTCCATCTCATAGCCTTTTCTTCACCTTGGAGGAGATCTCAGTCATGTCCGCATCACCCAGGGTCTGCAATGGGTGCTGGGATTGGAGACAAAACCTGGTATGTGTGCGTGCATTATTTCCCCAGACTCTAAGTGCCAGAGTTCATGAAGAGGCAGAGTGGTTTGATAATATGTTTTTTAAATTTTAATATTTTCATATTATAATGGTTTTCAAAGTCAAGTTTATTAATCCTAGGTGTGTGAACATTTCCACTGGTATACATGAGCGCTTTAGATTTTTAAGCAGGGAGGAGGGAAGTATAATAGTATACAATATCTTAAGAACCACAATCTTACCTGGAATTCACCAATACAATTTGCTAAGAACCATAACTGTCCCTTGGTCTTCACTGGAGATGGGTTACAGGGTTCCTTTCTCTGCCCTTAGATACCCAAATCTGCAGATATTCAAGTTCTTTATAAATGATGCAATGCTCTGATGTACTGAAGTACGTTAGGCGCTTCCTTCATCTACTTTAAATTATCTCTAGATTCCTAGTTAAGTCTAATACAGCATGAATGTTATATACGCAATTGCTATACTGCATTGTTTAGGAACATGTGTGTGTTTCTAAATGGCTGTAATGTGTCACAAAACAAAATCCAAAATCATGAGTCTGGGAAAGTGAATGGTAGTTATGAGGGGAGTTTGACAGAGAGAGGAGAGGGTAGGGAGAGTTTAATCACAATATATTATATATACATATAAAATGTCAATTAATATACCAATAAAAAGAAAATAAATTCCTTAAAAATAAATTTAATTTAAAAAGTTTAAAATCTGTCCATGTTTATTTAGTATTGGTGCAGTTTTAAAGGTACCCCTGATCTGAGGTTGGTTGAATCTGCAGAACAATATGTGGAAGGTGAAGTCCTCAGCAGGGTGCAAAGTAGATTCCACAGTCCAGTTAAAGTCTGCCTTTCCTTACCATTCCGACCATTTCCAAAACCTCCTCTTAGTTGAGCTTGGGTGTTATCTGAGATTTTCCATGAGCTCATTTCTGGTCCTTGGTTTGAGACACTGATGCTGTAGTTCTGGGTGATGAGATGCTGGCTCCTAAACCGATGTCAAGCGTCGCCACTGTACACACGTTTGCAGGGTGGGGTAAAAACCCCTTGGCGTGTTTTCATAAGAATCAAAGCTGTTTGCTAAAAAAAGCAATGCATTGTCGTTGTCGTTGTTTAATTTTGCATTAAATGAAATCTTAATCCATTCGAGGAGTTTACAAAAGTTTCAAATACTTGGCAACCCGAGACTCCAAGATATAGCTTTATAAGTTGCATTAAAAAATATATATAAAAATGACTTTTTAAAAAAAAATCTCAAATTTCCTAGAAGTTTTTAAAGACCTGCTTGCAAAGGTGGTGAGTGGGAAAATCCAATGTCTGTTATGCATTGTGTGTTGACTCGTGCTTGTATCCTAGTAACAGGACCCAGAAGAGAGGAGCCCAGAGAGAACAAGCCACAAGTCAATCTTCTGCAGAATGAGGCAGCAAACCAGGAACACTGAGGTAATTAGTAGGGCCAGTGAGGATAGTCACAGTCACAGCACACTTATCTTTATTCTTAGTCATTAAAGGTCACCTGCCATGGGCCAGGCAGATGTATAATATCAGGGTTACTCCAAAGAATACAGAGTCAAAAGTCCCCACCCACCTCCAGACAGGCTATGTGTAGTTTTGGTTCCTGCATTTATTGTGTCCAGCACTTGTCAGAGTTAGGAATATTTCCTTCAAAATGTTGATTAAGGAATAAGATTGCTAAGTTTTGCCCTTAAAAACGAGTCCATTATTTTGCCATCACCAAAATCAATTCTTCACGAGGAGTATACGGTTATGTGGAAAACGCCTCCTGAGTTATAATGTTCAGCGATAAGGAGGGTGTGGAGCTATCTATGTATTACTTCTGAAGTCAGTACAGCGCCCCTCCCCGCCATGGAATTAATGAAAACACAAGGTGTTTGAGAAGGGGAATGATGGGAAATTTCTTCTGTATTTTACTTTTTGGCATTTTCTCACTTTTTGTGGTGGTCAGGTATGACTTTTATAATAGCATGACACATATTCATTAAAAGAAAATTATTCCCTTCCATGTTTACAGTCTTTAAGCTTTTGCAGAGTCTCTCATTAAAATACACCTGGAATGAATCAGTCCCTAAGCCATTATCAGTGAAGACTTGAAAGATAAACACCTGGCTGGAAAGCCAAGATGGTGCCCGGAGGGGAAGCAAGGGGCGGGAGACAAATCAAATGTCAGCCCAGAACACTTTCCCCACTCCTCCAGCACAGTCCTTGAGCAGCTCCTGGCATTGGTTGGGATCAGAGCAAAGAGTACATTAGGTTTCCTTCACAACACCTCACTGACAGGCAGGGACTGAGCTTGGCCTCATCAGAGAGCTGCTTTCAGAAGAGAACGGTGTGGGCAGGACTCAAACCCAGGTCACCTAGCTAGAGAACTCTGAAGAGCTTCCACAGAAGCCCTCAGCGCCTTTGCACAGAGTCTCCAGTAGTTCTGGGGAGAGCTGGGTACTGGTAACCATGTGCCTTGAGTGTTTGAGGCAGTACTGATTTGTAAGAAATGACCCTAGGTCTGTTGCTAAAAACATCACTAAATGCTATTGTGAGTTTGATGGATTTGTTAGAATGCTCTTCATTGGTTTGTTCAGAAGTTAGAAAAATGCCTTCCCCAAACTACGTGCCTGGTTTTGGTTTAGCAAATAAGCTTCTTTGGACGGAGGAGGGAAAAGTGCATTGGGTCAAATATACTTTCCTCAAAGCAGAAGGCGTTGTTTGTGGGTGTGTAAAAATACATGCACACATAAAAACATACATGCTTGCAGAACTTTTCCAGAGTGAATTCCAGATCTGCCCCAACGTGTCTTTCATTCTGCAACTTTAATTTAGTTCCTAAGTCTCGAGGTCTTGGTTGACTCTGAAATTGATCAAATGGTAGCACACAAGAGAGACATTGCTGTCCTGTTGTCTGTGGATTGATCCAGCCAGTACTTGGTTGACTATTTTCTTTACTAACCAGAGATCTCAGAAGTGACAGGCCACTGTATGCAGAAGGTGAAGTCACAGAAAGTTGAGTGGGCTGACTCTGTTTGCAAGATCAGGTAATCCTACTATTGAATCAGCTAGAAGGGCTATTTAGTAAACTCAGCCACAGGCCTGTCTGAAGCCCAGGCTCCAGTTTGGCTTTCAAACAGTGGTTATCAGATGCTTGGATACTGAGAGTAAAGGGGAAAGCTGAGCCTGCATGGGCTGATGGGCTTTTCTTCATCATCTTTTAATAAGAAGGAACCTCAATGAAATTTTTGCACAAAAATAGCATAAAGTTTGACTGCTCAGCTTCTTAGCATGGAATTCTGAGTAAACATGGGTGAAATACAACTTGTCAGCACAAAAATACCGCCTGTCATAGTCATTTGTGTATAAAATATGAGCCGCAGGTTTGGACCATATGGTTACATGAGTTCTAATTTTCGTGGCATCGTCTTAAGTCAGCAGAACTCGTCCTGGCCTGCCTGTGGGAGGTGGAGTCAGCACCTCACCCACTGAAGTGAGAAGGCTCCTGGGGTTTGGCCAGTTTCTGCTGCTGCTATAGACATCAGAGATCTGCAGGGCAACATGGGACCCTCCCCAAGACAACTGAGCCCTTCCTGGCTATGGCGTGGCATGCCTGCAAATGGCTCTCAAAGTCGGGTGTGTGAAGTTGAAAAATATTACCTCACAGCTTGTGACTTCTCTGTTCCTTCTGTTCCCACTAGGGGGAAGGTAACACAATCTCTTCCCCCCACCCCTAGATGGGTGGGGAGAGTGGACGATTGGATGCCATTTCAGAGCAATGTTTAATGAAGTGAGAAAATGCATTCGCAGTGTTGGGCTCCATGGCACATGCGTGCGAGCCCAGAAGTGCACAATGGATGTATTTTGTGATTTAGACATGAGCTACAAATACCAAAGAAATGCTGTCGAAAGAAAAACCAGACTTGAAAGTCCAAGTTGGGCTAGAAACAGATGCAATTTTTGTTTCTTAAAAAAGAAAATTTCAGTGGCCTCCTCTCTGCTCCCCCAAGTTGTGCCCTGTCACTGTCTTAGATGACCTTTCAATGGTATCTGCCTGGGATACTTTTAGTAAGGGGATTGGAGCATGTGACCCTTGACTCTCCTGCACATTCTTTCGGGGAGCCTGAAGGCTCTCCAGCTGCCCTCTGGGTGGTCTCTTCAGTTGTGGACACTGATGTCTGAGCCTGATAAGCCCGAAGACCTAGGACCCAAGACCTTCCTTTGGCCAGCAAAGTGCTTAGTGGTGCACCTCGAGGGCCAGGGGCCCAGCCTGGAGCAGATGCCCTCAGTGGGAGGCCGTGGGCAGATGGCTTGGTTCTCTTGGCAGGTGTGGAGGATAATCTTGCTTTTGAGGATTTTTTTTCTACCCTGTTGCCATCAATAGACAACAGACTCCTTCTAGTGTTGACATTTGGCCTAGAGGTGCTGCCTGCAGAAAGAACAAAAGCAAAAGCAAGCCCAAAAGTGAGCTTTGAAATCAATGTGGCCTAGGAAGAGTAAACACAGCTTGTTTACTCTTAGAAAGGGATGTATGTCCAACAAGGATACCACGAGAATGACAGATGGACCCAAAAGACAACAAAGAAAGGAAATCCAGCAACCCTTTCAGCTGCTAAGAAATGAGTCATCAATTCAGGGAAGAGACCTTATTGATTATTTGCCAAGTTCTGGCATTTGCCAGGTGTGGCTCCTCC